>CAWUFW010006853.1:0-600000 GCA_963921515.1 Calotriton arnoldi
CCCCAGTTCAGACATGGCCATATGCCAAATCAGTCTGACCCTGTGCCCTCATGCGGAACAGTCCAGCCCGAACTGCCAAGCCATGTCTTCCCTGGAACCGGAAACAAGCATCCTGGGACCGGTTTCTGGCATTCCAGCCGTCATCAGCCAGGCTTGCTTGAATCCAGTGGCAAAGTGAGCAAGGGACCCACGTCTGGGCATACCCCCGCCAACTTAGGGCGAACAAAGCGATACAAAAGGGGATGATGGGACGGAACGTTTGAGCCAATCAAACACTCACCCCCAGTCAACTGATCTGGGTTTAATCCATCATCATTCTTTAGCTCACTCCACCACCCCAGTTCAGACATGGCCATATGCAAATCAGTCTGACCCTGTGCCTCATGGGAACAGTCCAGCCCGAACTGCCAAGCCATGTCTTCCCTGGACCGGAAACAAGCATCCTAGGACTCGGTTTCTGGCATTCCAGCCGTCATCAGCCAGGCTTGCTTGAATCCAGTGGCAAAGTGAGCAAGGGACCCACGTCTGGGCATACCCCGCCAACTTAGAGGCGAACAAAGCGATACAAAGGGGATGATGGACGGAGCGTTTGAGCCAATCAAACACTCACCCCCAGTCAACTGATCTGGGTTTAATCCATCATCATTCTTTAGCTCACTCCACCACCCCAGTTCAGACATGGCCATATGCAAATCAGTCTGACCCTGTGCCTCATGGGAACAGTCCAGCCCGAACTGCCAAGCCATGTCTTCCCTGGACCCGGAAACAAGCATCCTAGGACCGGTTTCTGGCATTCCAGCCGTCATCAGCCAGGCTTGCTTGAATCCAGTGGCAAAGTGAGCAAGGGACCCACGTCTGGGCATACCCCGCCAACTTAGGGCGAACAAAGCGATACAAAAGGGGATGATGGACGGAGCGTTTGAGCCAATCAAACACTCACCCCCAGTCAACTGATCTGGGTTTAATCCATCATCATTCTTTGGCTCACTCCACCACCCCAGTTCAGACATGGCCATATGCAAATCAGTCTGACCCTGTGCCTCATGGGAACAGTCCAGCCCGAACTGCCAAGCCATGTCTTCCCTGGACCGGAAACAAGCATCCTAGGACCGGTTTCTGGCATTTCAGCCGTCATCAGCCAGGCTTGCTTAGATCCAGTGGCAAAGTGAGCAAGGGACCCCGTCTGGGCATACCCCGCCAACTTAGAGGGCGAACAAAGCGATACAAAGGGGATGATGGACGGAGCGTTTGAGCCAATCAAACTACTCACCCCCAATTCCTTACTATGGTATACTAAGAGTATGTTAAGTCTAGTATGCCTAGTATGCCAAGAGTCCCTCTAGGTTCTAGTCAGCTCCATACCTGAAGAATGAGAGAGGTAGGAATCTCTTTGCCAGACTCGAACTCCAACACCCCGCAAGGGAAGTCAGATCACTGGAAGCTGGACTCTCTGCGTGCAGGGATGACATCGTCTTCTCAGTGCGTCAGGCCGGGAAACGGGCTCCTCTGAAGTCGAGGTCTCCTCTGGTTTACAGGGGCTAGGGAAGGTATATTTATACCTGAGAGCACCTAAGAATGTTAGTATTGACGTGAGTTGGACAGCGAAAGACGTCATGAATGAACACCCTAAGGAATAATGGTTCATGCATAATATATGAGTCCTTGAAGAAATCAATAGTCCTGGACTAGGGAAACTCCCGCAGCCTAAGGGTCTGTTCTTCATGAACTCGTTGTGACGTTAGGGTGGACGGATGTCAGAGAACATGCCTGTATTAGGAGTGCACGGTTTAATGCCTATATAAGGGCAGGGCGAATTGTGCCTATATAAGGACATGATACTGGAAAGCCCGTTTATGGATACCCTAAGAGGAATACAATAGTAGGAGAAGGAATGACCTCCACTGTAGCTTCAGCAGATGTAGGGACTGTGTGTGTGAGGGCAAGGGAGGCTGAGTGGAGGTGTCTGGCAGGCTAGTGGAAGTTCAGACAGTGATTGATGCTTGCTGATCCCTGATCAGGCAAGTGTCAGCATCTTGAACTAGCATCTCTTCTGGACGGGGAGCCAGTGGAGGTTCCTGAGGTAGGGAGTAATGTGGGTTATTTTGGGGAGGTTGAAGATGAGTCGGGACACTGCGTTCTGTGCAGACTGGAGTCTGTTGAGTAGTGCGGTGGTAATTCCGTGGAATACGCTTTCATAGTCTAGCCGGCTGGTGACGAGGGCTTGAGTGACGATTTTTCTGGTGTTGACGTGAATCCAACTGAAGATTTTTTTGAGCATGCGTAGGGTGTGGAAGCAGGCAGAGGAGACTGCGTTGACCTGGTGCTTCATGGTGAGTTTGATGTCCAGGATGATGCCGAGGTTGCGGGTGTGGTAGGTTGGTGTGGGTCTGAGTTCGGGGAGCCACCAGGTGTCATCCCATGGGCAGGTGTTCTTACTGAAAATCAGCACTTCTGTCTTGTCCATGGACAGCTTCAGGCAGTTGGTCCTCATCCAGCTGGCTACACTCACTATGGCATTGTGGAAGTTTGTTCTGGTCATGGTGGAGTCTTCCATGATTGAGAGGATGAGTTGGGTGTTATCTGAGAAAATCTTGCATGACTTTAAATCATTTCATTTTTCAGAAACGGTGTCAGTAATCACTGACAGAATCTTGTTTCGGACCAGGTAATAACTGTTTTCCCTCAATTTCCTGCCTGTTGATCACAACCAATACCAGCATGGCACCCTATGATGTAGTCTACCTATAACAGTGCGGTTCCACACAAACCGACCAATCTCAGCGTGGCACACTGTGACGTAAATCTCACTCCTGGCAGAAGTTCACCCTCCTTTAAAGTTTGATGAACTCTCTCTTCTCAACACTAATCACGCAAAACAAGACGCAAAGAAGTTTCAACAAACAACTTTTCTGCTTCACTAAAGAATCAATGGCATTCAATCATACAAGAGCCAATCCAAAACAACACCTTGAGTCCTATTCTAATTCGCAATCAAATGAAACCCAACCTTGAGGGTAGCACCCAGATTGGTACAGCTTCTCCCTGTACACTGGAATTCACTAATCCAACCACACCTCACATTCAAGCAAAGATAATGCCCCTATCTCTATTGTGCCATTGAGGACGTCTCTCGACGAGCACCACAAAACTTAGCAGACAATTACAATATAGTGTCTTCTACACTTTTTAGTACCATCCTGGGATTCTAGGCCACATCGGACCCGATAACAGCTTCAACTTCTCCACATTAAGCGCCACACTAACACAACATTCAAAACGTCTCCGCAAGACACTACACAATTTCCACAACTGCACCACAAGCTAAGCATAAGCCACTGCAACATGCAAGCCTATTATTAAACAATTCTCTGCTGTTATAACTCTCTCCTGAACCGCTTGAACTACACCAATTCTCCAAATCGAAACATAGGTACGAGGGACTGGGTCTGGACTAATCTAGAATGGGACATTCTAACTCCCCCAGTAACTAACCGTCCTCGTTCTTCTACTCTCTGATGGAGCACTGGGTCATTCTTACTATTTTTCCTGCAATTAACCTTTTTAAGTTGCCTGAGAGCTAAAGGGGAGTTAACTTAAATCCAACAATTCAATTTACAGTGTAACCCATTTGGCCACATATTACGGACCAGGAATCAGAAAATAACGTTAAATGAGTTTATTACAAATTAAAGACAGAACTGATATATATGATTCTCAAAACCATATGTAAAGATACAAAATCACCAAAGTTAAACTGAAATGTCGAATTAAATTAAGCCTTAGTACCATAAGGCACACAAGGAATTTAGTTGCAGCAATACAAAAGATTAGAAATAAGATCTGATGATCAGTGTACAGGTTTCGTTCTTCCTATCTATGCATGAATAAACCCAAAGTGGCCTAAACTAGTCTTAAACTAAAGTTGGGACAACTAGGGAGACCTATTTTAATCAGGGAAAGCAGGAAGTTGTCAGAAGAGTGGAGACTTGAGTAGAAGTTCTCCAAATCGAGGCAATGTATAGCATGAAGGCACACAAAGTAATTATGAACAGAGAGGTCTGTACCTCTCAGAGTCGAAAGGGCATCTGCTCTAAATACTAGCAAGGTGAAGAACAATTAAACCGAGAAAACATTCGAGAATTCCACATCATCAACTCCAGTAGTTTTCCATCTTCACACAGTAGAAATTGCAACCTCACTTGATTTTCCCATTCTACGGTTTGAACATCAGGACAACCATTTTATGTCTCCCAATGTGAATAGGAGTCTTCTCTTAGTTAGTTTGTGCCTCTCGTCCTTGCCAAAAGTTCTCCTCCCGGACTTCACAATCTCTAATACACTGACTGTGAGATCATGTGAACACACCTACAAAAGAAAGAATATTGCAGCTCAAGCCAAACTTTCATATTGAAGGATAAACATTGAAGATCAAAAGCTTAAGGCCTTTGATTAAGCTAGCTTAGCTAGACAGTCGGTGGGCCCTCTAAATGTGTCATTTTATATATGCACAAACAATCATAGAATAAATGCAAAAATTAATTAATGAGTACATGAGTACATAAGAAATGCACCTTCAGTAAAAGCAGTTTAATTAGAAATACACAAGTATATGTGTGAATGAGAACTACAATATGCAACACTAGAATGAAGGCATTAGAGCACACTCTTATATGAATGACTACTTGCTACAGCGCATACATTACAGCAGTATATTTAGAGCTCCTCTTTACATTGATAAGGTTAAGGAACAAAGTAAGATGTTGTACTTCTGTGACATATAGGGGTGAAGCTTAAATTGTACGTTTCCACATATTAATCTGCACTTATTTCTCATGCATTGAAATAGTAAATTAATCCAGACACTTAGATTTGGCTGGATATAAGTACTTTTTACATGTCATCATTTTTTTGTAGGTAGTGTTGCACTCTACATGTTTGGTTTGATCCTTTTCGAAGTCTGCAGTTTCACATGAAGCATTGCTTAGTCTTCATTCTCTTGTTTTTGTGTGTTATGCTCTAATGGTTGTGAGAGAATTGCAGATCTCCTGGAATGTAGGATTTTTAGCTGAGAATGGGGTCTCTATTGAGATGATTCTTCTGACTGGAGTGGATTTGATAGGGCTCTGTAATTCGTATTTCTACTTACTTCCACTTTCCGGGAAGGTGATCCTTGAGAATGAAGGACTGGTGATAGATAGTGTCTGCGGAGTGTCTTCCTTTAAACAAATGCAAACATTTGAAATGTTTCCTCTAATTGACATTATTACCTTTGATTCCCAGCGATGTCTTCACAACCATTATAAATGCTACTTTAAAAACATGAAAACGCTTTTGCAAAAATATATGTATTGGGAAATTTCTTTCTTGGCAGTGGAGAAAACTTTTTACTTGTCGTACCACCATTCAAAATCAAGGGGCATATTTACAAGCCTCTATCACCACCACAGCGTCACTTTTCACGACCTTGTGGTGGCGATAGGGGCTTCGCCTTATCTGTAAGGCAGCGTTAAGCCACTTAACGTGGCTTAACACTGCCTTGTAAAAAAGACACCCTTTCACGCTATACTTAGCTTGCAAGGGGAGGGCAATGGGTATTGCCGTGGGCGTTCCACCACAACACCCATTGATTTTGACACTGCTCCATATTTACAAGGGTGGCATAAATATGGGGCAGCGCCACAATTAATACTAGAGAAATCCTGGTCTTACCATGGCCTCAGCTAGGAGAAATGTTTAATTTCTCCTCGTTTTTGCGGTTTCCATGTGCGCTGCATTGTGCAGCACACATAGAAACAGCAAAACACCATTAATTGTTTGTGTGCAGAAAGGTGTCCCTTCCTGCACATAAACAATCATTTAAAAAAAAAAAAGACGTTTTTTAACTTCTATGTGTGCTGCAAGTTACAAAACGCCTTTTATAAATTGTTTATGTGCAGGAAGGTAAACAATCTTCCCCTGCAATGCAGACACCCTTGCACTATGGTGCAAGAGTGTCTGTGTTGACGCTAGGCAGCTAAATTGGCACCAGCACAGGGGGAAATGCAGGCCTGCACCGTATCCTTGTAAATACGGTGCAGCCCTGCGTTTCAGAAGGGGCGGAGCATGGTGTTAAGCCAAGGAGGCTAACGCCACACTCTGCCACTTCCTCGCAAATATGCTCCCAAGACCCCAAAACTTTTGTCATGTGTTAAGATGTATGTGGGAATTCCCAAGAGTATGAAAGATTAGGCAAATCGGATTACTTGAGAAGGAGAATGCTGCATTCTTTACATGCTGTTTAGGTCCGGTAGCTAAACCTGTGCAGTGTAGCTAAAAATTCAAGGAGCACATAAAAAAGGAATTAAAAAGTGAAAAAAATCAAAAAGTAAAAGAGAATGACAGTAAGAAAAACTTAGACCCAATGAGTAAAAAGCAGGGGTGTCACAGAAGCATGACACGAGAAAGCAAAAGACACACAATTGATGGCCGGAATGCAGAACAAATCAAAACGTTGTTTTTACAGAAGCATGACACAGCAGAGGCCGAGAGGCAAGATGGAATGTGCGATCAGTAGTGGGAATAAGATAGTGAGATGGAGATGCAGATACAGGAAGAGTGACCCAGAGAAAGATGTGCACAAGTGACGAAAGGAAAGACTGCATACCTCGAAATAATGCAGAGATTAGAAAAACTGCATACTTTGCTGGTAACTGAGTTTACTAAGCCTGAACAACACCATAGGACAATATTAGAGGACAAAAAACTGAAGGTCAGTGGTGGTAAAAAAGCTGCATGCACTACCACTTAGAAGCTAAAAAATATGTGCACTTCCCAGGTCAAAAAAAACTGAAAGGGCCAAGGGAAGTTTGCAAAAGGCAATGCTACTCTCCTCCCCTGGACTCCTTAACAGATTTAGTACCATCAGTCTAGCGGGTCCTTTTTAGGTCTCGCCTACGCAGCGCGCATGCGCCTCATAGGAAAAAGACCTTTAGTAATCGATTCCGTTTTGCAGTCAAAAATGTGCACGCATTGCATTGCCTTCAATGGCAACGCGTGCACGTTTGGCGATTCCCTTGCGGGAGCGAGCTTTGACAGATGGTTCCTGCTCGCTCCCGCAAGGGAACCCGGCGCAGGCCCCCTCCTCTCTCCCCTGCTGCCGCGCGAGGCGCGCGCGCTTGTTTCCTTTGAACCCGACAAAACGTCCCTTTTAAAAAAAATGAGCAAACTCAACTGCATTTTAACAGAAAAGATAATTACGTGCGACTTTTCTGCAATTTATATAATCTCAACTTGCAATGTAACGACTCTTTGCAAAATACTTCAGCCCAAGAGGTGGCAGTAATTACATCCCCCCTCTCATTTATTCTGGGCGCACGCTTCTTTTCAGTGAAATGGAAAATGTAAACTTAGAATTATTGCTTACGAAATTACCTTTTTCATGGAAGGCGCATCTGCTCATAATTACTTGCAAAGTAGGAAGAATGAATCTTTTCAACGTGTGCATTTGCTGTTGTGATCCCTGTAAATTGCAACTAATGCTTGGAGTTTATTGGTGTAAATTAGATATCTCTGTCACGGCCTTGCTTCCCCAGGTCTCGGGGGTCACGGAGGCAAAGCATGGAAGAACAAGCAGCTATTTCTCTGCGCACTACTCTCTAATGTACAGAAGAGCAACTACGGGCTAACAGGCTACTACGGGGCGGTGTGAGATGGGGGAACCACGTGACGACATTGGGGTACAGTGGGGGGTCCCATCCATACCCTTATCGCCTGCCTTTGATCTCACTTTTTTTGCCGAGGCTGTGATAGGTTTCAATGGCTGCCATAAACTGTCTGCTGAGGCCTTCACAGCCCTCAACTGCCCTGCTCTGGACAGTCTCCTGAGCACCGATGCAGAGCAGACACGGGGTGGTGGTGGGCTTTACAACAACAGAAAACCGTCTGAGGCTACTGGCGCTCTCACGCGTGTCGCCTCCTTTGAGAAGTGCGCCACACAGCGGTTGGTGAGTGTGTCCGCACCCGCGTGCCTGAGGGTGTCTGTGGAAAGGTGCAAAAGTTGAGAAGCGGCTACACGAGGCCTGCGCAGGCCTCCTCTGCCCAGGCCTGGTTGGGGCCCAGCGGCGGTAGATTTAAAAATAAACTGCACACTCGGTCCTGTACACCGTTCTCGGTTCTCCTAGGGCCATGAAATACCGGTGCTGACTGATTACAGCCGTATCAGCGCTAGTTACCACCTTAAAGAGTGGTAAATGCACATATTAGTACTCTTGGCAGGCGTACTATGGGCCGCTGCGTAAACGGAGCACCATTTAATAGACCACCGGCTACATGGCGGAGCTTATGCACTTATGAGGGAGATGTCTTGATAAATGGGAAAATTAGTATTAAGGCCTGGCGCATAAATGCAGACGGTGGGTCTCAGAGAACATAAACCAGCTCTTCTGCATCACACACGACATTTTAGGAAAGCCACTTTTGGTTACAGACCTTCAATTCTTCTAGCTGCAACAATTATTAGCGCTTAGAAACAGTACAGATGTATGGAGGTATATAAAGCATGAACAAGTGGAGCTCCAGGATGTGTTCCCTTAGCTGCACCAACTGAGCTTAGAAACAGGAAGACGGTATATGCTATATGAACAACAAGTAACAATCCCGGGGCATGAGTGCACGTCTGAGAATCAGGTACTCACTTCCCATACAGATACAGATTCCCCAACACCATTCGAATGGATGAATTTATAGGAGAACAAATGTTTTACTGTTTTCTGTTTGTTTTCTTTTTGCAATTTTTATGTAGTGCCAACTCGACCTAAAGATATTGGAGCGCTTTACGTGAGCACCAGTTATGTTTCAAAAGGATACATTCATTTTGGGTACGCAGGAAGAGATTAAGTGATTTGCCCAGAATCACAGGAAGTTTTTTTTTTTGTGGCAGATTTATATAGCGCAAACACGACCCGAAGGTATTGGAGCGCTTTACATGAGCACCAGTTACGTTAGACAATGACCGATGTTGAGCCGACGCCGAGACTCGAACCGGGTTCCCCCAGTTCCAAAGTGGGCAGCTCTGGCCGTTAAGCCTGCTCGGTGACAGATTATCAGGGGGCGCACCACTGCCATGCCAGCCGCACCCTAGGGGGCTGTATGTGTCTAGCACGGTTCGACAAAGGGGCTCACAACCAGAAAATAAAAGGCTCCAAGAGAGAGACAATCTCGCGGTCATTTCAAACGTGCACAAACGGTTCATCCATCCAGAGACCGCTGAAGCTTGATTAACCAGGATACATGTGACTGTCAAGTAGGTTGTGAGTAACAACTTCAGGCTGTCTTTTTAGTCAACCGTGGGTTGCGTTCGGGGATTTGTAATTTCACTTTTGTCCACCACAAGAATGAGCTAAAAATTCCACAAATCTTAGCGCTATTTGGCGGAAAACCGTGACTTTCAATCAATCAACTAACTGCACTTTTATAGCTGCAACCTGTGGTTCTACTGTAAAACTCTACAGTAATTGGTACGCAGTAGACTCCTCAGGGCCCGGCGTCACTGCACCTGCTCCTACACCCTAACTTGACTGTATGGCATGAGAAATGCACGGTGCATTCTGGTATGTTCTCCATGATGAGGGCTAATCCCGAATTAAAGCCATTAAAAACATATACAACTTTGGGTAATTTACATAAATTCAGTTTCTTTCTTTATGGTGCATTGGCTAGTTAGTCAAACGAGTCCCTTGTTTGAAGAAGCAAACAGTAGCCGTTAGGAGCGGGGCAAGGGGGTCGGACACAGAAGATTTGAATCCGGTTCACCTCAGAAGTGTACAGCAAGGGTTCATGGGTCTTGCCATTTTAGTCATTTCCTCACTGTGAGTGGGGCCATTTTTACCCTATCACAAGGAACACTTCCGCACGCAAAGTTGTTCCTTTCATTGCCAGGGGCTACTGTGGCAATGCTTATTAAGACTCAAAAATATTTTTTTTCTCAGTTTCTCAAGCTCTGGCCACTCCCACAACAATGCTTTATAAAAGTCATGGCAAAAACAAAAAAGTATTGCAAACCCTAAAGGCAGACGGCCAATGCCTGAGCATTTGACTTTGCCAATACTTTTTTAACAGATTAATTTTTAACTTGTATTTAACCCATCAATAGTCTGTTTCGAATGCCCATTTGCTTTCTTGTACAAATTCAAAAAAAGAAAACTCAAAATGAGGATCCACCTTCCCAAAAGCCTCTCTTGTCTTTACAGAAGAGCCGCTATCTCTTTCGATGGTTCCCTTTTGCTGTCCTTTAATACCAGCGACCGGCTATATCGCTTTCAGTTGTTAAGTCGAGCCAACCATATAGCCCAGTTGTTATGATTGCAAAAGACTTAGGGGCCGATTCCGATCTCGGCTGGTAGGGCTCCGAATCGGATCCGGCTTAACCGGATTCGATTCGGAGCCCTATTGCCCGACCGATTCGTACGCGCGTCCGGGTGAGCGAGTACGATGCAAAATCGCCGACCGACTCGTCCAGGCGTCCCGACCGCTCCGACCGACTCGTTCCCGGGTCTAACCGCACCGACCGACTCGCTCGGACTCGACTCGCACCGCGCAATGGAGACGTTCCCCGGCCGGGTAAGTACGATGCGCGCCGCGAGCAGTCCGACCGAGCCGCGCACTCCGGCTCAAAAGAGCAGTCGGAGCCGTACTTTGGGGGTCCGTGTCAGACCCCCCCTGTATGCGTAGCCTCGCGAGTCGCACACAGGAGACCTGTGCGTGTACGGCACGAGTCGCTTCGCCGCGTACACGCTGTAGGGGGCGCCCTTGTTCGCCTCGCACCCATTGAGTCAATGGGAGCCCGCGTACGCGTTGTACGACCGGCTCCCATTGACTTCAATGGGAGTCCGACCGACTCGAGTCCGATGGCATACGTGCGCATCGTACTCGTTCGGTCGGGCTGCACGGGTCCGATTCGGTCAGAAATCTCTCCGGGTCCGGCTCGGTTGGAGAGATTTCCGGCCCGATTCGGAATCGGCCCCTTATTGTGGGTTTACCAAGAATTTACAGGGCTTACAGCCCGCTCATATCTTATCATTGGTTAGCTAAATTGTCACTTTTAATTGTTTGCTTCTTATTCAATGGCTTTCATCGCCCAGCTTGAGGGTCGTGTCCATTCCCTGGAGCATAACCTTTTTACTATATATCTAATTTGCTGGCTTCCATCCTTCCACTGATCACTTTAAGAGAACTAAGCTTAAGCACTCCGAGAAAGTGCATGTGTTTTCCAGCTACCTCCCTCTTCTGCTTCTCCCACTGACAAATACCTGCCCCTGCACTCTGGGCTGCTATCTCCCTTGAGTTGCAAGCTCTCTTGTGTGCTTCTACCATGCCAAATTTACTCCCTCACCGGTACTCCATGTTGCTTTTTTTTTGCCAGTTTGCTGTTCCCCTGGCTGCTTTGTTGCTGGCTCTCATGTTCTGCTTTTCCCCTACCCCTACCTACTTCCTATTGTTTCCGAACCTACTCCTATGTTGCCCCTGACACCCACTATCTTAAAAAAAAAAAGATTAAATGTATTTATTTATTTGTGGCGGGTCAGGCAGCCCATTGCTGCTGGCATCTCTATCTTAAACAAGCATTGGCATAGCCAATAGGTCTCGCCTTTGGGACCCTATAAGTGTTTAGCCATGCAACAGTTGATGTTGTTGCACCAAGGATATTGTGCTGCATAACTAAATACTTATAAGGTCCCAAAGGCGAGACCTATTGGCTATGCCAATGCTTGTTTTATTTATCAGCTCTTCAGAATCCTTCAGTCACCTAGAGTGGTGTCTGGAAATTGTTCCTTAACTGACACATTCCTGTGTTGAGGGGCATCCACGAGGGGTACCGCTTTAAAGTTTTGATGGGAAGGGATCAGAGACTGTGTTAGTTGGGGACGTGGCTGAGGCTCTTAGGGAAGGTTCTACCAAAGAACTCTTCAAGCCACCATGTTGAATGTCTCAGAATGTTGTGCAGGAGTGTTAGGGCAGGTGTGGAATAATGAAGGCAAGTGCCAAAGGTCCAGTCAGAAGATAGGTCCAGCATCAGTAGCATTAAAAATCATGCTTCCTGAAAGAAAGAAATTTAGAGGCGAGAAGGCTAGAACTTACCACCAAGAGCAAAGCAACACCTTCCCAAACCAAGCCTCAGCTCCAGGGGTAAGCGGACAAGAACCAGAATGCATAGCACTCTGCTGCGGTGTCTGCAGGTACCCCTGTGGAGGGGAACCATCTGTTGGTCAGCACAATTCATGTTTTGCTATGGAGGGGCGATGTGTGGGGCACCTTCCTAGAGAAATCTTTGTCCTTAAGAACCCATTTCCATCAGACCAACACAAGGAAATCTGTCCTTTAGGCCCCTGTCTTCTCAGGACAGAGTGAGGAGATAAAGCACTGCTGTCCACTATCAAAGATGCAGTGTCCCTTCTCTGCTCCTCATGCCCATGTCTGGGAGGAACAGGGAGCATGCCTCCAACAAAAGCTACGGAAGGAAAGTGACATGATGCCGGGTCATGCACAGGAACAGAGCAGTATCGGTCAGGCAAGGAGCAGGCAGGGCTACACCGGAGTAGGCTCCCTATGCAGACCCAGCTCTGAACAGACACCGGGTGCCCCCTTGAAGGGGAAGAGTCACCAGGTACTGAAATGTTTAAAGAGTTGCGGCATGAGGCTGCATATTCAAAATTAGAAAGTGCTTTCGCAATGAAGAGCATTAAAAAGTCATGGTCTCGAGCACTGGGGACCACATAAGCCTGTGCAAGAGGCTCGAAAATCCAAATATTGTTTCTTGTGATGTCCCAGGTAGGAGCACAACCAATGTTTTCCACAAGTGTTTGGAGGGGTTGCAAAATGTGCAGCAGCCCCCCAGATGATGTTTCCCTATTGGGAGCCCTCAGTCTCCCAGGGTATTATATTGATACCCCCGGGAAATGTTTACTTTGTTTTTAAGCACTCTTGGGGCTTGTGTTTTTTTACAGAGGCTCTGGAGTGTGAGGACGTCTGTTGTTGGATCCTAAGGCTATAGTGTCAGTTTGATAAAAATAGAAAAAAGAATCTTCCAAATATTATGTTGAAATTACAATGCATTACTGACAAAGACAGATTATATTATTTAATGAAGGTTATTTGAAGATGGTTCCATGCATAGTGATTTTAATGGTGCTGAATAAATCTTGTGTAATCTTTCTTAGTTTTTTTATTTTTCTTAATATGGTGACACCCTGGCAAAGCCAGTAAGCCTGCCTTTTCATAACAACTCGACCTATATTGTTCTAATATATGTGGGGGTATTGGTGTCTTAGAGTTCAGCGCTCGCTAGGGGCATGACTTATCAGAAGGGTGTCACCATAGATATTTCCATCTTTGGATTTGCAGATATTTGTAAATTGATATGTAGTATGCAGTTGTGTTTGCTTAATAAAGTACTGTTCCTTTTTAGAAGCAAAATCACTGACTGGACAATGATTTGCTGAGTGTTCTTTGTTGCATACCAGTGAACTGGTGAACTAACCCACACCACCTACCCAGAGTGGCTTGGACTGCCCTGCTTCACTACTCTGAGACAGTCAAGTGCTACAATGAAGTACTTTGCTCCCTGTAAAAGGAATTTTGCAGACTTCTTGCTTGTGAAGGACTCGTACTTTGTCACTTATAACAAACTTTCTTAAAAAATGCTATTGGGCATTTAAGTGGCTAAGAAATGAATGTGATCTAGAGTCTTACTTGTGTACAAAGTAAATTTGCTCTCATTTCTCGTTAATGCCACATGTTGTATATGTTCCATAATGGTACTGGTTGCTGCTACCTGTTATTATTCGATCATCTTGATCTATGGCTGTGGTTGCTGTTTTGGTTGCTTGCCTCCATTTCTTTTTCATATTTGTGTCACCATGCTCATGTGGTGTAACTACACATTAAAAATGATGCTGATGTTTTTGGAATGTTTTCTGCACCTTGTCTGAGTTATATAGGCGAGTGACATAGTGCCTTCTGGCATTCCTTAGGATGAGCATTGTGAAATCATACGTGGTTCCTTGTATCTGCCCCTTAAGTCATCAAACCAACCCTGTGTGGTCACTATGGCCTGCAGATAAGTATTTAATTGTAGTTATTACAGGCACGACACTGTCTTCATTATAGTTATTGCCGGAAAACTCTTTCCTGGAGCTGGATGTGGCAGTGGATACCTGGTTTAAACTATCTGTTGCATCTGGAGTTTTCACCTGAATCCCCCTGCTCTGTGTTATGAAGCTCTTGTCTAGGCTGAAGAGTGCCTTTGCAGGTACATTTTGCAGAACTTTCTCTGAACATAAAGAAAAAGGTATAGCGAACCTGTACAAGGAGTGTGCCATAGAAGTGACGTGCTTTTCTCATTAGATGAAGGACTCTCACCAACCGATGGTGGCATGCATAATAGGGTACCCTCCTCATTCAAGGCAGGGGGTATGCTGAATGGGTTCCTAATGATTGGCGCTCTTGTGGAAAAAAGCTTGATGAAAAAAGGGATCTTGAAATGATATAGGCCTAATGTTATGTATGGTTCCCCTAACAAACTTTATTGAGGGTGAGCTGATAAGATTAAAAACCAGGGTAAAATGTCAGGAAGCCTTTATTGTTCCCACATCTGATGATCAACATGTTTCAGTGAGCTACTATGACTAAAAAGGGTCAGTGGCCATTATACACATCTTGCCTTCCCATATAAGTCCCATTAGAGTGTGCAATATTAGCCATTCTGCTTTTGCATTACTAAATGTCAAATAAAAAAAACGGACAGAACTCCATAGCTAATGATTAATGGAAACTGATTTTCAACGCGCTCTGAGTACTGTTGTGCAGGCCCTAATTTCTTTATGGTTGGACTACGGCAACATGCTGTAATTGGGAATTTCAAAGTCCCTTCTGAACAGACTGCAGATATTGCAAAATGCATATTGTTCGGCTACTTTGTCATGTCCCTCGTCATGTTTCAGTTTCTACTTACTTGTGTGAGCTTCACTGTTGACATATCAAAAAAATTAGCCAGTTTAATGCACTGTGTGTTATGTACATACAATGGCCCATTAACAAGCTGATCGCCACTTACATTCCCAAGTGGGCTTTACGCTTATATAGCCTGGGCTTGTAGTCTCCCCTCGGTTGAAGCGGGTAAGGCAAGGAGGCCTATCTTTTAAATATTTTGGTCCTAAGCTGTAGAATATACTCCCCTCTGGAGTTCAAACTGCCACTTCCCTTGAGGTTTTGCGTAAGAGACTCAAGACTTGGCTTTACTAATTGTTTTGGGTGCCTCTATCCTCTCTGATCTAGTGCTGGGAAGCCTTATGAGCAGCCATGCACGTTACAAATTCAAAATAATAATAATATGTAAGCATGTGGCTTTTTGCAGATGGCCCTTCACTTTTTGGCCTCATTTGGACTACTAGATGCTGGTTTTCGAACTGAGTGGACGGTCCTTGTCCTTGGCTAAAACTCAACACTCCCGAAGAGAGGGGCCCCTGTGGAAGCCAGAAGCACCCCCAGTCTCCACTGGACTAGTGGGACTAATCCCCTGAAGACTGCATGTAAAAATCGCTAGCCATTGGGCACTGTGAGGGATCGCCCAAATCCAAGTAGTCCAGTGCATTGTGGGAGTTGTAGTTTCACGTGCCCTGAAGTTTCAGGCCGCTACGTTACTCTCACAGACATCAGCAGCTGTGCTTCTGTTGTGTTTTTGCATTCTGTTTCTTGTAGCACCTTGTAAACGGTAAAAACAGCACCACCCCCGTCTCCTATTCAGCACCGAGGACAGCCATAACAAATCTGCACCCGGACTCCAGGGACTAGGTAAAATTGATCTGACTGTTGTGGACTTGTCCTGGGGCCTGCTTACCTTAACCCACATAAGGGTTCCACGTAACTCGACCTACAAGTGACTGACTGTCACTAGTGGGTTTTGCTGTTGACTGCAATGTTGTAATATCTATGTATTTTACTGCACTGATTTAATATTGCTTCAAAAATCTTTAACGCTGGTTATATGTATGCTATTCAGTTTGTTTTGGTGTCTATATTAAGATAAAAATACACTTTATTTTTATAAATTGGTGTCTGATTTCTCTCAAGTAGTGTCAATTACTTATCGTCCATGTTGGTACTCTGAAATGCTTAACACTAAGGGGCCGATTCCGATCTCGGCCGGTAGGGCTCCGAATCGGATTCGGCTTAACCGGATCCGATTCGGAGCCCTCCTTCCCGACCGATTCGGACGTGCGTCCGGGCGAGCGAGTATGATGCGAGCGCTCGCGAAATTGCCGACCGACTCGTTCGCGGGACCCAACCGCACCGACCGACTCGCACGGACACGACTCGCACCGCGCAATGGAGACGTTCCCCGGCCGGGTAAGTACGATGCGCGCCTCGAGCAGTCCGACCGACTCGTGCAGTCCGGCTCCAAAGAGCAGTCGGAGCCGCACTTTGCGGGTCCGTGTCGGACCCCCCTGTACGCATAGCCGCGCGAGTCGCACACAGGGGGGACCCATGGGTCCCCCCTACCTGTGCTTGTACAGTGTGAGTCACCTCGACGCGTACCCGCTGTAGGGGGCGCCCTTGTATGCCTCGCACCCATTGAGTCAATGGGAGCCCGCGTACGCGTTGTACGACCGGCTCCCATTGACTTCAATGGGAGTCCGACCGAATCGAGTCCGATTGCATGCAAACGCATCGTACTCGTTCGGTCGGACTGCTAGGGTCCGATTCGGTCGGAAATCTCTCCGGGTCCGGCTCGGTCGGGGAGATTTCCGGCATGAATCGGAATCGGCCCCATAGTCTTCTACTTAAGCCTAACTGCTCTTTGCCACTCTATCAGGACTGAACTAAGGATTTATTAGTGTGAATTCAAGCACCATCTTTGGGTTATTGTGATAATATTACATGGTAAGGCCACCCAGCCATACAACATAATATTCCACTTTCCTATATAATGATATTAATAATGATAGCAGAGCACATCTGCATATTTAAATCGGGCTTTAAATAGTGGTAGGACAGAAGGATTGACTCTAAACATTTCCTGAATTCAGAAAATGCATTTCCCTCTATTCCTTGCCTGATGGATCATTGCATACAGGGAATCCTAGTGACACCGCATTGCTGGAAAGTAGAACATTTGTTCAATGCAGGGTGAGGTGAAGTGCTATGGCCGTACAAAGTATTCTTACACATAATGCAGTTGAAATGACACAAATAATCAACCACTGCTTAAATCATGCTTGAACTAGTTCTCAACAATAAAGTCCAATATGTCATGTTCCGCTCCGCCCTGGGCTGTATGCGTGTTGGGAGCCTGAGTGGATCCGGTCCGTGTTTTGCGGATGATCCGACACCAAGGCGGGACACATAATTACAGCCTTTCTTGCTCCGGAAGTATGAGTTCAGCCAGCTAGCACTGCCGGGTGAGACTGCATTTAAGCCTGTGTTTCTCAACCCGACAGTGCTTCAAGTACTGTTTGTCGGAGCTGCCTTGGTCACGACTCACACTGGAGTGCTTGGGCGCTTTCTTGATTCCGTGAAAAGCGCAGGAGCGCTTTTCTTTCCCCTTCACCGCAACACGCGCTGGAGCGCGGTGTTGCATTTCCGTGAAAAGCACAGGAGCGCTTTTCTTTCACTTTCACCGCAACACGCGCTAGAGCGCGGTGTTGCAGTACATTTCCTTGCCCTTATTAGCGCTGGAGCGCTTTACATTTCTTTTCTCATTGCAACACGCGCTGGAGCATGGTGTTGCATTTATTGTCTTTGTCAGCGCAGGAGCGCTTTTCATTTTCCCTAATCACGACACGCGCTGGAACGCGGTGTCGTATTACGTTCTTTGCCGGACTTAAAGCGCAGGAGCACTTTTTCTTACTCTCATTCCTTTGCCCAGTGAAGCACGGTGTGCTTTTCTATTACTTTCATCGCGACACACACTGGAGCGCGTTGTCGCAATAACATTTCCTTGTACCACAGAAGCACAGGAGGGCTTCCTAAAGTGTTGAAGCACCTTTCATCTTTTCTTCACGACACACGCAGGAGCACGTTGTCATTTTGACATTAACCCTTCGCGCAGGAGCGCCTTCAATTTTGTTTTCCTTGTGGCACGCGCAGGTGCGCTTGCCGTATTAACCCTTGCCCAATACCTGTGCTGGAGCACCCTGAAGACCTCACTGTCCTGCTGATCCTCGCATCTTCCAGGTGATTATATAGTCCTTGACACTGTCCTTGGTGTTGGTGTGTATGCTGTATGTGTGATCCTGGGGAAAAGAAGGGTAGACACACTAACCATATGGTTTATCCATTATCTAGCTGGTGATCCCAGAAGAATTCCCTCAACATCGTTAGGAGTATCCACCAGGTCTTCAGGTTGAAATCTCCACCTTAGAATTCCTTCCCCCGGTCCCATCCTGATCCTGGTCAGTATATATTCTCCTACTAGGGAAAGGCAGGGGACAGTGGAGGTTGTTCACGTCGTCTCTGCGAGATGACTCCGCAAGTATACCAGGTAAGACTTGTGGGGACCTGACAGAACTTGAAGCCAAAGTTATATATATCTTGCCCGGACGCCATGAGCAACCCCGACATTTCCCTGCAGGATAAGGCAGCCATGCTGACCTGTGTACAGGCAGAAAACCTGACCCTACGCCATGACATAACGGCCTTACAAGGCCAAGTGGCCGCTGGACAAACAGGGGCTTGGGGTTCGGACCCTGTTGTTAGACCCAAACAGGAGAGTATTCTCCGGCCCTCCTTATTCAATCCTGGGGGTTCCTCACCCGCTTCTCACGGACCTAACCCTCCCATACAAATGATAGCTCCTCATCCAGTGCAGCTAGCAGCCCCGGAACGCTTTGATGGCGACAGCTCCAAATACAGCATTTTCCTTAATCAATGCCATTTACACTTCATGGCGCGTGCTTCTGCTTTCCCGGATGACGCCTCCAAAGTTGCTTTCATCCTGTCCTATCTCGGAGGAGACGCTGCCCAGTCAATACCATTGGTAGAAAACAATGACCCTATGCTATATAGCCTCCCTGTTTTCAAGGAAACGCTACGAAGGATGTTCGCCCGTCATACGCTGGTACAGGCTGCAGATAACAAACTCCTCAGTCTTAAACAAGGCACATCGGACCTGTTGCATTACATCAAAACCTTCAACAGATTGGTCATCGAAGCTCAATGGCCAGAATCCAAAATGATATCCGTATTCTACAGAGGCCTACGAGACGAACTAAAGGACCTTATTGCACAGATTTCTGAACCCCCGGAGGACATCGGATCCTTCATCGACCTGGTAGTAAAAATGGGCTACCGATTGCAGGAGTGAAAAAACGAGAAATCCAAAGGTATTGACTCCAGGTTCATTGTGTTCAGAGACAAACCCCGGAATGAGTCGGCAAAAACTCAGGAGGCTCCCGAGCCAATGCAAATAGGCGGAATCCGCGGTCCTCTATCCCGAGAAGAAAAAGAAAAAAGGCAAACACAGAACCTATATTTATACTGCGGAAAAAACGGACACTTCGTTAAGGATTGTCCGGTAAAACCAGCCAAATCAAAACCAAACAAACCATATGCTCTTTCCTTAACACGAGAAGACGGAGCGGGAAACGATACAACCCAGTAGGTAAAGGGTTCGGTCTACTGGGTTCTTCATCCATGAGGACCCCCGTCTTCAACCCCCTTGACAACAACCGTCATGTGGGCTTGGCAGTAATCTTACGGTCACTGACAGGGCAAACATGGCCAGTTACAGCCCTCATCGATTCCGGTGCTACGGGAAACTTCATCGACACCCAGTACATGAAAGGTTTGGGCATATCCACCGTGAGCAAGAACAATCCTGAAACTGTGAAGGCAGTGGACGGCACCGACCTGACCTCTGGGCTTATACGTTTCCAGATTGAAAACATGAGGATGACGTGTGGGAACGGGCACTTAGAGACTATCACCTTTGACGTCATAGATGCACCTCAGTTCAAACTCATTCTGGGTCTTCCATGGTTGGTGAACCACAACCCACACATCGACTGGGTAACCCGTATCATAACCTTGGACTCCGTTCATTGCAACTCCACCTGCTATCCGCAGTAGAACGGATCCAGCAGAAGAGCGATACAAGCCCACGCACTACCCCTGACAGGGATGGGTACGGTCACACAAGAGATTGTTCCTGAGGCGTATGCAGATCTAGCCGCTGTCTTCGATAAGAAAGGGGCTAACACCTTACCACCTCATCGTTCTTTTGATTGTAGGATAGACCTCATCCCTGGTTCTAAACTCCCTTGTAGCTGTGTTTACTCCCTTACTGAGAAGGAAAACAACCACTTGCGCATCTACGTGGACGAATATCTACAAAACGGTTTTATCCGCCACTCCAAATCGCCTGTTTCGTCCTCTCTCTTTTTCGTGGCAAAAAAGGAGGGTGACCTGAGAACGTGCATAGATTATAGGGCTATGAACACCATAACAATCAAGAACCGGTATCCCTTACCACTTATATCCAACCTACTGGATCAGGTGAAAGATGCAACCATCTACATTAAACTAGACCTACGAGGGGCGTACCATCTCGTCAGGGTCCGGAAGGGAGACGAATGGAAGACCGCATTCAGAACTAAATTTGGTTTGTTCGAGTACCAGGTCATGCCCTTTGGTCTCTGCAACACCCCTGCAGCCTTCCAATACTTCATTGACGAAGTACTAAGGGAATACATCGATCCTTTCTGCATCGTCTACATCGATGATATTCTGATCTATTCCAAAGGTATCCCTGAACACATCAGTCATGTTCGTACAATCTTGCAACAACTACAACTGCATGGTCTCTATGTTAAACTGGAAAAAAGCACGTTCCATATTACTATGGTCGAATTCCTGGGACACATTCTAACCCCTGCAGGGATCGAAATGGACACCAGAAAAGTCGAAGCCATACTACAATGGCCATCGCCTTGTACCGTAAAACAGGTCCAAAGGTTCCTAGAATTCGCCAACTACTACCGACGCTTTATCAAAGGATTTTCCAGCATCGTCACTCCCATAACAAGTCTTCTACGCAAAGGTGTGAAGTGCTTGTGGGATCTAAAAGCTGAGAAAGCCTTTCAGGACCTGAAGTATAGATTCACAAGTGCCCCCGTTCTGAAACACCCAGAACAGCCCTTTATAGTGGAGGCTGATGCCTCACAGAACGCCCTGGGTGGTGTGTTATCACAACATCACGTCGAAACAGGCCTGTTGCATCCTGTGGCCTTTTATTCACGGAAATTGCTACCGGCGGAGCGCAACTACACTGTTTCCGACCGTGAATTACTTGCCATCAAGACAGCATTGAGGAGTGACGTCATTATCTCAAGGATGCCCGACACCCGGTGACCATATACACCGATCACAGGAATCTACAATTCCTCCGCTCTGCTAGGGCTCTCACTTCCAGACAACTGAGGTGGACCCTATTCTTCAATGAGTACGATTTCCTAATCACCTACCGCCCAGGAAAGGAAAACGCCAAGGCAGACACCCTATCCAGATTGGATGAAACCGAAGAAGAAGTAACCAAAGACGAACCGGTGTCCATCCTCCCTGATCGATGTTTCCAAGGAGTGGTCTTATTCTCCTCCTTCTTATCTCGGTTACGTGAAGACCTAGAACAAAAGAAACCGGAAGAATGGATTGGTGATCTCACAGGAATCACTACACAAGATGGGTTTCTGTACAAAGAAGATCGTTACTACCTTCCTTTAGCAGACCACAGGCAACAGGCTCTGTACATGTGCCATGATCGCCTCTTCTCTATCCATCCAAGATACCATACGACCATGGACCTCTTACACAGACACTTCTGGTGGCCATCCTTGGACACTGATGTTCATTCGCATATAGCTCATTGCTCCGTCTGTGCTCAGGGAAAGATCCAGTCCAGAACCACGGTAGGATTATTGAGTCCTATTCCAGTACCTCCCTATCCTTGGCACACCGTCTCTCTGGACTTCGTCGTCGAACTACCCAAGACCAAGGCAGGTTTTACCACCATCCTCACCATTGTGGATCACCTGACGAAAATGGCACATTTCGTACCAATAAAGAAGCTACCTTCAGCGATCGAGCTGGCTTCCATCTTCATGCACAACGTGGTACGATTACATGGGATACCGTCTGTGTTGATTACGGATAGGGGCTCCCAATTCATATCCAGGTTCTGGGGTGAGGTGTGCAAACACATGGGAATGGAAGTACGTCTGTCATCGGCATATCATCCACAAACCAATGGACAGGCGGAAAGAACAAATCAAACAATGGAACAATGCCTTCCTTGTTTGTTGCTGTCCATAGAGAAGGAATGGTCAGAGGTGCTCTGGATGGTGGAATACGCGTACAACAACAGCAAACACACGTCCACCGGAATATCACCCTTCTTTTGCCTTCAAGGACGGCATCCAAGATCAGAGCCATGGGAAAAACCTCAAACCAGTCCCATACCCACTGTACAGGAATACCACACCCTTCTTCATGACATTTGGTAACAAGCCTGGTTTGAGCTCGCTAGAGCCAAAGAAATGCACAAACAATATGCCGACGCTCACAGAAAACAGAGCCCGACTACAAAGTAGGGGACAAGGTGTGGGTATCGATCAAAAACCTCAATGTACATGCACCTAATAAACTGCTACCACGATACGTGGGTCCGTAAACCATTGAGAAAGTCATCAACCGGGTGTCTATGAGGCTCACCTTGCCACCTCAGATGAAAATACACCCGGTGTTTCACGTCTCTCTCTTGCATTCCGCTCATCCAGAAGGCCATTCAGACATCCCTCCGCCTCCTATAATCAGGGACGATCATGAGGAATATGAGGTGCGGGCCATTCTTGATTCCCGTAGAACTAGAGGGAGGCTATTTTATCTAGTGGATTGGAGGGGTTATGGGCCAGAGGAGAGGTCCTGGGAACCCTTATCCCATGTACGCCACGCTCCCCTGTTAGTTCGTGCCTTCCATACATGAACATCCTCACAAGCCGCGTCCTGCCACCCCTGTACAGGTGGGGGTTCTATCTTGGGAGGGGGTACTGTCATGTTCCGCTCTGCCCCGGGCTGTATGCGTGTTGTGAGCCTGAGTGGATCTGTTCCGCATTTTGCGGATGATCCGACACCAAGGCGGGACATGTAATTACAGTCTTTCTTGCTCCGGAAGTATGAGTTCAGCCAGCTAGCTCTGCCGGGTGAGACCGCATTTAAGCCTGCGGTTCTCAACCCGACAGTGCTTCAAGTACTGTTTATCGGAGCTGCCTTGGTCACGACTCACGCTGGAGTGCTTGGGTGCTTTCTTGATTCCATAAAAAGTGCAGGAGCGCTTTTCGTACCCCTTCACCGCAACACGCGCTGGAGCGCGGTGTTGCATTTCCGTGAAAAGCGCAGGAGCGCTTTTCTTTCCCCTTCACCGCAACACGCGCTGGAGCACGGTGTTGCATTTCCGTGAAAAGCACAGGAGCGCTTTTCTTTCACTTTCACCGCAACACGCGCTAGAGCGTGGTGTTGCAGTACATTTCCTTGCCCTTATTAGCTCTGGAGCACTTTACATTTCTTTTCTCATTGCAACACGCGCTGGAGCGTGGTGTTGCATTTATTGTCTTTGCCTTTGTCAGCGCAGGAGCGCTTTTCATTTTCCCTAATCACGACACGCGCTGGAGCGCGGTGTCATATTACGTTCTTTGCCGGACTTAAAGCGCAGGAACACTTTTTCTTACTCTCATTCCTTTGCCCAGTGAAGCACGGTGTGCTTTTCTATTACTTTCATCGCAACACATGCTGGAGTGCGTTTGTCGCAATAACATTTCCTTGTACCACAGAAGCACAGGAGTGCTTCCTAAAGTGTTGAAGCACCTTTCATCTTTTCTTCACGACACACGCAGGAGCACGTTGTCATTTTGACATTAACCCTTCACGCAGGAGCGCCTTCAATTTGGTTTTCCTTGTGGCACGCGCAGGTGCGCTTGCTGTATTAACCCTTGCCCAATACCTGTGCTGGAGCACCCTGAAGACCTCACTGTCCTGCTGATCCTCACATCTTCCAGGTGATTATATAGTCCTTGACATTGTCCTTGGTGTTGGTGTGAATGCTGTATGTGTGATCCTGGGGAAAAGAAGGGCAGACACACTAACCATATGGTTTATCCATTATCTAGCTGGTGATCCCAGGAGAATTCCCTCAACATCGTTAGGAGTATCCACCAGGTCTTCACGTTGAAATCTCCACCTTAGAATTCCTTCCCCCGGTCCCATCCTGATCCTGGTCAGTATATATTCTCTTACTAGGGAAAGGCAGGGGACGGTGGAGGTTGTTCACGTCGTCTCTGCGAGATCACTCCGCAAGTATACCAGGCAAGACTTGTGGGGACCTGACACAATACCTCTAAGGATATAACGTTTGGTTTGTTATTCTCAAATTGTAATCCCTTCATCACTCGCCTGCTACAATTTTCCCTGAATGTTGCACCAAACCTTTTCCAGTCCCAACAAGCTTCGATTATTAAATTAAACCCCCAGTAATATAATTGGATTTGCCACCTGCAGAGACATGGGTCGACAATTAAAGCACAGATAAAAATATGAAGTGCTCAGCTAGGACAATTTGATTTGCTATTTCATTTGCCGTTCAGTTTGTTCATTATATGATAATTCTGAAAAAATTCACAGTTACCAATTACTTTAAAGAATGTTTAAAGATATTTAGAGTGAATTTCTGCCACTGACACACAGTACATCTTCTATAATACACCATCGTTACCATTGATATATGCAGAGAAACACTGACACTTTTTAAGTAGATAATGGGCCCTAAAAGTACATTTTCTAATTAAAATGCCCCCTCTTGATCTCTGTTTTACAAACAAATTAGCACTAATTAACTCAAACTTATCTTGTGTTAAAAAGTGTTGGAGCTTCTTGACACAACAGTCTTTCACGGCACCCTTCAGCGTGCCTTGGTCTCGGGTAAGTATGTCCTTAGGAAAATAGCTGGATTTTTATTCTAAACTTGAACATCAATTGATATACATAAATGACTGAATAATGGCACAGCGCTACTAATGCAAAACCCAGTACACTGAAGCCTTTCAGATGGCTATTCATTTTTGCTAAATTAGGTATTTTGCATATCCTCCATCTTTTTGCAAATATGTTTTTGTTCCCTTTGCTATTTGCGTTAACATTAATTTGCAGTACCCTTAATAAATAATCGGAACCTCTAAATAACACGGAAAGTGAGTCATCCGAGTTCTCTCTCACACAAGTGTTTTAGATTTTTTATGAAAATCACATGTTTATTCTATGTCGTCGTGGACCTACTGAAGCAAATAGAACTGATGATGGACGGAAGGTTGAACAAATCAAACATTCACCTCTAATCACAGGTCTGGGTTTATTCTAACGTTTTTTTTTGCTCAGCACACCACCCCAGTTTGGACCAAGCCATTTGCAAATCAGTCTTGACCCTGCTTCCTATGGGAACAGTCCAGCCCAAAATGCCAGACTAGTTCCTCCCTGGGCTGGAAACAAGCATCCTGGGACTTGATTAGGGGTATCACCCCTCATCAGCCAGGCTAGTTTGAATCCAGTGGCACAGTGAGCACGGGACCCGTGTCTGGGTCCAAACTGGAATGGTGAGCAAAAGAAACTATGGATTTATGCCCAGATCTCTGTATTGGGGGAGAATGTTTGACATTGTTCAGCATTCCCTCCATTAATTGTTCTATTTGCATTTGTACTGGACCTACTAACACCTATCTCTTAAGCTATAGATAAATCGCAAAGGCCCCGATTACAAGTAATGTGGAATTCAATGCAGAGATTCTGGGCAGTCGGAATTTCCAATACCCACCAGGACATCCACATAGAATCCCTCTAATTATTATTTAAAACTCAGAATGGGGAATGACTATTCAGACCCATGTGCAATTCCCGATTTTGGGAGCTATAAAGCACACATATCAACTTCCTCTGAGACGTGGTAAATGAGTGCAAGGACTCCTGTAGAATGCTGAGAGAGGTGGGGTGATGGGCATTGTTGTCAATTTCACTGGTTAAATTGTCCGGTCAATAAAATCAGTGCAGTGTTCATGGTCCCAGTAAGTCTGGGTGGGGGGACATCAGCCAAGTGATAATTATGCGAGTCAGAATGGCATACAGGTATTCTGCTACACAGAACTTTTAATAAGTGGAGAATCATAATCTCCAGCTGCGCATCCCCACCTAGTGGTAAACCCAGCTAGATGTAGGCCAGACAATGATGGTCACCACACTGGCCAAACAGGTCAAGAGGCCCATCTTTCCTACATATACAGGCAACCTTTGGCAGCAGGTCCAGCAAAAAAATCCCAGACCCAAAGTGGCTGGTCTATCAACATTGGCAACTGCAAGTTTATTTGCTGAATCAGAATGCTGACCTGCTCCTACTTTTATCCTGTGCTTGTGATGTGCCTCCCTTCAAGCCTTTTGGCTGGCAAGTAGTTAACTACTGGTCCCTGGAGCCTGTCTGGACCCAATCCAAACACTTTCAGTTCACACATCCCAGAACTAAGGGGCATATTATCAAGAACGGCGTTAAAATTATCGCCGGTTTAGCGGCAGAAAACTGCCGCTAAAGCGGCGATAATGGGCTTGATAATATGCCCTGGAGAATTCCAATAGAAGCCCATGTTCACACCAGGACATGGACTTCTATTGGAATTCTCAAGGGCATATTATCAAGCCCATTATCGCCGCTTTAGCGGCAGTTTTCTGCCGCTAAACTGGCGATAATTTTTAACGCCGTTCTTGATAATATGCCCCCAAGTCTCTCAGGGTGGAGTCAGGTACAGGGCCTAAGGTTCCTTCCTCGCCTGTCAAAACTAAGCCACGCAGGTCCTGTTTGACAGAGCTCAAGAGACATCTGATCCCTTTTGTTGAGAGAATCTCACCACTATCTACTTTACCTCATAGGAAAGTGTACCCTGAGAATACACCCTAAGGCTAACTATTGGACCATGAGATTACCAACCAACCCCGAAGCTCTGTTCAATATCTGCAGTTACAGTGACTGGAGCACTGGCAGCTCCCGTCAAGGCACTGAACTGGGTGTCGTGCACCAATGAATCCACCCCTCTCTGATCTTCGAGGTCAGTGTGTAGTGTACCTGTGGAGAACATTAAAGTGATGTGCAGAACTCTTATAAACGTTACAGCCACTATCAATGACTCTTGTTTGCGTTCCAATCCATCATTATTTGCCCACTGTGCCACCTCCAGCAGGGACCATGCTATGCAAATCAGACTCAGTCCTGCTCCAGCATGAAAATTCCAGTTCTAACTGATATGACACGACCCATCAGAACACAAGCAAACCCCACTGGGTTCCACCTTCTTGGGGGGCCTCATCAGTTAGCTCCAGTTTGAGTCCTTTTTTTAATTAACATAATTTTATTGACATTTATAATGAAACAAGCCAACACTATAATAATGAATCCAATAACCCCCACTTATTCCCCTCCCTAAAAGTCCAGACCTCACCACATCATGTATCACAACTCATGTTGGTTCCCAAAGTACATTTCAAATCTGCCAATACTTGTACCTTAATCCTGGCCTTCTTTTTCAGAATGTTTTTTCCAGCTTCTACAATTCTACACATTTTCTACTCCAGATACATCAATAGTATCCGGATTTTTTAGGGACTCTGATAAGTGATCCAATGCTTGTACCTTTTCAATTGATCCTCTTACTTCACATTACAACTCTGCGCTAGCATAAGCCACCCACTCAATCAGCTCCTCTTTCCAACCCTGAGGGGCATGGCCACCTTCCAATGCATGGTTACCTCCCGCCTACCAAGTACCATGGCCGAGCCAATAAACCCTATTGTGTTTTTGCACTTAGCAGATCTTGGAAACACCCTAGAAGACAGACCACAGGCGCACACTCGATGAAATTTCTGCATCACCTCATTAATACAGGATACTACCTCCCTCAGGTATCCTACCAATATTGAACATGACCACACCATGTACAACATTTCTGCTCCTTTTCCCCCACATCTAGTGCACACCACTTCAGTCTGATAAATCCGAGCTATTTTCCCCGGAGGCAGATATGCCACTTTGTAAGTAAAAAATAAACAAATAATCAATTTAAATTTCACATTCCTAGACACAGTATTTGAACACATAAGAATCTTACTCCAGTCCGCCTCGGGAATAGGGTGCACCAACCCCACTTCTCTCTAAGACCTACAAGTGGCACTGTCATATCATTTCTTAAGCATACGCACCTTTGGCAAAATAGCCCCGGATAGATGAGGTAACTATATTGACCTAATTAGGTAAGTGCCGCCCTGTCATCATTTTTGAAAAAGTCGAAATTGAGCCTGTACTTAACACTCAGTGTGTTTGAGTTGATTTTATTCTGAATGTGACACTTAACTAGCACCAACACTAGTTGCATTTGTCTTTTTTTGTCTCACCACAGGTTGTAGCGGTGGATCCACTGAACACATGAAACTCTGGTTCAGTATATACCACCGTCTTTTCCTTTTTTTACTTCCACTTGTTGCAGTAGCTGTTTTTTCCTTGGATCCTGGCCAAGGCCGAGACACTTTTAGAGGTCACTAATGGCCGAAACATGTTGATCCCCTTGATGTAGCTGTCTTGAATCTTGACAGTCTCATCATTCAGCTTATTGTTGTTTTTAATCCTGTCATAGGGTAGCTAAATAAAGTTTTGCTAGCTAGCTATATAGGCAGTTTTATCTCACATTCACGCTAGCACTGCACTTTTCATTTATCCACATGCCATGCTCACATAGGGTTTTTAGTACAACCCATGTGCTCAAATTGAAAAACATCCCTGAGCTCTTCCCTCGTAGAGAGGGGGTTGTAGCCCGCATTAGGACTAGGTTCCTAACGCGAGGAGGCACCCCTATGATGAAGCATGACACCAATGGTGTGTGAGGGGAGCCGTCCTTAAAAGGGATACCTTCCCCCGATCAGTCGGTTTCCTCTCTGGTGGGAGTTTTTGTGTTTCACATTCGAGTATTTTCATATACCTTGGACCTGTGGGTTCTTTTGTGAGTTGATTCTTTGAGTGGGGAGCGCGCCCACGCTGGTCCTTAAACCTCCTCTTGGCCCTCTTTGTGTGTATTGTAGTTTTTGAGCAGCGGCTCAGCTGCGGGCCTTTAACTTCAACTTTCTCTTTTTACAATCTTTTTATTCACACAGTACAAGTGTGTAACCACAATATCATCTTCTCTGATAAACATGGCAGAACACACTGGGCTAGCCTTTGATGATGCAATGGTTCTTGACATACTAACAACCCCAAGTATATTAGACACACCACTAACTCAGACCATCACAACATCTGATGATTGGAACAAACTTCAGAATTTGAGACGCCTTCATATTAGAACAACCACACATGGGTCAATTATGACCGAATATCTGAGACGCAATTGCGCCCCCACTGGCCTCAGTCACCAACGTACCAAGGTTGTTTCTAGATAACAAGATCTTTCTCAAAGACTGGTCCCTCATTGCCTGGAGGTGCACGAGGGACTGGCTCATTCTCATTATTAACACGGCGAAGAAGGTGGCCGACACTATTCTTATCGAAATCCAAACTTTGGAATCAGAAATAAAGACAATAGTCGGTGCCACACTTTTCAAAAAGAACTTGGAAGAAGTTACCAAAGTCTCAAAAGATTATAAAGAATCTTTGCTCACCAGCAAGATCACTAAATTCAAAAAATATCTAGCCAAATTTGCTTTGGAAAAAGTTTATCCGTACATAGACGATTCTTATAAACCTCCAGTCTTCAACAATAACGGTAGACGCTATGGGTTGAATTACTCCTCCTCAAATAGAGAAGAAGGATCAAGTGACTCAGACAGCAGTTCTGACACATCGCGCCAGAGGATACAGAACCGAGGCAATAGACAGTGGCGAGGGCAACGAGGCGGGCCACATCCAACACAATGGTGGCCACCGACTCCATGGGGTTACCCGCCTTTCCCAACTTTTGGTCCAGGGCCACAGGGCCCTTTGATGGCTTTTCCTCCCCCACAACAAGGCTATATTCAGCCTTTTTTAGGGCAGGGCCGCGGACGCAGACGAGGAAGAAGAAGATCCCAACATCAAGTGCATTGGAGCACCCCGACGTCACCACCGAACACCAGGAGCAAGACTGGACAGAAGGCAGGCCCCAGCAGGGATCCAGTCTAGTAGTTAATCTCAGCCAACGGTCTCTTATGCCGGACGAAACCAGTGTCCTTGAACGTGGCTTAGGCTTTGTCCCCACTAACCTTGGAGACCCTTTCATACTACAACAAGAGATGCATCAATTTTTTCGAAAGATCAGGCTCCATTTCTTTTTTGCTGACAAAAGCCCCACAGAAACTGACCAGACTGGCACGAATACGAATTTACGACCCAAGTCTACTTTTAATCCTCCAACTGGCACCATACCAGTGGAAGTAGCCACTTTTGAGAAGGCCGTCCTCAAGGACTTGGAATCCTTGACATCCACACCTCAAAAGACCTTTCAGAACCTCCCTAATCGAGAGAAACAAGCCTTGACTACCCTTCAGATGGACAAAACCATCACTCTAAAACCGGCAGACAAAGGGGGCGCTATCGTACTCATAGACACCACGGCATACAGGACTGAGCGCTTACGACAGCTGAGTAACATCACAGCATATCGTCCACTACATCAGGACCCCACCAAGAAGATAATAGAAACAATAACACTCATGACCAAAGAGGCCTTGGACAATGAATGGATCACTCAGAAAGAAGCTGAGTTTCTTTGCACTAAAGAGCCAGTGACTCTGTATTTTTACGGTCTACCCAAAATCCACAAACCACAAAGACCACCACCTGGGAGGCCCATCATCTCAGGTATTGGTTTGGCCTAAGAACCATTATCACAGTTTGTGGATTATTTCTTACATCCATTGGTACAGTTGATGCCAACTTATCTGCAGGACACTAAAGACATTCTGAGGTTACTACGAGGGCAAGCATTTGACCTTAACACCGATTACCTAGTGTCCTTTGACGTTGAGTCATTGTACACGTGCATCCCTCAAGACCAGACTCTGTCCACAATTGTACATCTCTTGCATCTCCATCCACCAGACACCATTACACCGACTCCATTCATTATGAGATGTGCCACGATGGCAATGAAGGAGAACTATTTCCTGTTTGAAACACAACTCTATCTCCAGGTGTCTGGGACGCCCATGTGGAGTACCTTTGCGCCGAGTCTGGCGAACCTGTTCATGCACGTGTTCGAACAATAGGTCGTTCTATCGTCCAATAATCCCTTCCAGACACACATCCATCTCTGGAAAAGATATATAGACAACATCTTTGTGATTTGGAGAGGGGATGAGCGGACCCTCAATTCCTTCCATCATTGGCTCAACACCTGTAATGAACATATCAGGTTCACGTGTGAAAACAGCAAAGAAAAACTTGCTTTTCTGGATCTCTCCATCTATCCATCAGATGGCCAACTGGAAACTGAATTATACACCAAACCTATGGCCCGGAATGCCTTGCTTCATTATGACAGCTATCACCCCAAATCGTTGTGTGAAAATCTTCCGTTTGGCCAATTTCTTGAGGCTGCGGCGCAATTGTTCTGACACTGACAAATACAAAGAACATGCCAGGACCCTAAGAAACAATCTTCTTGACAGACAATACCCCAAAGCCTTAATTAAGAAATCAGCCAAACGCGCACTAAACAACAATAGAGAAGCCTTATTAGACAATGCATCTAGAACACCCACGCAAACAAGGTTGGTGTGTGTGAACACCTTCAGTTCTCTCACAAATACAGTAAAAAAATCAATATTGAAGAACTGGAGTATTCTCAACAAAGGCCAACACATGATACAAAAACCCCTTTTTGCATTCAAACGGAGCGCTAACTTGAGAGACACTTTAGTGCACACAAGACCACCACCAGGGAACATACAGAAACCTTCTACTCTATGGCACCTACCATCGGTACAAGGGCATTTCCCATGTGGGTCTTGCTCAGTCTGTGCTCAGACCAATGCCACAAAAACCATAGATATAGGCACGACCAGACCATGGGAGCAAAAGCACCACACAAATTGCAATAGCGAGCGGGTCATTTACCTCATCACCTGCCCCTGCGGGCTCAGGTATGTGCGAATGACCACTCGCAAGATACGCATACAGGAACACAAGAGCACCATTAGATGCGCTAAACAAAATACTCGATTGACCAGACACTTCTTTGAGATGCACCACACAGCTGATTCATTCAAATGGACAGTGTTGGACAAACCCAACCTGAGTGCCACAACACCTAATCTTGCTCTTCGATTGTTCAGGGCCAAACAGCGTTGGGTTTTTAGACTGAACACCTCTGTAATCGGACTCAATGACGATATCCTGTGGCTTGCATTGACCTAACACACCTTTCAGGTCTGGTCCTGCTTTCCCCCAGCTTGCCAAACGCCGTCCCCAGCTCATTTTCTCTGCTCTGCCTCCCATCCACCCCACAGAGCGAGCAGAGGGTTAGGCTGAGATTCTATGTGACTTTCTGTCACATTACCCCTGTTCCTCCTTGGTTCCTGGCACCCGGTGACGCCCCTGGCTCATTTTCCTCTGCTTTGCCTCGGAGCGCCCCCTCAGAGCCAGCAGAGTGTTAGACTTTTGTCTGATTCCCTTTGATTCAGGCATAGCACGTTGCTTCCATCTACACTTTGTCTTTTGTTCTTAAATCACAGCTGTGTCTACACATAGCTGTTCTTAAGGATGACTACTTGGACCCAGTACCCGGTTCTGTTCCGAGCGAGGGCTCGGTTTCTCAGCATGAGTCTTCGTCATGGAACCATGCTCGCTTTGTTTCCTCGTAAGCCTGAGGTCTCTGACACATGGCTTTCACCCCCAGGCTTCACGCCCACCACTCGCGTCGCGGAGGGCAGTCCTACCCGGACTACATTTCCCATGCTCCTCTTCCTCCATACGTGACCCTGAGCGCCATCATATACGGCACGCTCCCGTTCCCCGGTTTCCTTCCGGCTTGGATGGACGCATCAGTATCCCTGCGCCTTTACAAAGGTAAGCCCTTAACCGCTCTCGTAGCATTGAGCTCCAGCTGGCAGCTTGTTACGCGCTTTAGCGTTGCCCCTTAATCACGCACTGAATGCAAATCAGAGGTTGCGCCTTTTATTTATTTTCTGCCTCTTCTCCTGGAGGCTTACCCTGTGCCACTTGTTACATTTTTCCAGCATTTAGTCGCGCACTGCACGCAACTTAGCGGTTGCGCTCAACCTGGAGGCTCAGCCACTCTGTGCCACTTAGTCGCGCTGTGCCAGCCACCAGTGGCGCTTCATTTACCGCTTTACGCTGTCGTTCTTGAATGGCATCTCCTTCTTTGCTGCCTCTCTGCAGTATCCAGCAAGCAGCGATTCCTTTGGGCTGTGATCTGCCCCTTGGCAGCACGCCCCGCTTCCTACTAGGGAGAGCGCAGTCGTCACACCGAAAGACGCTTTGTCACTGTCAAGCCCTACAACACGGTATAGAGAGCCCAGCAACCGCGGGCCCCTGTCACTGTAGGGCTGACTTAGCCATTTGGGGTATCGTCTTATGACCGATTACCAGTGGTTTTTCAGTTTGTTTCCCGGCCGGTTGTTGGAGGCCCCACGGTGTTTCACTACTATGGTGCCTCACTATAAGGCAGACATCGACCATAAGCAAATAACATCTGCCTTCGTAAAGTTATTTCACATGTAGATATTTTTCTAACCATTGCATACTGCTAGTCCGCTTGGCTGTCTCATGAATTCTTACTCCTGTTTGCATCATGCTCATTTCCATCCTTCTCTTTCACTGACTACCCCTATTCTCCCTTTCAGGTGGGGGTAGTGTACGTACCTTTGGCAAAATAGCCCCGCATAGATGCAGTAACTATATTGACCTAATTCGGTAAGTGCCGCCCTGTCATCATTTTTGAAAAAGTCGAAATTGAGCCTGTACTTAACACTCAGTGTGTTTGAGTTGATTTTATTCTGAATGTGACACTTAACTAGCACCGACACTAGTTGCATTTGTCTTTTTTTGTCTCACCACAGGTTGTAGCGGTGGATCCACTGAACACATGAAACTCTGGTTCAGTATATACCACCGTCTTTTCCTTTTTTTACTTCCGCTTGTTGCAGTAGCTGTTTATTCCTTGGATCCTAATGAAGGCCGAGACACTTTTGGAGGTCACAAATGGCCGAAACATGTTGATCACCTTGATGTAGCTGTCTTGAATCTTGACAGTCTCATCATTCAGCTTATGGTTGTTTTTAATCCTGTCATAGGGTAGCTAAATAAAGTTTTGCTAGCTAGCTCTATAGGCAGTTTTATCTCACATTCACGCTAGCACTGCACTTTTCATTTATCCACACGCCCTGCTCACATAGGGTTTTTAGTACAACCCATGTGCTCAAATTGAAAAACATCCCTGAGCTCCTCCCTCGTAGAGAGGGGGTTGTAGCCCGCGTTAGGACTAGGTTCCTAACGTGAGGAGGCACCCCTATGATGAAGCATGACACCAATGGTGTGTGAGGGGAGCCGTCCTTATAAGGGATACCTTCCCCCGATCAGTCGGTTTCCTCTCTGATGGGAGTTTTTGTGTTTTACATTCGAGTATTTTCATATACGTTGGACCCGTGGGTTCTTTTGTGAATTGATTCTTTGAGTGGGGAGCGCGCCCACGCTGGTCCTTAAACCTCCTCTTGGCCCTCTTTGTGTGTATTGTAAAGACTAGTCACCCCCTTTATGTGGCCCAATGTAGTACACAATATTTGACAAGCACTGTGTAATTGAGGTTCTTCTAAGCCTATACCCCAATGGTAGTGTTTCCTAGCAATCACCCCCCTACGTAATACAAATTGCCCTCATAGGATCTCAGAAGAGGCAGACAATTCCTAAAATGGTACCAGCACCCCGTTTCTATACAGATCTCCTATCCTATGCGCCCCGTGGCTAGCCCATTCTGCTATTCCTCTCAATCTCCCCGCCAGATTGATTTGCTCCAAAATTTTCAACAGGATGTCCAGAACATAGGTCACCGGAGTATGCATTCATTAGAGTGCACAATGCCAACAGTGTCGCACAACCTTCAACGCAGTGGTCATTCACTGCACAGGTCCTCTGCCGGGAGCCAAGAGTATTCTATACAACACATCTTAGCCTGGTAACATCTCTTTATTTGCCTCTTCTGGTAATCTTTTTCAGTGAATTCACTGTATAAACCACTGTAACTGTGCCACTAGGTAGTAGGCTTCCATATCTGGGGCATAGCTGGAGTCCTTTGATGTCTATTTTGTACGATGTTATGGGCAGTTGTTAGTCCTGTGAGTAGTGTGTGGATGTACTTAAATTTTAAATATGCCAATTTGGGTGAGCTAATCTTAGACCATGTTTAGGCACACAACAGGTGAACTGGGAGATACTTAACAGCCTCCCAGTGCCCAGAACCAAAATAAGGAGGTAAATCCAGTCCCTTAAGAGTTTACCCAAGAAGTTCACTATGGGGTTGAAAAAGTTTTGAGCTGATGATTGTCGATATATATAGCAATGTAGTAATAATGTCAATGATGCGTCCAAAGAAACATTTCCCAGATCTGAATATACAGCTACTAAACTACAATTCCAAGCCACCATGACACTGGTTACTAATTGGGACTGATCTCAGTGTCTGGAATATCTAGGCATTTTTTTAAAAATAAACAACAATTGTTTGTGGGCGGGTTTCTCATCAACAGTGAGTCAGTCTTTTTAACGGTGAACACAAACTGTCTGTGAAGTTTCACGAGTATTTTTGCAACAACTTTTTGTATTTTTGTTTTATTAAAAGGTGCATTACACTTAAATGTTTGTACTGATGGGACTTTGTCTCCACTTGAAAAAGTAAGGAAGAGGAAGCAACTGCTTGCAGCTTTTTTGAAGATCAAGAGATTGAACCAGCATCACTTTCTGAATGAGGTTTAATATGGACATTAGACATCTTTAATTCTAAAGTTGACAAATTAAAGAAAACTTTAGATCCAAACTGTTATGGCATACTACAGTGTAAAGGTTATTCCCAAACTCTATTGGCAGCTATAGTGACAATTACTCTCATTCAAAAAACATTGAACAGCTATGTTACATGCACCTAGAGAACACCTAAGATACACCAGCATCAATTAGTGGTTTATCCACACATTGCAGAAGGATGCATCTTGAGATAATTTTTGTTTCCCACCTGCGGGAAAGTGGATTATTATTTGGGGTGAATGGTAGTTCACCACATGTCATAATGTCACTATTCTTGTTAGGTTCAGACAGGTTTCAGTATTTTAAACCTAAGCTCAGCCCCTGGTAGATATGGCACAGAACACACAAGCTTAACTAAGGAAAATGTGTACCAAAGCAGTTAAAATGTTGCTAACACAACAAAATAAAAATACGCTCCAATTTATAAAAATAGAGAATAATTTAATGAATAACATGACATCAAAACCACAAACGTTTAGTAAAGGGAGCAGGTGATGGGGATTTTTAAAGTTTTAAATGAAAATAGAAGCAAAAAGTGATAAGTGCCAACCCGGTCATCTGGTTGCACTTGACCATTACCAGGCCCAATTTACGACTAACTCCAATGGAGCATGGGTCAGATACAGAAACCAGGTTTGCTCTGTCAGATGTTTCACCTCCTGACTCTTCAGACTTTCTCAGTTGTTTGGAGTTCAGATTACTCCTGCAGAGTAAAAGCTAAAAGCTGTAGTTGAACAGGGCTCCTTAATGCTAGATAGCCTCTCTGTGACATCCGTCTGACATGGAGTTGCTGCTGTGGATATGAAATTGACTTGGCAGGTTTGTGCCAGTCCTCCGGATGCCTTTGAAGCCAAAAAGTTTCTAAGCCACTGTTTCCCCGGATGTTAGGAGACGTACATTTTGGTCTCAGGAATGGCACTTGGATGTCAATATTTACTCCAGCAAAAGCCACCAGAATGGTCCAGGGCAGAACTAGTTGAAACTGGTCAGCTTGGCTCCACAGGAAAAGAGGCTTCTATCACTTTGTTGTGTTCCACTATCTTAACAGGAGGTCAGCCCAATGACTCTTGGAGTCCACATCTTTGTCCTAGGTACAATTGGAAGCAGGTCCAGCCTCTCAGGTCTCCTCAGAGGATTCAACAGCAGGTGCAATACTTCTTCTGTCTTCCACTGGTCCTGTAGTGTTCTGAAGAAGATGTCCAGGGGTGCCACATCTAAGCCTTGCACTAACCTGTGAGTGGAGGTGGCTCTTGCCCTCTCCCTAACTAGTAGAGGAAACATTCAGAGGATTAACCTTACCACTTTTGCAGCACTTCCAATGTGTACTGCTGCAAACAATCCCACAGTGCCCCTCTTTAACTTAACCCAACATGGCAGAGCATTTCTTCTTCTGTGCAGCTCTTCTGTTTCCACCCTAGTGGTATGTACAGAGAAATGAGCACCCGCTTCGCTGTGGTCATTCAAAACCAATTCTAGGGCAGTGCTCTCCCACTAGGACTGGTGCTTGGCTGGCTGGCTAGAGGAACAAAGGAAGGGGCAAGACCAGGTGTTAGCTACATATGCTTGTGACAGTGTTGGCCCCATTTAAGTTAATTATGCTCCTGGGCACAGCTCAGATTTTCATCCAGCTGGGCGAACAGAAAACTACCCCACACCAAAGGCATTTGTCTCAGCTCTTAGAGCAAGTTCACACCTCATTCACTTCCTGGATGGCAATTGGAAGCTCATGTAAATTGACTCCTAGCGGCTTAAGGCAGGTTAAAAGAGAGATTTTAAAATTGTCTTTTGTAGAATGTTTAGTACAAATCTGACTTTACCTGCTGGTAATAAATATTTTAGAAAGTCCAAGAATTAACTTTGTTGCTGTTTTCTGAGTGGAGATAACATTATTCAATTATAATATTATATCTCAGTTCTTAGCTACGGAACAGCTAACCCTGCAACAGTGAAAACAGTTTTTGGGGCATGGTCACTGTAAGAACATGTTTTAATTAAACCTTTACTACTTCAACACTTAAATACCACTCACCTTGTTTATTGTCAATGAGAGCCTATTTGGAGGTGACTTACTAATATTTAATAGGAGTGTTTATGCCTTTCAAAAGGTTTATTTTGAAAGGTTGAAATTTGTTTTCAAACTGCACATACAGACTAGAAGAGTAGGCCTGCAGTCGTGTTTTGCACTGTGACTTTATTGGTGGTACAATGTGTACTACAGTCCTCTAGTGATATTTAACGTATAGGCCTTGGTTGACCTTTGATGTCATTGGTATGTTTGTTTTAACAAAAGTGCATAACTGTGTTGAAATATCTCAAGTCAATTTGTATACATAAAAACTTGAATAAGCTACATATTGAAAGTGTCAAACAATGTCCAGTGAATGAATATATGCTGGTGTGTAATACGTGGTGATATATTAAGACAAATAAATATATGCCAGACTAAAGCGGAAAAGGTATGAGGGTAATAGAGAGGAGCGAGGGCTGGATGAAAAGCTAACAGAGATTAAGGTAGCTCAAGTCATAGTAACATTAAATTTTAAATGTATTCTAAAGCCCATAAGGTCCAATTCCATTTTGAGTAGGCCCTGACACCATTTTAGGCAACAGGAGTCACCATATTCTCACTTTTATGCAGAATCATTGTCATCTCTGCCATTGTCGCAGATGTTTCTGAACTTATCTTTTGAAGAACCAAGAAAGTGTCAAGTCATTCGACAAATGACATACATATAACACCTGATGTGACATCAGTCAGGGGCAAGGGTTCTATATATCACCATGTCATGGTCAAATAAGAACAAATACAGACATAGAGCCAAAATAGTGTATTCTGAATTGACGTCCTTTCCCCTTATATGTTCAAAAGGAAATGTCTGGGACATACACCGTGGTGCACAAAATCTATATCAGACATTCCTAAATTTATATCAGTATTTCCAATCTCTGATAAGATTTAGTATATAAGCAATCAAATAAAAGGTGGGGAGGCTATATCTAAAAAATTTAAGGAAGCTGTTGTGGTATGTTTTTTAAAGAAGGATCAAAGGGATCCAAATGCATACCGTCCATCAGTCTACTAAATGTAGATTATAAACTATTTCTGAACATTTGGGCAACTAGATTGGCCCCATGTGCAAAACAGGTGGTCCATAGAGATCAAACAGCTTTTTACCTCATAAATGAATGGCATGAATATATATTTTTTAACACAGTCAATAGATTACCTGTCCGTCAGCAAGGTCCAGGTGGCTATTTTGATGCTTGATGAGGAAAAGGCGTTTGACTTTGTTGACTGGCAGGCTTTGTTTTTTATACTACAAAAATTTGGGTTTTCCTCACAGCTGGTTAAAATGCTACTAGAGCTCTATGCAGGGTCAGAGGCTAAAATAGTGATAAATAAAGAAGAGGCAGGAGCCGGCAGGGATGCCTGTTGTCCCCTCTCCTGTTCTCAATATTTATAGAACCCCTGGCAATAAAAATTTGCAACAATTTGGAGGGTATATCTCCTTTGAATGGGATGGCTAAGATAAAATTGTTTGCAGATGATATCATCTTATATTTTCAAGCAGATCCGAAAAACATCCAAAACGCATTAGAAGAAATACAAGCTTTTACGAAGATAGGGGACTACAGATTAAATCAAGCCAAGACAGAGATTTTGATGTTTAATGCAAATGTAGAGTGTCTCCCACTGCCCCTGCAATGGGTATCATCCAAACCAATTAGATATCTGGGAATATACCTAACAAACAATTATGATCAATTGTTTGCGCTTAATTATGGTAATACGCTCAAAAAAGCAAAGAGGCTGTTGGACAATTGATCTTCGCTTCCTTTGTCACTAATTTCAATGATTAAAATGTCAATTTTACCATTATTTTTATTTTTGTTTATTAACCTTTCTCTTAAAATACCCACATCTTATGTTAAGGAGCTAGATGCAATGATCCGAAAATGTATTCGGGCTAAAAAACAGCAAAGAACAAAACATACTTCCATTAGATATTGCCCAGGGGGTTTTAGCCCTCCCAAACTTTGAACTATACTATCAGGCAACATTGCTCAATTTAATAGTTCAGCTTGCAATATCACCCTCTAAATTTGAAAATGTTATTTTAATTTCATGTTATCTGAAAGTACAATTAAATTACTTGTCTTTTTCGTTCTCCTAAATTGCCGAAAAAAACAAGGTGTAAGACAATAATGGATTTACTATATCGTATCCAATCTTTTTTTAAAGTATGTAAAATTCCTGCATGTCAACCATTTATTGAAATATCTAATTGTGAATGCTGGGGGTTACAGTTTTTGCACGGGATCCTAGGTTCATGGAGGGAGGTAGGGTTTACACGACTGGGTGATTTTCACAACCTAAAAAATCTGATTACCTGGGATATGCTTGAACTGCATGTGGGTTGCCAGAATACAGCCCCCGGGTTTAGTTTTAATCAAATAACTAGTTTCCTAAGAGAAAATTATGTGATATTAAATACTTCAGCACTAATGGTGCTGTAGCAAATGTATGAGAATAAATTACTTGGAATGGGCAATTGGGACTCTCTTCTACGTCAGACGGGGAGCAGAAAGTGAATGATCTATTCTTGTTTAACTTAGAAAAAAAACAGGATGCAGCCTTAATAATAAAGAGTGGCAGGTACTACGTGAAGTGGGTTGCAGAGCGTTAAGAGCTGGCCACTTTAAAAGGATGGCTTTTCTGTCTAGATGGTTGACTTATTATGCACCGAATAGGTTACATAAAATGTTCCTTCTTCTTTCAGAGCAATGTTTTAGATGCCAAGCCGAACAGATAGGAAGTTAGAATCATGTTTTTTTTCATTGTCGCCATTGTCAGATTTTGGGCAGAAGTGTTTGAAACTATTAATCAATCACTATCAGTACAAATTATGCCTTCTTTAAGATTGGTCCTATTTGGGTACTCATAAGAGGTTAATCATTTGAAAAAATACCATCAATATTTTGTTTCTATTGCTATAGCTGTAGCCAGATCTCTGATACTCCAGAATTGGAAATCAGGTAAGATACCATCAAAACAAAATTGGTATGGTAAGATGGCCAGGACGTGTGCATGGAAAGAGGCATATGTTAAACGGATAGGTGCTGTTCACAGATTTAAAACAATATGGTCAGGGTTTTCTTTATTTCTGGCAACAAATGATTGATAAATTATGTATTTCAATCTCTGTCTCTTAGGGGAGTTAACAGCTAGATGGAATGGAAGGTCATATATAGAAGATGGGTCTAGAAAGCAATGCTTTTGCTTATTTGGCACAATACACTTTCAGAGAAAATTCACCTATTTTTGCATAATGCACTTTTGATGAAAAAATTATATAATCATAGGGGCATATTCTCAAGAACGTGTGATAACCATCGCAAATTTAGCTTAATGCAACTTTGCATATAGCAGTCCATCGCGAGAAAATAACACCGTCTTAACGTCCAATTTCCAACCCGGCGGCACCATGCGATAGCAGCATGATAACGCGCCAAATGACAAAAATTGCGAAACACGAATGCCCAAAATGTTGCGATGCCACAAAGCGCGATACCAAAATCAGCGAAAACCAGCGACAGGCCTGCAATACCCATGCGTCATGCGTGAAAATGCACTATAAAATAAAAAAATAAAAAGCCCAAAACCAATCCAAACTGCATAGCACCATGGATGCACCCGTACCGAGTGTAGAGGACAAGCCAAACTCCACAATCCCCACGGAGGACCAGCATGGAACCCCGTGTTCAGGGAAGGGCAAGGAGAAGAGGAAGAGGAAGACGGGGTTCAGTCCACAGGAAGACCGGATCATCGTCACGGAGGTGATAGAACACCATCAACAACTGTTCGTCACCTCCACTGTGGCACTGGCAACCCAAACGGAAATATGGCAGTCCATCGTCACCAACGTCAATGCATTCGGAGTGTCGAGGAGGCCAATGGAGGATGTCAAGAGGCGCTGACATGAAGTGCACAGCCAAACAAAGGAGAAACTCGCCACCAACAGGAAGGCAGCAACGGCGACTGGAGGTGGGAGTCCTGCGCCACAGGAGGAGCTGGATGAGCTGGAGGAAATGGTGGCCACAGTCATCAGTGTGGAGATGGTGGCAGGAGTTGGGGGCCTGGACACAGCTCGAAATGACCTGACCCAACAGCAACAGGGTGAGTAACCACCAGGGACTGGGGGACGGGGGGAGATGGGCACAATGGCACACATGCACAAACATGTGTAGCACACTGCACACGCACAATGACTGTGGAACATGTCCCTGATACCCTTGCAACACTGCAGCACACATACAAACACCAAGTAGGCCCCCGTCCACCATGTGCACATATGGGCCCCCTCCAAATCACCAACGACACAACCGAGCCATGCACATGTGATGAATCCAGAAAAGCAGCGGCTGTGTGAGCCACACTGACCATGCAAGTGACACTGCATGCCCGATAGCATGGCAGCAGCCAAAAAACATGACATGGTGCACGAATTGACATGGAGGTGGCCCAGTGCGGATCACATCCATAAAGGAGCAGGTCACACTCTGACATATCCACGTGCACCCACAACCTATGCCGTCCAATACACGCAGCAGACGAACAATGCACAAGGCCACAAAATCTGTCCAAGAGCACATATGACCCAAGTCGCAAACATTTCAGCCCCCGAAAAGCACACAATTCAAAGGCACACCGCCTCAAAGGGATAAGGGTACACGAAATCAGAGCTGCAGGGGCAACTCCCCCACAATGCAGCACACACACATAGCAATCACAGAACATCAGCAATGACGGCAATGTGGCACAAAGTGCAACACCTACAACACAGGACAGAGGACACAACAGGTTCCTCTTGTGCGTAGTAACTGTCCACTCACATCTGGCATTGCCTGACACTGTGTAATGATAATGTACGGGTACTACCACACATACGTCATGTAGTCGATAATCCCACTGTCTGCCATCAAATAGCCAGCTCCACCAAAACAGTCACAATGTACATTGGCATGCAGTCTGAATGTAAACATCTGCAAAGCGTCAACATACATGGGAAACTCTGTTAACCTGCATCTCCCATTAATATTGCAGAGGGACAATCAACACCTCCTGCAGAGCAGACCACGCATCCCATCAGTGATGATGAAGAGGACAACCTGCACATATGTCAAGACACCCTCCAACGGCTAATGGACAGCCTCTGCACCCCATCCCCAGGAGCAGGGCAGGCCAGCTGCCTCGAGGTGACCCCACCACCTGCACAGACCACACAGCAGGAAACACACACCACCACGGCTGTCTCCCAGGACCCCCACGAACAATACATGGAATTTCAACTTCGTGTGTTGAGTTGCCAGGTGGAGTTGGCAGATCAGCTGCGGGTGGGTTTCGAGCTCGTGGCAGCCAAACTGGATGCCATATGTGGGTGTCTGAGTCCCATCAGGGACCACATACAGTCCCTAACGGACACCCCCTGTCCCCACCATGCTCCACGACAATCCTTGGCTGACCTCGCTGGGGCCATTAATAGGATACAAGAACTGTCTAGTCAGACAGGCACCAGCGATGACAGCACACAGTTGGCACAGATGCGGACGACAATGGAGACCATGGAGCAGATGCAGGCTTGAAGTATGGCTGCCACGGCTGAACACCAGCGAGATGTAGCTGGGATCTTCCATGCCCTGCAGTTCATCATCTTGCCATTGCTGCCACTGAGCCAGTCCCAGATAAATGCAGTGGGAACTTCGACACACACATCTCCGACCCCTGATGTGTCAGTGGCACACAGTGATGCAGCCCCATCACCTTCACACCCTGATGTGTCAGTGGCACACAGTGATGCAGCCCACACCCGACACAGAAGAAGTATCAGAGGAGTAAGATGTGGATGGTAATTACTGTGTGAGGAAGGAGGCAGTAGCCTCCATCACCTCCATATGGCCTGTCCCTGCCTGGCTCTGCCCTATGCATCATGCCCTGGGACAACACCTTCCACTGACCCCCGGAACACTCTGCGACATTCACCCGGACCCCAACACGGACTGCCATATTTCCACTGCTTGACAATTACACAGCAATCCTGCTGCGGACTGCACTCCCCCTCTTCCAAATCACTTTTCAATCCCCAAAGGACTCTGGTTGGCCCACCACTGGGCTTCCATGTTATGTGGGCTTGGATGGCCAAGTACAGCTCCCTCTCCGTCATTCACCAGAATGTGAATAAAACATTAAAAATCATACAGATGTGTCATGAATATGTTCACTCACGTATGGAAGTATGGCTGGATGTAGGGACAATGATTGCACAAGAAGGTACACCCTGGTAAATGACATCAATGCGCATGTTTATCCCCGAGACACATTGCCAATTGGATGACTGTGAAGGTGAGTACTATATGTGTCCCCATTGCACATTAACAACAATCTCACAACCCCCCAACGTAGGCACAAGTCCATGTATTGAATAGGGCTGTGTGTAGGAATGACCAAATCGGTAGCAGGCCAGAAGTGGTGTCCTACATCACATGTGACAACATAACTTCACGTCGCATACCTACTCCCACACATCTGTGTGGACACATTCTGTTATGATTTATAACATTGCTCAACATGGTCAGAGGTTGGACACCATACTCACATTGCTGAAGCCACGTAAGTGCACAGGTCGGCCAGCAACTATCCCAAAACAATGTCTGGCTCACAGAGGTGGAGCTGTCAAAAGGGACCCACCCCCATTGTACATGCGTCAGTCAGTTCCTCCCTGTGTAGGGACGATGCTCATTGTGGCACACGAGTGGTCAATCTAATCAACACTCATCACAGTTAGACACCAGTGGAGTTGCGTAGACTTTATTGGCATGTGCGTGTCAGTACGGACAAGGCAATGGCCACAACAGGCAGGGACATGCTTAAGACACTTACAAGCAGAATGGGAACATGTCGAGGTGCAGGAAATGGGGAGGCAAAAATGAACACCAATCATCACGGATGGCAACGGTCTCAGCCCACCTTGCCTTGCTGGACGAGTCATGTGTTGTTTGGCGTCTGCCCATTGCCCCGTGTGAGGGGCACGACTCACAGCCCATGGGGTCTGCATAGTGCTCTGCCACCCGACTGCGCCGACTGTCTGCTCTGCTGACAGTGATCAGGTGAAAGGGTCCAACAAGTTCACATGTCGTGCTACATTGCCATGTGTGTACTCTCCCCCCAGCAGTGTGTCCGAATTGGTAACGTTGCCAAACGACGCTGTGCTGCTCCGACCATGGAACTGCATCACCTTGCACAGGTGTGTGTACACACGCGTAGTTCCACGCACATGCATTCAGAGTCCAGATGAAGACAGACATGTCCTCTGTTGTGGTGGGATATGTGAGCATTCCCCACGATGCAACAAGGTGTTGGGACCTGTGCTGTGGGTGACAATCCGATGTGGCTGCAGGAACGTAGTTACTCGTCCATGAATGCCAGCGCAGCTTCATGTGCAATGTGTTCCAAAAGTACGTCGTTGTCGGGTTCAAGGTACACCAGGGTGAGCCAATCCATTAACTGGTCCGGGCAGATGTGCTCAGTCCACGCCGTTTTCCCAATCCGCAACACAGCCCAATAGGGGAGCCTCTCGATGTGGTCACTGCACATGAGGAGTTGTGCAATCTCCCATGCGCAACTGCCAGCACATACGCCAAGGATCAGTGCATCCCATGCACGGCTATCCAGGTGACACTCCTGTTCGTGGGCCAACAGGGGGCGCACTGTCAGGTCATAATCCAATTGAGCTACCGTTGCGTTGGATAGGCAGACCTCCATGGGCCACTCGAATGTACATGATCAACAGTGGAACCAGGGCTGGACGCTGGTGACGTAGGCAAGACGGAAACTCAGACGGAAACTGATTCGCAACACTGCCATTGGCAGGGATCCCAACAGATGCAGCATTCGTGCACGGTACAGCTCCACATGACAGGGGTTGTGCATGTGCCCGGGAATGCCTGCCATTGTGTTTGTTGGTCTCGTGGCACTGGCACTCCTCAGACCGGCGGAAGTTCGGTGGACGATATGCCACAACTCTGGGCAATGAGTCATATGTGTGTGCAACGTTTGGATGTATGGGTAGTGTTTAACCAATGTGTCAAGGGCATCCCTTGCAGGTGTAGATCGTGCAGGGACAAGTGTGTGTGGGGTGTGGGCACGTTGGTGTTTCATTAGCGCAATTCGTGGTGTGGGAGTCATCGGAAGCTGGTATGGTATCTCACGCAAGGTGTGCCAGCCGCATTCAGGATGAAGGTCGGGGGTTTGGTTGGCCTTCGGACTTGTGTGTTGAGACAAAGGAGCTTTCATTCCTGATTTTAGTCTGACTACTGCTTGCATGTCTTAATTGTGATGTGGACTTCGCGCTGACTTTGATGCCAGGCCTGTGATTTGGGGTGCACAGATTTCGAGACACACGCAGCTCTTGGCATGTTTGCATGAGCCAAGGGCCCGATTGGCCTTGCGCTCCTTGTTCAGTCTCTCTCTTTCGCTCTTTCTTTCTCTCTCTCTCTATTTCTCTCTCCCTGTCCTTTGATGAGTGCCTGACACACCTTCTTATCTTGGATATTGTCTTGCAGGCTGTGAGTCACAGATTGTCCAGGGATGCCCCGCCATGACTCTTCAAAATAGTTGTTTGGTGACAAATTAGAATGTGACATTTTGTTTGGTCTTTCAATGGTGTATGTATGAATCAGGATTTCAGTGCTCACATGTATGTTGATTGTTGCAATTGTGCGACATCAGGCGGGTGCTTTTGTTCATGTTTTCGTGCAGTTGATGTGCTGTGTCTTGGTCCGGGGGAGGTGCCCGGGGTGGGGCCCTGGGGGGGGTGGTCCTGGGGGTGGTGGCGGTGGGTGTTGTGGCCCTCTTGGGTGTCCGGCACGCATGTTCAGTGGCTCCAAGGCATCTGTTGTTCTTCAGGTGTGGCTCTGGGCTGGGCTCTCTTTTGTGGTGCAGGCTGTCGTCCGACTTTGCACCAGGTCGGAGCAGGTGTTAGTTTCCTGCTGCTAACGCGCCTTATCGCATGTTTTATGATCTTATTGCGGATCTGACTGGTCGTTGAGAATGTTGAGGAGTGGTGTTGTCGCAGCTTTTTGCACGGGAACGCCTACTCTGCATCTCATTAGTGATAGTTGCCGGGGTAATCTGTGGCAATGTTTTTTGCGGCTGCTATCGCCGGTAAACTGGTGTTATGGGCTGTTAACACCAGCTTGTGAATGGGACGATGTATTTATCGCAACTTTGGCTGCGATAAAGTGCCGTTAACTCGGCGATAGCTCCTTGAGAATATGCCCCATAGTGTTTTAGGTGTTATTATAATTACTATTTTAAGTGGTGCTTTATGAAGCTCTTATCTATGATTTTTAGCATTTTTATAGTAATTTAGTATTATTATTGCACATACATCAGAATTATAGTATTGCATTGTTTGCACCGTTTATTTTTGGCTGAATTTGTAATTTTGTTTTTATCTACTCAAATAAAAATTAGGAAAGAAAAAGATTTAATATGGCTGCCACTTGACCACTTGTCAGGAGAGGTCCTTCACCCAGATTATCGTGCAATATTCTGCCAAATAAGGTCTCACATACTGCCAGTGCACTTTGAAGATGCTGCATCTCACTTGCTGCTGATAAAGCTAAACCCCAGGGGAAGGCTGCTACCGCAGTGTGTTCTTCTCCCTAAGAAACTCTAGACTGCACGTTGCTCTACTCTCCATGCAGTAATAGCATAGTGCATAGAACTAGGTTTCAGTGTTAGGTTTTAATCATGTTAGATATGTTCAATTCATTCTCTTTGTTCCAAATGTGCCTTCTGCTCTTTTTATCATATTCTGTGTAGTTACTTTTGATGTGCTAAGAAACAGGTTTGTCCTGTTGCAAATGTTTTTAGTTAAAATATCTATTCTTCTTAGTGCAATGTGTGTGTGATATAGTGAATAACGAAATTGGTTTGTTTCTGTTACCGCTGTGCCCCTGATCCTGTTGCAGGGATTGTAAATAATCCAAAAGCAATAACTCTACTCCAATTATGGGGCCGATTCCGATCCCGGTCGGAGGCGCACCTAACACCATTCGCCCGGGAAAAAAACCAGGCGAATGCGTGTTTCCCGACCGATTCGCACATACGTCCGAACGAGCAAGTATGATGCGCATAACTGCCCAAATCCCGACCCAGTCGCACTCACCCAATACAGCTCCTGTTCTCCGACCGATGCGGATCCGGAAACGCAGAATCGAGTCGCACGGAAGCCCAAACGCAGCCCCGTCCGGCCGGACTGTACGATGCGCCTTCCGTACGTGCCGAACCCGTCGCTACGCACGGCACGTCAAAGCATCCGGGAGAGGCGCACATAAGCTCCGATTCGCGCCACAAGACGATCCACGGCTACGAGACGAGGACGAGGCGAAGCAAAGAGAAAGACGAACGAGACGAACCAACCGTGAATCCCATCGCGCCGATCCTACCAATACTATACATCTATTACCGGAACTGGTACGGACGAGTACGGCGCAGAAGGTAAGTCAGACACCCACCACACAAACAAACCACACGTACCTGACATATAACACACACACATAGGGATGCAGAAACTACTTACACCAGCACCATAGGGGCGGGATGGCTATCACCAATGCCACATACACACATAGGGGCCTGGATGCCAACCACGAACACCACCCCTACCCATGGGGGGCCCGATGCCTACCACCACTACCACCCCTACTCAGGGGGTGCTAGATGCCTACCACCCCTACCCATGGGGGGCTGGATGCCTATCACTACTACCACCCCTACCCATGGGGGGCTGGATGCCTGTCACTACTACCACCCCTACTCAGGGGGGGCTGGATGCCTACCACTACTACCACCCCTACCCATGGGGGGCTGTATGCCTGTCACTACTACCACCCCTACTCAGGGGGGGCTGGATGCCTACCACTACTACCACCCCTACCCAGGGGGGGCTGGATGCCTACCACTACCACCACCCCACCCATGGGGGGCTGGATGCCTGTCACTACTACCACCCCTACCCAGGGGGTGCTGGATGCCTACCACTACCACCACCCCTACCCATGAGGGGCTGGATGCCTACTACTACTACCACCCCTACCCATGGGGGGCTGGATGCCTACCACTACTACCACCCCTACCCATGGGGGGCTGGATGCCTACCACTACCACCACCCCTACCCATGGGGGGCTGGATGCCTGTCACTACTACCACCCGTACTCAGGGGGGGCTGGATGCCTACCACTACTTCCACCCCTACCCATGGGGGGCTGGATGCCTGTCACTACTACCACCCCTACCCAGGGGGTGCTAGATGCCTACCACTACTACCACCCCTACCCATGGGGGGCTAGATGCCTGTCACTACTACCACCCCTACTCAGGGGGGGCTGGATGCCTACCACTACTACCACCCCTACCCAGGGGGGGCTGGATGCCTACCACTACCACCACCCCTACCCATGGGGGGCTGGATGCCTGTCACTACTACCACCCCTACCCAGGGGGTGCTAGATGCCTACCACTACCACCACCCCTACACATGGGGGGCTGGATGCCTGTCACTACTACCACCCCTACCCATGGGGGGCTGGATGCCTACCACTACCACCACCCCTACCCATGGGGGGCTGGATGCCTACTACTACTACCACCCCTACCCATGGGGGGCTGGATGCCTACCACTACTACCACCCCTACCCATGGGGGGCTGGATGCCTGTCACTACCACCACCCCTACCCATGGGGGGCTGGATGCCTACTACTACTACCACCCCTACCCATGGGGGGCTGGATGCCTACCACTACTACCACCCCTACCCATGGGGGCCTGGATGCCTACCACTACTACTACCCCTACCCATGGGGGGCTGGATGCCTGTCACTACTACCACCCCTACCCAGGGGGTGCTAGATGCCTACCACTACTACCACCCCTACCCATGGGGGGCTGGATGCCTGTCACTACTACCACCCCTACCCAGGGGGTGCTAGATGCCTACCACTTCTACCACCCCTACCCAGGGGGTGCTAGATGCCTACCACTACTACCACCCCTACTCAGGGGGGGCTGGATGCCTACCACTACCACCACCCCTACCCATGGGGGGCAGGATGCCTACTACTACTACCACCCCTACCCATGGGGGGCCCGATGCCTACCACCACTACCACCCCTACTCAGGGGGGGCTGGATGCCTACCACTACCACCACCCCTACCCATGGGGGGCTGGATGCCTACCACTACTACCACCCCTACCCATGGGGGACTGGATGCCTGTCACTACTACCACCCCTACCCAGGGGGGGCTGGATGCCTACCACTACCACCACCCCTACCCATGGGGGGCTGGATGCCTGTCACTACTACCACCCCTACCCAGGGGGGGATGGATGCCTACCACTACCACCACCCCTACCCATGGGGGGCTGGATGCCTACTACTACTACCACCCCAACCCATGGGGGGCTGGATGCCTACCACTACTACCACCCCTACCCATGGGGGGCTGGATGCCTACCACTACTACCACCCCTACCCATGGGGGGCTGGATGCCTGTCACTACTACCACCCCTACCCAGGGGGTGCTAGATGCCTACCACTACTACCACCCCTACCCATGGGGGGCTGGATGCCTGTCACTACTACCACCCATACCCAGGGGGTGCTAGATGCCTACCACTACTACCACCCCTACCCATGGGGGGCTGGATGCCTGTCACTACTACCACCCCTACTCAGGGGGGGCTGGATGCCTACCACTACCACCACCCATACCCATGGGGGGCTGGATGCCTACCACCAACACCACCCCCACTCATAGGATGGACAATGCATGACACAACCAGCACACTACAACCTAAGGAATGCAAGAAAAAGACATCCCCCCAACACCATGACAAGCGTGTGTAGACTGTGTCAAATGCCTACAACACTGAACATGACTTTGAACATACAATGTGACCCCCTATCACATGTGTCACACATAAATGTGTGTGGCCTCCACAATGCAAGTGGACCATGACCACTGTGGCAATGGGGTCCAACCCCCATCATCACAGTGACCAAAAGGTAAGAGTGGGGTCCATAGCTGAAGCACATTTTGAACATTGTGGCAATGGGGTCTAAGCCCCCATCATCACAGTGACCAAAATGTAAGTGTGGGGTCCATAGCTGAAGCACATTTTGAACATTGTGGCAATGGGGTCTAAGCCCCCATCATCACAGTGACCAAAATGTAAGTGTGGGGTCCATAGCTGAAGCACATTTTGAACATTGTGGCAATGGGGTCTAAGTTCCTACAGGTGGAATTCCCCCCTCTACCACACACACACACTCTCTCTTCACCCTTATTTTCGAGGAACTACATACCACATGTTGTTATATGCTTGCTAGGGCACGTATGTTGGACCTCTTATAAAGCCCTTCTTGTCCCCCCATTGATGTAAATGGGGTCTAAGCCCCCATCATCACAGTGACCAAAATGTAAGTGTGGGGTCCATAGCTGAAGCACATTTTGAACATTGTGGCAATGGGGTCCAACCCCCATCATCACAGTGACCAAAAGGTAAGTGTGGGGTCCATAGCTGAAGCACATCTTGAACATTGTGGCAATGGGGTCTAAACCCCCATCATCACAGTGACCAAAATGTAAGTGTTGACATTGAAAAAGCTGCAACTGCCAAACTGCATGGATGATTCCTGGTCACAGAACAACAAACACATCAGTGGCAAAGTAGTGCTTGTGTCCCATAGCAACATAGATTGGGGGAGGCAAACAGTGCAGTGCAAATAAGACATACCTTTGGCCATGTGCAGACAAACATCACCCATGGGGGCTGACACTGTCAACATTCATCAATGACACAATGACAGAAGTGACCATCATAATGCAGACCCACATATTTGCACCAATGGGCACACAAATGTAGATATCCTGTGGAGACTGTAGATGTGAGGTGAACAAATACCATACCATGGCAGCAATGGGACACACAAACAATGATCATTGTGCTGACTGATGACCTAGGAGTCCCAGGGACAGCAGGTGAAACCCACCAAACAACATACAGCCAATGGCACACTAAAGATATGCCAATGCAGTGGTGCAGATGCACAAACACAAACAGGCAGCCCCACACTGCACATCAAACACAACAGGTGAGGGGGGGTTGCCAGTGTCCCCAGGCAACCACACAACACATGATGAGGCCTGAATACCAATTACACAGATGCGCATACAGTGCCACACAAAAGTAACTCATGGATCCAAATCCCCTATGTGGGCAATCATGCATTGTTAGATGAGAGGGAGCACAAATCACACATGTCACACAATCATGTAGGAACAGCAACTGACACAGAAAGACACAGACACACCACAGCACTACCCCCAGGGTCCCCACAATGTGGTGACCCTGGGCTGCATGACAATCCCACTGTGATGACAAAGCTAGATGTCGTTCACACTGTGAACCACAGTCATGTGTCCTGATCAACAAACTACCATCACACCTACACAAGCACAAATCAATCAGCACGGCCAGTAAGCCAAGGCCAACATGGAGGCAGGGGTCTAGCCGGGCAACAACTCTCATTTGCACACACTCAACACCACACACCTCGACCTCCAACAATGTGCAGCAGTGAAGCTCACATGCACTGGTGACATTGCACATGCACCCATGACAATCCCATGGGGGTGGTGGGAACTAAGGTGCAGAAACACATCACACATGGCCACTCAACAAGACTCCTGAATGTCTGACACACTGCACACTACGCTGTACATGGACATGATGGCAATACCACACCAACCAATGGGATCCCAGCCACAGTCCCACACCAATGAAGAAGCCAAGGTCACCCACAAAGAACACACATAGACAACTACCAACATTGCAGCCCTGACCCTGAGGAGTGCCAGCAGTCACACACACAATGTGTCACAATCACTGAAAGCTAACACAAACTGGAAATTACATGACAGGTGTAAACAACAAGTGCCAAGGGGAATCCTGACTGTGTCCCATCTGCGTTTGCCCACAAACTCAGCCCTGACAGCAAACACACCTATGGGTGACACCCTGATGACCAGTAATGTGCCATGCACCCACATCACAGAGAACCCAGGGAGAAGACTTTGGGGGAACATAGGTCAACTCAGCAAGCATCACAAACAGGAACATCACTAGGGATCCCAGCATGCACAACAAAATGGAAGTGAACACACACAGACATGCTCACACAACACACACCTTGGGCTCAGGCAATGTCACAGGATTACACACTGCCATGAGGGGACTCCACTCCTGTGTGAGGAAAGCTGTGCCATATGTTGCCTCAGTAGGGCTCCATCATGTCAGCAGAACACTTGGTCACACAGTCAACAATTAGCACAAAATGAAGGCTCCCGTCATATCAGCCTGGTCATGGGAGTGTCAACGAAATCATCAGCACAGATCCAACACACATGTATAGCAAGTTGCACTGACAACACAGATGAGTCCTTCCCCATTGATGCCCAAACTTGCATGTCCAGTGGAGATGGCCACACGGTCAAGGAAGTAGACTAATTGAACAATGGCAAGCACAACAGATGTGCAGGGGTGTAAGCCACAGATGTGATATTGCAAATGTAAGTAGGAAATCCCATTGCCAAATATTGAAAACATGACACCCTCATATGCTGCTAAGGATGACATGGATACACTACAGGATAGGACACATTACCCGTGGACCACATGGGTTCCTGCACAGTAACATTTCATTTTCATGAGACCAAAAATCACCATCACTGCAGCAAGGGCACGGTTAGCATCATCAACATCATGTACATCAGAAGCAAAACCACTAGAGAACAGAAAGTAGCTTTATTCAGCATATGTGGGTTCAAAAGTTAAAGTCCAGAAAAAAGAAACAAAGGCCAATGGCCAGTCCATTCTGAAAGTCAAAACAGGGTGACAGTGGCAGATGTCACCCTACGCATGCCTGCACTGCTACACACCAGGGACAATCCCCTCGGAGGGGCATACGGGGGCAGGCCAGGCACCGCAGGGACAGGATCAGAGCTCACCAGAAGGAGGCAGGGAAGGGGTGGTGGGTGCTGGAGAGCCACTGACAACTGCAGTGGAGGTGTCTGACATGGTGTGTGCCGGCACAACTGGGGGGCATGACTCAGATGGTGTGGGTGCCGGCATGACTGCAGTGGGCCGTGCAGATGGAGTGGACAGGTTCCCCACTGCAGTGCCCAAGTCAGATGGGGTGGTAGTGGACTCCACTGCAGTGCCTACCTCCAGGGGAGGAGAATGGGGTCCAGGTAAGGTGGGCAGGACAGAGAGGGAGGACACCGTCTCCACACCAGTGGCACAGACATGCGCAGCGGGGGGTGTGGTGCCAGAAGAGCAAGTGGCAGGGGGAGAAGGCCGGATCTTTTTGGGGATGGTGTATCTGTGGGTGGGGGAACCTGGGGCTGGGTGTGGTGGGGGCACCTGTGGAGTGGGGGCCTGAGGGATGGAGGAAGGAGACTTGGTGCTTGAGCTGCAGGGCGGCGGCGGGGTCTTGCTCTTCCGGGTCCGGGGGGACTTGCGGATGGGGGCGTCAGTCGGTCTGCCCCTGGGGGAGGGTGTCCGGGGTGAGGGGCACTCCCCTCCGTGTGGGTGGGCTTCCTCTTCCCCCTGAATGCTGTATCAGCTGGATCGGAGGGGAAGAGGCCGAGGTCACTGAGGAAGACCCGCTGTGTCTTTGGGGTTGCAGGTGAGGCAAGGGAAGGGGCCTTGGAGGGAGAGTTAACTGAGGACTGCGCAGTGCTCGTGGATGCGTGTGTGTGTGCCTGGGTCCCATCCCCTGTGAGTGTGGTTTCAGTCCCCTGACTGTGCGTGCGTGTGCATCTGGATTTTGGCGTGTGTGTCTGTGTGCTGCCTGTGTCTGTGCTGGTGTGTGCCTGTGCCGGTGTGTGTGTGCTTGGGACAGGTAAGGTGCTGGTTAGTGTGGATGGGGCAGAGGTAGGAGGGGTGAGGGACTGTTGGAGGAGGGACACTGCTGCCGTCAGGGAGGAGGCCATTGACCTATTGCCCCTCTGTAGGGCAGACATGCCAGATGAGATGCCCTCCATGAACAACACCAGCTGAGTCAACAGAGTGGTGTGTGCATGGAGGACACTCAGCATCGCTGTCTGCCCTACATGGAGCTGGCGAAGGAGGTACACAGACTCCTCACTCAGGGCAGCAGGGGACACAGGGGCAGGGGGTGCGGTGCCTGGCACGAAGGAGACACGCTCCCGAACATGAGAGCCTCCACGGACCTCGGGAATGGGAGCCGATGGGAGGGCGGTGGTGGTGGTGGTGGTGGCGGGGACAGCAACACTAGCTGGGGTGTGGTGGCTGCTGACACCCGCCTCCACAAGGGAGTCATCCTCCGAGCTGCTGTGGTCCTCAGCTGAGGTGGATGGTGCTGAGGACTCCTCGGTGTGGCTCCCCTCGCCCTCCGTGCCACTGGGTCCCTCCGACCACTCCTCGGCTGCTGACCCAGTCTGGCTCTGCGGCTCCTCCTGGTCCGTGGAGCTGTCCCCTCCTGTGGCCGTGGATGTATCTGCAAACAATAGGGAAACAGACAAACATCAGTCACCTGCACTGACCGCACACACCACAGTAAGTACAGCACATTACAGAGCAAGCCCTGGCATCCTTAGTTGAACATTGCCAAAAGTGCCCAAACAGAGTACGGGAAGCAAATTGTCAGTCTGATGGTCAACCATGGCACTCACATCCCTCCTGGCCTTGCACCCATCTGTCTGGTGACTGTCGGATGGCAATACCCCAGTGTGGACACATGCACCACCTACACAGTAGTTGGACAGTGCAGAGAACACAGTGAAGCATGTGAACATGCACACATCACAACTCTTGCCACTGAGTCAGTACAGGTGTCCGGATAAAGGGATGCCCAGAGTCAATTTTGAAATGTATGTGATGCATACCAGCGACAGACACCATGATGCACCCATGTCCTGATAGTCATTGCCACAATGGTGTGCATGTAGCACATGTCACTCCCCTGCAGGATCACTCATAGGAAGTTTCATGCCATGGCACAGGCATGCCTGCTAAGTCATACATCACTGTCTCCAGTCACATGGGCAGGGCAGCCAGACAACAACAGTCTGCACTGTGTCACTATAGTAGGTCATGGGGAATGCAAGTCCTGGAGCTGAACAAGTGCACATGTACATCCCCCACACACCACATCATCTGAACCCTTATCTGTCCACGTCATACCAATTGGACATATGGGAGACCTGTAACACAACCCTCTGAACCTGAGCACCTCACAATCTGCTGTGAATGGGAAACAGCTGCCTGAACTTCACATTCGCATACCCCAGTCTGCACGGTCAGGTGATCAAACACCTATGTGTCACACAAGTATCGTCTCCTATGGTCACATCTCCGGTGGCATGCTGAGCCCCAACCGAGAAACACCCCAGTAGTCCTGACAACGAAGTCACAGCACACTGACACAGAAGCAGACACCTGAGGGGACATATCACTGAGCACAACGTGTCAGCTGATACACTTGAGTGGGAGTACAGAGTGTATTGTATGGCCTGGAGTAGGCATGACTGTCCTGCCCCACGTGAATGAGGGATGAGCCCTGGACAGTAGGCAGGTGGCTAAGTATGTGTGACACACGTAATATACACACTCCTGGGGCCCAAACATTGTTCCCACCCGCAGCATGGGTGTGTGCCAGATACCCCAGGCACATGTGGTGGATCAGCTCAGCAATTGGACCACATATCAAAGTAACACGCAGATTACATGTCAGAACACAGGCATTGTGTAAGCAATGGACCCACCCATGATGCCCACCACAGAGTTAGGGGAACAAATGCTGTCCCCCACCTTGAGCTAAGCAAAATGCAAGGACACAGTACCCAAGTGACACAATTCCCTGACTGTAAGGGCCACACCTGGGTACCAGATGAGGAGTGGGCAGTGCACAATTGAGGGACATGGGTCCTGGACCACATGACTGATGTACTGTGGAAGTTTAACCAGGCCAGAGGAGGGCACATAGCATGGCAGACAAAGTTCACAATGCAGTCATGGGCTCACCCCCTCCTTGCTGCTCTCTGGCCTTCAGCTGCCCATCCAGATCAGGGAAGACCACCGCCAGGATCCTGAGCATGTGGGGGGTCAGGGTCCGGTGTCCGCCCCTCCTGCGAGGAGGCGACAGCTTCAGCTGGACCCGTGCGATCCTCCGGGTCCAGCCCCGAAGGTCCTGCCACCTCTTCTGGCAGTTGCGGATCCGGCAATTGTAGACCCCCACGGATCTCACTGCCTGGACGATGGTCAGCCATATCTGCTGCTTCTGGTGGGCATCAACCTGTGAGGATGACAAAGTGAAAATGCCATTACTACACATTCAACATATCCGTGCATTACACAGTTGGATATACATGTCTCAATCACAGGGGCACATGATGTACACAGGCAGTGCAACGATGGCTATGGACAGTTTGCCAGCAGTTACTACATGGTATCATTGCCTGGGAAGTAAAACCTTGTTTAAATGCACTGTCACTGCACTATACCTGTTCAGTGCATGTAACTACACACTATGGGGGTGACAACTACTCAGTGAGCCTGCTAGCCAGTGGCGTGCAGACTGTAAGTCTTGCTAGTCAGACAACATGCACATTTAGTAAGGCAGTGGACAGCACACTCACCTGCTCCCCTGCTTTCCCATACAGCTTGCTGTACTGTGGAAGGAGGCTGTCCAGCAGGGCCTGGTTCTCCTCAGTGCTGAAGGCTGGGGCTCTATCCACAGTACGTGCCATTGCAGGATCCAGAGGGTGCAGATACAGCAGCAGTGGTGGTGGCAGATGTCGTCCTGGAGCATGTAGTGCAGGCAAGTGAGCTCTCAGGGGAACAGCCAGCATTATATGTGTTCTGCAGAGGCAGATACTGTCCCATGTGTCCATAGTGATAGGTCCAAGTCGTTTGCAGCTTCTGAATCTGGCCAATTCATGGAATTGCACCACTTACACATGCCCACAGCATCCTTCAAAAGTTCAACTTCATGACACCCATGAATTTGCAACATTGTTGTGGGTGACCAACTGAATTCACAGCATCAGACTCGTTAAAGATTTGAAAACGCGTCCGTTGCCAGGCCAGGCCATAGCCAATGGGTGCGCACCGATCGGTCCATTGCTGTAGAACGCGTATTGCGAATACAACGCGTACCCGCTCACATTGTATGCAATGGCCAATGCGTGCGCACCGATCGGTCCATTGCTGTACAACGCGTACCCGCTCACATTGTATGCAATGGCCAATGCGTGCGCACCGATCGGTCCATTGCTGTACAACGCGTACCCGCTCACATTGTATGCAATGGCCAATGCGTGCGCACCGATCGGTCCATTGCTGTACAATGCGTCCCTGTACAAGTCACTGGCATATGTCACCATGCCTGTCACAGGTGAACATATGCCAGCCACATATAATTCCCAGGGAGTGAGGGGCACACCTACAACACCACAGCCTGTCCACACTGTGTCCTAAGGCATGTAAGGCTGCATTACCTGTTCCGTGTATGGGGGTCAACATGTTGTTTTTTGGGTCACACTTGGGGGCAGCCACTCCCAGGCAGTGCACGTGTTCATGGGGACAGAATCCTTGGTGTGTTGTGCACATGAACACTGTGGTGTGCAACTGTTCATTTCAGAGCATGTGGCATGGTCACATTTCACGGTTGTGTATGTGTATGTCATGTCACATACCCCCTGAGTCCCATGTGGGACGGTATGTACATCCCAGGGTGACCCATTGCCACAATTGTGATGGCCCTCCACAGTCTGTGTGCATGTTGTGTTTACAATGTCTCTGATTCCATGTGCACAATGGGAGACAGTCTCCACATCCACGTTGTTTGTGCATGGACTTTGATGTTGTGCTTGTGTGTGTCACAGACGTCCATGTCTGTCCTGCCGAGGCAACAGGGACCACTACCTGTGGGGGTCATGGTTGTTTAGCTGTGGTGTATTCATGATGCACCATGTCATGCTAGTGTCCATGTGGCAATACAGGGTCCCTGGGAATCTACCTGTTGATGAGCTGTGATGCCTGGGGCACATCTGTCCTCACATGTCACTGTGGTGTGTGTTTGGAACGTGACAGCAGTACATGGGTACTGTGACACAGCCTAATGATATCCCATAGCACAACCTGGGACTTGTTGAGGACACATATTGAACTGTGATGTTAGATGTTAGCCATGTAGGTGCCATACATGTCCTTACGGAACGGCACACGCATCATGTACTTGTGTCTCGTAATGATGTATCATGTGATATTGAGTCTGGTCTATGCCACATATGTGGGGTGACTGACAATCTTTCTTTCTTCACCTATGGATTGCAGGGCACCAGCTGTCCATCGGCCATTCCCTGACCTTGCAACAATGGTTGAACGGGACTGCATCCCACGGTACCGCTTCACCAGGCCACTGATTAAGGAATTGACGGTGCGGTTGGCCCCACATTTGCAACCTGGCCGGACATACCCTACAGCGCTGACCCCCAAGGTGAAGGTGATGGCAGCCCTACACTTCTTTGCCACCGGTACCTTTCAACACACTGTGGCGTCTGCTGGTGGGATGTCACAGACCATGTTCAGCCGTGTGCTCCGCAATGTTTTGGAGGCTATGTTGAGATACCTGAACCAGTACATCTATTTCCTAGACTTCAACAACTCACTGACGTGAAGAGTGACTTCTATGCCCTGGGGAGGATGCTGCATGTCATTGGCTCCATTGATGGGACACATGTGGCTTTGGTACCACCACAGGCCCAAGAGCAGGCATACAGGAATCGCAAACACTACCATTCGGTCAATGCACTGGTGGTATGTCTTGCAGATATGAGCATCTCACACGTCTGTGCCCGTTTCCCCGGTTCTGCACACGATGCCTAGGTGATGAGGAGTAGTCGCATCCTGATGATGATGTCACAGATGCGGAACCAACGTGCCTGGCTTGTTGGTGTGTACTGACTTTGTACCATTGTGTGTGTTCTGCAATGTAGTGTTCCACCCTCTTTTCCAACTCAGCTAATGTGCAATTGTCTGTATGTAGGTGACTCCGGATACCCCAACATGCCATGGTTGCTGACGCCCCTCAGGAACCCTGTGACACCAGCCCAGATGCGCTACAATGAGGCACATGGTCGGACCAGGAGAGTGATTGAGCGGACATTTGGTCTCCTGAAGAGCCGCTTCCGCTGCCTAGATAAGATAGGAGGGGCCCTCCCATATGCCCCAGCAAAGGTGTGCAAGATTGTCATCGTCTGCTGCATGCTACACAACCTGGCAGTGCGGAAGGAGTTGCCTCTCATCCTGGATGACGATGACCAACATCCGCCACCTGTGGAGGATCCTGGGCTGGACCACGATGCCAGTGATGATGATGATGATGAGGGTGATGTCCGCACACAGCTCATCACCAACTTCTTCAGCTGAATGTGAGTATCCAGGGATGTTATGTCAATGATGTGAGTTTGCATGATATGTGTTGGTGGTGCTCTGGTGCTGTTTGAGTGTGTCCATGTGCTACTTGACTGGATGCGTGCAGCGATGTGTCCTTACAGGTAGTCTGTACTCCACAACAGTGTTGACATGCTAACTTGGTTCCGGGTGGGTATCTTGTGACATGTATTGGGCATGAGTATTGCAGTTCTGTCCTGTTCTTCAGTGCTTTTGACTGTGTGTCATTTCTGTCCTTCACAGGGTACTTTCAGAGTTGTTTGGTCAACTGTGATCCCCCGACACCGTGAATCAACTTCCAGGGTGGTAGCTGTCGTTTCCCTACAGGTGATGTGCGCCACACCCATGGACTTCCTTTCTTCTACACTTGTTGACTGTGTGCCCACTGCCAGGTGGGATTACCTTGCATCTGTAGTGGTTACAACATGTTGCAAATGTGTAATAAACCTGTGCTGCACTTTGTGATGTGCGTTGTCTGTGGTCACACATCTGACTGACATTTGCTTACTGCACCAGTGGGCTAGTTTACACAGACTGTGAATAGGTGTTGGGTCTGTGCATTGCACCGTATTTCCTGGCAACATCAGTGTAGGCGATGAGTCAGATGGCCCTGGTGTGTATGTGTTGTGTAGCCCTGGTGGTGTGTCTCCCTCATATGTGTCACGTCGCCATGACTCACATGCCGGTGTTGTACTTGCTGTAGCAGTTAGCATGCACAGTGTCATTTCACAGATCATCATCTCCACTTCAGAAACAATGTTGGAATCACAACAGAGGCAAGTATGGTGTATTAGTGAGTTTATTGACATACATGTGTGAGTATAGTGCACAGGATGGTGGGTGCTGTACAGTGTGATTGTAATCCAAAGTTCCTAGATGATTTGGAAGTCCTGATAGCAGAAATGTCCTGAGTAAAGTCCACAGTCATCTGATACATTGGTCCAACTTGAGCTCCCCATGTCATGTGGAAGAGTTGTGTTGCATTCGACAGGGTGAAGAGTTTGCGCACAAAGGTGATTTTCCAGAACAGGTGTTGGCTTCCTGGGGGTTGTGCATGGCCATCAGCCTCTCAGTTGTCCTTCCTCGGACGACCCCTCCTTCTTTGGGGGGGGCCCTCAAGTGCAGGCTGCTGCAGTGCAGGGGACTCTCCGCCAGAGTCATCCTCCCTCCCTGTGGCAGTTGCAGTTGTTGCAGCACCAGATGTTGTGGGCACACAGGGAGGTGTTGACATGTTGGTGCAAATCTGGCGGAGGCATTGTAATATGTCCCTATGCACCGCCGTCTGTTCTTGCAATGTGTCCCACTTGGACTCCATGCGGGACATGTGTAAGTCCAAGCGGGCATGATGGGTAGCCTGCTGCTGTTGAATGTCCCTGAGGATCCCCACTACCTGGCTGAACTCTCCGGTGCTAGTCTGATACGCATCACCTATGCGTACCAGTTGTGGGTCATCATGCAGTCCAGACCCCTCTGCAAGCAGCGACCTATGTCTACCACCCCTCCCACCACCCCTGGCGACACGTGAAGGACCTGCGGTGGCACGCACAGGTGACCCTGGGCCCCCTTGGGGGTTGTTGCTGGTGTTGGTGTCTGTAGCTCCACGTTGGGACGGGGTCCGTGTGCTGTTGGTGGTGGTGGTCCTTGGTCTGTCCGTGTCGGCTGGGGTGGTCTGTGTGTTGGCAGTTGTTGGAGGGGTGGGTGCAGGGGTGCAGCTGGTGGTCCTGCTGGTGCTGCATGATGACTCACTGCGGAGGTGCCAGGTAGGTCTTCGTCATCCGAGGTGGGCAGAGGCTGTTCCACACCAGTGAGCTCAGTGTCCCCCGGAGCCTGGGACAGGGACTCCTCAGCGTCTGCTGCTGTGTCCCCATCATCACCTGTATTTGGAAGAGACACACAATGTATGTAATGTTTCTACAGGCATCAATGGTTCAAACACCTGACAGTTGTGACTGTACCTCTGGATGCGGGCCTGTACATTGCATTGTCCTAAGTTGTCACAGTCAGCTGTTGATATTGGTGTAGCGCATTGTCCTGACAACATGAAGCATTTCAATGTGAATGTTGAGGTGTGTGCATGGCCAGCATTGGTGGTATTTGGTTGACATCCGGCCATCCTTCTCCCTCCAGCCCAGTTATCCCACCATGAAGCATGCCACCCTTGCAGTGGGTGCAGGTTGACTCTCAGGATGTCAGTAAGTGGTGTCCTGCTGTTGGTTGGTGGCCAGTTCCCATCAGGGCCTTGTGCTCCCCACAACAGAGCACCAGTGTCAGACATCTTTGAAGTGGCTTTTCACTCCCTGTGAGGTGTGCATGCTTCAGTGTGAGCTTGCTGGGCCATGTGGGTGGGGGATGTTGAGCTGTGACTACCACTCCCATCATGCTATTGCCTCCACCCCCCTTCCCAGCATGCCCATACTTCCTTCCTTTTGAGTGTACTTCACTGTGTGTGGGTGTGACAGCAATGGCAAGATGGCTGACAGTGGTGTCCTGCTGTTGGTTGGTGTCCAGTTCCCAGCATGGCCTTGTGCTCCCCACAACAGAGCACCAGTGTCAGACATCTTTGATGTGGCTTTCCACTCTCTGTGAGGTGTGCATGCTTCAGTGTGAGCTTGCTGGGCCATGTGGGTGGGGGATGTTGAGCTGTGACTACCACTCCCATCATGCTATTGCCTCCACCCCCTTCCCAGCATGCCCATACTTCCTTCCTTTTGAGTGTACTTCACTGTGTGTGGGTGTGACAGCAATGGCAAGATGGCTGACAGTGGTGTCCTTCTGTTGGTTGGTGGCCAGTTCCCAGCATGGCCTTGTGCTCCCCACAACAGATCACCAGTGTCAGACATCTTTGATGGGGCTTTCCACTCTCTGTGAGGTGTGCATGCTTCAGTGTGAGCTTGCTGGGCCATGTGAGTGGGGGATGTTGAGCTGTGACTACCACTGACATCATGCTATTGCCTCCACCCCCCTTCCCAGCATGCCCATACTTCCTTCCTTTTGAGTGTACTTCACTATGTGTGGGTGTGACAGCAATGGCAAGATGGCTGACAGTGGTGTCCTGCTGTTGGTTGGTGGCCAGTTCCCAGCATGGCCTTGTGCTCCCCACAACAGAGCACCAGTGTCAGACATCTTTGATGGGGCTTTTCACTCTCTGTGAGGTGTGCATGCTTCAGTGTGAGCTTGCTGGGCCATGTGGGTGGGGGATGTTGAGCTGTGACTACCACTCCCATCATGCTATTGCCTCCACCCCCCTTCCCAGCATGCCCATACTTCCTTCCTTTTGAGTGTACTTCACTGTGTGTGGGTGTGACAGCAATGGCAAGATGGTTGACAGTGGTGTCCTGCTGTTGGTTAGTGGCCAGTTCCCAGCATGGCCTTGTGCTCCCCACAACAGAGCACCAGTGTCAGACATCTTTGATGGGGCTTTCCACTCTCTGTGAGGTGTGCATGCTTCAGTGTGAGCTTGCTGGGCCATGTGGGGGGATGTTGAGCTGTGACTACCACTCCCATCATGCTATTGCCTCCACCCCCTTCCCAGCATGCCCATACTTCCTTCCTTTTGAGTGTACTTCACTGTGTGTGGGTGTGACAGCAATGGCAAGATGGCTGACAGTGGTGTCCTGCTGTTGGTTGGTGGCCAGTTCCCAGCATGGCCTTGTGCTCCCCACAACAGAGCACCAGTGGGGCTTTCCACTCTCTGTGAGGTGTGCATGCTTCAGTGTGAGCTTGCTGGGCCATGTGGGGGGGGATGTTGAGCTGTGACTACCACTCCCATCATGCTATTGCCTCCAGCCCCCTTCCCAGCTTGCCCATACTTCCTTCCTTCTGACTCTGCTTCCCTGTGGGGTAGTGTGCCTGTGCTGAATGGATGGCTGACAGTGTTGTCCTGGCGTTTGTTTGGCTACAAGTCCCATGTGTGTCACTGTGCTTCCCACAGCATGACCCAGGGTGGTGGTTCTTTGTGGGATAATTAATTTTAGTGTGAGGCAATGCATTTTCCCAGGTGAGTTGTGTGTAGTTTGTGTTAGGGGTGTGTGGGAAGAGCTGCTGGTAACTATGGTCATAGCTGTCAGTCCTCCTTCCCACCCAGCCAGATATCCCACCATGGAACGTGCTTCCATTGCAGGGAGTGCAAGTTGTCTTTCAGGATGTCAGTCAGTGGTGTCCTGCTGTTTGTTGGTGCCCAGTTCCCAGCAGGGCCTTGTGCTCCCCACAGCAGTAGCCAGTGTCAGCCATCTTGTTAGTTGTTTTCCACTCCCTGTGATGTGAGCATAGTTCAGAGTGGTGTTGATGGGCGTATTGTGATGGTGGGCAATATCTGTGACTACAACTCCCATGATGCTATTGGCTACACTGACTTGACCAGCATACACAGAATTCCTTCCTTTCTGTGGGATTCCCTGTGTGGTGGTGTTGTAGTGGTGGCTACATATCTGACAGTGTTTGTTGGTTAGATTTGTGCCACTGCCTAGCTTTATTTGTTGTAGGGTTTGTACATGTCATGACACAGTTACATATCACTATGAGATGGCATGTATTGTGTTTATCTGACTGACATACACATCTTGGGATGATTCTGGTTTTGTTGCTGTGGATTTGTTAAGGGTGCATGGTTTGACTATCCCCTTGACAGTGATGTGTGTGTATTGTCACACAATATTGGGTATATTGGTTGTGTACTCACCAGGCTCTGGGATGTTTTCTAGTCCATATACGCTCACTGGTGGTAGGATGGCCCGCACCTTCTCCTCCCAGGGCCTGAGGTATAGTGGTTTGGCAGGAGGGCCACTGCCGGTGTGTTGGCTCAAGATGTAATCCTTCTTCAGTAGGTCCCTGACCCTCCTGCGCACATCATACCACCTGTTCTGGATGTCTTCCTTTGTGCGCAAACATGATGATTGTGCGTTCACCCTGTCGACGATCCTCTCCCACATCTTGGTTTTCTGCGACATGGGGGTCTGTTGGACCAGTGTACCAAACAGCTGTGGCTCTACCCTGAGGATCTCATCTACTAGGACTTCCAATTCACTATCTAGGAACTTTGGATTCTTCTTGGGGGGCATGGTGATGGGTGGTGGTGGTGAGTGATGTGTGTGTTGGTGTGCAAGTGAGGGTGTGTGAGTGTGTGTTTTGCTGGGTGTATGTGAGGGTGCTATTTGTTGAGGTGCTGATGGTGTGTGGCTTGTGTGATGGATGAGCTGTGAGTGTGTGTGTGGTTGCTGTCTGTTGGTGTTCTGTGCTGGCAGGTCATTTGAATTTGCAAAGGATCATGGTAGGGATTTGTGTCCTTTATATGGGTGGAGTTGTGGGTGTGTCTTTGTTCCCTGTTTCCCCCAGTATTTTTTGGCTTTGTAATTGCTTGTTTGGCCTTTTTTTTGTGTTTTTCCCTTTGTACTTTTTGTGCATGTAGGAGACGTTCTTCTGACCGAGTCGGACCCTGCAGTTGTTTCGTGCGAGCTTCTCCGAGTCGTTCACGCTGTGTTTGTGCTGTTTTATGTGCTGCGTGCGCGTCGGTCGCGGTGTATTGGGTTGCTTCGGCTCGCTGTTTTGTATGCGTGTCGGTCGTACGGCTTGAGCTCCGTGCGACTCGGTCGTGTTTTCCACGTGATGCATCGTACTGCGCGGCTCGGAGTTCGCAGGTACGTTTCGTTCGGGTTCCTTCCTGGTGCGTGTCGGTCGGTTAGATTCGCACGGTTTTCCGGCCGGATAGCTTTTTTCCGCGCGGTTCGGTCGTTCGTATTGTGTTCCGTACGAGTCGGTCGGATTTTGCACACATTTCATCATACTTTGCGGGTCCGGCTGCACCGGTACGTGTCGGTCGGAAAAAATTCCGTATCCGAGTCGGTCGGTACGTTTTCCGGCCCAAATCGGAATCGGCCCCTATGTATTGGGAACTACAGTAACCTGTCTTTCAAATTCAGTGCTGGTGCATTGAACCAAGTTGACCTGTGTCACCCGTGGGTGGGAAAGCAAACCTTTTAGTACTACGCCAGAGTTGCAGTTTATGCAACAAATTAGCACTTGAGAAGTTAAGAGCTTAGTGATCAGTCAAGTCCACTTTAAGTAGGTAGGGGTATTTAAGAGGATCTACTGGGGAATGCCTGCATGCACAATCTTTTTGGCTCCTTTCTGAAATTCAAGATGTGCAGGCAAAATATGATAACAGGGGAGCGCTATGATCATTCCAATTAGACGATAGCTGCCATCATCAAAATATTTCATACTTACACAGGGAGGGTGCATGTGCAAGTAAATGTATGAAAGGCACCTAAATAATCTATCGTCATATGTATTTAAAATTCAACCTTGCTTACTTGATTGTTAATCTACAGGTTCTGCTGGTATTTCTTAGTGGTATGCAAATTGGATAGTGCCAGATAGTTCAGTAAGCTAACCACATACTGCTGACCTGATCATCATTATCACTGACATTTATAAAGCCTGTCAATCATTAGGGGATGAAAGAGAAAAAAGGGAGGTGAGATAGAATCAGAGTATTAACTGCGGCATTTTGTTCCTCAACATCATAACTGATTGGAATTCATAGAGCACGCCAGGTAGCAAGTAACAGTGCACTGCATGCGTCCCAAATGAACAGATACCTGAGTTGTGTTCTGATACCTAGGTAGGGCCTCTGCTTGTTTGCCCTCAGAGCACAGCATATTCCCAAGCTTATAGAGCCTGATACACATTTCCGATACAATGGTCTTTAGATCATAAACAGTCCTATATACAACTGTAAGTGCTCTAAACTAGATTTGTTAGAGGACCAGTAATTCAGTGCATTACCCTCTCTCTGACAAAGTGAAATGTGAGGGGACTTGCGTCTGCCAACACAGCACTAGCAGACATATTCTGTACAATTTTACCTTTATAAACATGTTTCTTTGTGTTGTTAATCAGCAGAGCATTTTTCATAATCAAGATTGGAACCCACAATTGCCACAGGAAAGGAATCTTCTTCAGGGGACATTAAGGGAAGGATGATTACATGTCTGCAGCTTAAAGTAATAATTTTTCAAAGACACATCAGCATTTATGATGTGCCCATTTAAGAAAGGTGACCACTGATAATAATGATAAGCATTTCACTTAGTATACTGGTGAGAAAAAAGATTCTCAAAGTGGTTCCTTTATTATCCAGTTAGATTTCTAGACCTGCACTGTGAGCTAATCATCGTCAATCTAGGTCTGAATCCTCTGATGTGTCTGCTTTTTGTATTCCAGAGTACTTTGACAGCCGAATAATGACCTGATTATCATCAGTGTTATGGTGGAAATGACCTCAGATAGTTGATAATAGTTAATTGAGAGTAGTACCCTGATGTTAATTAAAAAGGAGATAAACATGAGCCTAATTACATGCTGTATTTGACACTGGAATCTACCAGTAATGCTTATTACACTTTCTCCCTGGGCTGCCTTCCATTAAAAAAAACTGGACCTAGCATCTGCACTCGTAGACACATCAACCACCTCCCCAATGCTTAATTAGAGCCAATGGTTGCAGGTGGGGATCGTAGCCACTTATTTTTGGGGACCTGCACTTGGTATTTGGTACCCTGACATTCGATAACGCCTGCCTCTGGCTCCTGAGTGAAACTTTGGGTCACCGCACATTCTTTTACAAATGAAGCTCTGCACCTCCCTGAGAAGAAATGATATAAAAAATATGTAATAGTTGGGAGAAATTTCTGTGAACAATCTTCTAGAACCCTAAATGCACATGGATCTTCACTACAACAATCTGAATTTTATTTTAACATTGGAGAGCCTATGCCAGGGGTCTCACAACTTCTGATCGATGAAAATAGTCCACAACTACTCATTAATTTGACAATTGATGCAGTAGTGACAACATCACAGACAATAATAATAGTGACCACACCTTACAGAATTGGTAGTAGTGGTGGTCACCCAATGTATTTATACTTATATACTTACGTTCATGTTATTCTTTTAGTTTATATGTTGCACACATATTTGGAGTGGATGATATTTAGTATTTTGTATTGTAGTTGATCAATAACCACTGCGACACATAAAACAAGGTTACTATCTGCAGTGTCAGGAAACCTTTATTATAATAATTGGCCTCCACATGACTAATGACATAACATTCACAGCTATAAGTGTCCACTGGCTCAAAGGAAATACGAAAAGCTATAAATATCCTCAACGCAGTATGAACCTTCATTCAAAAAGCAGTTTAAATATCATTTTATAATTTAGATTTTTAATCGTTTTGTTTGCAAACCTTGGCATATCAGTTTCTCAAAATTCATGTTTTTCTATCAAATATGCTCTTCCCCTATCAGGTTAACACACTCAAAGAAAATCTTCTTCTTTAAAGTGGCTAGGATAGATTCTCTGAATTTGATACTGTCCTGGGCTGCACTTCAGGAAGCTGCTTCCAGGGTACTGGCAAGCTACCAGTAGCTCCCGAACAACCCTGTGAAGAACCCTAGCCTACGCCATCTAATTTTACTTACCATAGTTTGTGAGGAACTCAGGTTGTATAGTGATCCAGTAGCTGAGCAGATCCATTGGTTCTACGTTCTCTATCGCCAGGTCCAGTTCCAGGTTAATTTTCTGCATGAGCTGGTGAATGTTATTGTGAAACTGCTAATGCGATTGATTGCACCAGATTGGTGTTGCAAGATGCACTTCAACTGCTCCACCACATCGATGAGATGTTTAAGTGTCATAAAATGTGCCTTAGAATTGTTGTCTGACTCACCAATTTTCTCAGTTTAGTTGCCTTACTTGGCCTGGTGAATATTGGCTTTGTGCACATTAATAGGTTGCTGTTCTACACACTCAGGGGCATATGTGCAAAAAAAAGGGATTGCGATTTACTAATTGTGATTTTTATCAAATTGCAATTGGGAAATCGCAGTTCCTAATGTAAGAAAACTTATAAAAACTTCAAATAGCGATTCCTAATAGGGACGCAAATAGACCTACCTCATGAATATTGATGATGTAGGTCACAATTTGAGACCCATTAGGAGTTGCAGCCATCTTCCGGATGGTGACCTGCTGCAGTCTGTAGACCACCATGTTTGTGATTGCTTTTTAGGTCTCATCTAGGGAACACATGGCTGTCTCTTCGAGACATGCTGTATCTACTCTGTGGTGTTTCACTACACCCACTGCATATCGTCGTTTCCTGTGCCTTTTTACATTTCTTTCTTTTCATTGGTGAAACATTGCTATTTGTCCTGCCTTTGGGTGTGTTGTTCCCTCCTGTGATGTTTCCCCCTACTCCTTTGTTTATTTAAGGTTTTATCGAGGCACTCTTTTTTCTTTAGGAATGGCTCGTATTTTTGCGTGTTTTTATTGAATTGTTACTGTGCCGTTTATTGCTTGCCCCTAGTTACTCTCCTTACCATCTCACTACCGACACCATTTACTGTGAGCCTCTGGCTGGAAGTGAATTGCTCACCCGTCTTTTATTGCTTGTTATCAGGAGCTGCTGCCCTGACTTCACAAGGGTCGGGTGACTACCACTCTATGACGCTGTCTCTTCATTGGGACACCAGCAGACATGGTCAGACCCGACTGGGAAAAGACCTGTTAAGGTTTTTTATATATATATATAGAATGAAATCGACCTGTAGGTATTGGAGTGCTTTACATGAGCACCAGTTAAGTTACACAAGGACACATTCATGCACAGGAAGATTAAGTGATTCATTGTGAAGCCCTAGTAGTCGGAGTCAAGGCTGCTCTTGTCAACTGCCTTGATTACTGCGTGACTCCGGTTGCCATGGAGCCCATGATGCCAATCGGTGACAGTGCAGGGCCCATGGCCGAGCAGGTTCTTGCCCGGGCTGGGGCCCCCATCCTGATGCAGGCAGCCTTGGTACAGCTGCTAGAGGCACGGCCCTTGAAGCCGTTGCGTTTCCTGGATGAGCTCTTCGGGGTCATGGCCCAGGGCAAGCTGGAGGCGCTGAGCACTGAGCGGATGCTGTGGTACCTGTGGCTTGAAAAAAGAATGAGCCTGTACCTTGCGTACTTTATTTAGTATACAATTTCACTAAATAGTCAAACCCATCGATTTCAGTTTGAGCAGGTATTTTATTTTAACCTTTTTATTTTCACTAAATTCTTATTTTTTGCTGCTTTTTTATCAGAAAAAAACATGTGTCTGGTCATAAAAATTCTAGACATAAATGTGCTATACAACATATATTTACATAAATCAGTGTATGACTTTTACAAAAAGAAGAAAATCAAATACATATATCACATCCAATACATATATCACAATTGTTATTCTCAATTTTAATCCTGAAACTCTTAAAGCGTCTATATTCAGTATCCCAAATCAATACAGGGGAAACTATTATTTTAGAAATCTTCTCAGATTAAATTTTATTCATTATTCCTCTGTATTTTTATGTGCTGTGTGCCTGTGCCATGTGCCGACGCGTTTCGAGTCCTGGGAGTTGAATACCAGGAATCTCATCAGGGCTTTTGAATTTTAACAGCAATGGTGGTTTCTGAGAATTCTTACTAATCTTCACCTTAAGGTATACGCTTCACCAAAGGACATTTAATCTCAATCACTAGGGATTCTTATCTTTGTCTTTTTATAAGGCAATTGCATCTAGTTTCCTTATATGCCGGGCATTTTACGCTATCCGGCTTTTCAAACGCTACCTGGATCACCTCCTCTCTTGTAGCGGCGCTCGCTGATTTAGATTAACTTGCGTTCTCTATTCTCTGACTTGGTTGAACTGCAATTGCTTTCATCTCCTGATCCTTCTCTGCCTCCATTTGGCTGGCATCTTACAGCCAGAGGTGAGGGGGCTGAGGAGTGAGGAGAGCCCAGGTGTAGTGGCCCCAGAGCAAGCATTATTTCCAGAAAAGCATCTTAGGGGTGCAATGGGACATGCAGCACCAACCCATAGACTGGAATACATGTAGGCGGAGGACAGCTGGGATAAACCTTGTCAACTTGTCAGAAAACAAACGTTTTGTAATGTTTTCGCAAATTAGTACTTTGTTTGTGAAACACCGTCCCAGTCTAGATACTTTAGTATGGTAGCCACCCGGTTAAATCATGCCACCCCACCTTCCATTCCTTTAATGGCAATAAGATTTTCCCTTTGTCTCAGATACACTCATTCATGTTTTTTAAATGGCGAAATATACTTGCCTTGTCTTTAGCAAACTGCAGGTTCGCTATATGTTATCACTTCTGCATGATACAGCAGCTGTATACATTACATAAACTGCATGGCAGCTAAAGTACAGCTAAGACGTTTAGCATGTGCTTGTGGTATACACGTGTCCCGTCAGGGGTATTAAGAGCTATAAAAATGCAAAAACCATACTATGAAAATGGGAGGACATGAATGCGGGCTTGGTTTTTCTGAGAATAAGGTGTCTGAGAAGATGATGCGAAATGTTTTGAGTGAGTAGGGCGAAATATGCCCTTATTTTGTTCCAGAGAATGCCTTTCTGTATCTCGATGCAAGTGGGGCTTTTTTCCAAACATTGATGAGTGATGCTTGTTTATTATTGTATTTGCGTTCTGCAATCCCTTTAGGTTCATCTGTCATTGGGGTATTTGTTGCTTTAGTACCGTGACTTTTTATTTAATTTGTTACTTGTTTTACTTACAAAACAGAGGGGCATATTCACAAGCCCCTATCTCCACAGGAACTTCACTTTTACTGATGTTCCTGTGGCGATATTGGCTTTGCCTTATTTACAAGGCACCCTTTCACCCTAAACTTAGCGTGAAAGGGGCAGGTAATGGATGTTCTGGTGGGCGTTCCACTGCAACACCCATGGATTTTGACGCTGTCCCATATTCACAAGGGTGGCGTAAAAATCGGGTAGTGCCAAAATTAAGACCAGGGAAAATCTGGTCTTACCCTGGCGAAACGAGGAGAAATGCTTTATTTCACCTCATTTTTGCTGTTTCTAGGTGTGCTGTGTTGTGCAGCACAAATAGAAACAGCAAAATGCTATTGGGTGTTTATGTGCAGGAAGGTGTCCCTTCCTGCATAAAACAAATTATTTTAAAAAGTGACGAGTTGCAACTTCTATGTGTCCTGTACAAAGCAGCGCACATAGAAGTTACAAAACGCCATTGCAGATGGTTTATGTGCAGGAAGGGACACCTTCCTGCACATAACCAATACTTCTTCTCAATGCAGGCGCCCTTGCACTAAGGTGCAAGGGTGCCTGCGTTGGCACTAGGCTGCTAAATTTAGCGCCAGAGCTGGGAGAAACGCAGGGCTGCCCTATATTCTTCTAAATATGGTGCAGCCTTGCGTTTCAGAAGTGGCGGAGGGCGGCCTCAAGCCAACAAGGCTAACGCCACTCTCCATCACTTCTTTTGTAAATTTGCCCCAGAGTCTGTTAGGATATAGTTTGACATAATTTCCAAGCTTTGAGTAAAGGTTCCCATACATAGATTTTGGGGAAATAACTTTATATTTCCATGCCAAAAATATTCGCATATGCCGGTCACATCATCCATCGCACTGTTTAGAGCTATGCTAATTTTCTCTTACTGGAGCCTAGCTGTCTCCTTTCTCAACACAGCTACAAAGTATTCAACTTTCTCACTTTACTCCAGACTCTTTGTCTTGTATTGGTGTTGGTTTGGGGTAAATAGGTTGCTGAAGATGGCTTCAAAGTTTAAATGAGTACTTTTAATCCTTTTGTTTATGTTCACTACAGAAGCTGATTGGGATGCGTTTACAATTTGTTTTAAAATGTAAAGTGAAAAGCTTCTGACACAGAGTCTGGAGTAGCAGAAAAAGGTTAAATTCTTTGTAGCTGTGGTTAAAAAGGCGAAAGCTACCCTCTTTGGAAGAGAAAATTGGCATAGCTATAAATATCTCTATCCGTGCTTAAACCAGCATGTATCCCTTTTGTTGGCAGTAAACGCTGCCCTAAATTACCTGTTGTGAAGCTTCCTACTGACACTGGAACCCAGTTCACAAGCTGGCAAATTTGCTGGTGTCGATATCAAGCCATCTTTGCTGTTTTTGTTGTTAATTTATGTTAAAACATAATGTTTGATACAGAAAGAATTACATGATTAATGTTGGCAACAGTAAAACAACAAAGGATCTGGGTGAGATGGGTCTGGTAGCTTAGTGGACTAATGCAGCCACTATAGTGGCTTGTGTTCGACTTCATGGTCACAGGTTAAAATCCTGGCAGGTCCACTCAGCCTTTCATCCCTCTGAGGTCCATAAAATGAGTACCATTGAATTGGGCAACAGTAAACATCTGTTATTCAGCGCCAAGGTACCCTTGGAAGAACGTACGCTTTAAAACATCTCCCTCGTATTACTAATTAAAGGTATGTTATAGGCCTTTTGCTGTATTTCAAGCTTATTGTTTTTATACTGTAAGGCAATAAGCAACATAACTGTGATGCCATATACCAACACAAGGTCCAAAAATGTTCTTTTTCTAAAGATATATTACACAAGACAGGCCCTTTTGTCCTGTTTGTTAGCTTTACTTTGATGCCTTATTTTAGGACGTTTGTCTCCTAAAGCCGCCCGTGTAACAGACTCAGCGTTATATTGAATAATTCTCAGTTACCTGCCAGGACAGAGGGGTTGTATGAAACCAACTATTATATTGATCGGACAGCAGTTGCCGCAAAGGACAGAAGGGTTGGATGTAAATAGTGTTACTTCTTATTCTGCCTCATATTTATTTTATGTTTTTAGTTGATAATTTGTGAACATTTGAAAACTGCTTTATATTTATGTGCCAACAGAGGAGAGGTGGTGACGTAATGGCTACAGCTGCCAACCTTGGAGCTGGGGAACCAGGTTTGAGTCTCCGCATTGACTTTACATCCTGTGATTCAGGGCAAATCACATATTACTTTCTAGCTGCCTCTTCGTTCTCTGTCTTTCTTTCTATACTTTCTTTCCCTCCTTTCTTGCAGTTCCTCCTTTCATTCTTTCCTTCTTTCAGTCTTATTTCCAATATGTTTCTTTGTTTTTATCCTTCATATCTTCTCTCCTTTCTTCATTTCCTCCTTTCTCACTTTAATTTTCATTCTATTCTGTCTTAACCCTTTCCGTTCTTTTCTCCTTCTCCTCAGCCACATAATTCCACACCATAGAATACTACTCTACACCATGCCACATAATACCACTACAAACCAGGCAACATAATTCCACACACCACCACACAAATCAATGCCACACACTTTTGCACCACACAACATAATTCCACTCCACATAATTCCACTAAGCACCACACAATTACACTACACATAATTACACTCTACTCAATACAACATAAATTCACCCCACATAAATGCACTCTATGCCACATACCAGCAATACACATGAATGCACTACACACCATGACACATAATTCAAAAAAGCATATTTTCACTATACACAACACAATTCCACACCACACAATTCGATTCTACACATTTCAAATACACACCACATAATTCCACACCAAACCACATATTTCAAATGCACAACACACCACACACGTCCAAAACACACCACATATTTCCACATCATGCCACAAATTTAACAACACACCACATAAATCAACTCCACAACATGCCACTACACAACACACAATACCATTACACATAATTACACATAATTAAATCCATAACACACATTTTCACGGTACAAAATTCCAATACACTTAATAACATTTTATTACTATTCACACAATTCCATGCCACACAATTCTACAACAAACAATTCCAATAAAACACATCTCTCCCTTGCACTTCTACCAACACTGTAATCTCTCCCCCACATACCCACTTCCCCTCTCATCTCTCTCGCTCACACTCCTTCTACTCATTCTCATCTTGCAATACCACTGCCCTCTCTCAACCCTCCCTCACACTGCCTGCCTCCTCTCTATACTGCCTAGTCACACATGCTACTTTTCCGTACCTCCTCACGTTGTGCACTAGTCCACCTCTACTTCCCTAAGTAACCCTTCCCCTTGTCCCTCTATCTCTCTCTCTCTCCCTCTCTTACTCTTTCTCACCCATCTCTCTTGCTCTCTCACGCACTATTCCCACCTCTCTCATGTGGCTAACTTCAGGTCTTTTAGCACAGTTTCTATCCTGTAACTTTTCAAAGTTTCCGTCCCTCAAACCCACACGCTCCTCCTCTTCTCAGGGTGTTTTCTGCATACACAAAACCTTCCTCTTCATGAGTCTGTGGTGTGCTCTCCCCTTCTTTCTCACACACTATTTCTGCTCCCCTTTCTCAAGTTCAATAACCGCTTCCTGCGCGAACTACCTATCCCACTCATTCTTCCTTTCTATCTATTCTCTTCAGCTCTCACCACTATCTATTCACCATGCCACATAATTCCACTACACAAATACACTACACAACACACAATCCCACACAACACAATTCCACAACTAACAATTACAATACAACACACATAATTCGACTTCACACCACATACATCCACTACACACCAAAACAAAACAGATAGGTAAAAAACATTATCATTTACAATGCCAATAGCTCTAACTCTCACAAATGTGACAAATACACAAACACACACTCAATTTCACCCCACACAATTCCATACGAACAATTTCAATACAACCCACATAATTCCACTCCACACCACATACATCCACTACACTCCAAAACAAAACTCACAGGTAAAAAAATTATCATTTATATCATTCACAACGCCAATAGCTCTAGTTCTCACAAATGGGAGACCTATTGCTTGTTAAATAAGCATTTTTTTAAAATGTAAATGCAGCCTGCTTTCCTTAAAGGAAAACGGTATGCAATTCAAAAAGTAAAATGAAACATTTAAGTTTCACTTTTTAAGAGTAGGCTCTTAAAAAATATTTTTTCAACATTCACAAAGGGAAAAGCGCTCCATGGGGACTCCAAACCATTTGCAATTAGTTAATACCACCCTTGAGGTGTCTGTAAAAATGTAATGTTATGAATGTTTTGTGACCGCAATTAGGTCTCAATACTTTCACACATAGCACTGAAATTCTCTATTTGGAAGGGGCCCTCGAAACACACCACTTCCAAATACAAAATCGGTAAACACAAATTGCGATTCGAAAATGTTACAGAATCACAATTTATGCTTTGTACATATAAAAAGCATTTTTGTAGTCGGAAACGGCTCAATTCTGCGAATCGGGCCCTTTCTCACAGCAAAAATGCTTTTATACATATGGCCCATAGTGTCTTGAGACAGGTTCTTTAGCAAGGCTTTAGGCCCCCACAATGACACGCTTTTATTCCTGCCAGTTTTTCCCTAAAAGCCAGTGTGAGGTTCAGACTTTCCTAAGCTGAGTTGTGCAGTTTATCCATAGTGTCCAATAAAGAGTCTTTATATGTTTCTGTAGTTGTGGACTCTGACATGTTAATTTGATACATGCAGGCCAAAGGTTCCAATCACCACATGGGATTGCCGTCTCTTTAATTGTCAATATTTGAATTGAATTGAATTTGCAATTGATAAGGCACTACTGTCACTCCCAAGGGAGCGTCCTGGTGCTGGCGGTATATCGCAGTCAGAGGATGCACTCGTGGCTAAGAAAGAGTTAAAGACTCTTGGTCAGTGAGGTAGCCTTCCAGGGATCTTCAGATGAGAGAGTGAAAAATTGGGTCAGAAGCCATGAAAAGCTATATATCCAGCTGTTTCCAGAAAATGGTTCATGAGACAATATGTCTCAACTGCATGGGGAGGTTCCAGGCCCTTGTCCAGAAAAACGTAAAAGATCTGCCTCCTTTGGTCTTAAGCCTGAATTGAGGAGGTTTAAGGAGATTCGTATATGAAGATCCCAGAGTCCGAGAGAGCGTGTAATGGGTAAATCTGGCTGTAAGATGCTTAGGACCCACAGCTCTGTAGGCTCTAAAAGTAAGCAGGATGATTTTAAAAAGGACTCTCATGTGAATTGGAAGCCAATGGAGGGCTTTTAAGGCTGCTGAGGCAGAAGAACCACGTGATTGTTTCAGTACTAACCTAGCGGCTGCATGTTGGACTACTTTCAGTTTATAAAGGGTTTGTTTAGAGGTCCCTGTGTATAGACTATTGCAATAGTCTAATCTGGATGTAATCAATGCGACTGCCACTGTTTTTCTAGCTGAGAGAGGAAGGTATTCCAAATATTTTTTTTGTGATTTCATTACATTGAAGCACATTCTTGCTATTGCCACCGCTTGAGGGCAGAATGATAAACAAGAATCAAATTTCACGCTCAAATGTTTCACTACCTCTACAGTGTTGGGCGAGGGGGGGTGGAATTGGGCCACCATGTCATAAGATCAAATGTGTTGTGTTTGCTAAAATCAGGATCTCCGTTTTGTCGATGTTGCACTTCAGGTGGTTAGTTTGCATCCACCAAATAACCTCTGTTAGACATATTTTGAAATTCATTTCAGAGCCAATAGGCGTTTTATCCAGAGAAAGGATAAGCTGTGTCTCGTCGGCATATGATGTAGTTTCAATGCCAAAAGAGGGGATCAAAGAGATAATGGGGGGTCATATATATGTTGGACAACGCAGGGCTAAGTGACGCACCCTGCAGAACTCCAGAGGTAAGTGGTTTTTCAGGAGAAAAATATGGTCCTAATACTACTGTTTGCATATGGTTAGTAAGAAAAGATTCCAGCCATGTTAGGGCCAAATGTGAGATGCCACATTTTGTATCCGCTGTAGTAGTATCTCATTGGAGATGGTATCAAATGCGGCAGACAGGTCTAGAAAAATATTTCAGAGGAACAAGAGCGACCCATACGTCCATGCAAACTGGGTATTGGCTATTACCTAGAATAATAAGCGCAGCATTCTTTCCAGCGTCCAGCGTTAGCTTTAGAGTGTCTGCCACTTCAAGCAGGGCTGACTCTGTCGAGTGTTTAGGACGGAAGCCAGACTGCCGTAGATGCTGGATATTGGACTCTTCCAGGAATCTCATTAGTTTGCCATTTACCAAATTTTCCATAATTTTACCCAAGCCAGCAAGAAGTGAGATGGGTTGGAGGTTGGAGAGATTTGATGGATCTGCTAGTTGTTTTTTCTGAAGGGGTTTAATGACAGCAAGTTTCCAATCTGTAGGGACTTTAGCAGTGAATAGTGAGGAGTTTAAGTTCTCATTGATCACTGGGTTTACAATATCTATCATTGAATGAAGGATGTGAGGTGGGCAGGGATCAAACGGGGATCCTGATTTGCAGGATAAGATATCTTTTCGGGACTCTGCTAGGCTAAAACTCTGAAATGCTTGAAGAGAGGCTCCTATCGGGTAAGGTTGTTCTTCTAGATCGGTGTTTGCTAGGGAGGAAGAGCTAAATTCACATTGTATCTTGAGAGTTCTTTCTTCAAAATATGTGGGAATTAGATTACAAAGGGTCTGTGAGGGTGGAATTTCTTTAACCATTGCATTTGGTTGAAGGAAAGAGCAATAGCGAAAATAGCTTTTTGATTATGATGGGCTTTATTTAAGTGCTTTAAAAAGTACTCCTATTTTGCTAGGTTATTTTGACAATGATAACTTTTTGAGCTTTTTTGTATTGAATTAAACCATTAACCTTGCATGCTCTCCTCCACTTTTGGTCCAATTGTTTGCAGTGAAGATGATAGTCACCTAGGGCCTGTGTGTACCAGGGGGCTGAGGGCTGGGTGTTCTGTTTCCTCTTTACAACTTTTTCTGGGGTTAATTTATTACTGACCTGGGCAATCCAGGTCTTAAATGCTAGGGCATCCTCTGCTACCTGTCCTGACAAGGTGGGTTTCAAAGCTGATGCACAACTAGCTAGCTTTGGGTCGGATGATAGTTTTGACCACTTATGGGCTCTAATTGGTGCTGGGTTCGATGGGATGGGAAACTGCTTAGGTAACTGCAGATTTATACTAAAAGGAATAAACATATGATCTGACCAGGCCTGTCGGATAGGGGGTTCCGCTATGAAATTTGGCAGGTTGGAACAGATTCCGTCTAGGGTTTGGCCTCCAGAGTGCATAGGTAGGGTTTCAAACTGATGGAGCCCAAGAGTATTTAACACATCTGTAAAGTTGACAACATGTGGGTCGTTTTTACATTCCAGATGAAGATTAAAATCTCCTAGGATAGTAAAGTTGGCATATTGTAGGACCAGGGGGCCTAAAGTTTCCCCTAGGAATGCTAAAAAACTGGTACTAGGCCCAGGGGGCTATTGATAGGGAGGAGCTAAGTTTGAAACAGAATCCAAGGGTTTCTGCCCCTTTCAAGGAGTGTAAATGAAATGTCTGGCTGTGAAGGAAGTCCCGGAAGATAATTGCCAGCCAACCACCGCAAGAAATCGTCCTATCCTGTCTGAGAATGGAGTATCCTGACGGTAAAACCTGAGCAATATCTGTATTGCACCAATTCTCTAGCCACAGTTCTATAATAAAGAGAAAGTCCAGACCATAATCAAGGAGCAAATCATGGATTTCTTAAACGTGTTTACACAAGGAATGAGCATTAACAAGGCCCCCACATAAAGATTTCCTGCTTAAAATGTTTGCAAGAGGGGATATGGAGTCCGGACTGCTTCTAATGGGCATTTTGCATTTAAGACATGCCAGAAGGCTATTCATTTTGCTAGGGGATATTCTTAAGTCACAAAGCCCAGCAGTAATATTTAATGATTTTAATAGTGCTGAAGATATTTTTATACCTGGCTATAAACATGCTGCGTGGCTGGAGCTTGTCGCGTACCGGACGCACGCAGACGGGCTTGCCTTTGGTGCATGGTGTGTGTCCCATTAAGTAACTTTTTCATTAAAGAATATTGGTAAGCTTCATTATAGTAATATCTGTTTTTCACAGCAGGTTTTAAGGTTTTTTGGCCTAAACGTTTTATTGGTGATGATATAAATGTTCCCAAAATGTCACAACAGACATTACAAAAAACACAAACCATTGGCCCTATTGAAAGATACAAAGGCTAAAACAAATGATGATATAATCCACAGAATCAAGACATAAATATCAACATCATTTTTACTGAATACCTTACAAATTTGAAGAGAGTCTCAGAGATGCTTCTTTCTGATTTCTTAACTAAAGAAAGGTGCTAGAGTAAGGCCTTAGCTACAAGTTCAGGACTAAATTATGATTATGCGTTTCAGAAGTGACGGAGCAGCTGCATTAAACCAAGGAGGTTAACGCCCTCTCCGCCACTTCTACTGTGAATATATCATGCCCCTCTGTGCTGTGAAGCTTGTAATCGGGCCCTAAGGATTGAACATATAAATGAACTAATAAAGCGTCTGCAAACAACAACATACAAGGCATAAAAGGGAAGAAGGGTAATTTTGGAAAAGTACAGCTGTGATTTAAGAATGATAGCCTAATTCTGGGGTAAATCACAAGGAGAGTATGAAAATAAGGGCAAAGCAATTACACTCATTAAGACAACAGTATCTGCTTCAGTAAAACATTAGAAATCCAATGCACAAAAGAGGCTGGTTGCAGTGTACAGTGTGATACAAGCATGCTCAAAGACCTCGCAGTGGAAAAGGTATGTTTACATATAATTGCTGCCCACCCACTTTAGAAATATAAATAAGACAGGAACTGGATCGAGAATCTTTGCAAAAGGTATTGGATGCTGGGGTGGAGGACTTCATGGGACAACAAAACTTCAGCTGAACTTTCATATTAATAATGTGCCTTCATTGCATTCCTTGCCCATTAAAGGTACAGTGGTCGAAATGCCACAAGAAGTGGGACATTGTGAATGCGACAACAGAGAATGCATGCAGTCATCCTCGAGACCATTGTCTCAACTTCCCCATGTCAGCAGCTTGAATAAGCATGCCATAATCAGTCACATTTGTCCAGCTTGTACTACATAGTTTGTTACAGCTTGCCATTGACTAGTAATAACCATTTCCTGTTTTGCGACCAATAAATAGTCGCAAAGCACTAGATCATTCCCTTGCAAATTCCTTTGCAAATAGCAAGGGGGAGAAATGCCTCTTGGCCACTCCATTGCCTTGCAGTGGTCTGAAATGATTTTAGACCCATTTCAAATTGGAAACACCTTTTGTGCATTGCGAATTGTGATTTTGCATTGGCTAATTTAGTTGTACTGGTAACATAGTGCAACTTGGGGACTCATTTACAAAGAATTGGGGTAGGGCAGCACTGCAAGTCATTTTGCTGTGCTGCCCTATGCCAATTCAAAAGGGCAGGAATGTATCGTATTTACAGGATACAGTGCATACCTGTCCTTTCAGCCAGTGCAGAGCACAATTTGCAGCCAAGTGCCAGCGCAGGCAACCTTGCACCAAGGTGCAAAGGTGTTTATGCTGTTGGCATGATTTTTTTTGCACAGGAAAGGTCCTCTTCCTGCACAAAAACAATCACAAGAGTCATTTTCCATGTTCTATGTGCAGCACACGTGGAAAGAGGAACAAACAAAGAGAAATGTAAATATTTCTCCTCGTTACGCCTGCTCGGTTTTTGGCACTACCCCAGGTTTACGTGATGTTGTAAATCTGGGGCAGTTTCAAAATCCATGGGTGTTGAGTGAGAACAAGCCCATGGAACGCCTCCTTTATGTAGAGTAAGGCAAGGCAGCAGTTTGTGCTGCCTAGCCTTAATCCATATCTATGCAGCGTAGCTGTGCGTCACCTCATAGTTATGATCGAGAGACCTGCGTCACCGGATCGTTATAAAAAGTGACGCTCCAGTGGCGCAGGATCTTGTAAACGAGGGCCTTGGTTTGTCAGACAGTTGCTTCCACATTTGTTACACAGATTTTTCCTTTAGCGTTTTAAGCGAATTTGATCCATTGAAAAAGTATCCAAAACACCAGACTCCAAAGATGTCATTTTTTTTAACCATTGTATTAATTTGCATAATTTGTAATTGTTACAAATTTTCTGAAAGAGGTCGGCTACAGGAGAGTCAGCCTATTTTTTCTTAGCTATGCATTAAAATATTGCAACGTTTTGCTCTTTTTTTGATCACATGTTAATGCTGAGGTGTCTTTCACCTTACTGATCATGCAGAAGTGGGCGGGAACAGCCAGGTCCACAGCAGCTTCAGAAATCTGAACATTATTCCCACAGCATGTTAGATGGCCGTATTTACACACAAGTTAAAAAGTACAGACAAATAAGAATACGCTAGAAACTATTGATGGCAGCAAGATGCAGCTTTGGCCCACATAGTTCAATAGCAGCATTCTCAATCAAGGTCTAGTATACCAACCACAGTAATCCAGTGTCACGACTACAACATATGCAGCTGTTGTAGCAGAACATATGTGCCCCCGTACAACTTTATTTCAAAGCAAATGTGAGGCACTATTTGATCTTTTCGGAGTTAATTCAAGAAGAAAATATCTCAATCTTTCAATTTCATGGAGGAATTTAAGGGTCAGTTATTTGCCATAAGGCAAGAAAGCAATTTAGCTTTAAGAGGTTGTATCGCATTCTTTTTAAATTGTTGGTGACCAGGAGCCAATAGTCATAGATTGTCTGGTGTTCAATGTGTTCTCTATTCTCATTGCACTTACAGGAAAAGAATCAAACCTGGCACAGAAAACTACCAACTTATTTGAAGCAGTATTGAGTGGACACAGTGAAATCCCACTTGTCCCAAAAGGTAGGACCTGCAAAATAGGGGTGAGATATGAAGGCTCCTTATTGAGGGGTGGGAAGAGGGGCACTCCGGAGATGTACATGGTATATATTACAGACATAAAACAAAACATTTAGTTAAATCGCATGCCAGTCGATACGTGATATGTTCATATTACAAAAATCAAGTGCCTTAGAAATGAAGAACTGATTCATGCAGGCACACAAAGATAAAATGAAAAATGCAGAAGGTAGAAGGTAGCCTTGAATCACATACAACTCGAACACAGATTCTACTTCACTCACTTGTATACAATGCAAGGGTTATATTGACAACCACAAAGCATTGCCACAAATTAATATATTTGAGTTCACTTATTAGTCAGTTAGTATTCGTTGAGACAGGGAATGTTGTTAATCTCTGAGCCTTCTGTCAAGGGAAAAGAAAGACGCCTCCTTGCCCATTAACGTAGGCTATTGCACTGTAGCTGCTGGTAAACTTAGAAAGTGGCGGGGAGGAAATCCACATACCACATTGCTTTGCGTGAGCAAGTATATCAAATAAGTTAGTGCCTCCCCTCTCTGAAGGGAATTCAGGGATGTTTTTCCTAGATAAAATATGGTAATCGTAGTGAATTTTCCAGCACAGTTTCCTTATGGAATTCATCACAAGTAATAGTTTGTAAAGGTACACTCAAGAAATATTTCAAGGACAATGTTGGCTTGCCAAATGACCCTGGCCCTCCCTAAGGGTGAGGACACCACACAGAAGAGTTGTTCCACACAGAAGAGTTGTTTCCTGATTGCAAATCAGCAGGGATGCGCCAGGAAACGTGCGACACGCATCTCAATCCTTGCGCCACCACGGATGCGCCGCATTTACAATGCGGCGCATCATGGCGCAAGGAAATGCAGATGCGTGTCGCATCTGCTGCCGTAACGTTAGCGCAGTGCTGGAGTTCTGTCGCGGGCGCGGCGCAACTCCAGCACATTGCCAACCATGCCCATGTCTAACATGGTGCGTCAAGCCTTACGCCTGCTTCAAGCAGGTGCAAGGTTTTGACGCAGCGAGGTCGGAATAGTGACTGAGTGAAATCTTGTAGATTTCACTCAGCCACTCTCCGAGGCGTTCCTGCGCCGGAACGCCCCCCGCGCCAGAGCGCCCACATGAAACCTGACGCAGGTTTCATGTGGCGCAAGGCTTTACAACGTGACGCATCTCCCTAGATGCGTCACGTTGTAAATACCCCGCAGCATGGCGCTGGCTTTACGCCGCCGCTGCGTCACAGAAGTGAAGCAACGGCGGCGCAAAAGTGGCGCAAGGGGCTTGTAAATATGCCCCAGAGGACGGACCTGTGAAGGGGCCAGGAGTGCTCATGCCTGCGCTTCTTCTTTTCTCTGCTGACACAAGGTCTCCTAGAGTCTCCTAGAGACTTGTGTCCAGTTGGAGTGGAGGACGCAACCCTCAAGTTAGTCTTCCAGCAGCGTTTTGCTGTATTCCTCCTGCCATTTCTCACCCTGGAGCTTTCATTTCAGCATACTTTGTTGGGTCACCTTGGGTCCTTCTCCTCACATTCAGTGTGTTTTTGGCCCTTTGGGGTCCTCACTGTCAAGTTTGCTCTTTTGTCCACCCGGTCCCAGCAGTGTTCACCCTGCCTGGCAACTCTCTGTTCCACTTTTCAGCGCTGCATCAGGCTGGTAATGGAGGTCTTTGGCGGCTCTGGTGAGTGTGTTGTGGGGGACTTACTAGGAGCAGTGGTGTGGATTTAGCCTAGTTGACCCTTTGCAGATGGGTCAGAAAGAGGAAACGTGAACACAGAGGATGGTTAGGTAGTTGTGGAGTGTATGATCGCCTCTGGTTAGCATCACCCCTTTGAGGTACTGTGCAGAGGAGGGTTTTAGCACAAAGTCACCCTGTGTTACGGCCTGAGTTAGGTATCTATTGTATGGGTCATGGTTTCCCTCTTTTTTTTTCGGTCCGTTTCTATCGGGGGGGGGTTCAGTTCTTACCTTTTGGTTTTTCTTTTTCCTTCTTGCTTTTTTGGCGATTATCGCCTCCTTTTTCTTTTTCCTTTTGGGAACGGGTTGGGCGCAGTCGCAGTGGTGTTTCCGGAGCATTGGCAGCACGTATGTAGGAGCTCCCTTCCTGCTCCTCGTTGCTTGGTTTCAATTCAGGTTCCTGACCCGGAAGGACTTTGCTGTTGGCGTTTTCGCCTGACATCTTCGTTGTTTCCTTTCCTGCTCCTTGTTAGCGTTCTGCGTGGGACATTATCGGACTGCTGTCGGCGTTTTCGCCTGATATCTTCGTTGTTTCCTTGCCATTTTTCTTCAGTATTCTTCGTGGGACCTATTGGATTATTTTTCCTGCTCTTGTGGAGCGCTGATGCTCTTCTGAGGATTTCCTTCCTACAGGATTCTGATACCCAGTAAACAGTGGGTGTTGTTTAAACCCATATTTCTTCATATTTCTTTTTGCCCGTTTTGGAGGTGTTTTCAGTGCACTGACTTTATTCTAGTTTAGACTAAATATACAAGCAAAAACTCTACCTAAGTACTATAAGAAAAGCTATACGTCAACTGTTAATAGACCACTCTGGCTAAACCCAAATGACCAAATTCTTAACCACTAGCAAGTTGAATTAAACATAGTTTTTATTTTATTAACTATGATCTATCACAAATAAATATCATATCATAGAAAAATCATAAAGAAAACAGACCCCATTGTTCATCCACCACTACCAACATACATACAAAATCATACTCAATCGTCCTCACTCATACCACATATAGAGGCATACCAAATAAATCTGAAAAAATGCTAAAAATTCAAGTTCCCATGAGACATTAATATAAAACGGATCAGCCCAAAACTAATCTTAATCAAGGATCTCGCAGATTCTGAAAAATTAATTTGCAATTTGATATCAAAGATGAAAAAATGCAACATAGAAAAATAGTATGTAAATATATTGATCAGTGATCCAACATAGTAGGGACAAAATAATCCAAGAAGGGAACTTATTCAAGCGCCGACGCGCGTTTCGGTGAGACAACCCCTTTCTCTGGGTATCACCTTCTTCAGGGCGCCCATGGAACTTTAAGAAAAAGTTGGCAATGGGGCCTGTCTACGCTTAAAGAAATGAAAAGCAGTATAACTAAAAATTCCTCTGAGGCGGATAGGGTGACTGAACAAATTCAAGAATAATGGCGACCTTCAGGGCACAGAAAAGCACTAGGAATCCGTTCTTTTTATGAGTAATATCATGTTCATAGGCGATCTAATTCGCAATTATGGAATATTCTGAAAACAGTAGACACGCAGATTCTTGTAGATGCAAGTTACAGGGGCACATTTTAATCCTGCAATTCCAAGAGAGTTGAGCAATTCAGTTCAAGACGCCACGCTGATACACCTGAGACACAGGATTCTGATACCCAGTAAACAGTGGGTGTTGTTTAAACCCATATTTCTTCATATTTCTTTTTGCCATTTTTGGAGGTGTTTTCAGTGCACTGACTTTATTCTAGTATATAAAACCACAATTATTTATTGTTGTTTTCCCTGTTTATGGTGCAGGGTTTTGGCATTTGTGGCTTTTTCCCGCTATTCTTTATACCTCAACTACCTTTTTTCTCATGCCTTATGGGAAGACCTTGTTCTACTGATCCTTGGAACAAGAGACTGTGTGGTTTACTTCTCCAGAGTAGTTATGGACACCACTGCGAAAGTTAAGGGGTAAGCTGAGTATTTATAACGCTTTTCCTTATCTTGCTTTTTGTGTACGGTGAAAAAGGGTATTCTTGGCTTATCTGTATTATTTTAATCTTTACCTTTTCTGTTTCTTCTCCCTAAGGACGCTTATGCCTTGCCTGGCTCCCACCATATTCCGGAGTGTGATTCCAATGACAGATTTACACCTTTCCCTTATTCCCCTGTATGCCTGCCTTCCCCCGGTGCGTTTTCTGCTCATGTCTGTTTTGTTCTTGGGGATGAAGGGTTAAGGCACAGGGTGAGTGACGGGACATTCTTCGTTCCTGCAGCACCTGGTTTTCAGGTGAGTGAGGGTGGAACAGAAAACCAAGCCATGAAATTTAAGCTGCCTGAGCGAGGATGGATCAAGAGGAACCCTCTCCTTTGTCCTCAGTAGAAGGGAGTGCGGGGTAGGCCCTACAGTACAGGACTTAGTTATAGCCCTCACCACTATCCAGACTGAAGTGCGGGATTTGAGACAAGAGAATCAAGCACTGCATCAAGAGCTTACTAACTATAAAGCCAGAGATAATACCTGGGGGCGGGGTCCTGGGGGCATGCCAAAAGCTCATGTATCAATTGTACAACCTGCTACCTTTCATTATGATAGGACATCCAGTACTAGTGGTGGTTCACCTATAGCTTTTACTGTTACAACTCCTTACCAGTGCCCCTGGCCATTCCAGAGAGGTTCTCTGGGGACAGTAATAAATTCAGCATTTTTATGAATCAATGCCACCTGCATTTTATGTGTAGACCAACAGCTTTTCAAGAAGATTCGGCAAAGGTAGCATTTGTGATCTCATACCTAGCCGGTACTGCAGTGATGTGGTCAGTTCCTTTAGTGGACAACAATGATCCTATTCTCTATAGTTTTCCAGCATTTAAAGAGCAAATGTGTTACTTGTTTGCTAAGCATACGTTTATGCAGGCCAGTGATGCAGAGTTACTCAAAGTTAGACAGGGTAAGCAGGATTTGTTGGTATATATTTCCACCTTTAATAGGTTGGTTTCGGGAACCCATTTGCCCACAGAGAAGAGAACCTCCTTGTTTTATCAGGGGCTCTGTGAGGAGCTTAAAGACATCATGTCTAAGGTTGTGAATCCCACTGAGGAGTGTACAGACTTTATTGATCTATTGGTCAAGCTTAATCATAGATTGACTGAGCGTAAGGGGGAAAGGAATCGGTTGCAAACCCCTCGTTTGTATGTGGTACGAGGGGATCGGAAGGAAGAAGTAGGGGCTTAATCACTACCTGAACCAATGCAAATAGAGTGTGTGCGGGGTCCTTTGTCTGAGGAAGAAAAGGACAGGAGATGGGCACACAATCTTTGTATTGTGGGAAGAGCGGACATTATGCCTGTGAATGTCCAGTTCAATCATCGGTTAAACCCGCGAGGAAATCGGTGGCTTCTATTGAATATGGAAGTACATCAATATATCAGGAATCGGTTGCCAACAGTAATCCCTATGATGTCGCTGGTTCAGTGTCAAGGGTACCACGTCATTTCAACATAACAGTAACTTTGGTGATTACTAATAGTAAGAGAACCACCTTTCCCATTTTGATTGATTCATGGACTAAGGGCAATTTTATGGATATAAAATTGGCCGTGAAGCATGAAATCCCTTGTACATTCAAAAGGCAACCCGAACCAGTAAGGGCAATCGATGGTACTTACCTTTCATCAGGGCTGATTACAAAGCAAACTGAACCACTCACATTGATTTGCGATAATGGTCATTCAGAGACTGTTAGTTTCGATCTTATAGATGCTCCTACTTTTGGCGCTATTCTTGGGGTACCATGGTTACAATCACATAATCCTAAGATCGATTGGGCCAGACGCCCGTTACATTAGACTCCAGGTTTTGTTTACAACATTGTTATAAGGAGGCCACTGATTGGGTTTCACCTTTGGTTTGTGCTGTAGGTGCCATTACTTAGGTGTTTTGTGTTCCTTCCCAATATAGTGAGTATTCTGATGTATTTGATACCGTTAAAGCCGGTGATTTGCCACCACATCATAGCTTTGATTGCCGCATAGATCTGGTTCCTGGTGCTACTTTGCCCTGTAGCCAGATCTACGCTCTTTCTGAACCAGAGACCCAGCATTTGCGGGTTTATTTGGATGAGAGGCTGGCATCCAGATTCATTAGGCAGTCCTCCTCTGCGGTGTCATCTCCCCTCTTCTTCGTGCCAAAGAAGGGGGAGATCTTCGAACCTGTATAGACTATAGAGCACTAAATAAGGTGACGATAAAAAATAAATATCCTTTACCTCTCATTCCTGTGCTGTTGGATCAGTTGCGACATGCCCCAGTATTCACTAAATTGGATCTCCGTGGGGCATATCACCTCATTCATGTACGAGAAGGAGACGAGTGGAAGACCGCTTTTTGGACTAAGTTTGGCTTGTTCGAGTATTGTGTCATGCCTTTCGGTCTCTGCAACGCCCCTGCAGCTTTTTAATTTTTCATTAATGAGGTGCTACAGGAGTTTCTTGACTTAAATGTTATCGTGTATATAGACGATATACTTATCTTTTCCAAAAATGACTCAGAACATGAGTGTCATGTGAAACAGGTATTGCAGAAGCTGCGTGAAAACCATCTGTTTGGAAAATTGGAAAAATGTATGTTTCAGGTTTCTTGTGTTGAGTTTTTGGGTTTTATCATTTCCTCTGAAGGAATCGAGATGGATCAGAAAAAGACCGAAGTTATAACCTGGATAACGGATAGTTTTTAAACTTACTTGGCACTTTGCTCTTTGCACAGCCGGTCCCCGGTCCGCCACAGCTGGTCGCTGATTGAAGCGGAGGGACACGGCTCCTCCTCCTACCTTCCCTCACTTCCGGGGCTGAATCCTTTAATTAGGGGCCTGACAAAACGTGCGCTGGCAGTGGCAGTGAGTATTTGCATGCTTGTTAGCTCTGGGGAAAGTGTTGTGTTTTTAAAAAAGTGTTTGTAAACCTGCACCGCTTTTTAACTTGCACCGCTTTTAAATTTGGGGAACTGTTTCAATTAGGGGGGGATAACGGATAGTTTTTAAACTTACTTGGCACTTTGCTCTTTGCACAGCCGGTCCCCGGTCCGCCACAGCTGATCGCTGATTGAAGCGGAGGGACATGGCTCCTCCTCCTACCTTCCCTCACTTCCGGGGCTGAATCCTTTAATTAGGGGCCTGACAAAACGCGCGCCGGCACTGGCAGCGAGTATTTGCATGCTTGTTAGCTCTGGGGAAAGTGTTGTGTTTTTAAAAAGTGTTTGTAAACCTGCACCGCTTTTTAACTTGCACCGCTTTTAAATTTGGGGAACTGTTTCAATTAGGGGGGATAACGGATAGTTTTTAAACTTACTTGGCACTTTGCTCTTTGCACAGCCGGTCCCCGGTCCGCCACAGCTGATCGCTGATTGAAGCGGAGGGACACGGCTCCTCCTCCTACCTTCCCTCACTTCCGGGGCTGAATCCTTTAATTAGGGGCCTGACAAAACGCGCGCCGGCAGTGGCAGCGAGTATTTGCATGCTTGTTAGCTCTGGGGAAAGTGTTGTGTTTTTAAAAAAGTGTTTGTAAACCTGCACCGCTTTTTAACTTGCACCGCTTTTAAATTTGGGGAACTGTTTCAATTAGGGGGGGATAACGGATAGTTTTTAAACTTACTTGGCACTTTGCTCTTTGCACAGCCGGTCCCCGGTCCGCCACAGCTGATCGCTGATTGAAGCGGAGGGACACGGCTCCTCCTCCTACCTTCCCTCACTTCCGGGGCTGAATCCTTTAATTAGGGGCCTGACAAAACGCGCGCCGGCAGTGGCAGCGAGTATTTGCATGCTTGTTAGCTCTGGGGAAAGTGTTGTGTTTTTAAAAAGTGTTTGTAAACCTGCACCGCTTTTTAACTTGCACCGCTTTTAAATTTGGGGAACTGTTTCAATTAGGGGGGGATAACGGATAGTTTTTAAACTTACTTGGCACTTTGCTCTTTGCACAGCCGGTCCCCGGTCCGCCACAGCTGATCGCTGATTGAAGCGGAGGGACACGGCTCCTCCTCCTACCTTCCCTCACTTCCGGGGCTGAATCCTTTTTAATTACGATGCCTGACCGGACGCGGAGCGGACGCGCGCAGCGGGCGCGCCTAAGGCAAGCCTGTCTGCGCCCGTCCGCGTCCGGCCGGGGCTAGGGGCTATAACCTCTGCTCCTCGCCCTTCTCAGCGGATACAGTATGAGGCAGAAGAATTACGTAACCTAGCGGGCCCGATTAGAGAAGCATGTATACACACCTTCTTACCCGCTAGTGAGCCTTTCAAATGCCCCCACTGCAGACCCCATCTGATAACAGACTCCCGCCCCCACCCCATCAAACGTAGGAATCATAAAATGTTCCTATTAAACTGTAGATCACTGCCTAAACATACGGTAGAAATCTCCATTCTTCTTGAAGAAGAAAGGCCTGAGGTATTGTTTCTCACTGAAACATGGCTTACCTCTAGTTCTGACCCCGACCTCGTTCAAGCTCTCCCTCTTGGCTATTCCATACAGAGATTGGATCGACCCACAGGGAAAGGGGGCGGGATAGCCATTATTTATAAACATGGCTTGACCTGTCGGTTGACTGGTAGCCCTGTGCCAGACTGTGAGAACGCTGTTTTCTCTATCAAATTTTCTCCAGCTCTCACTTTCTCTGGTATATTAATTTATCGGCCCCCAGGTTCCTCAGTGGAATTTTGTAACTCTCTACCAGATTTGGCTGTAAAACTGGCAAGCACTCTGGCCAACTTCACATTATTGGGGGACTTTAACCTCCATCTTGAGGACCCTCTACAGATATCGGCAACCGAACTTATTGAAGATCTAGCAGCCTTTCAATTTGTACAAAAAGTTAGTGAGCCCACTCACATAAGAGGGCACGTATTGGATCCTATCTTCTCAAATATAGAGGAGCTAAAAGGAGAGAAACCTATCCCTGTTCCATGGTCAGATCACTTCCTTATACCTTTTACCTGGGCACCGCCCTATATGACCTCACATATGACTCCCAGTTACTCTAAGGTACGTGACTGGTCTAAATTGTCAATCGAACACTGGACCACGATATTAGAAGAAACCAAACCGATGTCTTCCTCAGATGTTACTGTGGCCAATGACAATTTCAACAACTGGCTTCAAAAATCTCTTGATACGCTCATTCCTGTAAAAAGGACTCCAGCGAAAATAGGAAGTAACCGGAAACCATGGTACTCTGCTAAACTCCGGGGCCTAAGACAAAACTGCAAAAAGCTTGAGAGAGATTGGAGGAAAAATTTCTCGATTGACAGGAAATTAAAATATAGAGAAAGCATTAATGTATACAAAACCGAAATCAAAGTAGTCCAGGCGGCTTATTACGAAAAAAATTTTTTATCAGCAACTAACTCCGCCCGTGAGATTTTTGATATTGCCAAAACTCTCTCTAGAGTTCCCCCCCCACCAGTTATCCCTGATTGCTCAGGGGCAAGGTGTAACAACTTAGCGGAATTTTTCTCCAATAAAATTGAAACTATTTTTACCTCATTTCCCCCTTCTGAAGATGGTACTCTGTTCTATCAATCCTGTAGCAACCAGCCTTCTTTGGCCACTATTCCGGCGATGGAACTGCCTGTACTAGAAAGCCTTCTGACTAAGGTAAAAAGCGGATCACCCAAAGATCCTGCTCCTTTAAAGATATTGAGGAAGGTGGCGGGCACTATCTCCCCTGTAATTCTAGAATTGATTAATACCTCATTTTCCTCAGGAATGGTTCCTCCCCTATGGAAGGAAGCTATGGTAAAGGCACTTTTAAAAAACCCAGCCTTGATTCTTCCATTCTGGATAACTATCGTCCCATATCCCTGCTTCCAGGGGTCAGCAAAATTGCTGAAAAATATTTTAACTCAATATTATCCTCATTTCTAGAGACTCACAAGCTTCTCCATCGGTCTCAAACAGGCTTCCGTCCCCTTCAGGGAACGGAAACAGCTTTGCTCTCTGTAGTGGAAGAGTCAAGAAAAATAGTGGACTCCGGAGGCACCGCTGTGGTCCTCCTTTTGGACCTCAGCGCGGCCTTTGACACAGTAAACCATTGCATTTTGATCCACAGACTAAGGAAACTGGGTGTCACTGGATCCGCTCTGTCATGGCTACAGTCCTTCCTGAGCAATAGATCCTTTCAGGTTTTCGATAATGAGGTGAACTCTAAGCAGATGCCCCTCTGTTGTGGAGTCCCTCAGGGATCTTCCCTGAGTCCCACCTTATTTAATGTCTACACTTGTTCCCTTGCAGAGGTGGTTTTACCTTTTGGAGTGCACATAGTCACTTACGCAGATGACACACAACTTGTAATTGGGCTCAATAGAGCCGAAAATTCCCGCTCAGTCTGCGTCCATGCTTGGAAGAAATTGCCAACTGGATGAATGAGTCTTTCCTAAAATTAAATGGGGAAAAAAGCGAAGTCATGATCTTGGGTAATAGTTCCCCCTTGATCTAAAAGCAATCTGGCCGACCTCTCTCGGCCTAGCCCCTACCCCCAAGACCCAGTTAAAAAGTCTGGGTGTTTGGATTGACCAAGACCTCACATTTAAGATACAAGCACGGATTACGGCAGCTACTTGCTACGGTATTTTGAAAATGATTCGGAAGGTACTTCCCCTTCTCCCTTTTCAAGCAAGGAAGGTGATGGTCCAGGCTCTCATCCTGTCCCGGTTGGATTATGCGAATGCCCTTTATTTAGGCGCCCCTGTTGCGACCTTCTCCAAGCTACAGACAATACAGAATTGGGCTGCAAGACTCTTATTAGGCATTCCTAAACACCACTCCGCCAAACCTGCCCTGAGAACACTTCACTGGCTACCAGTTCGGGAGAGAGTTAATTTTAAGGCTCTATGCATTGTCCATAAGTCTCTAGCCGGAATAGGCCCCGCCATTCTTCAGAGCACTATTCAGTCTTACCGGCCCAATAGAAGCCTTCGTTCTGAGAATATGAATCTTGTCATCGTCCCTAAGATCAGGAAAGCCAGAAGCGGGGGCCGGCAATTTTCTTTTAATGCGGCTAGACTCTGGAACTCTCTTCCCTCCCATTTACGTGCTGAATCTAATCACTTAGTTTTTCGTAAATTATTGAAAACCTCGCTTTTCCCTAACTGATGAAACTCACTACTGCCGTTACTGCCAGCGCTGGGATGCTTCCGGGTAGCCATGCGCTTTAAAAATGTTATTTCAATTCAATTTTCAATTCAATAACCTCATGGCCAGTTCCGACTTGTGTGAGAGATGTACAGGTATTAGTAGGGTTCTCCAACTTTTACAGGCGATTTATAACCCATTTTTTAGATATCATCACTCCCATGACCGCCTTGTTGAAAATAGGGGTTTCGTTTCGCTGGACTACATCTGCCCAACTTGCTCTAGAAACATTAGTGGAGAAATTTACATCTGCTCCCATCCTTAAGCATCCAGACCCTGCGCTTCCATTCTATGTAGAGGCGGATGCTTCTCAGTATGCTGTAGGCGGGGAATTGTCTCAACGGGATATTGATTCGGGTCTTATGCATCCCATTGCTTTCTTTTCTAAAAAACTGTTGCCTGCCAAACAGAATTATACTGTTGCCAAAAGGGAGCTGTTGGCAATCAAATTGGCTTTCCAGGAATGGAGGCATCATTTATGGGGAGCTAGACATTCTGTCACGATTTATACTGACCATAAGAATTTGGATTTCTTTCGCTCTGCACTGGCTTAGACACCACGGCAAATGAGATGGGTGTTGTTTTTTAATGAAAATGATTTTACAATCACGTATAGACCTGCTGTCCAACAAGCTAAATCCGATGCCCTGTCTCGTATACATGTGGCCCCCTTGTATGACAGCATCCCTCCTGAAGAGACGCCTATGATACCCAAGGAGAAGATCATTGGTTGTTGCTCCTCTGGCGAATTTCCTTCTAGAGGTCAAGGACTGATTAGCGTCTATAGACTTGACCCCTTGGTTAACAGACCCTATATTTCAATTGAGTGATGTGTTGTTATACCATGGCACTCAGCTATTCATACCTCCAGAGTTCAGAAATAAGGTACTGACTTGGTGTCATTCCTCTTCATTGATAGGTCATCCTGGAATGACCAAGACAAGGGAGATATGCCTTTGTTGGTTCTGGTGGGACATGTTGGGTCATGATATGCAGGTCTTTGTGTCTTCGTGTCCGGTGTGTGCCATTAACAAAGCCTCACACACACTTCCAGTGGGGCTTTTACGTCCTTTGCCGGTTCCCCCTTCTCCATGGCATACTATTAGTACGGATTTTGTTACGGATCTTCCTAAAGAAGCAGCACCATTTTTGTGGTTATTGATCTCTTTACCAAAAGTGCTCATTTCATTCCTTTGCCTAAACTGCCTAATGCCAGAGAATTAGCAGATGTTTTCATGACTCATGTGCTACGATTACCTGATATTCTGACAGCCATCGTGTCTGACCGGGGAGCACAGTTCATTTCCCACTTTTGGAAAGAATTGTGTTCCTCATTGCAGATGGAGCTCAGGTTGTCCTCGGCTTACCATTCACAATCAGATGGGAAAACAGAGCGTACAAATCAAACCATGGAGCAGGACATTTGTTGTCTTTTGTCCTCATTAACTGGTAGCTGGGTGAAAACACTCCCTATCGCCGAGTTTGCATATAATAACAGTATACACTCGGCTTTAGGGATGTCCCCTTTCTTTTGTTCTATGGGTTTTCATCCTAGGGCCATACCCATTCAACCTTCCGGTAGCGTGCCAGCAGTAGCCACATTGAGTCTTGCCCTGACTGATATTTGGAAGAAAGCACAGGAACATCTGGAGGCAGCTAAGAGAGGTATGAAAGATAAGGCAGACAGGCATCATCATCCTGCTCCCTCCTATGCTCCTGGCGATATGGTGTGGTTGGCATCCAAGAACCTACGTTTGGGGGGCCCTAGGAAATTGCAGCCCTGTTATGTGGGTCCATTTACAATCCAGCAGGTCATTCATCCGCTCGCTATGAGGCTGGTTTTGCCTGCTGATTACCGGATTCATCCTATGTTCCATACCTCTCTACTTAAACCTTATACTGTCACCACTCAGGCCTTGCCCCGCCCCAGCCTTTGTTGATTGACGAGAATGAGGAGTTTGAGGGTGGTGCCATTCTTGACTCCAGAAGACATCAGGGCAGATTGTATTGGTTTGTGGATTGGAAGGGTTATTCCCCTGATGACCGTACCTGGGAGCCTGCCAGTTATGTGCATGCCCCGCGCCTAGTATGTCTTTTTCATGCCCGTCATCCATCCAAACCACGTCCTGTAGGGGGTCTTTTGAGAGGGGGCACTGTTAAGCCTGAGTTAGGTATCTATTTTAGGGGTCACGGTTTCCCTCTTTTCTTTTTGGTCCGTTTCTATCGGGGGGTCAGTTTCTTACCTTTGGGTTTTTCTTTTTCCTTCCTGCTCTTTTGGCGACTATCGCCTCCTTTTTCTGTTTCCTTTGGGGAACGGGTTGGGCGCAGTTGCAGTGGTGTTTCCGGAGCATTGGCAACGAGTATATAGGAGCTCTCTTCCTGCTCTGGTTCCTGACCCGGAAGGACTATGCTGTCGGCGGTCCGCAGATGATCTTGTTGTTTCCTTGCCTGCTCCTTGTTAGCGTTCTGCGTGGGACATTATCGGACTGCTGTCGGCGTTTTCGCCTGACATCTTTGTTGTTTCCTTGCCTGCTCCTTGTTAGAGTTCTGCGTGGGACATTATCAGACTGCTGTCGGCGTTTTCGCCTGACATCTTCGTTGTTTCTTTGCCATTTTTCCTCAGTATTCTTCATGGGACCTATTGGATTTTTTTTCCTGTTCTTGTGGAGTGCTGATGCTCTTCGGAGGATTTCCTTCCTACAGGATTCGGATACCCAGTAAACAGTGGGTGTTGTTTATACCCGTATTTCTTCATTTTTGTTTTTTGCCTGTTTGGGGGTGTTTTCAGTGCACTGACTTTATTGTAGTATATAAAACGACGATTATTTATTGTTGTTTTCCCTGTTTATGGTGCAGGTTTTTTGCCTTTGTGGCTTTTTCCCGCTATTCTTTACACCTCAACTACCTTTTTTTTCATGCCTTATGGGAAGACTTTGTTCTACTGATCCTTGGAACAAGAGACTGTGTAATTTACTTCTCCGGAGTACTTATGGACACCACTGCAAAGGTTAAGGGGGAACTGAGTATATAAAACGCTTTTCCCTATCTTGCTTTTTGTGTATGGTGAAAGGGTATTCTTGGATTATCTATATTATATTCATCTTTACCTTTTCTGTTTCTTCTCCCGAAGGACGCTTATGCCTTGCCTGCCTCCCACCATATTCCGGAGTGTGATTCCAAGGACAGATTTACACCTTTCCCTTATTCCTTTGTTTACCTGCCTTCCCCCGGTGCGTTTTCTGCTCATGTCTGTTCTTTTCTTGGGCATGAAGGGTTAAGGCACAGGGTGAGTGACGGGACATTCTTCGTTCCTGCAGCACCTGATTTTCAGGTGAGTGGGGGTGGAACACCCTGGTGCAGCGTGTGGTTCAGGGGGTCGAGTTGAGCGTAAAGGTTTATTTTTGCCTATAAATCCAAAATGGAACTTTTTGTCTTTGGTGCGCTTTGAAGAGATTTGCTTTTCTGTGATTGTGTCCACACAGAGGATTAATGTTAGTGTTTCTTGTCATGTGGTGATGTGGAGGACATGCTGAAGTTTCCAAAAACCAGGCCTGGTACTGCTGAAGTGGAGATCCAGAGTTTCGTATGCTCCCATACACAGCGTTTATTTTCTTTGGTTACGAGGGGTGGGAACCAGCAGTGAATTTTTTTTTCTACTTAGGTGTGACAACCTGTGTAGTCAGAGCCTGCAGGCCCTCCCCAAACACACCCCTTTTTCATGTCCTTTGGACTTGGGTGTGCTGAACCATCACTATGCCAGACCCTGGGGAGCCGGAGCCAGGCGTGCAGCAGGGCAGTGAGCAGCCTCAGGCTGCGGCCAGGTTAGGGGTTTTGTTGTTTTGCCAGTTGGTTTTGGAAGTCAAATTGGAGAGAGCTCTGTAGAGGATATGAGTTTCTTTCCTGGAGGCCTTTTTTTTTGCATACACAATTAGTCTGAATTTCTGTCTTTGGGTGGTGGTGGCAGCGAAGGAGCTCCTCCTTTGTGGTCAAGTGAGTGGAGTGGACTGTTTTGTAAAAAGTTTATTTTAGACTTCACTTCTCACTCTGTGTTGCCCTACTCTCCTGGGAAACATTGGATAAAGTTACAATTAAAAAGCTTAATACTCCAGATTTTTGCTTGAATGTTTCTTCTCATCCTATAGGAGATAAAGTGCTGTTTTCAGAAGTTCTACAACTCTTACAGAGAATCTTGGAGTCTATTTTATCACCACTACAAAAGATAACATTGATTTCAGATCACTTTCTTGAAATGCTATCCTCTATTTTAAAACTACTTAGCATCCATAGCGTTCCCTTGAGGAATCTTCAAGCCCCAATTGAGAAACAAAATGTGAAAACCAATGCCTGCTTAGTTACAGGTTCTTTACCATTACCTGATTCTATTACATCCACTAGTAGCAAAATAAGTATGGGAACTCAAGCTGTAAATCCAAATATAGTACAGAATAAATCTTCAATAGTGTCCAATCAGAAGATCAGAAGGAGGTTTTTTCTTTAAAAATTCTTTCTTTGGAGAACTCAATAAAGCTGCAAATCCCTTTTAATGTTCAATCTAGTTCTGAGGTACCATGTTTTCCAATTTTTGATAAAGTGAAAAATGACTTATGTTAGTCAGAAGAGTTGGAATTGTTACAGGGGGGTGGTAAAGAGAAATTTCAAAGGAAAAGTACTGAGAGTAAAATGAAAAGGAACAAGTATAGAATTACTAGAAAACATGGTAGGTTTCATTCCAATTTGGTAGAAAAAGCAACCCCAAACCCTTCACCTAAGATTGGTAATAGGATCTTTCAGGGTTCTTCCGAAGTTGTGTAATCTAATTCTCTGAAAATTCCTCAGGCCCTGCAATCTGATAGTTCTCTAGCTAGGTGGACTCTAGAACAGCCTTGCTGCAGCCTCAATCCTTTAGCTACAGAGTTTACATCCTAAAATGTAGGTAAACAATCTTTTTCTTCTCCAATGAAAGAGAACTTAGTTAATATTACAGAAATTCCCTTAGTTTCTCAGTTACATAATAATTCTTGTACCATAACATCAGCTGTTGAAATCATTGATATTTTTCATACAGATTGTAATCTACTAAATCATCAAAACATTCTATGGCTACTGCGTTCATAGCAAAACCAAAGGGGATGATGGACGGAGTGTTGAACATTGCAAGCACTCACCCCCAGTCAACTGATCTGGGTTTAATCCATCATCATTCTTTAGCTCACTCCGCCACCCCAGTTCAGACATGACCATATGCAAATCAGTCTGACCCTGTGCCTCATGGGAACAGTCCAGCCCGAACTGCCAAGCCATGTCTTCCCTGGACCGGAAACAAGCATCCTGGGACCGGTTTCTGGCTTACAGCCGTCATCAGCCAGGCTATCTTGAATCCAGTGGCAAAGTGAGAAAGGGACCCACGTCTGGGCATACCCTGCCAACTTAGGGCGAACATAGCACAACCAAAGGGGATGATGGACGGAGTGTTGAACATTGCAAGCACTCACCACCAGTCAACTGATCTGGGTTTAATCCATCATCATTCTTTAGCTCACTCCTCCACCCCAGTTCAGACATGGCCATATGCAAATCAGTCTGACCCTGTGCCTCATGGGAACAGTCCAGCCCGAACTGCCAAGCCATGTCTTCCCTGGACCGGAAACAAGCATCCTGGGACCGGTTTCTGGCTTACAGCCGTCATCAGCCAGGCTATCTTGAATCCAGTGGCAAAGTGAGCAAGGCACCCACGTCTGGGCATACCCTGCCAACTTAGGGCGAACATAGCAAAACCAAAGGGGATGATGGACGGAGTGTTGAACATTGCAAGCACTCACCCCATAGTTGCTATCATTTTCTTCCGCTGAAATCAAGTTAGTCTCTTTTCCTTTGAAATCAGATCCTTTTATTGCAAGAGTTACATTTTGTACTATGTGAGTCCTATCAATAATTGTGAATGATGTTGATTTATTACGTAGGAGAAGGAATGACATTTCTTCTGTTAAACTGCCTTTTGTGGGAGTGGAGTCAAATAGCTCTCCTACAATAGAGATGAATACCCTAGCTCATAATTCAGATTATTTGATAATGATAAAGTTTAAGAGTCGCCTAATGCTTTGGTACTACAAGTTGATGTGGCTGGCAGAAGAGTCTGTACTAGCAAGCCTACGGGGCAAAAAGTTTCATTGAATAACTATCTTGGACAGCTAAATGCTAACAAAATAAATAAGGCTCTTAAATTGCCTCTTCAACAATAGCTTCCAGCTTCTATCTTGTAATGTAGCGGACTGGCATGGTGAAAAAACAAACTTTCTAATGAGCCTGAAAGCTTCTATTATTTGTCTACGGGAGAGCTGGTGTTTAAACAAATTAGAACTCAATGACTACTATGTAATTGAGAGTCTTGCTCTCCGCTCTAACAAAGGCCAAGCAAAGGGAAGTTTAGCTATATTTTATCAACATTGTACAGATGGAACTTCCTGTCTCTAGTAGTAACGAGTAATTATATTCAATGTGTAAAAACTAAATTGCAGGATCAGAATTGCAGTAGTATAAAATTGCTTCTTCTAATTAATCTTTATATAACCCCAGGTAAGGAAAGTAACACACTCTTGGTCAGCTCTTTCGATTATATTGAAAGTATAATTGAAAATGATTCTGGTACTCAGTTTCTAACAGATGGAGATTTTAATGCAAAAATATCTTATAGTCTCTTGAGAACTTTAAGGAATAACGAGATTGAGGAGGCCTGGAATATACCAGAATCCTTATTTCCAAACAACTGTTTAGCTGATAGTAGGGGGACACAATTGCTTGAATTGCTAAAAATTATTAGGGGAATAGTAATCAATGGAAGAATCATACCAAATATTCCTGCAAGACCTACTATAAATGGCATAACTGGATCATCAATAATTGATTATATAAAATCAAGTTGTCATTTATTTGGTCCAAAAACTGAATTAAGAAGTGTTGATCATAATGATAGTGATCATACAATTTTGAAAGTTACGCTCATATGTACACATCGGATTAGTCTATGGAATTCTCTAATGGGCAGGTTGATGTAGCTCCTAAGCAGGCTCATCTTCAATGAAAGTCTAGAAATATAAATTTGTTCAAAGGAAACATTTTAGGAGGTTGGGTGTTAGATAATGATAAGGATTTCAAAATAATTGTAGAATTTGAGAAATTCATCGCTATGGTCACAGAGGAGATACTAGAAAGAACACAAAAAAAGAGACTGTGGTAACAAAGATGTTGTAGATACAAAGCTTTCCAAAGAAATCAATAAATTAACAAGGACACAGTTTTTATATCAAACGCAACTGCGGAGCAAAAAAATTCAGGCTTTAAGGAAAAAAAGGAAAGACATTATCTATCTTGCAAAAGGAGATTGCATGATCATAACTGGATTGACTTATTTCAACCTGCAGGTGCTAGAAATTCTAGAAAATACTGGAGGCTAGTGGCCTTTAATTGCGAGTCTAAATGGGATATTTCAGTTACTTCCATTTCTCCATCAACAGGGTCTGACTACAGTGTTCAAATATATGCTGCAGATACAAATTACGACAAAGACACAAGTGTCCCTATATTCTAAAACGGGAGGACAAAAACCTCACCCTGGACCGAGTGTCTATTACGATGTGTGCTATCAAAATATCAATGGAGCTGTTCACTAAAAAAGACAATTGTCTAGCTAAAAAACAGTAATCAATCTGTATCCTTATACAGTATAATCCCAGAAATTTCTATGTTAAACCACAAAAACTGGTTAAGAAATTATTTTTATTAAAAATTATTTTAAAACATATTCATACAATTAAGCAATAAAAACATTACTCTACCTCCCACTATAGGTTACAATCTCATTTCATTACACATATATAAAAAATCATAATCTCATTTCATTACACATATGGATAAAAACTCTAAAAACAGTCGACGCAGCGTTTCGGTGACACCTCAATGTTTTCACCTTCCTCAGGACTACAAAAGTTTTCATCAGATCTTTTAATAACAGTTGTAAATTCTTTCTAACTGTCCGTTAGAGCCACCATACTATTCGGGGTGCAGGAGTTGATTATAAAAACTCGACACTGTCTCCGTCTATTCAGATCAAACAGTATGCCGTCCGGTATAAGTCGCTTTAATTTAGAAAAACAGGGATCGACGTTTTAAACATTGACGATGCCTTTTATATTGTGGTTCATTTGTCGACCTTAAGCGCTTTAGGCAATCGGATCGGAAATAGCGGCCTCCTTGCTCTAACGGACTTCCGTAATCGGGAAGTCCGTTAGAGCAAGGAGGCCGCTATTTCCCGATCCGATTGCCTAAAGCGCTTAAGGTCGACAAATGAACCACAATATAAAAAGGCATCGTCAATGTTTAAAACGTCGATCCCTGTTTTTCTAAATTAAAGCGACTTATACCGGACGGCATACTGTTTGATCTGAATAGACGGAGACAGTGTCGAGTTTTATAATCAACTCCTGCACCCCGAATAGTATGGTGGCTCTAACGGACAGTTAGAAAGAATTTACAACTGTTATTAAAAGATCTGATGAAAACTTTTGTAGTCCTGAGGAAGGTGAAAACATTGAGGTGTCACCGAAACGCTGCGTCGACTGTTTTTAGAGTTTTTATCCATATGTGTAATGAAATGAGATTATGATTTTTTATATATGTGTAATGAAATGAGATTGTAACCTATAGTGGGAGGTAGAGTAATGTTTTTGTGCTTAATTGTATGAATATGTTTTAAAATAATTTTTAATAAAAATAATTTCTTAACCAGTTTTTGTGGTTTAACATAGAAATTTCTGGGATTATACTGTATAAGGATACAGATTGATTACTGTTTTTTAGCTAGACAATTGTCTTTTTTTAGTGAACAGCTCCATTGATATTTTGATAGCACACATCGTAATAGACACTCGGTCCAGGGTGAGGTTTTTGTCCTCCCGTTTTTAGAATATAGGGACACTTGTGTCTTTGTCGTAGTTGTACCCCGTCCCTTTTTTAGATACTGGGGTGACTCCCTTCTTCCTTAATTTTTCTTTGTACAGCAGATACAAATTACCCAGTTCAGGTTCTGTCTCTTGACCAATATTTAACACCAACCCAAGATTCTAAGGATGTCTAGCTTCCGAAAACTCTTCAGATCATTAAATACATAAAAAGTGCCAGATCTTCTGGAACTACAGCTCCAAATCAGATTCAGGTATTGGTCTTGAAAATGAATCCAGAATTATGGGGACCAATTTCAGCCCCATTATATGATTACTGTTGGAATACAGGATGCATTCCTAAATCATGGAAAGGAAGTATTATAACCCCACTGCTGAAAAAAAGAGACAGATGGCAACTTCTCTAGTGCAGACTCGTAATGTAATATTGGAATTGCTGACAGTTACCGTTGTCAGTACAGTTAATAAATAAAGGCAGTGCTATAGAATACTAATATAGTCACTTGCCTAATTATAACATTCCAGAGCTGACTATTTTCACATTTAGTTCTGCATGTAAATCGCACAAATTTAATATACGGTCATATTGATGGCTTTTTTGAGCCACATAACCCTGAGATATCACAGAGGTTGTGCAATAATTAGTTGTCGATTATGCTATTTCAATGTCCATCTCTTCACAGACCCCTCAAAATTTCATATCTGAAGGATGATAAATTGTTGTGGACGCCCTTATGGTATAGGAGCATCTTTCCCAAGGACACACGTTAACAATGGTTTCGTTTCACAGTACCACACATTGGTCAGCTTAGCACATGCAGTAATAACAGTGCTCATTAAAGGCTGTAATAAGGCAGTTTTTGTCGCACAGGGCATCATTTGCTAAGCAGAACGAGCGATACACGTAGAAAAGTCAAAACCCAAACCATTTAATTATTGAATGCTTCAGTGACTACAAGCAAATAATAATGGCGACGGAAATGACGCAAAGGGTTTTCAGCCATAAACATATTTCAATTGTATGTATTTGTTCTAATTCAGCTGTGCGAAGAGATGCAGTAGATACAGCCCATGTCCATTCCTTAAGTGAAATGGCAAAAAGAACAAATGATGGACGGAATGCTGAACAATGCATACTTTCACCCACAGTCACAAAGATCTGGGTTTAATCCATTGTTCTTTTGCTCACCACGCTACCCAGTTTGGACTCATCCATATGCAAATCAGTCTTGACCCTGTTCCTCAAGGGAACAGTCCAGTCCGAACTGCCAAGACAGGTCCTCCCTGGATCAGAAATAAGCATCCTGGGATCGGTTTCGGGGCATCCCCCCATATCAGCAAGGCTAGCTTGAATCCAGTGGCGCAGTGAGCACGGGACCCACTTCTGGGCATACCCTTCACACTTAGGGCGACAAAAGCAAAAAGAACAGATTATGGACAGAATGCTGAACAATCAATATTTCACCCCGTCACAAAGATCTGGGATTAATCCATTGTTCTTTTGCTCACCACACCACTCCAGTTTGGACCCAGCCATATGTAAATCAGTCTTGACCCTGTTCCTCATGGGAACAGCCCAGCCTGAGCTGCAATGCCAGATCCTCCCTGGGCTGGGAAAAGGCATCCTGAAACCCGGTTTCAGGGCATCACCCCTCATCAGCCAGGCTATCTTGAATCCAATGGCACAGTGAGCACTGGGCCTATGTCTGGGCATACCCTTCTCACTTAGGGCAACAAAAGTAATGATGGATGGAATGCTGAACAATGCATACATTCACCCCCAATCAAAAAGATTTGGGTTTAATCCATCATACTTTTGCTCACCACGTCATCCCAGTTTGGACCCAGCCATATGCAAATCAGTCTTGACCCTGTTTCTCATGGGAACTGTGCAGTCTGAACTGTTAAGCCAGGTCCTCCCTGGACCCGAAACAAGCATCCTGGCACTGGTTTTGGGGCATCACCCCTCATCAGCTAGGCCAGCTTGAATCCAGTGGCGAAGTGAGCACGGGACCCACGCCTGAGCATATCCTTCCTACTGAGGGTGACAAAGGAAGAAAGAACAAATGATGGACGGAATGCTGAAGCATGCATACATTTACCCCCAGTCACAAAGATCTGGGTTTAATCCATCGTACTTTTGCTCATCACGCCACCCCAGTTTGGACACTTGAACAGCCCAGCCTGTGCTGCCAAGCCACATCCTCCCTGGACTGGGAACTAGCATCCTGGAACCAGTTTTGGGGCATCACCCCTCATCAGCCAGGCTAGTTTGAATCCAATGGCACAGTGAGCACAGGACCTACGTCTGGGTATAACCTTCACACTTAGGGTGACAAAAGCAAAAAGAACAAATGATGGTCGGAATGCTGAACAATGCATACATTCACCCCTAGTCACAAAGAGCTGGGTTTAATACCTCATTCTTTTGCTCACCACGCCACCCCAGTTTGGACCCAGCCATACCCATATCAGCCTTGACCCTGTTCCTCATGGGAACAGTCGAATCCAAACTGCCAAGCCAGGTCCTCCCTGGACCCTAAACAAGCATCCTGGGACCAGTTTTGGGGCATCACCCATCATCAGCCAGGCTAGCTTTAATCCAATGGCGCAGTGAGCACGGGACCCACGCCTGGGCATACCCTTCCCACTGAGGGTGACAAAAGCAAAAAGAAAAAATGCTGGATGGAATGCTGAAGCATACATACATTTAGCCCCAGTTACAAAGATCTGAGTTTAATCCATTGTACTTTTGCTCACCCCGCCACCCCAGTTTGGACCCAGCCATACGCAAATCAGTCTTGACCCTATTCCTCATGGGAACAGCCCAGCCTGAGCTGCAATGCCAGATCCTCCCTGGACTGGGAAAAAGCATCCTGGAACCAGTTTCAGGGCATCACCCCTCATCAGCCAGGCTAGCTTGAATCCAGTGGCGCAGTGAGCACGGAACCTATGTCTGGGCATACCCTTCACACTTAGGACGACAAAAGCAAAAAGAACAAATGATGGGCGGAATGCTGAACAATGCATACATTCACCCCCAGTCACAAAGATCTGGGTTTAATCCATCGTTCTTTTGCTCGCCATGCCACCCCAGTTTGGACCCAGCCATACTTAAATCAGTCTTGACCCTGTTCCTCATGGGTACAGTCCAACCCGAACTACCAAGCCAGGTCCTCACTTGACTGGAAACAAGCATCCTGGGAACGGTTTCGGGGCATCACCCCTCATCAGCCAGGCTAGCTTGAATCCAGTGGTGCAGTGAGCACGGGACCCACGTCTGGCCATACCCTTCCCACTTGAGGCGACAAAAGCAAAAAGAACAAATGATGGACAGAATGCTGAACAATTCATACATTCAGCCCCAGTCACAAAGATCTGGGTTTAATCCATCGTTCTTTTGCTCACCATGCCACCCCAGTTTGGACCCAGCCATATGCAAATCAATCTTGACCCTGTTCCTCATAGGAACAGTCCAGCCCAATCGGACAAGCCAGGTCCTCCCTGGACCGGAAACAAGTGTCCTGGGACCGGTTTCGGGTCATCACCCCATATCAGCCAGGCTAGCTTGAATCCAGTGGCGCAGTGAGCACAGGACCCACGTCTGGGCATACCCTTTCCACTTAGGGTGACAAAAGCAAAAAGAACAAATGATGGACGGAATGCTGAGCAATGCATACATTCACCACAGTCACAAAGATCTGGGTTAAATCCATCGTTCTAGTGCTCAAAATGCCACCCTAGTTTGGACCCAGCCATACCCAAGTCAGTCTTGACCCTGTTCTTCATGGGAACAGTCCAGCCCAAACAGCCAAACCAGGTACTCCCTGGACCGGAAATAAGCATCCTCAGACCGGTTTCGGGGCATCACCACTCATCAGCCAGGCTAGCTTGAATCCAATGGTGCATGATGCCCTGAAACCGAACTTGTTTGTGGTGAGGAGTATGGTATTACTGCTTCTCATAGTGGGTTGGTAGCTTGCCTTGGGTGGTGAACCAGCAGGCAGGACCACCACCCCCCGGACCATCTTACTCCCCTGCCGTCACTATGCAGAGCCTCCTTCAGGGACCTGTGTCAGTGAGGAGCCCTATACTGCTCACGTTGACAGTGCCAACATCATCAGCAGGCAGTAGGACGGATACTAGGCGGTCCCCCAAGAGAGGCAGTAAGAAGGAGGTTTGGGGAGTGGCATTTCTTAGGTAGAATTGGCTATGACTATGTCCATGTGGCACTGGTTCAGTGTTACAAAATCTGGGTCACTGCGTGATCTTCGCCAAATAACCTTTTGCCCCAATTGGTCTCAGTTTTTCTTATCTCCTGAAAATGGGAAGGCAGGAAAGTGGGCTAAATGCAGCTATTGTTAAATAAAAAGAAAATATGGCACTTGCATTTGTAATATAAATTAGAAACTATTGGTTTCCAAGAGATTTGTTACAACAATTCAGATGCTTACGCCTAAGCAAAGTCATTAGTTCAAGTCATTTTAATGTTTTTATAATGAAAAGATTAAAAGATCAGATGTCAATTTGAGAGCCATTTATTACGCTTCACCAGTTACTAGTTGCTCATTTTCTGTACTCGTTGCATAGGTTAAATGGCTAAAGTGCACTTTGAGGCAATTACTTCAGCAGAGATCAGCTAAACTATCTATTCAGTCATGCTATTGTTATTTTTTATAGGTTTATGTATCATTGATGGGAGCATTAGCCTTGAGACAGTCAGGAGAAGGTCCTGGGGGAGGCACATGACCTCAAGCCTGAGGTCAGAGAGCTGCCTTTGAACCCTACCTTGCGCTACAATTGAACCCGTCTGAGGCAATGGCTGTGCAGTAAATGAACAGTCTTACAGTCAGACGGAATTGGCGACGTCAACTCTGAAGACTCACGAAAGGCTGCTTATGGACAGATTTGAACATCACAGACTGTGCTGTAAATCTAATCCAGTTTTTATTTGGAAGACTCAAAGTGGTTTCTCCCTCCTGCAGACTTAGGGCACCACCAAAGCCATCTCCCCTCCAGACTAGGAGTTTTCTCCTGGTCTGGCGGGTGGTGCCTTGGCTGTCCAAGGCGGTGAGGCTTAGAAAGGCACCGCAATGCGAACACCAAAGCACGTTTCTGTGCTGCATGGACTGTGCAGTCCAATGCCGTGGAGGAACAGGGGGTGCATAGAGATGGGGCCACATGGTGTGCCCCCCTGCATGCACCCCCAGGCCCCGAGGCAATAGGGGGCTCTGTAGGGCCCCCTTAGGTTCATCACCAGCACACTTTTCATGGCAGGCTTACCACCATAAAAACTGTGGCTGTGAAGGAACTCATAATATGCTTGGCTTGCATATTGCGTGCCTCAGACAGCTTTAAGACCACCAGGGATTGCAGATCCCTGGCGTTAGCAGCGGTCCCATGGCGGCCCAACTGCCCAACTCGTAATAGGGCGATCAGACCGCCGGTGCAACAGTAGCCGCACCACCTACGTGGGCCGCCAAACTCATAAACAAGCCCTTAGTTTGGCTAGCTGCTGAGTCTACTGTGTTTTGTAGGGGTGGGTGGAACTCTGCGGAATCTCACGTAACACCGTGGAATTCCACGTAGTTAAAGAGTTCCGCCCACCCCTACATAAGATAAAGCTGAAAGTGCCAAAATAATACATTAAAATTCAATATTCAAAATCAAAAATACAATATGTTTTGCAATTCATCAAATAAAAAGAGAGAACGATTATATTTGTTTAAGTTATTGCTCCAAAACAATTAATCTTATCAACAATAGCATCCAGATCAGAAGGTTTATAGGGTACAATATTGCACTCCCACATTTCATAAGAGAAACCATCTATTTCTAATTCTGTAAGAACAGAAAAACATAATGTGAAACCCTTTTACCCCCTTCCTTTAGTCCTTTTTTATTGTTATTTACACTTCGGAACAAATATATTTCGTATTTCACAAAGAATAAAAGCAAATCGATTTGCCATGTTTTTCTTTTTTCACTTTTTAGAACGTGCAGAAAACATAGATACAATGGTCTGTGTGCAAAAGTGTCATACACTTATAGCATTCAAAACATCTTATTTGCATGTCCCCATCTCAGAGATGGTTCACAATTCCGCAACATTTGTAAAAAGAAGAGGTCATTTATTCAGTGGCTCCTTCGATGATATTATTACAATTGCTGCAGGAAACCGCGTAACGTTTCTTCTAAAGGCTGTGAAAAGCTGAATTAAAATAACATATTGATAAATAATTGTAGGAACGGGTTATGCTTATTCACAAGAAATATAAAAAAGAGAAAATAACAGGAACGACTAGTGCAAAATAGAAAATATATAACAATACAAATGGATTCGTAAAAGCCTACTCAGTCTGAAAACCATGTGATCCCGGACATGTAAATTGCTGGGAAATGCATTGCACAAAATGTACTTAGTACAATTACTAACAAAAGATGTAGTAGTTCTATTTTCTAATAGAGAATAAAGAAAAACGCGGAGGCTGTCCACTGTTACGTATGCTTACGCTATTCATGTTAACCATGGTTTGTTTAGACCGGACTATTAGTAAAACCTCTCCTATAATTCCAAGTACAGATAGTGCAGTCTTTATAGAAACGTTAATGTGGTTGTTCACATTAAAACATCTGTACGATTGAAATGTTGAAGGACATTATGCTTAAAAGGCTAATTTCCATTTCTAAACAGAAAAAGCATGCAAATGCTGGAATTACATTTAATAATTGCTAGAACTGGAAAATGAAAGGAAACAGAAGCAGGTAAAAACGTAAATAGTTTTTAGAGGTAGCAATTAATATATGAGCTGTGTGCAAAAAAAAAAAAAAAAACCCTGGGCGAAAGAAATCAGCTACTGAAATGAAATTTCAGGTCGTATCACATAGAGTGAGCATTGAAAGTATTAATGCAAGCCAGATCATAGCCACAGTTTTAGCCTGACTGGTGTCTTAAATAGTTAACAACTCCAGCCTTAGTACTTTATTCACTGGAAAATGGTAGCTTGTCACTGAACGATTAAATGATTGTGCTGCTTTTGATAGGAAATGTAGTAGCATATGTTGGCATCCCTAAGGTAAACACAGAACGAATATGCCTCTTTACCCTGCATCCCGTTACCCCGCATGTTGTTACAACTCGGTCGTTACAACGACCGCGTTCTAACAACGCAATACCATTACCCCGCAAGTCGTAACAACGACTTGCGGAGCGGGGCGCTGGATGTTGGAATAGTATAATTTACTATTCCAACTCCAGTCTGTGCGGACAGTAGGGAAGGTGTTGGATTTTAAATCCAACACCTTCTCCTCCCTTCCGCAAGTCGTTGTTACGACTTGCGGGGTAATGGTATTGCGTTGTAACGACCGTGTTGTAACAACATGCGGGGTGAGGGATGCGGGGTCAAGGTTGTTTACCACACAGAACAAAGCAGCAAGACATAATCAAGCAAATTAACCCCTTGCGCGCGATGTTAATTCTCCCGCTGTGCGGGAGAATTAACGAGTGGGCGGGATTCGGACGGCCCCCGGCCGTCATTAGCACACGCCCACCGTGACGCGTGACAGCCGGGGGCCGTCGTGAGCACCGATGGGGTTAAGAAATCAATAAGATCTCTAAGAGCAATGAACAAAAGTTGTCAAAACAGACTGTCACAACAACCACAGTATAACAGATTACTAACACAATTCAGTATTGCAGTACAAAAACATAACAGCTCAAAAAGCAACACAACACATAACTAACACAAAAAATACACTTACCTTTTGGTCTAACATTAGCACATACACAAATGTGTTTTCATACTATGGTGATGAAGGGTGTTTGTACCAACTACTGCCTTATTTGTAAACAAAGACATACAAGTGCCACCGCAGAAGAGTCAAAATGTCAACGTTCTATCGTCTGAGCAGGGAAGCCTATGATGATTTTGATTAGTCTACCCTAGCATTTGGGTGTGGGAGGGCCTGTGTTGGAAATTTACCATTTCTGCAGAGTCCCCCAGGATTTCTTTGTCTTTTTGCTGATTCATTTTTTGCTGACTACAGAATTATATGTTATGTTATTTAATGTTATGTTATGTTGTGTAATGTAGATTTGTAGGGCTCACTAACACCCAGGACTGAGCAGGTGTGAGTCTAGGCACAGCTAGGGTCTATTAGACTACTAAAAAAAACAGGTCTCCAGCTTCTTGTGGAATTCAAGAAGTAAGGAGGAGGTTCTTAAGTGTAGCAGCAGGTCATTCCACACTTTAGGAGTGATGTAGGAGAAGGCTTGCCTGTTGGATCTGTTTTTACCATATGCATGGGATTTGCCCAAGTTGAAGACGGATGAGCGGAGGTGTCTGGAAGGATTGTGAAAGCAGTTGCAGTTGTTGAGGCATGCTGGGCCAATATTTTGTAGTGCCTTAGAAGTGTGAGTGAGGAGTTTGAATTTTGCTTGTTTGTGAATTGGGAGCAAGTGGAGATCCCTCAGATATGGTGTGATGTGAGTGTGGCGTCGAAGGTTCTGAGTGTTTTTAGCTGCCGAATTCTCAATGGTCTGCAGCCTTCTTGTGAGCTTTTTTTAATATACCGGTAATGAAGGTGTTTCCATAGTCTAGCTTGCCTGTGGCCATTAGATGGAGTGCCAAGGTGATGTGCTCTTCCAAAAGATTATAATTGTGATCTTGTTAGTGTTCAGCTTTAGACAGCTGGTCTTCATCCAGTGGGCGATTTCAATCATACATACATTGAACTTGATCAGGGTGCTGAGCTTCTTGTTAGTGAGGGAGTGAATGAGTTGCGTCTTGTGGGGGTAGGGAGGACATTGATATTGTGAGAGGGGATAATGCTGCCTAGAGAAATCATGTATACATTGAAGAGGGTTGGACTTAGGGGAGATTCTTGTAGAACTCTGCATATTAACTATTGGTAAAGTGCTTGAATTCTTCCTTTCAACTTAGTAAAATTGGTATACTTCTGATAAGCATATTTAATTTAGTCATATTTCCCTGATATATGGTTCTAAGTTTACCCAGGCCCTGTAAATTAAATGCTACTAGTGGACTGCAGCACTCTTTGGGCCATCGACTGTAGTGCTACAGTACAATATACCTCCAGGCCTCTCATTGTAGCCTGGCTGTGAATTCTTAAAACTGCATATTCGATCTGTCAAAATAGCCTCTTTTGAGATGCGTAAACCTTCCTTTTAAATATTAATAAGCCACCCCTAACTAGGCCTTACTGCCCACAAGGCCGGGTGTATGGTAGGACATGTAACTGTTTTATGTTAAATGTGTTTACGATGAAAAAGCACTAAAAGCTATTAGTAGTAGTAGGAAAATACTTTATTCGGTTATGAATAACCATCAAAGTGTACACAACCAAATACAATAGCACAGACAATAGCACCTGATACATAAAACATAATACATATCAAACTCATCTCTTGAAACTCTGTGTAAAAGAAGTAACAGAAATCATCACAGTTTCCGACTTAAAATTACATTTCATCAACACCTCTTAGAAAGGATGTCTTAATCACCTCGTGTACTTAAGCAACAAAAGATAGTATAATAAATTCGTAAAGTGGCCATGCAAAGTGCAACAAATACTAGTGTGCAAAATAGTTTAGGATGTATGTTTCATTAAAAACTACAAGATAAAAACAATTGGCTATAAGCTTAGTTCTCTTTACCTGAGCAGCGTTAAGGAACTTATCATCTAAAGACTATCAATGTAGTTTCTTAGAACAGTATCCTCTTGTAAAAGTTAAATGGCTGCACAATAAAATAAAAAAGTGACCGTGCATAGTGCATATGTACTAAAGTGCAAACAGCAATTCAATAAGAAAGACATATTTGGTTATCAATATCATCAGTCATTAACACTTCAAATATTTGTTCTCTTGAACCAGACTGCTTGTAGAAATTTGCTAACCACAAATACTATTTTTAACGGTGTCACTTTTTAAAATCCTAAAAGCTACCAAGTGACTGTGAGTGCCCATGTCACGGCAGATTGGAGCTAGCCATGTACGACGTAAAAGCAGGCCGCATTTGCAACCTGGGACCCCCGTGGTGTAGGATTGAGGACGGCAGACCTATGACCGTGCTCGTGGTGATAGTTTCCCTCGGCGGTACCGGGCCCTATTAGCTAAGTGCTGGACGCGGTAACTCTGTGATCTAGAGTTATGCCCATTAGGACTGTCGTTATGTTCATTGTGGCTCTTCGATTCTGAACTGTCCATGCTGCATCTTTTAAGTAAATTCTCTGCACTACCTCCCATAGGAATCCTATTTTTTATCTATTGTATGAATTCTGACCGGAGGAGGCGTGTACTGCTCGTGTTTATCTAATCTGTGTGTGTATTGGAATCCACTCGGAACCAATATTTTATTGTGATTTGAAGCCCGCTAGTTGCCCTTACAAATGTTTACAGCCAATATGATGGGAATATGTGTTTACAGCCAAGATGATGGTCATCTTTAAAATGATCAAACAAAGTGCGCCCTGAAGAAGGAGTTTGATATATACATGGGATCTCCGAAACGCGCGTCGGCGCTTCTTTTCTTGTTTATTTTTGTTATTTTTGTTGTATGTATTGTATTTTGTTAATATCTGTTTTGTATGGCTTTTTGTTAGTGATTGTTGGTTCTTTTGTATGTGGTGGTTGGGGTGGTTTCATGTATATTTACTCATTGTTGTATGTATTGTATTTTGTTAATATCTGTTTTGTATGGCTTTTTGTTAGTGATTGTTGGTTCTTTTGTATGTGGTGGTTGGGGTGGTTTCATGTATATTTACAGCATCATATTTACATTATGATGCTGGGCTTCTGTCTTGTTTTTATTGAATTCTGTGTGATGTTTTTTGCATCGCATATGTAAATGAAGAAAAATACATATGATATCATGAAGCAAATATATTTTGATAAATAAATGATTTAAAAAAACTTTTCCTATAAATATATTTTTTGGTCTGTGGGTTTTCTTAAATTATGGACTTATGGCCAATGTTAGATGTATATGTGTGAGGGAAGGCTCATGTGTTTTTGCAGTAACTATTTCCCTGGTTCCTTCCTCACCTATCGAACTTTTTCAGGGTCCCTTTCTTGTTTATTGTCGACGTAAAATAGGATACTCCGTACAAAAGAACATTATATGTTACTCATCTTCATTGCTCAAACCACATGCGGGACAAATTATGAAATCTTGATTTGTATGCCATTTACAAGTGAAGGACCGTAAAGGAAGAGTTCCGTAACGAAAACTTATGTACAGACTCCTAGTTAGAGGCAGGGATATTAAATCTAAAAACTTTTCAAACATTGGAAAGTGCTTAAAATCTAAAATCATAGTAGTTACGGATCCACTTGAGCTATTTGTTACGTATTGCTCATTTATGTAGGCCCAATTTGGGGCTTTTATCAATTTGAGGTCATTTTTACTAGTGGTAGTTGGATCATCCCAAAGACTCTGCATACCAAGTTTACAAAGCCAACCCAAAACAGATTTAATCAATGGGATATTCCTTGCTTCTTGGGATTTCAATAGATCTATCAATGAGTCTTTGAAGACTCCAAGTTCTGGTGTGGGCCAGAGTCGAATCCAATATACTAAGGTTTTCAAAACAGCCAGGTCGGCAACTCTTTTCATGCCAACATCAAAGTACATAGGGGTAAGAGGTGAACTGGATGGTAGACCAAGTAATTTCCTGATGAAATCGTTTTCAGCAATTGTCAACAAATGGGAGTTGGCACAGCCCCAAATCTCTGCCCCATAAAGCGCCGCTTCCTGAGCTATAGCACGATAAGTTTCCAGGGCAGGAAAAATTATACACGACGTAGTTTGGTTATAAAATCTTAGGATGGCATTAGATCTATGTTCTATTATTAATGTGCTTTTATTCAATTGGCTTGTCCACCTTAGGTTGTCCATAAGTCTAACACCCAGGTAGTCAAAATTATGTACTATATCAAGAGCCTCTCTTCCTACACAGATAGTGCAACTTTTCTTTTTGGTCTTCTCAAACACCATGTACTTGGTTTTACTTATATTTAATTCTAGGCCTCTGGACTTACAAAAACTTAAAAACGTATTGATTAAAATTTGAAGACCCATAGGTGTTTTTGATATAAGGAGAGAGTCATCTGCAAAAAGAAGAATTGGTATCTTCCTATTGTTCAAAGCTGGGGAATCAATTCTACAGTTCTCTAGGACTTCTACAACATCGTTGATGTACAAAGAGAATAAAGTAGGTGCTAGGACACAGCCTTGGCGAACTCCTCTCTCAATTGGGGCTCCAACGAACTTGAGCAAAGCTGTTTACATGCAGTTTGTTAATTAAATGTACTAAATTTCCTGGGACCCCCAAATTTATCAGGGTTTGCCATAGGTTTGAGCGTGGAATAAGATCGAATGCTGCTCTAAGGTCAACAAAACCCACATAAAGTTTTTGATTCTGCAATAAAACATATTTCCAGTATAAAATAGCGAATCTAAAAATCTGATCTGTTGTGCTAATCTTCACTCTAAAAACAGCCTTAAGGGGAGACAAAATTTCATCAGATTTTATCCAATCAAGTACTCTCTCTAAAATTTGCTTAGCAAAACATTTTTGGGCATTGTCAATAAGGCTGATTGGCATATAGTTTGATGGTTCACCTGCATCACCTTTTTTGTATATTGCTATAATTTCAGTCCCAAGCCAAGAATCTGGTACCGTACCTCCGGCTGCTATAGCATTTGACAATACATTTAGATATATGGACCAGATCAAGGGCTCGGATTTATACAGGTCTCCTGGAATTTTATCCAGGCCAGGGGTTTTAGCAGATTTCAGTGAGTCAATCGCTCTTGTTGTGTCTTCTAAACTAAAAACAACAGGAGTAGTAGGGTCCAAAGCTATAAGAACATTAGAATTATCACTACATTTAAAATCATGTGAATCCCCTGGAGCATAAAGAGCAGAGAAATGCGCCACACATTTATCCAGAGGAATGTTATAGTGATGTGATTTGGACTTATCCGATTTCATTTGGGCCACAAGACACCCAAATAGTCTAATATCATTAATTTTACTAGCGTCCAGAATGTCTTGCCATAGGTAATTGTCCCAATTCTTTTTTGCCTTGGTCAAAGTTGTCTTATAGGTAATTCTTGCTCCCTTAATACTAGCGCGATCACCCTCAATTATAGCCTTCCTTAGAGATAGCTTTGCTACTTTACATGCTTGGTCAAACCACTTTTCAGCCTTGGCAGGGTTAAAAATCTCATTAGGAATATCTTTATAAAAACCTCTCGTAGCGCTTCAAATAAACCAGTATATATATTTAAAATGGGAATTTCTTCCTCACTAAGCCCTACATATGTCTCCAAATACATTACAAAAAGTCTATAAATCTGCATGTATAATTTTTGGTTAGACATTACATTTGGCCATGAGACCTAGCGACAGTTATTTGTTACAAGAGGGGCTGGTGCTATAGTTGTATAAAAATTATTTCCTTGCCTCAGGGAATCACCAATCAAGGTTACTTCTAATGAATTATGATCACTGTGAATTTGCGTTGCCACTTTCATATCGTCCAGAAGTGGCCATGATCTCACATCAACAAGGGCGTAATCAATAACACTAGTACAGTCCCCTCTTTTAAATGTTACAGCTCTTTTGGGATCAGAAGGGGTATGCCTGTTGCATGCCCTGAGGCCCCTGCTAATTGTTAAAGATGCTAATTCTAATGCAAGGTTAGAAAAAAAAAATCTTTGGATGCCCTAATAATGGAGGGATGCCCCATATTTCATCCTCCTCTCTTGTAATCTCGTTTAGGTAGCCAGAGGGTTTAAAAGAGGTATTAAAATACCCTGCTACTACAATCTTTGTATTTGGTCGTAGAGTATCCATAGCTTCTTCCAGAAGGGATAATGTAAGTGATTTGTCAGATCCCTTATATTCCTGACATAAATATCAAAAATAGTTAGGCAGAATCCAGATGAAAAAGTCACAGTAATCCCCATTAGATCCGGACTATCAATAACCATCAATATGGACCTGCTAGAACATCCATTCTTAATTAAAATCATAAGCCCACCTACGGCAATCCCGAATTGTTCTGCTAGTTTTGCGTCTACGCTATACGAAGTTAACCCATCAATAAATATTTTCTCTGTCGCCCAAGTTTCTTGTAATAGACAGATGTCATGTTTTGCTATATATGTCAGTCAGTCTAAGTCAGCCAACTTGGACCCCAACCCAGCTACGTTCCATGATAATAATCTAGTGGTGGGTAGCGGGTAGGTCTGCCCACTGTACCCATTTCCTGATGGAACATCTAGTATCTCATCTTGGCCTGTATTCACTGGAGAAATTATTCCAATTGGGGGAGCATACTCACATCTGTTGGTTATCTGATTGGTATCTGGTTTACACAAGAATGGTAATGCCGACACTATGTCAGTAGGCTCACAACTCCCTGTCTGGGTAGGTGTGTCTGCTGTACCTTCCCTAAGCCTGTCGCGGGACTCTGTAGCTTCACCCCCAGCATAATTAACAGAGTATTTACTTGCGCTAATAACTTTCAAAGCAGAATCATCAGTACACCCTAATACATGAGCAATTACCAACACCTTAGGAGTTACAGATATTTTGCTGACTATACATTTTGTCGAAATCACTTGATATAACCTCTCCATAAACCCTGACTCAGAAAAATGTCATCAGGCAGGCCCTTCGACTTATGCCTGAGGCAACTGATTGACAGATCACAGGTGGTGTGCCACTTAACCAGCAGAACAAATTCGCAAACAGGAAAAGCCAGATTATTTCCACAGATAGGCAGTGACACCACAAAGGTCCAGGAAGATTGTCCCCAATAAAGCATACATGGCCGGAGGGGCGTGCGTTCCCAGAACACCATAAAGCTAGATGCTACATGAAGTTAAAAACACTCAGCCAATCATGACATAGCACACACACACAGCACACACAGTGATCATGCACTCTCCAAGCCGGATGTCTAGACACGTTACCCACTGGCCTGCATTGTGTCCACTCAAGGTTGAGAGCCACTTGCATTTGCTATCAGGTGGAAATAATTTATGGTTCCATGACTAGGCCTGCAATCTTCACCCTAAACTAGACCTATGAATTGTTTTAGGATGCTCCAAGAAATGTATATGAAGGCGCTCTAAATGATTGCACTTTGAGTCAGTCCTCAGACCCGTTTCTGTATGCTGTACTCTCGGCCACAGTGTTTAATTAAACCAACTGTTCATGTTTTGCCAAACATCTCTTTTCTATGTTTTTTCAAAGTACATTCATATTCGAGCAACATACCGTTCAGAGCACCCTTCAAAGGGGGGAAACAGATTGCCAAAACAATTTGTGTGTATCCAATGTCTGGTTCTCGAAAGCTCAGTTTTGTTCTATAAGACTTTGTCTCTGACTTTCTTGTGGTTACTGGAACTGCCAAAAACTGAATTTATTGTGGGATGACACTAGGAATGCCATAGTACACTCCTCACACACATCCCCAGCCCACAGAACCCAAATTTAGTAAGGTCGAAGTCTTTGACCATCTTGAAAATACCCAAATTGAGAGGGTTCACACTGGGTCCCTTTATCCCGTTGGTTAGGGCATCCACAGGGGTCCTTACCACTCACTAGCTCATGCCAAGCATAATTGTGGCATCTCAGTCACCCACTTCAGAACATTCCTGGGACTGAGGAAGATCAGATGAGAATATAGCCTGCTTGCTGCAACCTAAGAAGAGGCCTGGAGGATTGGACCTGGTCTTTCTCTTGTACCAAGGGCAAAGAAGTGGGCTCCAAAGTTCAAAAAACTGATTTCCCTTTAAAGCTACAGCGACACAATAAGCCACAGGAGGCCTTTTTCTGCAATTGCCCACTTGATTTGTGGCAACTGGACCTGAACTGGACCCTCTTTTTGGCCTTTCCCTGCCGCACTGAGGGGCTTATTTGCAGGACTGTTATGACTCTGGTACGTCACTTTTTTCCATATGAAAAGTAACGTACCCGCGGTGCAAGGGGCTTGTAAATAAGCCCCTGTGTCTCTAAATGCCTCTTCTGAGGTCCTGGGGGCTTTAGAAGTGTAATCCTGTGGTGGATTGGAACTTCGCAGACTAAAGTCAGAAGGTAATATCTTTGATCAGGGTGACCCTGGTTAGTGTATCTGACCTGTGCTCCATCAATGTCAAATTGTATCTTGGTCCTATTTTACCACACAAATGTACTATAATTGGCACTTTGTGCTTCTTGGCACTATTTCAACTTAAAACTTAAATATTGATATCCCTGCTTCCCCTTATTGGAGTTTTGCCATTTTGGTGGTATTGTATTTATTAAATCTTACTCTACTTTCTTAATTTGTTTTGTATTTTGACTTTTATAATTGTTTTGGTACTGCATGAACATTTTAGACATTTTCTCTAAGTTAATCCTCTCTGCTCCGTGCCATAGCTTCCAGTGGGATGAGCTCAGGTTTATTTAGTGACTTTAGTGCATCACCCTGACAAGGATTGTTATTATTACTTATGGTGGGTAGTTCACCTCCTCAACCAATACCCCAATTTCTTCCATAGCAGGTCCGTGCTGGGATTTAGGATTTATCATTTGCAGTATCACCCACAGATTTAACTTAAAAACAAAAATCCATTTTTATAATCTAAAATCAAAAATAATGTTTGATTCTTAAATTCTACTCTTATTTTTAGTTGCCATTTTTTTATTTATCCTAAATTTCATCCATATTCCCATATTTTGCACTTGTTATTTTCGCAAGAATGGAGGTGGACCTCAGCAACATTGAGAGCTTCCGTATGGCAGAGCTGAGGAGGTTGTGTAAAGGGAGAGGGTTGAAGCTCACAAAAGGCTCTAAGACGCTGGAGTACCAGAGCCTGGGGCGAGGCCTGCATGCTTCAGTCTGTATGTAGCACAGGAGCAAGAGGATGATGTTTTAGAGGATGAAGATGTGTGGGGGGAAAAGATGATCCTGCAGTAACTCCTGAGCCAGAGAATAAATTAGTGCCCACAGGAGTGGGATCACCTCTCTTGTCCAGATCTGGAAGCTGTGTGTCCTCCCACAGCCTGACCCTCTCGGAATTGGAAGACAGGAAGTTGGAGAGGATCATAAAGTTACAACTGGCTACCCTTGCCGTGGAGGAAAAGAGGCTACCCTAGCTTCTAAAAGAGAAAAGAGCAAAAGCAGCTGCAGATCTAGCCCTAGGGGAGAAAAGATGGCTGTTGCAGAGGAAAGGCTAGCATTGGCATTGGAGGAGAAAAGGGTTATGTTTACCTATGAAATGAACCAGAGCAAACTGTGCCTGCAGGCCAAGAGGGCTTCGGAGTCCATTGAAGATGGTAGCAACCACAATACATTATCTAGAGGAGGTCCAAATCCCCAAATACCTGGTGCCTAGCTTCATAGTGGGGGATGACATTGACAAGTGGTTTGAGACCTATAACGTGTCCTTATGCATGTATTGAGTCCCAGAGGAGGTTGGGGGGCTAGCCTGTGGAAGCACATGCCCACTGTTGAAAGGGATAACTTATTGGCCCCTGAGAAGGCTGAAAGGATGAGATATGCTCCTTAAAAGTAATCCCGTGAAATCAGCCATAAAAGTACATACAGTAAAATATTGTAAAAACATGTTACATAAAGACACATATAAAAGGGCAACCCTATGTCTTCCCATTGTCATCTCTAATACATAATACCTTTCCTAAGTTGGATTGCCCACCTTATAAAAATAGCAACATTAAAACATACAAGGGGATCCCCATGTGTAAACAGATAGCTCAGTGCATTTGTATAGTCTCTAATATTTTGTGCGGAAGAATTGGTTTAAGGTAATAACTCCTAAAATTCATATAAAAATCACAGAACATCATAAAGTGCTGTGTGCTTTGCTTGGACAAACCATCGCAGGGACAGAGTATCGTATCTGGCGGGCGTGTCTTCATTTGAGGGAAGGCGACTAAATGATGAACTGTGCCATCTCCCAATCTGGTTAGAATATAGCGATTCTGGATAATAGTTACAAAGGACAAATAAAATTCACATCCCTCCCATGGATTAAATGACATGTAAAAAGCAATAGTAGATTTCTTAAACTCATCATACATTCTGTGATCATATCTATTTAAAAAAAAGTTACATTAATAAAACTCTTGTCAAGGGATGACTTTAGATGGGTCTTGCAGTACAGAGATATTAAGCAGAGTACTAAAAGACTTATTAATGTATGTAAGCCTGGGAATATAAGAGACATGGTCCAGGGTAAGACAATCTGTAATAATCAATTTCGTAAGCCTTGTTTCCTCTTTAGACCAGTTAGAAAACCAAAGTAATAGAGGTTTCAGCAAAAGCAGGTCCACCAGGTATTGCAAATCAACTTCCTTATGAGCAATCAGGGATGAGGCAGAAACAGGTAGGCATAACAAATGTTTAAGGACTATAGTTTCTTCAATCTGGAGGGTATAACCCAACAACCCTGCCCCAAAGGTAGCAGTAGACACCCCTCTGGCCCTATATGTCTACTAACTCCTTAACAGGTCGAATACCCAGCTTTTAGGAAAACCTAAAAACCCCATTTCAATTTCTACTCATCTTTGATCTAACATTAAGAACCTGCTGGGTCCAGACACCTTTGCTTGAGAATAAAATCCCTAAATTACAAAAGTAATTTGCCCTGAATATTAAATAACCCCCAATAATAAAGGGCCTACGTTTTTGCACATGTTACCGCATACCATTGTATACGTTTTAGTTTTACTAATCACCATTTTCTTTGATTTTCTTTGTTTCCATAAAGTCCCCAAATGCATTCATCAGCTTCTGCAGGCCGATGGGCATCCTAGATGATAAAACTGCATTGTCTGCATATAACGTCCGCTAGCATTAGGTGCATTGGCCTGCAGAGCCTGAAGGGTGCCATCAATCCCATTAATAAAAAACAATAATAGAAAGGGGGCCAATACACAACCCTGTCTAATACCCCTCCTTACCCTAAAAGGGGGGGGAGCATTCACTCTGAGGGCCGTACTGAACCATTGATGATAAATTTCCATACAAACGCCGAAGAAAGCAGATGATCTCCTCTGGGGCACCAAGGAAATCAAGGTTAGTCAAAGAATAGAATTGGAAAACGGGTCAAAGACACTATTTAAATCAGTGAAGTAAATATTAAGAGATCCTGGCTTGGCCTTCGTATACTTTCTGATCAGCAATTTCAAGTTCACACATTGCTCAACTGCCTCGAGGCCCTTCCTAAATCCAAACTGTGCTTCTAATAGAATAGAATTATCCCGGGCCCATTCCACTAGTCTCTCTAATACTATCTTACTCATCAATTTTACTGAAGAATCTAAGAGGGAAATAGGGCGATAGTAGCTGGGATCTGATTTATCACCGTTCTTAAAAATGGGTATGATTGTTGAAACAGCCCAAGAAGGGGGGAACTCACTAAGGCTCCACGATGTGGCAAAAAACTCCGCCACACTACAAGTTCATTGTCCCGCCTGTTCGCATGATGTTTCCGCCGTATGGCAACACAAATTGCGTTTTCGGGTGGAAATATCACGCAAACTGCACCACGCGGTCAAGCAAGGGCACCCCCATCTTGTTTCTCACTCTGTTTATGGTGCTGGGGCCTACTTTTTGATCTTTCCTGAATCGTTGCAATCTTGTGTTCTAAATCTTTTTTCCCATCTTTTTTATTTATTATCTTACCCTTTCTCTTTCTGAGTCTGTATTTTACGTTTTTTTCAACTTTTTAGTTATTTTTTTGCTTTACTTCCTTCCTATTGTTTTTTTATATCCTTCCCTCTTATTCCTGTTTCTGCATTTTCTCTCTTCCTCCCCCATGCTCCCAGCACCATGACAGATAAGGGTGCCCAAAAAACGCCCACAACAAGGAGCCAATCCAACATGTTGGCGCTCGCTTGGGCTGATTATGTAAGAACTTAAGTAATGCAGAGACTCCTTTGCTCTGTCACTAAAATAGTGGTAGTTAACATTAGCAATTTAGCAGCACATGCTCGCACTTCAGTTCTTAGAGCCTTTTTTGTAGCTTATATAGTGACAAGCAAATAATTTGGTGTATGCATGTGTCCATCTATACATTTAAAGAAAAAATGCAGACTAAGTGAATTGGCCCATCAAAGGGTGTTGAGAATAAGGTTGCGAATGAGATGAGAAGAAGCAAATATAATTAATTGCTAAGTAGGCTTAAAGATCTTGAATTAAAGACATCTGAAAATATAAAGACAAGCATCATTGTGATATTTTATGTAACTTTATGTATGTAATTTTGAACGTGTGCAGAGGATTTGAATATATAGCATAGTGGTCTGCTGGCCACACACGTGGGGATCTGGTGGTTTTCCCCTACATTATGCACCTTGCCAGATTACCTGCCATTACTGATTTGTACTTGTGATAGACCTTAGAGCACCAATTTTGCCTATTGCTGACCACCAATTGTATAACAAACATAATTAATTGCCATTTATTAGTAATTCCAATATCTTTGGAATAGAGCTAGGTAGCTTTAGGAAATTTGGACCAGGATAGAACGGTCCACGATACTAGTCTACTACTAGTCGATTTGATTTAGAAAAGTTCAATGATATTGCAATTGCCTTTTCCTGTCAAAATATCTTTTAGGAGAGATTATTTATTTACCACCAATCGCATCCAGGGGCACGAAGAGGTCTGAGGCGGTTGAGAGAGGTAGAGGTGCCTCCCAGTCCCAATGTTCCTCCTCGGCCGATGGCTCTGCTGGTCCCAGTAAGTCCTTCTGTTGTTAACATTAATATTTATTTCCATAACTTTTACCACTCTTTATTTTGAATTATTTCTACCCGTTTCCTAATTATTTTCTAAATTCTCTTTAATCTATCTGTTTCTAAATTCTTGTTATCCCTGAATTATCCTATTTACTTATTTTCTATATTCCTAGTGTATGGACTTTACTTCAACTCTCTCTGTATACTAGTCTGTCTGTAGCTTCCTTTCTTCTGCTTTGTCAGTCAGCTTTCCCTCTCCCTTTATATTATATTTTGTGGACTGCCTAGTGGTGGTACTGTAAGACTCAGAGAACCCATTGGTCTCGTACTACTACTGCTACTACTGTTATTCTGCCGTGCAGATTGCATGTCCAAGTAAGGTATTCTACACATGTTTGCTGAGATGAGAAGGCTTTCTTTTACTTCTCATCCTCGATCAGTCAAACAAGAGAGTGGCCATGGTCATGTTGGACACCCCAAAGTTGTGTCTTCTTAGCTAGGCCTAGCATTATTAGCAGCGATTGAGGAACTGATGACTGTGCTCCATGGCTGGAAGGAAGTATGAGGAGGATGGCCCAAGACCATAAGTCCAGATGTCCACTTTTTTATTTCTTTTCAAAAACTCAGATTCATCAATAGCTCTAGCCACTCCTTTACAGTTTGTCTTGAGGCTTTTTCAAAAACTACCACCAACAAAATGCCCAACCCTATATTTTTGATAGAAGATACTGTCTGTATCTGAATTTTAGTGATGTGTGTGGTGTATTTTGCCATAAACAAATTAGGGGGAGGCATATCTGGCATCTAAAAAATGTGTAATGTTTGTCTAGCCACACCAACCACCAGTGCCGGGGCCAGCAGTGATGGTGGCGCCAGCCAGTCAGCAAATGCAGCAGTGATAGGGGGGGAGGCAGTGGCGAGCGGTGGTAAGTCATATTGCTTGCTTACTGACAATTAATTATATACTCACTGCAAGGGTGTGCTGTTGACTTGTGAACAATTGAATACACCCCTCTTTACTTAGCATATACAGTGGGAGTTGAGTAACTAATGGCCTCTTCTATCTTCAACTCAGCAGAGAAAGTTTCTTGAAGACCTTTAACTATGATTGTTTGATGGAAAAGGGAAAGAAGGATGGAAGGAGAAAGGAGGGGTGAATTATGTCATATGACTGGAAGAGAAGGATGAGTGGGTGAAAGGAATGGATGCACGTACTACAGGTGGCTGATAGGATGCATGGGTGTGTGAAGGATGGATGAAAGGTGAAAGGATACTTGCCTGGGTGGGTGAAAGTAAATGGGCTAAAGGATGCCTGCTTGGGTGGGTGAAAGGAATCCTCCTGTGGGTTTGATGGGTCAAAGGACGCATGGATGGGTAAAGGACAAATGTATGTTGGTGAAAGAAAGGTTCTTCGAAACTGAGAGCCATGTATGGATGGATGGATATATTGATGGTAAGACCTCTGACCCTCGGTCTAGGTCCACTCTCTCCCCACTGCTCCGCTGTGCCGTCTCTTGCCTCCAGACCCCGACCTCCCAGCCTCTGCTGCCCCTGCGGCCCCTCCCTCCCGGAATTTCCCCCCCGGAATTTCCCCTCCGGAATTCCCCCCCGGAATTCCCCCCCGGAATTCCCCTGCTCCCACCTCCCAGCCTCTCCTCCCTCCCACCTCCCCTACTTAATGGCGGCCGCTGCGGGGGAGTGCGAGTAAGACCTCTGACCCTCAGTCTAGGTCCACTCTCTCCCCACTGCTCCGCTGTGCCGTCTCTTGCCTCCAGACCCGACCTCCTCCTTGGGAGGTTGGAGGCTGCTGCCCGCTCCTGCGCCTGCTGCCCACTCCAACTGGGACCAGACTGCCTCCAACCACCGTAACCTTTCTCAGACGCTTTTTTCTTGATTTTTTCCCTGTTGTGCCACTGTTATTGTGCCCATCTGTGTCTTGCTCTAATTCCACCACTGTTTTTATTTTCTCGTGCCTGCCTGTTCCTTTTGCCTTTCGCCGCTGCTCCCCCTGCAACCCCTCCCCCTGGAATTTCCCCCCAGGAATTTCCCCTCTGGAATTTCCCCCCGGAATTCCCCTGCTCCCGCCTCCCAGCCTCTCCTCCCTCCCACCTCCCGTCTCCCCTACTTAATGGCGGCCGCTGCGCGGTCGCGCGCAGCGGGCGCACTGCCGGCATGCCAAAGGCACGCCAAAGGCAAGCCCGTCCGCGACCCGACCGCGGCCAGTGCCAGGAACCCTGGACCTCCCACTACCCATCGCTACGACACCACCACCCTCCTCGCACTCAACCCTGGAAGACTTAGAGAATGCCAACAGGCCTCGCCGAACATGACCCACGGCCAGTTCTCCTGCCTCCACTGCCGCCAGACCCTCACCGCCACCCCGGCCTCCAACACCGCTGACGCCCGCACCGGCGACACCCTAAAATGCATCCTCCTCAACGTACGCTCTGTACACAAACACGCCATGGAAATCTGGAACCTACTCGACTCTCTTTCTCCCGACATCGCCTTCTTCACAGAGACCTGGACCAACGCATCCTCCGCCCCAGACATCAGCACCGCAATCCCAGATGGATACAAGATTCAGAGGAAAGACCGCCCCAACCACCCAGGAGGGGGCCTCACCATCGCCCACAAGAGCACCCTCTGCCTCACCACCTCCAGCGAAACCTTCCCCTCCGCAGAACACCTGCACTTCAAGATCTAGACCACCCCCAAAGCCACACTCCGAGGAACCCTCGTCTCAGACCCCCCGGCCCCCAAACACCCTTCGCCGCCACCATCACCGACTTCATCGCACCCCACGCGATCGCCTCAACAAACTACATGCTCATTGGAGATCTGAACTTTCACCTCGACAACCCCAGTGACCCCAACTCCACTATCCTTCGTGACAACCTCGCCAGCATCGGACTTAAACAACTCGTCAACACACTGACCCACAGAGCAGGACACACCCTCGACCCCATCTTCGCGGCAGGAAACAGCATCCATTTCAGCCACACAACGCAGCCGCCATGGACCGACCACCACTGCGTACACTTCGCCATCAACAAACCCAAGGCACCCAAACCAGCCCCATGCCCACCACGAAGGAACTGGAGCAAGGTTACCGACAAGCAACTTAACTCCACCCTCAACCGAGACAACCACACCTGGGCACCCGACGCAAACAGCACAAACGACGTAGCCAGAGAACTCCACACCTGGATCTCCAACTGCACAGATGAGCTCGCCCCGCTACGCAACCCCGACAGACAACGCCCCAGGAAAGCCGCCTGGTTCACAACCGCTCTCCAAGAAGCCAGATGCACCTGCAGACGCCTGGAAAAGAACTGGAGAAACACCAAGACAACCGAAAACCACACCACCTACAAGGATGCCATGACGGACTACCACAACCAGATCAGAGCCACCAAAAGGAATTTCATCCACAACAAAATCCTGGCCAACTCCACCAACTCCAAGGAACTTTTCAGTGTCATTCAAGAATTCACCAACCCACGCAGCGAAGCCACAGACATCACCCCATCCCAAGACCTCTGCGACAAGCTTGGAACCTATTTCCACCTCAAGATCAAAAACCTCTACGACAACTTCATCGACCATCCACCAGGCGCCACAGATGGCCCCCCGCCCCCCAGAAACACCAGCCAGCCCACCATCTCCAACTGGACACCGATCATGGCCGAAGACACCGCCTCGACCATGAAAAGCATCCACTCGGGGGCCCCCATCGACCCCTGCCCCCCTCACATCTACCACAGAGCCGTGGCCGCCATCGCACCCGAACTACAACGCACCATCAACACCACCTTCAAAACAGGCACCTTCCCAGATGACTGGAAGCGTGCAGAAGTCAGACCCCTGCTCAAGAAGCCCACAGCTGACCCCACCGCCCTCAAGAACTATCGGCCCATCTCGCTCCTCCCCTTCGCAGCCAAAGTTGCAGAGAAAACAGTCAACAGGAAACTGACATGATTCATTGAAGAGAACGCCGTCCTCGACCCGTCCCAATCCGGATTCCGAAGCAACCACAGCACAGAGATCGCCCTACTCGCCGCCACAGACGACATCCGCACCCTCCTGGACCAAGGCCACTCCGCAGCCCTCATCCTACTCGACCTATCAGCGGCCTTCGACACCGTCTCCCATCGCACACTAGTCATCAGACTACACGACGCAGGCATACAAGGAACAGCCCTGGACTGGATCCGATCATTCCTCACCGGAAGAAGCCAAAGGATCAGACTCCCACCCTTCCTCTCCAACCCCACGAAAATCACCTGCGGAATCCCACAGGTTCATCACTGAGCCCCACCCTCTTCAACATTTACATGGCCCCCCTCGCAGCCATCGTCCGACAACACGGCCTCAACATCGTATCCTACGCCGACTACACCCAGCTCATCCTCTCCCTCACCAAAGACCCCACCACTGCCAAACTCAACTTCCAGAAAGGAATGCAAGACGTCGCAGTCTGGATGACCAACAGCTGCCTGAAGCTCAACGCCGAGAAGACAGAAGTCCTCATCCTCGGTACCACCCCTTATGCATGGGACAGCACCTGGTGGCCGACCGCCCTCGGAAGCCCACCTACCCTCTCAGAGCACGCCAAGAACCTCAGCATCGTACTCGACTCATCACTCTCCATGAACCAACAGGTCAACGCCGTCACCTCCAGCTGCTTCAACACCCTCCGCATCCTCCGCAAGACCTTAGAGTGGATCCCCCCTGAGTCACCCACGCACTCGTCACCAGCAGACTGGACTATGGAAACGCACTCTACGCCGGCAACAACAAGTCCCTACTCCGCAAACTCCAGACAGTACAGAACACCACCGCCAGACTCGTCCTCGGCATCCCCCGACACGAACACATCAGCCAACACCTACGAAGTCTCCACTGGCTCCCCGTGGAGAAAAGCGTCACTTTCAAAATCCTCACTCACGCCTACAAATGTCTACACAACAACAGACCCAAATACCTCAACGACAGAATCAACTTCCACGTACCCAAAAGAAACCTCCGATCTTCCAACCTCGCACTGGCCGAAACCCCGCGCATCCACAGAGCCAGAGCAGGCAGAAGATCCTTCTCTCACATTGCAGCCAAGACCTGGAACGAGCTACCGGCAGACATCAAACGCGCCCCCTCCCTGAACACCTTCAGGAAGACCCTCAAGACCTGGCTCTTCGGCTAAACAGATCTGTGGACCCCCCCCCTCAGTGCCTTGAGACCTTCACGGGTGAGTAGCGCGCTTACAATTCCCTGATTGATTGATTGATTGATGGTTGGATGGTTTTCAATGGTGAAGACTGGATTGCTAGAATGTAAAACTTAAACGCTGAGTAGCGAAGCTGAGGGTGAAGAATAAAAATACTAAAAGACCTATGCAATGATAAATGTAAAAAACCTTGGGAAGAAGAATAATCAAGGGACTAGGGCGCTCCTCTGTAGTGGCGTTCGTCTCACCTTTACTTGCTTAGAGTGGTTTTTATCAAGGTTTTTGATTCAAAGGGTTGAGGATGGTGGTATTTCAGACTACTCCCTTGACACACAGTAGTTTTCAAGCGCAACATATATTATGTATCCTTCCTACCCATCATCATCAATCACCTCCCTCCCTACCCATGGCATTTTGCCAGTGACACCCATGGGAGACCTATCGGCTAAATGGCTACATCGGCGGCACTGCATTGTTGGCTGAGCAATGTGCGTCTGCTTCAGTTAATGTGTAGGCTCATTTACAAATTTCATGGCAATGAGAAAAATAATTGTGTTTCCCTTCACTCCCAGTGCCCCCTCAGTCACTTCCTACTACATAACTCTGAGTCCTTTCTTAAGTTCCTTCTGTCCCAGCCTTCCATAAAATTTGAAAAAACATCCTTTGCATGCGCCACTTTCCTTTGGCAAAGTGATATATTTTATTATTGGTTCCATAACTGATTACATCAGTTCCAATTTTCCCTTTCAACAATTACCGAACAAAGTGACTCACTACTAGCAAAGGCTTAGGCACTTGATGATGATGATCAGTGAAACATCTATCTATCCAGCCTAATCCCTCTAACTTACCAGCAGTAGACTAAGTTAATAATTATTTTAATCACTGCCAAGCAAATATATTTTATTGGAAAAAAGTAATGTCAAATGTGGTGATGGAGGGTAAGGCCAGGGGGTAAAGTGCGATTAAGTGTAAGTGCCTTTGCATTTTGCGGATGGGATAGTCTGTGATGAACGTGCCAAATACAATATCCTGTTCCTTAATCCCTCCTTTCTCTGTACTGTAGTGCATTGCTTTTCCCAGGGGCAGACAGGAGGATGTCTGTCTGCCTAATTATTTTTATAAAGTACGTCATGTGATGTATATCATTCATAGCAAGTAACTATTCATCTGCCTTGTAGTCAGGGTGAAATTGAGGCATTTAACAGAGCATGGCAATGATAGGAATACGATAATTGTCTTGTACAGCTGCCCCACCTGCAGACAGTAGGAAAGTAATGCAACATGAGTATGTCTGTCTAGGGCGCCAGCTGAGCTAGCATACCTACATTAATTTAGCTCAACAAGAGAGAGAAGAATACTTGTAAACTCCATAGGGCATAATGCCTGAAACGCTAATCACATCAGAATTGAATGGCCTATGGATACCAGTAATGTACTGCTACTGTGCCACTATATCATTTTATGTGTTTTGCTAAGAGCATTGTTTACAATTTATCTTTTTTCTTTCTTTATATAGCTAGGCCTGCCAATCCGACACCTAATAGGCAGGAGAGAGCAGCCCGGACCCGGCAGAGGAAGCTAGAGGCCATCAGGGCTGAGTAACAGTGGCTGGTGGGCGAGAAGGAGGAGGCGACAGCAGCTGCAAATGCCCAGGGCCACAGCCAGGCCCCAGTGCCTCCAGTTGTACACCATCGCCACGGTCCAAAGGCAGGCGCCATTCCACACTGCTGCTCCCCCCTATTTCTGCATACTTCAGCGCCGCACTATGCAGATGCTGGCGCACCTGGAAGCCAGGCAGGAAAAACATCTGGACACATTGGAGAGGCACGTTAAAAAGCTCTTAGCCCGCTGTAAGGCCTACTCTTCTGACCCTTTTTTAATTCTTTTTTTGGTGGGTGGGACTTGTGGGGAGAGTGTGGGAATGTTGAAGTTGGGGCATTTTGGGGATTTTTTTCTTCATGGACAATTTCATTTTTGGACTTGGACACTACTCGGGACATTGGTTGGGGTTAGGGAGAGGGGTGGGCCAGTTGTGGGTTTACTAGTTTATATAAATTTGTTAGAGAAATACATTTTTCATAGTTGTACATTAAGATTTAAATCTCTTTTGGGGGTTACTGTTTTACTTCGCACTTCTGCCTTTGCCACAGCCAGTTTTTAAAATCTGCTGATAGTGTAACAAGAAAATAGTTATGCAGTACCCTCCCTTGTCCTACTACTCTCTCCTCCTAGTCACTGCAGTCTGCAACTATATTAACTCTTAAGGAGTTGGAGGGGGTGGTTGTGTTAATTTCCATTGTATATAGAATGATTGCAGTTCAACAATGAATCAACCACAGTTCTCTTACCTGATGATGCGAGGGCTGCATGATTTTCCAAGGTGCCATGGTGGTGGTAGTAGTAGCAGCATGCTAGCAACTAGTCTAATAGTGAAGGTATCAGAAGCGAGGTCCCACTCCCTCCTAGCCGAACTCAAACTGTAGGATAAGGACTATTCATCACAGAGAACTAAACAAATTGAAATAAAAACAGAGTTAATGCTGTTATTATATGCAAGCTTTAAAAAAAATGAGACAGTCACCAGAGACTAGAATACTAGTATACAAGAAGAGAGACAATAGAGAAAATATGATAAGCAATGCTAAATTAAATTAATAATATAAATGATGAGCTAGTAAAAGTTACAAAATTAAGTCGGCTCGAGCTACGAAGTGGACAAGCATAACCTTTGACGCAATAGATTGCCTGAATGATGATGCTGGCAATGATGTTCCTCTGAAAAAAATATCGAACACTGTGCGCGGGTGGCTAATATAATATTGCCAGTGTGGGCTATACTTAAAGCTGAAGATCCTCGCCCTGCTCTGAGTTGGTGTTGCTTTCACCACATCCGCCCCACCAAGTGTGTGATCAATTAATGGTGTAATTTATTACGTCACACCTCAAAAAATTACACAGCCCAGGGGAAGAGGGCTAGGGGTTCGACGAATGGATGGGAAGTGAGATTTGGGGAAAGGTTTGACAAAGACAAACACTACACAAGGACAACATTGATCTTTGCAATGAGCAGCCAACCATCATAAATCTGTTATGGGAGGAAAAGGAAACGATGGAGTGATGAGTAGTACAGGTAAACCAAACCAAATTGTCCATCTGCCCTCAAAGAGAACCATGTTACATTATATATCTGAATGTTCTGTGGTTTAGAGCTTTGAAAGATAGCAAATATATTACAACTTAAATTATCGGTAGGAGTCAAGTAAACAACACACACAGTTCTAATGATTACTAAAAGAAAAATGATACTGTATTGCCAAATTGGGAGTTGCATCTGCATTCCTCTTGGACTGTCTGTCAATCTTGGCTGACTGCCTGATGCGGTTTGGTAAGGTAAGTGTGAGTGTGTTATGTTGTTTTTCCAGTATGAAGCAAAGTAAGAGGGCCTGTAGATTGAAAAACAAAAATGAAATTGAAGAATCAAGGAGAAAGAAGTTTAACTGCATAAGGAGTTCACTGAGAAGACTCAGAGACAGCACAAGAGAGAAGAGAAGAGGAATATTCCTTTTTGCATTCATTCATTTTAAGTTGCTGCATGTAACTATCGGTATTGGGCTGATCAAACTCGCAACTGTCATGATCATCAATTCATCAGCATGAATCATAACAATAATATGTAGCCTAACAGCAACAGCCCGTGCATAATGTGATTATCATTGTTGACTAAATGTCTGTTTCCAGGTCCTCCAAGCAACCACCACTTAGCTTCAAATTTGAGCCAGACAGCACTGACTAAGCAGTGAGCACACACACACAGCAACATAGCATTTTCCCAATCAAGTCAAAAGAATGCCCCACTGTCACCACTCACCACCACTACACAGAGTTGTGTTTGTCTGTTGTTTAACTTTAGGCCATTTCAAATTCATCACCAAATAGGTTGAATTCAGAGGGATTGAAAACTTCCTTCTTCTGGTGGCAGTTCTTGAAGTAGTCACGCCCACGCCTTGAGTCCTTCCATTGCCACTGATCCTCCTGATTCCAAGTAGGGTGTCCAACAGTGTATCAACTGTGTCTCAAATCCCACCTCAAATGCAATAGATCGACCTGTAGTAAAAATTTGTTTTTGCACAACAAGGGAAACATTGAGTCATTTTTTGTGTAGACTAGATTTGTATTTGCGTTATCTAAGGGACTGTTCGAGTCCGACTCTTTGAGGAGTATAAAGCAAAAAACAATAAAACAAAGCAGTGTGGAGTTGACCCGTTGAAGAAATCTCACTATCTCTAAAAGGGAAGAAAAAAAATCACCTTCAGGAAATATTGATCAGCTGTCCTTACGCCACCAGCATTAATTTGGAAATCATCACCACAAACACATTTTAAGTGTAATAGTTACAGATAAACAAACACCCAGTGTCACACTGCCTGCCACCACATGAATCATCTCTCAACACACATCACAAGTTTACAACAAACAACAATTATTCAGCGTGCAATGCATGCCATTTACCTGTTCTTCAGGCGTGGTCACCGTGATTGTGGTACATTGCAGAATGCAGATCCATTTTGTTCAGGAAGCAGACATTGGCCAGTGTAAATAAAATAATGTGTGGCAGTCCGGCTAGGGTAATAATCTAGGAAAGGATAGATAGTCATGGCTAACCCTGGGCGGTGAACTGCGCTATGCTCGCGGAGTTTGCTTAGTTTCGGTAACTTTGCGGTTCGCGTAGAACGCGTAGTTACCGAATACTACGCAATCTGCAACGTAGCGTAGTTGTTTTTCTTCTTCGTGCGCACAATATGCGTTCTCGCACGTGTGGTAATGACTTACCGGGATTCTGCGTTTGCCGACGAGATTTCCTATCCGTTCGCGTGCGCCACGAGATTTGGAATCCGGCCACATGATCCCGCGAGAGTGTGCGAACTCGAACACGTCATTTGGACGCGCCATCTGACTTCCGGCGGCAGTGTTGGTAAGATCGCGATCCCGAACATGCAGAAATTGCAATCTGGCGAAGAATATCTCTCAAGCATCATAAAACCTTCTCGAAAATGATCATTTTGCTCAAAAAAACTCCTCAGATTGTGATTTGGCTGTAGTTTTTTGTGCAAGGAGTCCTTTTTCTTTTTTTACTTTTTTTTTCCAAGAGGAAGGAAGTGCCCCTGAGTCTCCAACTTCCTGTTCCTGTCCAGCAGGCTCCTCCCAGTGCTTTGTCCATGTGCTGTTCACTTTCATTTGGATTTGGAGCTGGAAGGATCACTTTTTGTGTCTGTCTGCTGCATCATATCATTGGATTGGATTTGAGGACTTTTGGATTTGAGATTTTACAAGTAAGTTGGAGAATTGGTGTACTTGTTTGTTTGATTGGGGCATTGTTTGTACCTACATTTTTTGGGGATTTTTATCGTTTTTAAAATTTATTGTTGTGGGTGGCCTGTAGTTTCAGTAGGGGCCTAGTTGTTTTTCTTTGATTGTAATTTCAGCCAGTAGGCCCAGAGGTACCCATGGGTGCATGTTTCTGTGGTGTCTGTTGAATTTAAACATCATGTAGGGCATGGATGGCTTTGGATTGAATTGCTAAATGTGGTTTTTGGGGTGTATTTCACTTTTTGGGTGTGTGTTAATAAATAAATACATTTGGTTGATGTGTGTGTGTGCTTGTTGTGTAACTTTCCAACCTTTCGTAGCCCTGTCGTTTTTGCATTTTTGTATTAAAGCTGTGTTGTTTAGCAGGCCGCCTTTGTCTGGTCATATATAGGCCTGCTTGAGTTCATTGTTTTCCATGGCCTGTTGTGACTGTGAGTGACCATGTGGCTTGGGGCCATTTTGTGGTGGTAGTTTAATAGTGTGCTGCTTTTTCCATATAGGCCTGCATGTCTTTTCTTTGTTCCCCTTGGCTTATGCTTCTTGTTGTTGTGGCCTGGCCATGCGGGTGGCGGCCATTTTGTGAAGGCAGGCAGTGTGCTTTTGCCATAGGCTTGCATTGTCTGTCTTCCATTTCTTTTTGTTGTGGGTGGCTAGCGGCCATTTTGTGGAGCCATCCAGGCAGTGTGCTTGTGCCATAGGCCTGCATTGTCTGTCTTCACTTTCTTGTTATTGTGGGTGGCCTGGCCATGTGGGTGGCGGCCATTTTGTGGAGCAAGGCAGTGTGCTTGCTTTTGCCATAGGCTTCCAAGCTTGTGGCCTAGTCTGCCAGTAGGCCCAGAGGTAGTCATCATGGGTGCATGAAACAACTGTTTCTGTGTTGTCTGTTGAATTTTAACATCATTTATGGCATGGATGGCATTGGATTGAATTGCAAAATGTGGTTTTTGAGGTGGTATTTCAGTTTTTTGGTGTGTGTTAAATAAATAGGCCTTTTCAGCCAGTAGGTAACCCTGGGCGTTCAGCTCACGGAGTTTTGGCAACTCCGCACTGCGCGACAACGCGGACTTACACATTTTTTCTTCTTCGCGCGCTCAATATGCATTTTTGCGCGCGCGATAACGACTTTTTGTGAAGATCACGATGCTGAACACGCAGAATTTGCAATCTGGCGAAGAATATCTCTCGAGCAGCATAAAACCTTCTCGAAAATGATGATTTTGTTCATTTTGCTCAAAAAACTCCTCAGGTTGTCATTTGGCTGTAGTTTTTTGAGCAAGGAGTCATTTTTATTTTTTTACAATTTTTTTAAAGAGGAAGGAAGTTCCCCAGAGTCTCCAACTTCCTGGTCCTGTCCTTTGTCTTCACTTTCTTGTTATTGTGGGTGGCCTGGCCATGTGGGTGGTGGCCATTTTGTGAAGCCAGGCATTGTGCTTTTGCCATAGGCCTGCATTGTCTGTCTTGTCTTCCTTTTCTTGTTGTTGTGGGTGGCCTGGCCATGTGGTGGCGGCCATTTTGTGGGACCAGCCACTGTGCTTTTGCCATAGGCCTCCAAGCTTGGGGCCTAGTCTGCCAGTAGGCCCAAAGGTACTCATCAATTATCATGGGTGCATGAAACAACTGTTTTTGTGTTGTCTGTTGAATTTAAACATCATTTAGCGCATGGATGGCATTGGATTGAATTGTAAAATGTGGTTTTTGGGGGGGGTTTACTTTTTTGGTGTGTGTTAGGCCTTTTCAGCCAGTAGGCCCAGAGGTACTCATGGGTGCATGAAACAACTGTTTCTGTGGTGTCTGTTGAATTTAAACATCATTTAGGGCATGGATGGCATTGGATTGAATTGCAAAATGTGGGTTTTGGGGTGTATTTCACTTTTTGGGTGTGTTAAATAAATGCCTTTGTTGCATGTGTATGTGTTGTTGTTGTGGTTGTTATGTAACTTTCCAACCTTTTTAGCCATGTGGATTTTCGTTTTTGCATTAAAGCTGTGTTGTTTATCAGGCATCCTTTGTCTGGCCATATAGGCCTGCTTGAGTTCATTGTTTTCCGTGCCTTGTGCCTGTGAGTGACCATGTGGCTGGGGGCCATTTTGTGGTGGTAGTTAGTAGTGTGCTGTTTTTGCCACATAGACCTGCGTCTGCGTGTCTTTCCATTGTTCCTCTTGGCTTACTGCTTCCAAATCGATCCCCATTGCCAGCTGCAGCTCCCTGATGCTGCATCCATCCCACGTGATGCACAAATTAAGGCCAAACAGGCCCCACTACATTTGTATTTTTGTTCTTGTTCTTTGCTATTCTTATTCTTCCTGAGTGTACACAGTACACCAGGAAAGCCCTTGTTGTCAAAGTCTCATAAATGGCTACACTGTTGTTGTTCACTGAGTTACTAAAATTAATTTATTAATTGTGACCACCACACACTAAGTTATATATTATATATTATATTTGTTTGATTGTACTATTAGTAATTGAAGCACAACAAATTCCACATTTGACTGATGTTCTTCTGGCTTTTTTGCTTTTAGGTGCACAAAAGACTGAGGAGGAGGTGTGTCATCATCATCACCCGTTGTACTGCCAGACAGATGTCCTGCTGCTGTACACGACGTGACGTGTGACCTGACCAGACATCTCTGCAACTTGTGCAACTGAGTGCTGCTGACATCTGAAGAAGATGGCCCCAAAGAAAGCAGGTACCAGGTCCTCCAGTACCAAGAAAGTTGCTATTGAGAAGAAGGAACAGAAGAAGGACGTGACACTTAAGTCTGGTGTGCCGCCCAATAACTTTTTTGGGAAACCAAAAATTACGCCTGCAGCAGCGGTGTTCGGGGGGCAAGCTGGGGGCAGCACCTCTGCATCAGTGGGCCCAGCCCACCAACCCAGGCCCAAGCACATGAGTGTGGAAGAGGTAGCCAGCCTAATGGTGGAAACCAGTGATGCTGAGCCTGAGATAAACTTATCGCTATCTCAAAGTAGTACCCAGTCAACGCAGGAGGAAACACAGCAGATAAGTGGTCAACAACAGCCGCAACCACCGCCCGCAATAGTAGTTGTTCCTCCCGAAGTTGGGGCAGTTCAGGAAATTGAGCCTCATGCAGAGGAAGAAGAAGAGGAAGCCACTCATTCAGAAGATCCATTGTCTTCCAAATCCCCAGCAAGGAAAAGGAGGGTTAGTCCATCGAGTTCTTCGCCAAGCACCCCTTCTGATGATCTAGATGCCACTTGGGAGCCACAAACTGAGTCTGAGAGGGAGACACGTCCCAAGACCAGGCTAGGGAAAAGGAAGGTTCCAGAAAGCCTTACACTTATGGAGGTCGATGTAGAATAGCAGGATGATGATGAGCCAGTCATCATGGACATTATTCCCGCCCCAGTGGAGACCGACATTACCACCACATCCCAAATTGCTGTGAGGGATGTGGCACGGATAACACCAACACAGGTAACACCAACACCACCTACAGCTTCCATATTTACATTAGCAAAGGCCCGGCAGCGACCTACATCCACCACAACCACCACCTCAGTAGAAGTAGGTAGTGGTACTGCACAGAGTCAAATTCAACGCACACCCTCCAGTTAATCCGGCATTGGAAGTGGCACCTCCAGCAGGAGACAAAAGTTAAGCTCCCCAGTTTGGGACTTCTTTACGGTTAGCGAAAAGGAGGAGAACATTGCTATATGCTCCATTTGTAATACCTCTGTTGGTCGGGGTAAGCTTGGTACAAACTATGGTACCGGAGGCCAAATAACCCATCTGAAAAAACACCACTTGATCGACTGGGAGGACCACCTTCGCTGCATAAAAACTACAACCATTGGTGTTGGTGGGGATAAACGAGTAGAAGATCCGATCATGGTGGAAGAGGAAGGACAGGGAGACATTCTCTCTGGTAGTGGTACACAAAGTAGCCCTGTCCCCAGCAGTGCAGTGGTATCGCCCACATCCTCAGCAACATCTCAGTGGCACAAGAGTAAGAGTCGGCCTGAGACAGCAAGGAGTACCGCAATGAAAAAAGGTGCGTCGTTGAGCCTAACAGAAAGGAAAACCATGCAGCCTACCATTATCAGCATGTTTAGGGCGGAGGGGCAGTACGAAAGCAACCACCCAATAGCACGTTTGTACAATGCGAAGCTGGCTAAAATGTTAGCACTGGACTTTCTCCCTTTTTCTTTTGTTGAAGGGGTGGGTTTTCTGGAATTTGTGACAGCCATCTGCCCAAAATGGCAAGTTCCCAGCCGCTACTATTTCGCCAGAGTTGCTGTTCCAGCACTACATCACGACGTGCTGGAATTGCTTGGAAAAGCCTTGAAGCAGAGTGCTGTTCAGAGTATCCACCTGACAACAGACATGTGGACCAGTTGCCAAGCCACTGATTACATGTGCATCACTGCACACTGGATCTCTTTTGTTGGGTTAGAGAAAATATATCTGCTGGTGTTGACGCTGCTGAGATTTTTCATGCCACTCGCAAAAATGCAACTGTAGCCATGTTTGCCATGGAGAAATCTCATACTGCTGCAAACATTTTGGATGAGTTTAACATCAAGGTCTTTTTAGTGGCTGCGCCCAAGAGGGCTTAACATTGGTTTTGTTGCCACGGACAATGGCAGTAATGTAGTTAGGGCCATGAAATATGGTGGCTATTTCAGGGTCCCGTGTTTGGCACACTGCATTAACATTGTTGTTCAAGACTTTCTGAAAAATGAATACAAAGTCAGCAACTTACTGGCCACCTGCAGAAGAATATGCACACATTTCTGCCATTCTTTTAAAGCCCGGAAGCAGCTGAGGGTCATTCAACGTGAGCATAAAATGCCAGTCAAAGCACTCATCCAGGAGGTGCCAACACGTTGGAACTCAACTTATTACATGCTTGATCGTCTGTTTGAGCAGTACATACCACTCAATGCTTATGTCATGCAAAGATTAGGGGATCCTACTGTGAGAGGCATGGCCGTTGAGATGGGCCAATGGGACCTCGTTAAATGCCTGACAGAGATGCTACTTCCTTTTGAGGTCTTCACACGTGAAGTCAGCAGGGAGGACTGTACTATGGGCCAAGCTATCCCATTGTTGCACATGCTAGAGCAACAGCTGAAGGAGGTGTCTGAAATGTAGCAGGTGTGGATGACAAACAAGACGCATATTATTTGGCGGACTCCTTAGCCGTTCGCTTATCTGAAAATGCAATGATTCAAAATAACATTGTGTCACATCAACATTACATTACTGCCACAATTTTGGATCCACGGTACAACGTATTTCTGAACAGTAAGGCAGTAATTCCTTTTTCGGAAGTGGATGTTGCCAAGTACAAAACTTTGATAGCTGAGGAAGCCACTAAGTTTGAAAACGAATGGCTGGTAATTAGAGGCCCGCCACCCCAGGCCAGAACAAGTACTACAGGTCATCCAGAGTCAAGTTCTACTTCAGAGCCTGAGGGCAGTGCGTTTGCCTCCCAGCAGTCACCAACAACACCACTAACATCAACAACAGCATGAACAGGATCATCAGCCACAGTACAATCGGCAACTGATTGGTTTCTACGGCATGGGTATGTAAGTCCAGTGCTGATGCACAGGCAAAAGAGGCCAAGCAAATCGGAGCTCCCCTGAGCATTGAGCGTACGGTCCAGGCCTATCTGGATGACACAACAGAGGTCTTCATGGATCGAAACCCATTGGTGTATTGGTATGGGAAAAGAAGCCAATGGACAGTGCTCAGCAGGCTGGCGATAAAGTATCTGGCTTCCCCTGTCGCAAGTGTCTCTTCTGAGCGTGTTTTCAGTGCTGCTGGTGCCATTGTAACTGTGAAAAGGACCAGTCTCTTGCCCAAAAGCGTGGAGACGTTAACCATGATCAAAATGAATCAGCACTTTATACCACCAGAGTACAAAATATCTGAATCACAGCAGGAAGAGGAGAGCGACTTAGGTGACGGAAGTACTGTGTTAGATGACCTACGTCTGATCGAACCACCAGAGTTTAAGGACGAGCTCCTCGTCCCTAACAACTAGGCTTTCAAATTGTTACTTTCTTCCTTCCTTTATTTGTGTGTGTCTCTGTCTTTCTGGTTCGAATCACAACAAATCCATCACCACCGTCTTCTCTTTTTATTTCCATATTGGAGTTGCACCTCTTTGCATTTAACTGTCCACTCCTCAGAGTCCTCTCCATCTTCCTGACTCACCCTAAATACATTTCCCTCAAGCCAGACATTGGATGGAGAATAGTACAAGAAATGTTGCCTCTAACAGTCCCTCCAGAAGAAGTGGAACATGACTATAGCTATCCTCCTTTTGTTTCCGAGCCGAAACTCATCACTGTCAGAAGGCTACCGCCTCGGCAGGCATCAAAAGCTCATCAATGTCAGAACAGAAGGTACTTGGCAGAGAAAGACAAGACTCTTCGAAGAAACTTGCTGACATGTCACATTTCTGCAAACTCAATTGACCAATGTCCGCTACCCAGGCCGCGGCCCATCTCTCAGCGCTGACCATGTGAACCAAATTCAACTGCGACAAAGTGCCACAGATGAATAAGAAAACCGAAACAGCGACTAACACTCAAAATGAATGTGGAGTAATAATGAGGCCACTGCCTCGGTAAAAAAATACACACCTGTCAGAACTAGGCATCTGACAGCCAAAAAGAAGAGCAAGACAGGTAATGATGGCATGCGTTGGATGCAGACTCAGAGTGATTGCTGTTTTTTGTGTTGATGACGTTGTGCATGAAGTCGAACTGTACTAGTAATTAATCTACCAACTAAAAGTGACTCACGTGACAGTCAATGTTTCCCTTCTTGTTGTTTAATAACCAAATTGTACTCCTACTACTGCAGGCCAATATCCGTTGCATTTTTTAATATGGAATATGGACTTACTCGGAGTCGTACTCAGTACACTACAGACTGAGTTGGAGTTGGACAACACGTACAACACCATGATGATGACCATACTATCTTCACAGTCAGTCAGTTGGATCGGAGATGATTGATTGAATAACTCGGGGCATTTCCAATCAAGTGGCATAAAAGGTAAATAAGTCAACAACCACAGCAGACCTACATGTCTGTGTAGTGGTGGAGTCGAGTAGTCACGAGTGTAGTAGTGACAGCCGTATGTTGATTTAGTTACTTACTTTGGAAAATGCTATGTTGCTGTATATGTGTCCTCCTGTAACTGTTTCTGGTTAATGCTGTAAACAGACTTGTTGTTTAATAACAAAATTGTACTTCTACTGCAGGGCGATCCATCGGATATTTGAATATGGACTCTGGACTCACTCAGTACACTACAGACTGAGTTGGACACCATGATCATGATGACCACATACTATACTCTTCGCAGTCAGTCAGTACTTAGGATCGGAGATGATTGATGGAATAACTGCGTTTCATGAAGTGGCATAAAAGGTAAACACAAGTCAACAAGAACCACAGCAGACCTACATGTCCGTGTAGTGGTGGAGTTGAGTGTAGTGGTATGACTGACAGCAGTGCATTGATTTAGTCACTTAATTTTGAAAATGCTAGGTTGCTGTATATGTGCTTTGTCTGGCTCTGTCAAACTTTAAGCTAAAGGAAGGTTTGGTCACGGCCCGGTGCCGTGGGCTTGCTCTGTCCTGTTGTTGTTGTAGCTTAAATAAATGCTGTAAACAGAGTAGACATGATGTATCCATGCCGCCTGAGTCTGAAAGTGTTCTCTTCTCTTGTTGCACTCCACCGTAATTAATGCAGTTTTTCTATTCATTGATTTTTCAATATCCCTTTTGTTTTTCCATTTACAGTACTTACAGGCCGGCTTTTACCCTGTGCTATACTTGGAAAAACAATGCACACTTACCTTACCAATGAATCTACATCTGCCAGGCAGGCAGTGGCGTCACCCAAGATTGATGGACGGAGCATCCATGGAAGGGAGGACCAAGAGGAATGCCGAGATGCAACTCCCCATTTTGACCAGGATAACACAGTAACAGTATCAACTTTCATCATCTTTTAAATAATTTGATTCATTTTTTGTCTTCAATCATTACTACCGTGTGTTGTTGTTATTATTAATTATTTTTGCTCTCTGCTTATAATTCATCCCTACAGCTATTTTTTAATTTTCTTTGCTATCTTTAAAAGTAAGCCCGGTACAACAGAACAGAACACAAACTGTATGTAATCCGGGTCTCTATGAGGGCAGACAGGCAAGGCAAATTGCATAATATTAATATACTGATGCCCTGTACTGTCTAATTGTCTAGTAGTAGTTAGTAAGTACTACTTATCATTAACCATCAAGTTATCATCATCATGCATGCATTTCCTTTTTCACCCTTAACAGATTTATGGATATGGTAGTCTACAAAGATTGTGTTTTGTTGTTTGTCCATGCGCACTGTTTTTCTTTGTCAAACCTTTCCCCAAACCCCCCTTCCCAACCATTCATCAAACCCTAACCCTCTTCCCCGGGCTGTGTGATTTATTGAGGTGTGACTAAATTAAATGTACACCAATAATTGATCACACGCTTGCTGGGGCGGATGTGGCGAAAGCAACACTAATTCAATTTCAAGGCAGGGGGAGGATCTTCTTCTGCTTGCCCACCCATGATCAGTATATTTGCGAGGTAACTTTTTTAACAAAGGAACCTAATCCATCATCATTAATTGCCGGCATCGATTGTCATCCTATTACACACAGCACTAAAGGTTACGCTTGTGTCGAGTGTAGGCCTAGTTCAGAGACTCGACACAACTACAGTTTGTAACTTGTTGTACTAGGCTATCCCCTCCACCATTATGTTTTATTTACTTCGCTCTACTACTCCTCCCAGAGTCTCTCTCAGGCGACTGACTGTCTCATTTTCTTTTTTTGTAAATGCTACCACCACAACCATGGCATCTCCATTCTCTTCGGAAACCCAACCTGCATCGTCATGCAGCCATCACTGTGCCTAACTTAAACATCAATCACAGGTAAGAAAAGATGTTTGGGGGAGGTATAATAATGGACTAGGAGGAGAGACTGACAGTACTAGTAGGACAAGTCACTCAGTGAGGGGTACCGCATCTATCTGTTTGTGTCTTACAAAGTCAGCCAATTATTTAAATCAAACACAAAACATTAACCACATCGTATGTAAAGTATAAATATATAATTTAATCCCCTAACAAAAATAAACTATGTAAAAAATCCCACAACAACACCTGACCCACCCCTCTCCCTAACCCCAACCAATGTCCAAAACGAAAAAGTCCAACAAATCAAATGTCCAATTGTCCAAATATAAAGTGAAAAAAACCCAATGCCCGATTCCCACCCACCAAAAGAACCTATAAAAAAGGAGCAATTAAACAGGGTCTTTAGTGGCGGGCTCTTCGGATGTCGATCTCCAGGACCTTGACCCTCTTCTTGAGCTCCTCTACCTCCTCCTCCAGTCGCGCATTCTGGAGGAGCATGCAGCGCGCATATGCCCTGCAGTTGCATCCACAGAGGGGGGGGGCAGCAGTAGTGCTGGATGTTGTTGGTGTGCGGTGGCGGGCGGCTGCCTGACCGCGGCGCCGTGCCACTGGAGGGGCCTGGCTGGGGTCCGGGGCATTGGAGGAGGCTGCAGCTGCTGCTGCCTCCTCCTCCTCCTCCGCCAGAACCACCAGCCGCCGGTACTCTGTGCAGATGGCCTCCAGCTTCCAGCGCCGGGCCATGGCTGCCAACTCCTTCCTCGTTGGTTTTGGAGGAGTTATATCAAGAAAGAAAAAAAGACTATTACCAATACTCTTAGCAAAAGAGTAACACAAAATTAATTCAACACATAGTGGCATAGTAGCACTAGCAAGCACAGTACATAACATTTGTGGTATGTATCTGTCCTCCCACTTCCTCGGCCTCTAACATTTGTGGGAGTTTCAGGCATTATACTAGCACTATGGACTCCAGTACACAGTACACCAGTCTTCTTCTTCTCTCTAGTTTAGCGAAATTACATAACCTTGTTGTAGCCGGCATGCCAGCTCAGTCAGCTTGCGCCCAAGACAAACATACTCGAGTCATGACGCAGACTCACGTTAGTTTTATTTACTACTGTCTGCAGGTGGGGAAGCTCGTATTTTTCTATTATGGGAGGCACTGGCCATACTCTCTCTGTTACATCAAGGGCAATTGCTCAATTTCACTTTCACCCTGCAGTGACTACTACAAAAAGGCAGATTATATATCTGATCCAATGATCATTGCTTATATATGGGACGACATGAGGTACTTTGTTTGGATTGATTGTGTAACCAACAGATAGGCCACCCCCCATGGCAGGCTGGCTGACACACTCGAAAATAAATTAACATAGGTAGGGAGTGGTCCTCGGAGTCGGAGGAAGGCGCTTGATAACTACATACATACACAATATATATATATATGATGTACTTGCAAACTACTGTGAGTCAAGGGAGTATTCTGAATATACAACTTATATTCCCTCGGCTTTGCTACTGTGGCGCGGTTTCTTTTACATTCTCTTCAAACTAAGACTCTGGTCTGCATCCAGTGACAGTCTCCACCTATGCTGTCTATGATGAATACATCCAGGCATCCATCCATTCAAAGTAAACGTCTATCATTCTTCTTAATATCTCAACAAACCTTAGTTTGTTTCACCAACAACCACCCATGCGTCCTTCCTTGCTTGCCTTGGCTTTTAGTTTGACCCAAACACCGCTGACGATTCTTGCTATCCTATCCACCCATATGGTGTCGCCCACCCAGGCAGGCATCTTTTCTTTCACCTTCCACCCATCCTTCAACAACCCATGCATCTGATTCCTATCAGCCACCGACCTATGCATGCTTCCAACGTATCCTTCTCTGCAGGTCATATTACATCTCGCCCGTCCTTCCTCCTTCCACCCTTCTTTCCCTTTTTGTTCAACACATCCATCAAGGTCATCTGATCTGACTTTTAGTCTTCTCCATAAAACTTTCACAGCTGAGTTGGAGTCAGATAGAAGAGGCCATTGGTTACTCAACTCACACTGCTAATGTTATTGCTAATGCTAAGTAAAGGGTGTCTTCTTCAACCGTTGTCTAATGTTCACTACAATTTCATACTTACTAAGTCTCAACAGTACAGTGAGTGTACACCCTTCCCGCTAGTGTAATGTCAATAAGTAAGGAATATAACTTACCACCGCCCGCCACTGCTGCTGGCTCACCCCCTGTAGCTCCTGCAGGTGCCGCATCTCTTGCTCCCTCTGAAATGACCGCATCGCCATCGCCGCTGGCCCCGGCACTGGTGGTCGGTAGTACGCCTAGAAAAAACATTACACATTTTTAGATGCCATATATACACCTCCACCTATTTATTCTTTTTCACTAGCAAGATTGGAAAAAAAAGTTAATACATACATATACAACATACATCACTAGTCCAGATCGGGTACTAGAGTAGAGTAGACACTAGTAGTGTTATGGTCCCTGGGGTCATTCTAGTCTACTCTACTCTTTGCAAAGTTAGCCTGAGCCATGCAACCATTTTAGCTTCAAGTCTTTTGCGCACGTGACGTTACCTCGCAGCTTGTTGTGTAAGACGCCTTTGAGCCCACATGAGCTCATACAGCTACTGTCTGAGCGCTGCGTACAAGAGGTCGAAAAACAAGCCACTTTGTTATGGAGTTCTGGTCAGTCCATATTGCTTAGCCATAACATGCTACATTTTTTGGCATGACTGAGAAATGCTTGCATTATACTATCTAACGCGCACCATTTTTCTCATAACAGGCGGAAGATTCCCTTCTACGAACCAGAGCTTTGCAGAGCTTATGATGTAACCAGTACTTCTACGTTCTAAGGTGAGGGGTCCCCCAGAATTCGCACAGAGATCTTTTGTCTTCGATGGACTTGTAACAATGTTTATAGTTTTAATCTTATGCATTTTGCTGTTGGAGCTGGCTCGTATAGTATACTGAATTGAGTTGTAGAACAACGTACAGAGCTTGTTAGTTGAAAATAAACCTTTTGAACTCACACATAGACTCTGTGGTATTTGGTGTGGTGGACTTAGACGAGTGAGTGAGCGAAAGGGTGTTATTATGTTCTGGGTTGTCTAATCATCGGGTATCTTCGGGGGGTTCGGGGACCTAATGAGAGACTATAGCTAGTCGGTCAGGGGATTGTGGGTTCTGACTGAGGTGTGAGGAAGGTCCAACCTCCCATCACCAACATCCTATTTTCTTGTGCATAGTTCTGTATGTGGCTGTGCAGAATCCCCACAACAGTAGTAGTATGTACTATATCCTATCAAAAATAGTCACATATCTGGTTGGGCATTTTGTTGGTGGGAATTGTCGAAAAGCCTCAAGATTAAGAAGACTAGAAGAGGACAACCCAAAGGACTGGACTCAGTGGCTAGAGCTCTTGGTGAATCTGAGTTTTATTTAAAACCTTTTAAATAAAGAGTGGCCAACTGGGCAAGCTTAGCTACAGACAGACTAATAGTAGTAGTACAGAGAGTCATAGCAGAGGCAGTTAGAGGCAGGGATAACAAGAATTTAGAAACAGTCTAGATCGAAGAAGATTTGGAAACAAATAGAATTAGGAAACAGAAATAATAGTTCGGAAAAAATAAGGTGCAGTAAAAATTAGGGAAATATAATTATTAATATTAACCACTGGAGGACTTACTGGGGCCAGCAGCAGAGCCCTCGGTAGAGGAGCGGTCCTGGCCCTGGGAGGCATCTTGATCTTGTCCCGCCGACTCTGACCCCGTCGTCTTGCCCCTGGGTGCTGATCATATAAGATATAATAAAGAAAGAGACAAACATTAATGATTGGTGTACTGTGAAACAAATAAAATATTTTAAAAAACGCTCAAAAAACATTTTAGGAAACAACAATTGCAATAAAATTGACCTATCTAATCAGATCGACTAGTAGTATTATTGCAGGATTCACGGACCGTCTACTTATTATTTATGAACACTAATCCAGTGTTCCATTCTGATTCCAGAATACTAACTAAGCCTAAGTAGTACCACCTGACCTAGCCCACATATTCCAGAGGGGCCAATTGTTCACTAAGTCTGCATTTCAATTTTAGCACTCAAAAATGCATAGATGGAGGACACATGCATAAATTTGTGCATACACCAAATTGTTGGTTGGTTGCGTCTGATGTTCTGCTAGTGACACTGCTAAGCCTTACCACTCACTAAACAAACTACAAAAGGTTCTACTAAGGGCTGGGGTAAGCAGCACTCAGTGACAGAGGATGCGTCACGCAGACCTCTAAAAAATTACCAACTAATACTAACTAAACCTATCAATCCATCCACCACTATCTCTTCTTAGTGACAGGAGGACAACGGAAGTACTAGAGTCTCTCTAGAAATAGCATTGCCTAACTTAAGTTCTCTAAGTAAACTCTTACATAATCAGCCCAAGCGAGCGCAAAGTTGCAAACAAGTAAGAGTAGCGCCGCCGCCGAGCACCTGTGTCCTACAATCACAGAAGATTTTGAAACGTAATTTACCTGCAATGTTAGCAGCAGTATTCTTGCTATTCGGAAAAAAATGATACACAATACTTATACTACTAGTATATTAGCTACTCACCAAGCCCCACGACCTCGACACCTAGCAGGTCCAGCAGGTCCCGCTCCCGGTCCAAGATGTCTGACCACCGGTGGGCCAGCTGGTTATGGGTGCGCCGGACCCCTGAGCAGCGAAACACTGCCCGGCGCACTTTCGCCTACCGGCGGTGACGCTCCTGGGTAGGGTACCCGGAGCCAGGCCTGCCGCCTGCTGCCAAGGTCAAGGGGAGGTGGCGTTGCACAAAAAAAACAAGGGCGGCCACCTCCGCCTTGCCGAAAAGCTCCCGGCCCTGCACCCCTGCAGGGCGCAGTCTGCCGCAAGGCAGGCGGCTCTTGGGCGCAGGCGCCTTGCCCTTGGAGCCGGTAGTACCCTTAGGCATAGTTTTGGGGTGAGCGGGAGGTGGAAAAGAAAATTTAGAAGGGAAAAATAAAGTTAGGGGAAGAAGTAGGGGCTTAAAGAAGGAAGTAATATAAAACAGTAGAAAAGTGAAAAAAACGCAGTAAAAGTAGAAATAAAATGCAAAATATAGACTTAGGGACAGAGAGGGATAGATAAATAAAAAAGATCAGAAAAACAGTGTAAAAACCTAAGGATTGCAAGGATAGAGGGAGGATAGAAAAGCAGGCCCCAGAACCATAGCATAGAGTGAAAAACAAGATGGCCACGCCCATCGCGACCGCGTGGGTAAGTTCGCGCGATATTTCCCCCCGAGCACGCAAAAAGCATCGCGAACACGTAAGACGCGTTCCTGAACATGAAATGCGCATCGCGAACACGCTATACTCGACCCGGAACAGGAAATAAGGCATCGCAAACGGGCAGGACAAGTGAAAAACAAGATGGCCGCGCCCATAGGCGACCGCATGGGTAAGTTCGCGAGATACTATCCCCGAGCACGCAAACAGCGCCCCGAACACGCAATACGCGTTCACGAGCAAGAAAAACGCCTCGCGAACGGGCGGGACAAGCAACTACGCACCCTCGCGTAGCGCTTTTGCAACTTCGCATAGCCTCGCGTAGCGCAACTATGCAAACTATGCCCAGGGTTAGTCACGGCCCAGGTTTGGAGGCAGGCACATATTTGTTTGTATTCTCTCCATCCTATGCCTTTGAGGGAAATGGGTGTTGAGATGGGGGACTTCTTCACTGCACACTGTTGCAACTCCAATCTGGCAATAAAATTAGTCTAAGAGTAAGATGGTGGGAATTAATTAGTCAATGAGACACAAACAAATAAAAGTAAATAATGTTTCCCCTTGTTTTTTTTTTTTTCTTGGCATCAAAGAAAGAAAGCAGATCAGCAATAGAGACTGAGAGAGAAAGTTCAATGGTTGTTGACCCAGGCCTGGTAGTCAGGGAAGTAGAGCTCGTCCTCAAACTCTTGTGGTTCGCCCAGAAGGAGGTCATCTAACACACTACTACTTCCAATTACCTGAGTCTCCCTCATCTTCCTCCTGTCGTACCTCAGGTATGGAGTAATCCGGTGGTATAAAGTGCTGATTTATTTTGATCATGGTTAATCTCTCTACATTTTGGGGTGAGTGACTGGTCCTTCTCACTGTGACAATGGCACCAGCAGCACTGAAAACACACCCAGCGGAGACACTGGCTACCAGGCAAGCCAGATAGTTTATTGCCAGCCTGCTGAGCACTGGCCATTTGTGCCTCTTCCCATACCAATACACCAATGGGTTTTGATCAAGGTACACCTGTGTTGTGTCATCCAGATAGGCCTGGACCATCCGCTCAATGGTCATTGCTGGTGTTCCACCTTGTTCGACCTCTTTTGTCTTCACCTCTGCACTGGACTTAAGTCCTGCCAGTAGAAACCACTCAGTAGCAGATTTTGGGGCTGATGCTCCTGTTCTTGTTGTTGATGGTGTTCTTGTTGAGCCAATAGCACTGCCCTCAGGCTCTGAACTTGAAGGCTGCCCTGCAGGACTTGTGCCCTGGAGGAGTAGGCCTGTAATTCCCAGCCATTCTTTTTCTAGCTCACTGCCTTGCTCAGCTATCCATGTTTCGTATTCTCCAACATCCCTGTCAGAAAAAGGAATGAAAGTGGACAGTAATGGTTTGCACCGTGGATCAAGAATTGTGGCACAGATGTAATGTTTGGATGGTATAATGTCTCGTTGCACCCTTGTATTAGGATATAAGTAAAGGATTTAGCTCTCCATCAAGTTATACATATATTTTTTTCCTCCACACCTGCGTACATTGCAGACAACTCCTTTAGCTGTTCCTGTAGCATGTGCAATAACGGGATAGCTTGGCCCATGGTACTGTCCTCCTTGATGACTTCACGTGTGAACACCTCAAAAGGAAGCAGCATCTCTGTCAGACATTTGACTAGGTCCCATTGGTCCATCTCAATGATCATGTCTTTCACAGTTGCATCCCCTCTTTGCATGACATATTCATTGATAGGGCTGAAGTGCTCAAACAGGCGTTCAAGCATGTAATAAGTTGAGTTCCAACATGTTGGCACCTCCTGTATGAGTGCTTTAACTGGCATTCTGTTATCACGCTGAATGACCCTCAGCTGTTTCTGGGCTTTAAATGAATGGCTGAAATGAGTGTAGATTCTTCTGCAGGTGGACAATAAGTTGCTTACTTGGTCTTCTTTTTTGAGAAAGTCCTGTACAGTGAAGTTGAACACAGGACCTTGAAATAGCCACCATCGGCCTTGGCCTTAACTATATTACTGTCATTGTCTGTGACAACAAATCCAATCTTATGCCCTGTTGGTTGCAGCTATTCAGACTTTTTTGTTAAAGTCTTCCAGAATGTTTGCAGCTGTATGGGATTTCTCCATGGCAAACATGGATGCAGTCGCATGCTTCAGAGGAGCTTTAAAAATGTCAGCAGTGTCAAAACCTGCAGATGTCTTTTCTCTATCCCCCACAAAAGAGATCCAGTGTGCATTGATGCACATGAAATCAGTCATTTGGCAACTGGTCCACATGTCTGATCGTCAGATGGATACTGTATATAGCACTCTGCTGCAAAGCTTGACCAAGCAATTCCAGCACATCGTGATGTAGGGCTGGAACAGCAACTCTGGCTAAATAGGACCAGCTGGGAACCCTCCATTTCGGGCAGATGGCTGCCACAAATTCAAGAATACCTGTCCCTTCCAATGGGAGGAGGTCCAGCTCTAACATTTTAACCAGCTTCTCATTGCACAAACGTACCGTTGGGTGGTTGTGTTCATACTGTCCCTCTGGCCTAAAAATGCCAGGAATAGTAGCCTGGATTTTTTCTTTTTTGATGCAGGTGACTTCTTGAGAGAAAGCATGGTAGGCTGAATGTGCTTTTCAGCGGGCAGTCACTGTCATCTCTTGTCTTGGTGTCTCGATCTGAGTTTTGTGCCATTGCGATGTAGGTGATGTGGGTGATAAACCTGCACTGCTGGGGAGAGGGCTGCTTTGCATAACCAAAATTACTTCCTCTTCTTCAACTTCCACCCTGATTGGATTGGATTTGGATTCCCTGCTCAGCCGGCTTTCACCCCCTTCACCAACAACACTTGCAGCTTTTTGGCCACTAAGGTGTGACTCCCAAAGGATCATCTGGTGCTTTTTCAAATGAGTTGTTTGGCCCCTCGGTACCATAGGTTGTGCCAAGCTTACCCCGACTAACACTTGCTCTGCAAAGGGAGCATATGGCAATGTTCACCTCCTTCCTGCTAACTGAAAAGAAGTCCCAAACTAGGGAGCTCAACTTTCTGACGCTGGTGCCACTGCCAATGTCGGATGAACTGGTGGAAGGTGGGTGTTGTGACATTTGACTCTCTGCAGTACCTACTTCTACTGAGGTGGTTGTGGATGTAGGTAGCTGGCTGGACTTTGTAAATATGGCAGCTGGCAGTGGTTGTATCTGTGGCGCCACTGCCATATCCCTCTCGGGAAGTTGGGATGGGGTAACGCCGGTCTCCACTGGGAATCGTCATCCCCCTCTTCTATATCTGCTTCCATAACTCTAAGGCTTTCTGGAACCTTCCTTTTCCCTAGCCTCGTCTTGTGGCATGTCTCACTCTCGGACTGAGGCGGGATCCAAGTGGTGTCTAGATCATCAGAAAGGGGCTTGAAGAAAAAGATGATGCACCACTAGCCCTCCTCTTTCTACCTGGAGCTCTAGAAGAAAATGCATCTTCTGAAAGAGCAGATTCCTCTACTGTAGTGTGGTTTGTGGCCTCATTGGCTACATTGCTAAGTTAGCTTAGGCCTAACTGTCATGATGCCTTTTTTGCACACGTTACTCTGTGACTTTGTTTGTTCAGTCCCTGCTTGTGCCCGGCTATATTAGAACTGTCTGCCTTTTTGCCTTTCACCTTTTCTCCTGTTCCCTGTGGGTTTCGTCTGCACATCATGTACAAGGTCGAAAAACAACGTCCCTTGTTCTTGCTGATCTGGTCAGCCCCTCGTACTTAGACTTAACACAAAATACAGCTGCACTGGAGAAATTCGTGTGCTTTTAATATTGTGATCTCGCTGTTTGTAGCACTTGGAGAAAAACCTTTCCAGGGAGAAGAGCTGTGCTTGTCTGATGATGTAAACCTTGCATCTAGATATTGAGGTATGGGGTCCGCCTGACAAAGCCCAGAGGTCTTCTATTTTTATAATAAACTAGTTAATAGTACGGGGAGGGTGGTAAGGCCATTTAGCCCTATATCCACTGTCTTTATAAAATGCTGTCCCCGTTTGTATTCTATGGAATTGTAACTATGCTTCTTATTTTATCGTTATGCATTATGCTGATAGTACTGGCACGTGTACTGTATCTTAGAGCACGATAGTTGAAATAAACATTTTAACCTATACAGTGTCTCTTATTACGCACGTTGTGGACAAGTATGAGTGAGTTATGAAAGAGTGTTCTTGCTCCCGCGAGTCCTGAGAGAGACCGTGTTCTGGGTTGTCTAATCATTGGTAGCTTTGCTGTGAATGAGACGCTAAAGCTAGTCGGATTGGGATTGTGGGTACTAAGGGGCATGGTTGGCTCACCACTATACTCCGAGGTCCTATTATCCTGTGCATAGCTCTGAATGTGCAGAATCCCTACAACATGGCGCCACCAACGTGGTGGGCTTCTTATCTGCGAGATGCTTGAGTAGTGCTTGTGCTTGTCCACAACACCCTTCGCATACGCTTCCGGAAACGTGTGTGAGGGTGATACCTCCTATATTTATGTTTTTATAGGTTCTTTCAAGCTTGAAGTTATTAAAAGGTGTTTATGTTAACCCTATATTGTGCTGCCTCACATTAGGTTGTCGACCATTTCTGGTCCTAATGGCGGATGTCAATATACTGCCACATAGCTGCGCTGCGCTCCGGGCTCATTTATTGGCTTATGGAGTGCCCGACGTGGGTGTCGCACTCATCTTTGTGGTGCAGGCTGACCCGGCTCACCACTTTGAGGTGTTTTATTCTTGGGTCACGTTTCCGGCAGTGGACAGAGCTGACGACTTGTTCCATGTGTACACTCTCACTGCCCTACCCAATGCTTATCGGCCTTATCAGGCTCTTGAAGTACCACTTACGGCATGGCAACACCGTATTTGGTTTAATGGCGCCCTCCCACATCCGGTCACCTCGGTTCGTTTAGGCCCCTTATCAATAGACGGGGCCACTTGGCCAGTCTTGGCCGGGTATACCCCACATCCGCGTTATTTGACTCTTGCGGTTGATGAACTGCGTGTCTTGCATACGTCTTTGATACGCGTTCACAGAGCTTTGGTACAATATGTTACTGGCAATGTCCAGGGAGCCCCTCCTGGAGTTGCGGCGCATCCAGCTGGACCTGGCGGTGTAACCATAAGTCCCGTCATGGTTAATTCGGTGATGGGCAAGCGCCCACAAAATAAGGATGATTTGCCTTATTGGCTTGCAGAAAAATTTGACCAGCTGGAGGCAGTTTTTCCAAATACTTCTCCTGTGGAAAAACACAGGATTTTAACGATTAGTTTGCCGAAAGACTTAATTCCCGAGTTGCCAGAATGCAACAACTGGGGCAAGGTATTCGCAGCAGTATATGCGAAGTGTTTCGGCACCCCTTCCATGACAGTACTCCCCTCTGTAATTAAACGAGTGCAGGATGAACATGGCCCTGAGGCGGCTGTGGATTTGGGGATGCGACTGGTGGGAGTGTTCGATGTAGTGGCTGATCTAATCCTTGCGAACATCAAGGGTGATGCAGTTAACTTTCAAGTAGCTAATGCTTTGGCTTTAGTCCCAGAACCGGACAAGCCACGCGAATTACCGAAAATTATTGCTCAGGCTTATAAAACCATTGGCCGCAATAGTTTGGGAGTTAAGCCTTTTGCTAAAACGCAAACTCAATCACAGCCACAACAAAAAACTCAGTCTGAGAAAGATGAAAAACCGTTCTTTACTAACAAGAGCTGGAGGTTGAAGAAACAGGGTAAGCAACAGAAAAAACGAGGGTCACGTGCCGCATCCCCGGTATCCATATCTTCTGAACGCACTTATGATTTGCGCGACAGAGCGAGAATTAAATCTCCAGAGAGATTTCAAATCCCTGATCCGCATTCTCCTTGTTCTTCACAGGCACCATCGACCTCCCAGATTGGTGGAGGAGATCGCCAGGATAGAGGCAGGGGTCGTGAGGCTCCCAAGGGACGAGACCAACCTCGACAACCAGTCCAAGGGAAACCAGAAGAGTTTCAACGTTCTCACCCACAGTTTCAGAAGAAGAAAGTTGCAGCATTAACAGCGAGGTATGCCACAGACGGTGAGAACGAGACTCCTGAATTGGACATGGGCAGTGACGCTGCTAGACAGCGCCGCGGAAGTTACCATAGTGCGGGAGGCACTGCATCCTCATGTGGAGGCGACAGCAACTGATACATTCATTACTGTCGAGACGGCTGACACCCGAGTGGCACCCCCTGACAGACTATTTAATATTGTCATTCAAATTGAAGGTGACATTGAGCGTGTTATTCAAGGGATTTTTTGGGAAAATCTGACCTCTTCTTACGACATTTTGTTAGCGGAGGCGGATTGGCCGCCCCATTCGTACTTGCTGCTCGTCGAGGGGAGGAGGTAATCCTTCCGAGCTTTTCTCATCATGTCCCCAAGGACAAAGCGGAGGCTCTCGCAGCTGAATGGGCTGGGGCCCTGGCTCCGGCTCTATACCGTAACCACGTGGGCTGGGATGAGGATTCTACACCCCATGATATACCATTGCGGTCTCTGCCACAGCCACAACCCCAATATCCCATCCGGCGGGAAGCTAAAGGTCCTGTTTCAGACATTCTGACACAGTTAGAATATCAAGGAGTAATTGAAACATGCGTGTCGCCAATGAATAATCCCCTTTTTGCGGTTTCTAAACCCGATGGATCGTACCGTTTAGTTTTGGATTACCGACATTTGAACTCTCATTGTCGGACCTTTGTGGTACAAAATACCCACAGTTCTGCGCTTGTAGATAGTCTTGTTCATAAAAAGACACTTGACCACGGAGTGCAGCCAATGGAGCGCTTTCACTTTCGGTGGAAAAGAATTCAAATTTCGGCGTTTGCCAATGGGCTACCAGAATAGCCCGGGTGTCTTCGCCGCCCGTGTTGTCTCTTTGTTGGACAGCATAGACCCAGACCCAGATGCGTGTTCGTACGTCGGCGATATCTATCTGACAGACGACGAATTATGGCCGCATCTTTCCCGTGTGGACCGCATTATTCTTGAATTTGCGGTCTTAGGATACAAATTTAATTTTGCCCAATCTCACAATGCTGAATTTACCGTTTTGTTCTTGGGCTATGAGCTCAACAATGAAGGTAGGGGCTTAGCTCCCCATTTCTTGGAGAAGTGCGTACTTTTGCGCCCTCCAACCACTCTGAAGAAGCTTCAGTCATTACTGGGTTTTCTAAACTTCGGGCGTACTTACATTCCCGAATATGCCCAGCGTATCAAGCCTCTATATGCCTTGATACAGCCCAACTTTACGAAGTCATGCTGGCTTCCTGAGCATTCCTCTATACTGCATTCTTTGCAGTCTGATCTACTTGAATCTAAGTTCTTGTTGACTCGTGATAACCACACAAACCTGGTGATTAGAATTGTACCAGGGGCAGTGGGTTTCACGTACTTAACCTTTAACGAAGGTGACACAGTACCGATTGCATACAAGTCACATCTTTACACTTCAGCGGAGTTGCGCTTTTCCTCTGTGGAGAAAGTTTTGACTGCAGTGCAAATGGCGATTCTAAAGGAAAGTGCACTGGCACAGGGAAAACGCATTTTGGTGGTTACACCATATCCTGCCCTTGAGGCAGTGACGAAGGCAAGTGTACCAAACTCTAAGGCTTTGCACCCCCGTTGGATACAATGGGCTGCATCTCTGACGTCCCCGGATGTCACCTTTATGTTTGATTCCTCTCTTCAGACACAGGAGTTCTTACAGTATGAATTTGTTCATCTCCTCCTCTGTCTTTGCTCCCGCTTGAGGAGTACAAGTGTATTATTTACACCGATGGTTCGGCACAACCGGCCACAGGTTCTAAGCATGCTTATTCCGCAGCATGTGCTATTTTTGCAGGTACTATGGTGAACGGAGAGTTCAAGTCGGATGTAGTGCACACACAGGCACTAGGAGACAGTACTGCACAGTTGGCCGAGCTGCGTGCCTTGGTGCTCGCACTTGAGTTCGCAAATCCAGACGTGACAACTCTTATTGTATGCGATTCTTACTACTGTGTTCAATCATTTAATGACAACCTCTTCTTTTGGTCGTAAAATGACTATAGAGATGCTAAAGGCAGCACAATTAAGCATAAGATGCTTTGGGTTCGAGTGGCAGATCTTAAACAACGTCTGCCTCTCACACAGGTGATTCACACTCTTGGCCACCAGCGTGTGGGCGCACATGCTGTCGGTAACAGTTTAGCAGATGAAGCTGCCAAATCAGCAGTAGCCACGTGCTCAGTAGCAGCAGTTACAAGATCCATGACTAAAATAGATAATGAGATTTTGGCAGCTATTGCTGCAACAAAGGAAGGTGCTAATTACCCACGGGGTTTCCCTTCCAAATACTCTTATCACTTAGGTCCCGAACAGGTTCCTTACGTAAGAATTCCAGACGTTGGTGATCGGCTGATTCCCAATACGGACCGCAGACCTTCCTTGATAATGGCCGCACACGAAGGCTTGGCTTCTGCCCATGCTGGCGTATCTGCGACTGTTTCCATCTTACAGCAGCGTTACTGGTGGCGTGGTTCATATAAACAGACCCGTACTTATGTGCTTTCTTGTGACGTTTGTCAGCAAATTAAGCCTTCAACGGTTACACGACTACCACAAACACAGCTCTGCATTTCTAACAAACCTTTTGGGTGTGTTTACCTGGATCACTGCGGTCCATTTTCTTCTGACACTGCATATAAATACATCTTAGTTGCAGTGGATTCGTGCACACGTTTCATCTGGGTCTGGCCACAACGAAGTGCTGACGCTCGAAATGTCAACAGGGATTTGCGTGTCTTTGTGGGAATTTTTGTCTGCGGCACCTTCCATTCCGACCAAGGTCCAGCGTTCGCCTCTAAGGCCTACAAGGACGCTATGGGGTCACTGGGGGTGCGGGTGCAATTTTCGTCTCCATATAGACCTGAGGGTAATTCAATTGTGGAGCGAATGAACCGTGACTTAAAGCATTCCTTGACAGCTAGAGTCTTAGGTACTGGCAGGAAAGGGCTGGCCCATTTGTATAGCGTGCAACGTGCACTTAATAATCTCCCTAGAAGATCTCTGGGTGGGCGGACCCCATACGAAATGCTCTTTGGCATCCAAATGTTTGTGCCAGACCTTGATGGTCTAGACATGGCGGCGAGTGCCGCAATCTTTGACGTCGATAATCGTTCTACTATGTTGCAGGACTTACAAGAGACCCGTGACAAACTTGCACACGAACATTTGCCTTCAGCCACTGACGCTGCGTTGCAGATTCCGGTTGCCGGCTGGCTTCCGAAGGTTGGAGAACTGGTCCGAGAGATGGTGGAGAACAAAAAAGAATTTGGCCCCTCTTATCGTGCACCGGTTCCAGTCCTTGGCTTGAAGGGTACTTGTACAGTCATCTTACCACCGCTTCCTGGTCGCAAGGACAACAGATACATCTCAGTGGACAATGTCAAGCTACAAAGTCTGGCCGATCCTGAATAGAGTGACGCCTGCGGTATCATGTCCAGCCATTTCACGGACTCCTGTTTGTGGCCCTCCATCTTACACAGACACTGATGTTGCCATTGAGATGGTCAATTTGCCTGATCGTCTGCTCGACTTCCCGGCTTCCTCCTGCAACGAGGAGACCGGGTATACCTATCCCGCCACTGAGTCGGTGGCTCATTTTCCTACAACACCACTGAGCCCAACCCGTTTTTCCTTTGATTCGGATTCCACCTCATCACTTATCCCGTCCAGCTTCAGTATTTTTGTATCCTGGTTCAGAGACAATTTTTTAGTCCCACCGTGGACATATATCTGGAAGGTACTATCCCTGATTTTTCTGTTCATGTCCATTGGCTTTGTGACAGTTTTTTTCTTGCTCATAAATGGTCACTATTTACCAGAACGCTCTGCAGTGAACTGTGTAGCTGGAACTTTGGCTCCGCATTCTTCCTCTCACATCATGAAGCGTGACCACACATTTGTGAACATTTCAGCTTTCCCAGTCGCTGATGGCATCGTATGGGATGCAGTAAATTTCCAAATTCATGGACCAACCGAGATTATTAATGTACCAAATGTCCTCCGTGTTTCAATGGGTGATGTCGTTAAAAGTAATATTCATTCTGACGATTGGGATGTGCATGCCGTTGAATCGTTATTTTCTGATTTGAAATATTATGCTACTTTTAATGCTGAAGATCTGTACTTAAATTCTGCAAGTTATGCTGACCTATATTGTTACCAGCATTGGGGCAACCACTTTCTCCATAAACCAAGTGCTCTTCGGGGTCCTTTTAATTACACCCAATGGGAACATTGTCCGGCCCCTTTGCCAGGGAGCTCCCAAACTCTTAGAAGTAAATTTACTTACTTTACAGACTTTGATAGATCAAACCCTGGGTCCTATTACTTTAAATTGAACACTTCGTCCGCTCAGAAGATCGTGTTGACCCACACCAAATTGCTATATTCGGGTTCCTTCTTAAACGCATTAGCAGTGGGTGGTTATGAACACTGGCAGGACACTATTGACTTGAAGTCTATTTGGGGCACCAAGTCATGGCAGGTCCGCGGCACAGAAGCCTTACACTGAGCTTGCCTCATCCCGGCCCAAATTTTGTTTTTAAATCATACGATCTATCAAACGACCTGTTGGGGTTTGGCTACTTCTAAACAGTTGAATGCACCCTCCATTCCCGCATTGTCTTCCACTCCCTACGACAGCTTGCGTTTTAATATTTCCCTAACCAATTTGCAAGCTTTGTTTCAAAACAATTCGTTTAATACCTCTACGATTGTTCAGTCACCCTGGTTGGCTTGGCCCATAGCTTCCAATGTCTGCCAACTGCGTTTTCATGACTCAGCTCCTGGTTACAAACAGGATGGACCAGATCCGAGGTTTTCTGACACTCGTACCGTTACAACATATTCTGTTGGTAAATTGTGTAAACAGTGGTTGCAGCACTCTTCATTGGATTCTGTAAAACAGCATTTATCCCTCCTATCAGGCAACATTGATCTGTCCGATTTTGTTCTGGGGCCTCGTGGTCCTCTACCTAAGAGATTAATTTATAAAACTTACAATGAACTCTGGAAGCTTTCGCAAATTGAAGCTGCTTCCCGTCTTCGGGAAATCGATCAAGCAAATCTAGAAAAAGTGCTTGCTGTTGTTGACAATAGTATTAATACCCTGTCTTCCCGCATTTACACATTAAAGAATATTGTTTCCTCTGTTGTTGATATTGTACAGGATGAGGTGTCTGTGTTATATCATGTAAACTAAGAAGAGTACGCGGTTCCCCAAAGAGGATGCAATAACGGGAGTGGAGGACAAAGGAGGGGAGTCCTCCTAGACGGAACTAGAGTCCTCACACACCCAGCAAGCTAGGTGTCATGCTTCATCATATGGACTCGCTCCTCGTCGGGATAATCCAAAAGAGAAGTTTAATCGGATGGTCATCCACCTTATTAAAAATACAAAAGAGCGGCTGCTCGCTGGCTCAATGTTCCAGAGGAGCAATGCTCGGCTATAAAAATGTGGTCAGCATGTTTCACGCAGTGTGTTCAAAGTATGATACTGTGCATTTCATCAGGACCTGTAAGGACTATCTACACACCTTAATGGATGGTGTCCTGTCCTATTTAGGACGCACGCTGGAAAACTACCCCAAACGCTGGTTCCTCGGCCCGGCGTTTGGGGTAGTTTTCCAGTGTGCGTCCTAAATAGGACAGGACACCATCCATTAAGGTGTCAAGGGCTGACGATACCACAGAAGCAAGCGCTATCACCTAGTTAGGTTACAACTAGACTTGGCGGGACCACGTGCTCGCACATAAGAATAGTGGTAGGTAGGAACTCCTCCACCTTACCACCTTGTGTAGATAGTCCTTACAGGTCCTGATGAAATGCACAATATCATACTTTGAACACACTGCGTGAAACATGTCGACCACATTTTTATAGCCGAGCATTGCTCCTCTGGAACATTGAGCCAGCGAGCAGCCGCTCTTTTGTATTTTTAATAAGGTGGATGACCATCCGATTAAACTTCTCTTTTGGATTATCCAACCTTTTTTAAACCACTCACTCACATCTACACTTACCCCTAGGGCCCTCACACCCACGGCACCATACGGCAGGAACAGAAGATCTCCGCTAAAGAGCCCCTTTATGGGTGCCCGTCGGGTATTGCACCGCCGACCCGACGAGGAGCGAGTCCATATGATGAAGCATGACACCTAGCTTGCTGGGTGTGTGAGGACTCTAGTTCCGTCTAGGAGGACTCCCCTCCTTTGGCCTCCACTCCTGTTATTCCATCCCCTTTGGGGAACCGCGTACTCTTCTTAGTTTACAGTGTCTGGGCACGTACGCTGGACCCCGTAAAACAACCCTTACAGTCCCTCTCCTTGTTTAAGAATGTGTTATATCATGGTCAGAATCAATTGCGTTCAGTAATTCAGTTTGCGTGGACTTTGCAAACACTGAAAATGGGTAAAGTTCCTTGGCATTTTTTGAACACCTCTGCCTTATTCTTGCCGTTTAATTTAACTGAAAAACAGCAACTCATGTCCATGAAAGATGCAACATACACTCTCTTACATATCGAAAAGATAGAACCATTACCATTCTCTGTAGCAGAGTTGGACTCTGCAGTGTGGCTAGTCCACGGGGTTATCACTTTGCCTTTTTCTTTGTTTGAGTTCAGTTCCTGCATGAAACATTATCCTGTTGGCCATTTTCGGCCTTTAGGCAGTGCCTTCTTGCATGAACTTTGGTCCCTGCCTTTCATGTACAGATGCCTTCGGGACGGAAAATAAGTTTTTCTCACAGGAGAGTCATGTGATTCTACTGTGGGTCATTCCCTTATTTGTAAAAACATTAAATTGCACGTGGCTTGTAATGTTTCAGCTCCGAATCTTGCTTGTGTTTTCAAGGGCATTCCTGCTCCTGTTATATCACCTACTTTCACTGTGCTTGCAAATGGTAGCTATCTCTTTCTGAATAATCAGGACTGCTGTGGAATGCTGGCCGGCATCCCCTATATTGTAACAGTTTCCCACCGGGTTGTGTGCTGCAAAAATGTGCTTTTTCCACCCCCGCACGACATGATAGATAGTTCCATTTGGCCTTCCATTCCGACTTTGAAGGCGGATTTCAATAAATTGAGCAGAATAAAGGCGCTATTATTGAACCAGGAGGTTATGCTCACATCCGCACAGGACACCTTCATCCTCCAGGTGGCTAGTACCCACAGTGAGATACAGGCCCTTTTGAACACAAACCTCCCACAACAATTCGGTGAGCTGATTCACAGTATTTTCAATGCGTCTAGCACCGAAGGTCTTGTGTACTTTTTTAAAGTTGTGGGCTCTGGCCTTGTTACCTCCTTTCAAACTATATTTGGTGTAATACCGGCTTTTATTCATTCTATTTTTTCCAGCGTCTTTGGCGGCTTTCTGTTGATCCTCGCCTTAGCGGCTGGTATATTGCTTTTGGTCTGTGTGCTGCGCAATGGCTGCACTTCCTGGGGGCCTACTCGACCACGGTCGACTCCGGATGCTCCGTGAACGCATGCTCATCAGCTTCGGCATCCTGCCATTGGCGACACTCAGTGTGTCCTCTCGACTTTCTTTTCGCTTTGCGTATTTCACTTGCATGCAACCTGTGATGTCTTGCTTAAGATGTCCTTTCTCTTGGTCCTTGGATGTTTGCCTCTCCAATGCGTCTCTGTCGGACCCGGATTTTGCCCAGTTGATGGGTCCCTTAGTGGCCCATGAACAGGACTGTTCCGGCACTGGCTTGATGGCGCGTGCGGCTGCACTTGGAATTCTGGCGCAATGGGATATCTGGGCGGCTGCTCAGAATCTCCTACAACACAGTTATATTGAGTATCACGCAGGTTGTCCCGCAATGCTAATCACTGCTCCCTGTTATGAGGAACATGGGTGCAGTTTTGAATTGTTGAACTGGATGGCATCTCTTTTTTCGGACGATACCAATGATCTCCTCTTGGAAGGTGTGGCGTTTTTCTGCACTTACACTCTATTGGATTAGGGAGCTTCACTTTCTGCGTCCTGCATTTCTGGAATTTTTGTATCCTGTACTTTTTTTTTCTTCTTCCCCATTCACTGTCCTTTGTTGGGGACTATTCATAAATAGACGTTTGCATTCTGCTCCATCTATTTGACCTCTGTTTTCGTCCTATGTCTTGGCCTATGTACTGACCAGGGGAGGGTGTAGTGTGGTTTGTGGCCTCATTGGCTACATTGCTAAGTTAGCTTAGGCCTGTCTGCCATGATGCCTTTTTTGCACACGTTACTCTGTGACTTTGTTTGTTCAGTCCCTGCTTGTGCCCGGCTATGTTAGAACTGTCTGCCTTTTTGCCTTTCACCTTTTCTCCTGTTCCCTGTGGGTTTCGTCTGCACATCATGTACAAGGTCGAAAAACAACGTCCCTTGTTCTTGCTGATCTGGTCAGCCCCTCGTACTTACACATAACACAAAATACAGCTGCACTGGAGAAATTCGTGTGCTTTTAATATTGTGATCTCGCTGTTTGTGGCACTTGGAGAAAAACCTTTCCAGGGAGAAGAGCTGTGCTTGTCTGATGATGTAAACCTTGCATCTAGATATTGAGGTATGGGGGTCCGCCTGACAAAGCCCAGAGGTCTTCTATTTTTATAATAAACTAGTTAATAGTACGGGGAGGGTGGTAAGGCCATTTAGCCCTACATCCACTGTCTTTATAAAATGCTGTCCCCGTTTGTATTCTATGGAATTGTAACTATGCTTTTTATTTTATCGTTATGCATTATGCTGATAGTACTGGCACGTGTACTGTATCTTAGAGCACGATAGTTGAAATAAACATTTTAACCTATACAGTGTCTCTTATTACGCACGTTGTGGACAAGTATGAGTGAGTTATGAAAGAGTGTTCTTGCTCCCGCGAGTCCTGAGAGAGACCGTGTTCTGGGTTGTCTAATCATTGGTAGCTTCGCTGTGAATGAGATGCTAAAACTAGTCGGATTGGGATTGTGGGTACTAAGGGGCATGGTTGGCTCACCACTATACTCCGAGGTCCTATTATCCTGTGCATAGCTCTGTGTATGTGCAGAATCCCTACAACACTACTTCCTCCTCATGAAGCTCAATCTCTTGAACTGCTCCTACTTCTGTAGGAACTACTATTGGGGGTTGCTGCTGTTGTTGTCCACTTCTGAGTTTCCTGCAACGTTTGGGTGCTACTTTGCGATAAGTTGATTTCAACATCACTGCTCGTCTGCGTTGCCGTGATTAGACTTGCTGCCTCTGTAACAGACATGGGCTTGCACCTAGATCGGGGTGGGTCCACTGATGCGGTGGTGCTGCTCCCAGCTTGCTCCCAAGAGGGCGGTGCGGCAGGCACAGTTTTTTTTTCCAAAAAAGATCTGGGGCGACATATCAGTGGTAGTAACCTCCTTCTGCTCACTGCCCACTTTCTTGGGAGCACCTTTCTTTAGGGCCATCTGAAGCTGTCAGTTATCAGTGGCACTTAGCTTCACAAGTTGAAGAGATGTCTGTGATGTGTGGGTCACGCATCACGTCATGCACAGGCCTTCTTTCTGGCAGTACTGTGGGTGATATTGTCTCTTGTGCACCTAAAAGAAAAGAAGCAAGAAGGACATCAGTGAAACGTGCCATTGTTGCAGTTCAATTAGTAGTACAAACAAACACAATATCATTTAGTGTGGTCAATGGTTACTCTTATTATAAATAATTAACAATACAGTGTATCTATTAGTAAAATGGAAAACCACACCATCACAAACATTCATTGTGACTGACTACACTCCAGAAGGATAAGAAAGAACAAAAACAACAACATACAGATGTAACTATTTGCTTTATGTGCGTCACGTCACTCATGTGGGATGTGGTACTCAGGGAGGTGCAACTGACAAATGACAATGGAAGGAATAATCCTTAGACAATGAATGCTGTTGTGCACCTATAGCAGACATGGGGTTGATTGATGTCAAATGTAGTGAAAATGGTATGAACCAAAAAACGAAAATATTTTTTTTTTAAAGTAAAACAAATTTGAAAAAATGTTTAAAAAAATAATTTACCAATTAATTTTAAAACAACATTTAAAACAATTCAAATTAAAAAAATTCTAAATAAGCATGTGGAACAAAGGCAAATGATGGCCTATGGCAAACACGCACACACACACACACTGGCCAGTGGCCAGGCAAAGGTGGCATGGTAAAAAAGAGAACACAGCATTAATTCAGCAATGCCAAAAGTGAAAATTAACATGGCTAAAAATGTTTACAACAACACACATCCTCCAAAGCCATCACCCCACCTATACCTTGCTTGCAGGAAAAAAAAACTTTAAATACCCTAAAAAACATATTTTGTTTTTTAATCCAGTACCATCCATGCCCTAAAAGCTGTTTCATCCAACAGACAACACAGAAACAGTTGTTTTATGCACCAATGACTAGTACTGGGCCTGCTGGCTGGGAGGTCCATTGGCAGACAAGGCCACATAGTGAATTAAAAGAATATTGCACATGTATTAGAAAACATGGAGAAAATGTACTAAACTGTGCAACATTTTTCCAGTACAAAATAAGAAAAATTGCATGCAAAACAACAACCAGCAAAAAGGCATGGCCACAAACAAAAAACAAATGCAAGGCTACGGCAAACGCACCCTGACTGCCTATACAAAATGGCCGCCAGCCACATGGTCACAACAAGAAGCAGGAGGCCTAGAAAACAAAGAACACATGCAGGCCTATGGGGGAAGCACTCTGGCTGGCTAAACAAAATGGCCGCTAGCCACATGGTCACAACAACAACAAGCAAGAAGGCATGGGGAAAAACTAAGAAGAACACATGCAGGGCTATGGGGAAAGCACACTGGCTGGCTGCCCAAAATGTCCGCCAGCCACATGGTAACAACAACAACAACCAGCAAGAAGGCATGGCCACAACAAAGAACACATGCAGGCCTATGTGGAAAGCACACTGGCTGGCTACACTAAATAGCCACCAGCCACATGGTCACAACATCAAGAGGCAGGAGGGTTAGACCTGGAAAACGAAGAACACATGCAGGCCAATGGACACTGACTATACAAAATGACCCCTGGCCACATGGCTTGTGGAACAAAGGCAAATGGTTACGGGCCTATGGCAAACACACACACACACCCACTGGCCAAACAAAGGAGGTATGGTAAAACAGAGAACACAGCATTAATTTAGCAATGTCAAAAACAAAAATTGACAGGGCTAAAAATGTTTACAACAACACACATCCTCCACAGACATTACCCTACCTATACACTGTTTGCAGGGAAAAAAGTGAAGTACCACAAAAAAAACATTTTGTATTTCAATCCAAATCGATCCATGGCCTAAATGATGTTGCAAATTTAACAGACACCACAGAAACAGTTGTTTCATGTACACATGACTAGCACTGGACCTATTGCTGAAAGCCCCATTGGCAGACTAGGCCACATAGTGGATTTAATAAATATTGCAAATGTATTAAAAAACATGGAGAAAATGTAGTGAACTGTGCAACATTTTTCCTTTATAAAAAAGAAACATTACTTACAAAGAAATAACTAGCCCCCTACTGTTACAACAGGCCACCCACCACAATAAATTTTAAAAATTGATTAAAAGTACAAATAAACCAAGTGGATGGCCCCAATCAAACAAACGACACCTGTTTTTCAACTTAATTATGAAATCTCAAATACATAGTCCTTAAATCCAATGGGATATGCAGCAGACAGAAAGAGTGATCCTTCCAGCTTCAAATCCAAATAAAAAGGAACATGAGATGGACAAAGCACAGCGAGGAGCCAGCTGGGCAGGAACAGCATTTAGAGACTCTGGAGCACTTCCTTCAAGTTGGAAAAAAAGTAAATAAAAAAAAGGACTCATCACATAAAAACAACAACCCCAAGTGTCAATTCGAGGAGGATTTTAACTCCAAATCGTCATTTCGGGAAGATTTTGATGCTTCTCAAAGAAAGAATCTTCCCTGGATTACAGCTGTGGTAGATCCTGCATGTTCGTGATTGCCTACTGCAGAAAACATCTGCCGGAAGACGCTGGCATGCCCGAATTACGTGGTGGTGACTTTCAAAATCTCGCGGGACCATGCAGCCAGCTAGAAAATCTCATGGCACCCGTAAACGGCTCGGGAAATCTTGTGGGTGATCACGAACACCCGGGAAGTCACTCCCGCATGCGCGAAAAGACATATTGAGTGCGCTAGAAAAAAAAAACTCCGCTCAGTGGCGGACTGCAGAGTTTATCGGTAACTCCGCATTCTCCATGGAACGTGGCGTTGCCGAATTCCACAACTTCGCGAGCGGAGTGTCGTGTAGTTACTATAAACCTAAACAGGATCTGCGCGTTTGGATAGCATAAACTGAGGGATTGGTGGCAGACTGATTCCGTGCACCCTCACCGGATACGTTAGCCTATCTGTATTAGCTAGCTCACAATGCCACTATAATCTCCTCTTACCAAGGAGAGAATAGTTCCTGGCAACCTCAGAACATGACAACCCTGATCCCTCAGAATCGTGGAAACAATATACTACCTTTCGCTCAGTCACTCGTGCTTACTTAGTTTGCGTCAGAGAGATACACAGAATAAACAGGCTGGGCGTTTTCAATAAGTATTTATTGAACAGTTGTTATTCTACTGTAGAATAGATGAGCTGCAACAACCATTAGACAGTTGCAGAGATATATGATCAGCAGTACTACGAAAGTAAAGGGATGGTATAGTTGCACCATCTTGCAGAAACCATGAATATATACAAGTACATAAAACACATGATAAAAAGTGCGTACTCCTACGATGTCTCCCTAACTAGATGTACCTAAATGTACCTAGCATCTGTGTAGGTGATATGCCAAGAAACCCTCTAGGATCTAGTCAACCCCATCACCTTAGAATGAGAGAATATGGGACCCTGTCCTGGTCTCGAGTTGGACACCTCTCGAGGGATGTTAGACCACTGCAAGCTGGAGCGTCTGCATGCAGGAACCTCAGCGTCTCTGGTCAGTGTGTCAGCCGGGAAGTCTCGGTCTCCTCTATCTTCCTAAGCAAGATGTGGTGTATATATACCCATAGGTCACCCCAGGGGTCCTACCTTGCTGTGTTACTGTGTCGGCCTAAAGCATGACGTTGGGCCTGAACTTTATACAGAGATATTATACAGGAGATGGTAATCCTAATGTTAGTCCTGCTGTGCTTCCAAGAAGCCTCATGCATAATGTATGAGAATCGAACCAGGGAAAAACCTGCGTTCTGAATGCAGTGTCATATCTAGGTAAAAGGTCAGTACCCAAGAACCGTTATGCGTGTAATGTAGGGAAGAACATAGGTGAAAGGTTACAAGGTTACCTGCGCCTATATAGGGTACCTATATGGAATATAACATCCACTCCTCTTCTGACTGGACAACATATGTAACTTATTACCGTACTACTAGGCTAACGCATATTAGTATAGAGTTATAAAAATATTGATTATGCTAAAAAAAAATTAAAATCCTCTAAAATTTCTAAAAATGTTAAAAAATAATGCAAGCCATAGCTCTGAAGTATCCATAATTATAGTCCGAAGCACTATAAGCATTAAAAAGCCATGTATGCCCGAAAAATGAAAGGAATGTCAATTTATGTTTTTGAGTTCCAAATTTGAGCTTATTTAAAAAAGGGCGAATTTCTTCCCAGTCAAATGTTTATGTGTCCTGGCTGGTAGACGCAACATTTCCATTGCTTGCTTCTGCCGTAGACGGCCCCTGTAACACCTCGCAGAGTATTTCAATTGAGCACAGATGATGTTCCACGCTGTCCGCAGCTTGTGCTGGGGCAGCCTGTGCGCCGTCCAAAGTCTGGGTGTCAGTGGAGGAGCTGGTATTCATACCAACAGGTGCAGTTACTACCTGCGGTGGCTCAAGGAATGCCGCCATCAACATTGTAGTACGCTGAGGACACTGCAGAACATGGGCCGTTATCGAGTCCAGTAATGCATTCACGTCCGGTTGCGCACATGATGGGGGTGTCAAACACAGTTCTAACACGCATTCTTCTCCGCAAAACAGGCATCGGAGGACAGGTAAGATGCAGTCCATCCAGACTGGTCGAAATGACAAGAACCAAGATGCACTTAATTCTCTTAGGCGAGGTGTGCCCAGATGTTGTACCATGCGGTCACGGTATTTATGCTCCAGGAGTACTTTTTCCATCTCCTTGGTGACTGGGACGTCCATTGCGTAGCAAATATAAAACAATCAGGATACCTGCTGCTAGGAACAGGATGAGCGGAAGTCCTCCAAAGATGCTTCCAAATACGGAGTGTATGAAGTTTGGGATAACTCCAAGTACCGTCTGAAAGGTGCTCAGAAGTCCAGAACCTATGGTCTTAAATAGGTGGACTATGCCTGTCGTATCAGACATGTTAAAGATACGATTGACCATTTCTGCGAAATGGAAAGGTCAGTTTGTATGAAATAGCGCCTGTATCTCTGCCGAAGACCTTGCGATCTGGAGATCAAAAGTCTCTCGAGTGGAGGTTAAGGGCACAGACTTCTGTAGAAGCATGGCTTTCATTCTGCTTAGAGTATCAAACCGTATTAAAGAAACCTTGAGTGAAGGCCATAACGGTGCCTCCCTGACTGTATATGTCGGTGGAAACAATACATACATACAACAAGTAACCCTGGAGCTCACGGTTACCAGATATGCAATGCCCAGGAGCATGCCGCAGCAGCCTTGACTGTTCAACATCAAGTAACTCCCATTCGAAAGTAGCCTGAATGTTAGAGTAATCACAGCAGCTGGGGCACCCCTCAAATGGCAGGACAGGTTCACCACAGAACCATTACAAGCCCCGTGCAGCATTATATCCTGGCATATGAGTGATCCACTTAAAGCGTTCTCACAGTTTGTACCGCTCAGAAACATTTCTCGAACCCCACTCCGGCATCCAAATCTGTATGGTAATACACATGATTCCTTAATGTATTCCTTACCCATTTCGTCATATCTGCCTACTTGCTTTTGTTTAAGGCAATACTAAAACTGAAAAGTAGTGGCCAGTAGAGTTATGTGGCCATGGATTAGCCATTCTGTGGACGGTGATTCTTCCACTGTAAATGTTAATCTATCCAGTTTTTCGATACGCAGCATTGTATATTTTGCTCCCCTTTGTGCCATTTCTATCTGTTTATCTGTTAGATTGTATTCAGAAAACAGAGACGTACTGTTGATATAACGCCAAGGCACGTAGCCTGCATGCAAAGATTGCAGCGTCCAGCTTAATAACATAATAGAACGTAATTGAGATTGCCCATGTTGTAATATGGCCAAATCTTGTTCTAGTATGTCTATCACAGAAGATACAATGTTGGCTATGGAATATATCCTGGAGGTCAATGTAGTTAACCCATTGTCTACCACTGCTAGAGATTTTTCTAGATTTATACGATCTACTTCACGTAACTTTTCTGCGGCCTCTTGTTGTGATATTTTCCATATTTCATTGTAGACAGCATAAAGAAATGTTTCTGACGTGGTTGCCTGGGACCCAATAAACATTCCCTGAGATCCACATCCTGTGATAGTAAGGATAAGTGTTGTTTCACCTTTGTGAGTGTTGAGGTTTTAAGCCAATCAAGGCACAACTTCCCAACACTGTAGGATGTCACTACCCCTGGATGTTCTCTCTGTACATAACGTGGATCTGGCCTATGGATAGCGAATCCTTCGGTTTTACCCATGAATCTCGCCTGACAGATATTAGTGTCTGTGGGCCAAATCAACCATTTCTTCCACTCAGGGTCTGATCTGTTGTATTGTATAATGTCATTCAACGTAATCTCTTTCTGTGATGTTATGTTACCCTCGGTGTGTGATGGAGTTGGCAACCGAGGTGTGTTCAAGTCTTTGTTCTTGGCTAGTCCAAGGCAAGACGTCTGTTGCACTGTCTCGTTCAAAAACATGATTTGTTGAGGGATGAGGCATGCTCTAAACAAAGCTTCAGTTCCCTGAACTTGCCATTCTCTAGTACCCCAGACTGATTTTAAGTCTATGGTGTCTTTCCATAAGTTGAAACCTTTGTTCAGACAACTGGGCAATAAAGGAAGCAGAGTAAATCTGTTTGGTTTTTGTCAACATATTTTTCTGTGCTGATGCTGGTGCAACCCTATAGTAATATGAGGCTGGGTCAGACATATTAAACCCCGAAAAATATGGAAACTTTTGTGTAAATGTTTTTGAACTGCCTTTCGGCGGTGTTGGACAATGTTTCCACAGGTGGTATGTGAACACAGGTCTAGGATTTGCAGATTTATGCAGAAAGTGATGGCCATAGTGTTGATAACAATACATACTTTCGAAATCTGATGTGCTTTCTAATGTTTCACTATTAGAAAATGCAGCAGATTGTTCCAAATCAGACAACATGTTATTAACAGTTTCAAAATCCCAATCATTGGAAAATGTACTTGAGGTAATGATATCACTCAACGATATTTTAAATAAATGAGGAATTCTTAAATTTTTGGTCGGACCAAATATATCGAATTCAACCTTGTCCCAAACTATACCATCAGGTATAGGAACGGCTGTAATGTTCACTGATGACAAGTCTTTTTGTTCTCGGTGAGATGATTGGTGTGGTTTTAAAAGTATGTTCACCTTTTGGGCTGCAGAGCTTTGTCGAAGGTATCTTCCATTAACAAGCATACTAAAAACTATTACTATTACCAAGCCTACCCAGACAAGAAAGAAAAGTATCCCAGTGAATACCCATAGTTCTACCCAAGGAGACATCAGGTAAGTCTTTTTAAGAAAGTTCAGAAAGTCTTTTACTTGCTGCTTGCGTGATTTTTTGGCTGGCGTCGTTTCCGGTTCGCTTGGATCCAAAGTAAACGAATCAAAGTTTATGAAGTAGCCAGAAGCAGTTCGATCAATTGTTGGTATTGCAGGATTTATAGACATCGTAGTTTGTTCTTGTCGAGGCATGTTGACGTAGACATCTTTATTTAGTCAAGTTGTCTTTTATTTTGAGTTTGATTTTGAAATTGAACTTCAGGTTCAAGAGGAACGACTTCCATAGCATTGTTGATTAGTCCTTCATTCCGTGCAGGAGACTCTTCAAACGTGATGAGTCTTTCCGTTTGAACTTCTTGGATTGTAGCGAGAGGAGGATGTCTGCTACTTTGGAGTCCACGTGGCCTACTACTCAGTATCGGCCACAAAGTGTGGTTTGATTAGATCGATTAAGACGAATCTTGTCTCCTTTTTCCCGGCCAGAGGCGGTAGAAGTACAGTTCTTGTTCCTTCAATCGCTAGGACCGGTACAGGCTTTCTGTATGATGGCCCAAATTCTTTCTTGTCCGCTATCTTCTCTCTGACCAGATCCCCGACTTTTGGGATCCAGACAGGCCTCGCCGTGACTGATTTGACTTCCCCAGTGGCAGTCTTCTTCAGGTGGACATTACTTTGTTGTGTCCTGGATTCATTTAGATCCTGTAAAACAGCCAAACGATCATGGATGTCAAAAGGCTTTTCATCCACCACTGCCCCTTCACAATCAAGATCAGGTACCCACATTCTTGTCCCAAATAGGCCCTTATATGGAGTGACCCCCCCAGAGAACTTCTTGGCATGTTGTTCAAAGCTCGCTGGACTCCATACAGATGTTTTACCCAACTTTCCCCCGTGCCTAATACTCTAGCTGTTAAAGATTGCTTTAAGTCTCGGTTTTTTCTCTCCACAACCGAATTTCCCTCTGGATGGTACGGTGATGAGTACCGCAACGCTTCACCCAATCCTCGCATGGCCTCCTTGTAAGTCCAAGAGCTAAACGCAGGGCCCTGATCTGAATGTAATGTGCCAATTGTGTATGTCCCTAGAAAGACTCACAAATCTTTGATAACAGTTCGAGCGTCAGCCGAGCGTTGGGGCCACACCCATAGGAATCTTGAGCAGGAATCCACTGCAACCATGATATACCTGTAAGCCCCATCTCTTTGTAAGGGGCCACAGTGGTCCAAATAAACACACGCTAGTGGTTTGTCAGATATTAACAGCGGTGTCTGCGCTGGACGTGTTACGGTGGAGCCTTTCATATGCTGGCAGATGTCGCATTTCAAGACTAAGGGGCCGATTCCGATTCGGGCCGGAAATCTCTCCGACCGAGCCGGACCCGGAGAGATTTCCGACCGAATCGGACTCTAGCAGTCCGACCGAACGAGTACGATGCGCACATATGCTATCGGACTCGATTCGGTCAGACTCCCATTGAAGTCAATGGGAGCCAGTCGTACAACCCGTACACGGGCTCCCATTGACTCAATCGAACAAGGGCGCCCCCTACAGCGTGTGCGCGTCAATGCGGGTCACGCCGTACATGCACGTGTAGGGAGGACCCATGTGTCCCCCCTGTGTGCGACTCGCGCGGCTATGCGTACAGGGGGGTCCGACACGGACCCCCAAAGTACGGCTCCGACTGCTCTTTCGAGCCGGAGTGCGCGGCTCGGTCGGACTGCTCGCGGCGCGCATCGTACTTACCCGGCCGGGGAACGTCTCCATTGCGCGGTGCGAGTCAAGTCCGAATGAGTCGGTCGGTGCGGTTAGACCCGGGAACGGTCGGTCGGAGCGGTCGGGACGCCCGGACGAGTCGGTCGGCGATTTCGCATCGTACTCGCTCGCCCGGAGGGCTCCGAATCGGATCCGGTTAAGCCGAATCCGATTCGGAGCCCTACCGGCCGAGATCGGAATCGGCCTCATAGTCTTTAGTCTGCTTTGTTAAGTCAGGCCACCAATAGCGTTGTTTCAACAAAGAAACCATCGCCGTCACTCCTGCATGTGCAGAACCTATCCCTTCATGTGCTGCAAGTATTAAACCTAACCTACGATCCATGTTTGGAATTACTCTATCCCCCACTCCAGGAATCTGAGCAAATGGAATATTATTGGCATCTAACTTGTAGGAGTACTTGAGTGGAAACCTTTTTGGTACTGCTCCGCTGTTTTCGCAACAAGCATTGATAGCTACCATAATCTCACTGTCTATTCTCGTTTTAGAACGAGTGATTGCAGCTACGGAAGCCGTGCATACAGACCCTTTGCGGATTCATCAACCAATGAATTCCCTTCAACGTGAACGCCATCAAGCTGATGACTCAGTGTATGTATCATGTGAGCTCTCAGTAGTTCAATTTTCAACTCCACTACCTATTTCCATAACTTTTTATGCTTAATTGTGCCACCTTTTGCATCTTTGAACTTGCTTTGAACCCTGTGCGGCAAATATTCATTGTAAGACTGCACACAGTAAAAGGAATCGCACACAATTAGTGTGGGGAATACTCGATCCGTATTTACCAGTGCCAGTATCAGCGCTTTTAACTCTGCCAGCAGTGCCGTGCAGTCTCCTAGAGATTGCGTTTTTGTGCAACTTGGGTGGAACTTTCCATCCCGCATGCGACCTTTAACAATTGCGCATGCCGCGCTATATTGTTGCTTACTTCCTGTGGCCGGTTGAGCAGATCCGTCAGTGTAAATTATATATTCATACTGATCTAGAGGCATTATTTCGTTTGGCAGAGGACATTCTTGCTCGTATTGCAGAAATGCTTGTGTCTTTCAATTTGGGTCGTATCTGTATTCTACATCTGATGCAGTGAGTGAATTAGCCCATTGTATCCATCTAGGATGTAAAGCTTTAGCATTAGGAACGCTTGCCTTTGTCGCAGCCTCTAAGGCTGGAACCGGAGTCACTACTATTATTCGTTTCCCCTGAGCCAGTGCTCTTTCTCTCACTACAGCAGTCTGTACTGCTGTCAGAATCTTTTCTGTAGATGCGAAGCGCATCTCAGCATTTGTGTGCAAATGTGATTTGTATGCAATTGGTACTCTCACCTTCATCATATGTTAGATAGGTGTACCCAGATTGATCCGCAACTATACGGATCACCAGGTTGCGTACGTTTACGCGTGTCTGTAAGTGTTTGGAAGCTATCATGTCAGCTTGTAAGGAACGAAGTGTATCTGTATGTTCCTGTGTCCATTGTTTTACTGAAAAATCAGGTTTTATTAAATCGTAGAAAGGTTTTACTCTTTCTGCGTAATCCAAAATGTATGTTCTACCAAAATTTAGGAATCCCAGAAATGACTGTAAATTTTGGAGGTTGGAGCAGCGCACATTTTTCTAAAAAATTGGCTGCCAGGCTTTTTCCTTCACTTCAAAGCTCATATCCTAAAAACAGGACACTGAGATGGGCAATTTTTGATTTTTTAAGTTGAATTTGTAGCCCTCAGATGCAAATCCCAGAATTATGATATTTACTCTGTTCAAGTGCTCCTCTAGGTCATCGTCCATTAGATAAATATCATCCACATAGGACAATGCCTCTTCATCCAAATTTTGAAGTAACTCAGTTACTCTGGCCGAAAACAACCCAGGGCTGTACTCATACCCTTGGGTGAGTCGACAAAATTGCCGTTTCATCCCTAGCGCTGAGAAGGCTGTCAGATACCTGCTTTCAGGCGCTATATTTTGGCAGAAAAATCCATTTGAGATATGAAGTGTTGTTTTATATTTTTTCCGCACAATGTTATTCATTAATGCCGCACTATGTGAATTTTGGACTGCAAATGTCTTAGTGCAAGTGTTTAAATGTCTATAATCTAAAACTTAACGATATGTATTGTCAGGTTTCATGACCGGAAACAAAGGATTGTTCATTGATGATGTGCAATTTCCGATCGCCCCTTGGTACTCAAGTTGATCTAAGATCTCCCTGACCTGTTTTTTAGCTTCTTGCTTTATTGGATACTGCCTCTGTGCAGTTGGAGTATTTTTTAAAAGAATTATGTGGTGGGTTGAATCCTCATCCCATCCAACATGGTTTTTGTATAATGCCGGAGCCTGGGCTCCCACCCACTCCTGCACATAAGTGTGTTATAAGTGCCTGGGAATATGGTCTGAGAAGGCCGGAAGAATTATCGTTTCTCCTTTAGGGCAATCCATGATGAATGCTGGCAGCCAATCTTGTTCAGCTAATAAAATATCATAGCCACACGTCAGGTTCTCCCAAAAGAGACCTCTTACTGTTCTACATTTGTCCCCCTCCATTTGGAGCGTTATTTCATATACTTTATGTGGGACCCTTACCCTAGTATCGGGTGTTTCTACCGTGATATAATCATTCAAGTCCGCTGTCACCAGAAATTCCATCAGGTTCTGGTGAGCTATTGTTATTTCTGCTGCTCTGTCTAGCATCGTCAGAGCCCATTCCCCGTTCAGTAGTCGAGTCCTCAGAATTCTGGGCATGTCTGATCTTTAGACCTGCAACCTTCTTCTTTTTGAACTGAGGCTTTTGCTTTGGTTTTTCTTCTTTTTTAGAAGTGTAATCTTGAGCGTGCTGCTTGTCTCTGGACTTTGTACACTCTTCTTACCTTTCTGACCGTCTTTCCCTCTCAGAGTTTTTCGATGAACCCTGAAAGGAAAGAAAGGAACGTGTATCAGTATCCTGTTACCTGTCAGGTTTCCTAATGTTATCCCTATTCCTTAGGTTATACCTCTTTTCGGAGGGCTCCTGTGGAGGAGATCTACCTCTGATTGAGATCTGTTTCCTTTAAAGCTTTGTTGTTTTTTATTGTCCTACTTCTTCTTTGTAGAAGTAGGTATCTGCTTAGAAGTGTCCTTTTCAGGACTGCCCATCAGTTGTGGTTTTAAAGCTTTCCCACCCAAACTGTCTCTGCCTAAATCTGCATATGCAGTTTCAATTATTTTTGGTAGTTCGTGTTGTTGTTCTAAAGGACTGAACTCCCTTAGGCATTGGCGGATAGCCACTGAAGCTGCTTCCCCTTTAATATTAGCTAATATTATGGCTGATACCTGGGCATAGTTACCTAGTAACTTTATCCCTAAGTTTAGGGCAGGCTCTGCTCCGTACTCATTTTGTATTTGTCTCAATACATCTGGTACTACTGCTAATGATGGGATACCATGTGTTCTGGATAAATGGCAGCAAAGACTGTACCCCAAGTGGTACAATCCTCTACTTGTGGTGTTATCCCCATGGGCAAGGAGATTGCCAGCATTCTGTGTTTTTCATACAGGGTAGTATTCGGGAATACTGCCTCTAGCTGTGTTATTTTCTGAGCTACCCAGATTGGCATTTGTTCACGTTTTGTGGGCATTTTACCCATTACCGCGTGTAATGTTTGTGGTGTAAGTTTAGTTGCTGTACCCTGAATTTGAGTTCCATTAGTTGCAACTATCGCTGGTTGGACTGTAAGTGTCCTCATGATGAATTGCATCAAGTTTCTGTATATTTTAATTAAATCTTTGTGTTGTATGAATAAGTCTCCTGGTGGCATTGTTTCAATGTCAGGATGTGGTGTGTAGGCTACTAATATCGGCCATGTTGCCCCTTCTGTTCCAAGCGGGCCGAGTCTTATTCTTCTTCTTATGTGGGGTAGGGCGCCTTTAAACCAGTATAAGTGTTCCTGGCACGCAAGCGGTACCTCAATGTCCTCGAACGGACAATATTCCGCTGGTGCATCTCCTTCTGTGTAGGAGTGAAATGTTTTTGTTCTTGCATTTGCTGCTGGGAATGTAACCCACAAATAAAATACCTCTGTTCTGTTTGATTCGTGTGCCTCAATCACGAAAACTACTATGCCACCCCTAGATGACAGACCATGCTCTAGCAGTTTCATGGTGACTGTATTTCTAAAGTTTGGTGCAATTTGTATTGCATCTGCATCTTCCTCCTCAGAGAGGGGCAGTGCTTGTTGCAGTGGGTCTAATTATTGGTTAGACATTGCTTTTAGTACACTAAATAACTTTTCAAGGGAACCAAGATACGGTGTTTATGCACAATTTTAGGAACACTGTGTCCTTCAAGTTTGATTAACCAACAGCCAATAAATAGGATTTTGTAGCCTACTCAGCTATGGTGGAGTTTGTGCCCACCCACTCCAGACGTCTCTGGTGTTTTGTGAGTAGGGTCTCTGAGAATAGCATGACTGAACTACTCAGATTCTACTGTTAAATTAGTACCCAACCAACTTTGGCGGCGCCATGTCGTGTAGTTCCTATATAACCTATACAGGATCTGCGCGTTTGGATAACATAAACTAAGGGATTGGTGGCAGACTGATTCCGTGCACCCCCACCGGATACGTTAGCCTCTCCGTATTAGCTAGCTCACAGTACCACTATAATCTCCTCTTACCGAGGACAGAATAGTAAAGTGATGGTATAGTTCTACCATCTTGCAGAAATATTGAATATATACAAGTACATAAAACACATGATAAAAAGTGCGTACTCCTACGATGTCTCCCTAAGAAGATTTACCTAAATGCACCTAGCATCTGTGTAGGTGATATCCCAAGAATCCCTCTAGGATCTAGTCAACCCCATTACCTTAGAATGAGAGAATATGGGACCCCGTCCTGGTCTCGAGGTGGACACCCCGCAAGGGATGTTAGACCACTGCGAGCTGGAGCGTCTGCATGCAGAGACCTCAGCGTCTCTGGTCAGTGTGTCAGCCGGTAAGTCTCGGTCTCCTCTATCTTCCTAAGCAAGATGTGCTGTTTATATACCCATAGGTCTCCCCAGGGGTCCTACCTTGCTGTGTTACTGTGTCGGCCTAAAGGATGACGTTGGGCCTGAACTTTATATGGAGATATTAAACAGGAGATGGTAATCCTACTGTTAGTCCTGCTGTGCTTCCAAGAAGCCTCATGCATAATGTATGAGAATCGAACCAGGGAAAAACCCGCGTTCTGAATGCAGTGTGATATCTAGGTAAAAGGTCAGTACCCAAGAACCGTTATGTGTGTAATGTAGGGAAGAATATAGGTGAAAGGTTACAAGGTTACCTGCGCCTATATAGGTTACCTATATGGAATATAACAGGAGCAGAGTTTTACTCCCAGGCTTAGATCCTACCCTCCGCAGCTGCATTACACACCCATGTCAAGATGGGGTCCCAGAAACCCAAGGCTGCCTTAAATGCATCAACTGGTACCCCATCTGGGCCTGTTGCTTTCCTAGCTACACTTTGATGTAAGGCAAGGTGGACCTCATCAAGGGCAATATTTAATGGGGGGTCCTATTTAAGACCCCCTCACACTTAGTTGAGCCACTATCCACCAGATTTGAATTAAAAATTGCCAAAAATGTGTTGTCCATGATTCACAAGAGACAAAGGAGTTAAGCTCCGGGATTTAATCATTTTTTAAGAACTGAGCATTACTGTGTCCCAAAAAAGCTTAGTATCCTTCATTTCAGCAGCAATAATCACTTTAAACCAAGCCTCATCCTTTAACACTTTCTTCCTAGTTGCTACGGCTAGATTATAGTTTTTCCGGAGGAGCTTAATAGCCGTAAGGTACCTAGGGGAACAATGTAAGGCCAATTTAAAACTCTGAAAAGCCTGTGTACATGAGCTGTCAAACCACCCATTATTGCTAACTTTTGTAGATCTTGGGCATAGTGTAAGAAGAGAATTTATTGTACAAGTTATCTGGTTAAAACTAGACAATAATGTTCCATGTTCTTCCGCCTCCTCCAGGCAATAGCCAAACTCAACTGGGTTCCTATTTACTACTTGGCATAGCACTCTACTGGGGTCTATTGCTGCCCACTTAATGCACACATCATTAGGCCTTACTGGGACAATATTAACTACACATGCAGATTCTTCGATGTTAATATCCCAGAAGAAAAATAGTAAAACTATTAGATTATGGTGACTAATAGCGATTGGAATGAGGTTTTGAGTACAGACTCAGTCACAAACTGAGTTAGAAATCAGGACATGGTCAACAGTGGTGTGAGCATTTCTGCCAAAGAAAGAAGATATCTGCTCACCCTTCGGCTGGGCATTTACAATCTAGCAAAAAGATCATATTTAAAAACTAATGAATTTAGTGCATTCCCATAATCATTATGGGGGAAATGTGAAATGCCATATCCATCAGGGCTAGAAAGTCCACATATAATTTTTGCTGGAAGAGGACATGTCTGAATAGCAAAATCACCTGCGCATATCAAGGTAATGTGTGAATGGATGGAGCGCAAAAAGGTATCCAATCCCACCTCAAGGGCCTAAACCACCTGGCTACGAGAGGAATCAAATACATTATTTCAAAAAATGACTACCTCCAGATTCTGCTGTCAAACAACACACTATTAAGAAATACATCCTTGACCCCAGTACTTACCATCAGCAAAATATTTGCACTGAAAAGAGGAATGTTTCCAAAAAATTTAAAGTTTAACGCTAGAAAGTAAATATCAGTGCCTCAGTGGGCATGAAATCTTTAGTAATTCTGGGCCAAAACCTCCCTCTTTTTGTCCCCTATCCTCGATCTGCACTTCATTTCCGCTGGATCAACGGTGTTAAACATCCAATTTGCACCACTGGAGGGGCCTGAAATGCTCCCTAAACATGAGTGATTTTTTGTGAACAGGAGCAGAGTGAGGAATTGGGTGCCTTGGAACAATATTTGTCTCTGTCAACATTTCTGCTTACCTAATAAAACAGTTTGGGCTTATTTACTAGGAGTATGTAAAATTGTGAAGCCACATGGCTCATAAGTCCCCATAAATGCCCATGTTATAATGCAAATCACATGTAGCTATGTAGTCATGCATCTATTTGTTGTTTCATTGATACCAGTCCCCAAGCCATCTGCACTGAAATTGATGTCCCAAACCAAACAAAGTCCAATCATCTTTTATAAATCCAGTACCAACTATGGCAACCAACTGGGAGTTCTAGTTTTAGTATTCTTTAATATAGTTACCTCTTGAGTCATGGTGCAACACGTTGGGTCCAACATATATGTATTTTCATTAAAAAAAAGAATATTAATTTGGCCATTATAATGTTTTGCATTAAGTATAGACACAATATGAAGAAATGTGTCAGCAATCTTTGAGTTATGTAATAAATATTAGAACAAAGTCCAAGATGGAAGCCTCTATACAGATGGGACACAACTTGGTGGCCTTTTTTAAAACATCATAACATTAACTGTGTCTTAATTCATCAATAGCACATGCTCATTAAATCCACGCATGATTTCTTTGCTCTAAAGCCACTTAAAGAGTGAAACAAAGCATTTATAAAATGTTAACCTTTCATTCTTAGGATTTTATTTGAGCAAGGTGACAAAATGAGATTTGAGTTATCAATTGTCAAAGAATGACACATTGATTTGAATATATCTTTAAAGCTATTTTTATAGATGTATAAGAAAACTGAAAATGCTGCAAGGTTTACTGTGTTCTTGGAATATCCAATACAAAGTTGTGAAGCACGGTGTTTCTTCCTTTCTCATGTGTCTCTTATTAATAACACAGTTTCCTCTTTCATGGAATAAAAATTTTGCAGATAAAATAAATGTAACTAGATAGACAGTGAGTGCTATTTTTCATCAATAGTGAACATAGGCTAAAAAGTGAAAGCAATAAACAATAAAGTAATGTTTTTTGTTTACTACGTTTGTACTTTACAATACAATTTTATTTTATAATAATCAATGAGAGAAAACATTTTACTGCAGACTATTATGAAAATAATGTGTATGGTGGAAATCATATTTTCTGAAGATATAAGTTAATAGCGTACATTCAAATGTAAAATAAAATGATGTTCAAATTGAATTCCATTTGAATATACATATTTCTGATACAAAATCCTTTGTATAGTGGTATGTCACCTAAATCCTCCTCTGTTGGATAATGGTGATGCAGACAAATCATCTTTTCAAAGGAAAAATGACACATTTGTTGATTAGCAAGGATTTGTTGCAGTTGATTAAAGAAGACATACTTACTTTACAAAAAGGAATGTTTTGTCCAGGCAAGATGATTTAGCGAGTTAGACTGTAACTACTGATAGTGTCTATGATCAGACCTGTCAACTTCTAAATATGTTTCACCCTGTGAGAGAAGGAAGGTGGGCCTTAGTAGAGGAGGGCTTTGTGCCTTGCACTGCTTGTAATGCACTTCTACCCCTAACCCCCTCCCAAGAAAGATTCTCAGTCTGCCACCAATGTCCTAGGGTATTTTCACACCTGATGAATATCGGCTGTAGAGGAGCTGAAAACCCACTCTACTTGGGGCTTTCCAGCCCGCCTTTAGATCCATTGTGTGATATTGGCTCCTCACCAGGTGACCCTGTGAAGACAGCCAACATAGTTTGACACATGGTGGCACCATGGGTGTTGGCAGGTCTGTGTGATGCATGTTGCAAATTCTAATATCAGCAAGACCAACACATGCATCCATCATCGAGATTAGTTACAATTTTTAGCAACAGTGATTAAAATGGCAGAAATGGGTTACTAAGATCTACATAAAACATAATTTTACATTACTACTTTCAACAATTACTTGTGATAATCTGAGTTTGAACATTTGAGATAATTATATGTACTATTCCTTCCAGGTTTTATAGGTTAAGAAATCCCCAGCACGCTAAGGTGTGATAGAGACTAGAGACTTTTACATATGCAGTAGCTTAGATTCCACATTAACCTTAACAGAAACAATCCACAGAAGTAAGCAAAAAGTTTCCAAAAATTATCATGTTGCTGTCAATAGGGAGGTGTAGCATTGACATAAGCAGCAATTCAAAAAAGAAATGCAGGTAAAAGAATAAAAACATTAAGACAGAAATCAAGTTCATAAAACTTGTAATATGTAAATATACACTAAAAATTCTGAGAATATATTACTGATGGTATGGAAATAGGTATACTATTTGCAATTTAATTGTAGTTCAATTGCTAGGTGTAGAAGATACTAGGAGTCAATGTACATTCAAAGGAGAGTTGAAAAATCAGGATGCCTCATGAGTGTTTCTACAGGCTTTATATTTGGATCAAGGACACCAGAGTGGTGGCCGGTGGACCTTGGTGCCCCCCCTGTCCCCAAGACCCTTGTTAAGAACCTGGGCAGCCGCGTTGATCAGGCTTTGACCCTGAAGGAGCATGCTGCTTATACTGTTGGCTCCTGCTTCCACGTGCTGGGTTTATTACGGCAAGTTTTTCACCTTCTCCAAGATTCTACACGTAAAACCCTTATTCAGACATCGGTATTAAGCCGCTTAGACAACTGCAACGCTCTCCTGGTCTCAGCCAACGAGTCCTCGTTATGCAGATTGCAGGTGGTTCAGAACACCGCAACGCGCCTTGTCCTGAATGCCCCCACGAAAACTGCCTCCCTCCCTCTCCTCCAACAGCTTAATTGGCTCCCGGTGCGCAAGCGGATTAAGTTCAAAATCTGCTGCACCGTTCACAAGGCCTTGTATAACAATGGCCCTTTCTATCTCACTGAGAAATTCAATCATTATGTTCCCTCCAGGACTCTTCGCTCAGGAACCAAATCTCTTCTCTTGGTCCCCCGGGTCAGGAAATCAAGGTTGGGTGGGAAAGTGTGGCTCAATGGTTAGAGCGCCAGACCCTGATGCAGAGATCTGGCCCGGGACCAGGGTTCAATTCCCGCCTCGGCGGTTCTTGGACTCAATTTCCTCGGACCTGATAATTCTCGCCTCGGTGCCTATTCTAATCATGGGTCCCACTCTGCAACTCTGGGCAATAGCTTGCTTAATCTCCACAACTGCCCCACCAGCGCTGGGATGCCTGGCTTCACCTTGGGGGTGCCCAGGAGTGGACATTTCACAGGGAATAGCCAGGAAGGGTTCCACAGCGGTATGCGTATAGCGCCAGGATGCCCCAGTTGGGGTGGCAGTGCGCTTTACAAGTACGAATTTACCTTTACCTTTAAAGCTTTTTCCTACCTCGCTCCCCTTTATTGGAGCCAGCTCCCCATCCATCTGAGACAATGTTCTGACTATCTTCAATTCAGAAAGCTTCTCAAGACCGCTCTGTTCTAATATTGCCCATCATCCTTCCTGCAGCACTGTTTGAAGTGCAGAGATACCCCTTCGGGGGTGATTCAGGCGCTATATAAAACCTTTAAATAAATAAATAAAGGTGGAAAAGGTAGGCTCTCACACAGATGTATGAAGACATACTGATGTTTTAAGCAATTGCAAATATGATTGATGAACAGAAAAAAAGTTGAAAGTAAACATAAACACCTCCAAGGTCCAATATATGAGGATGCAGGGTGGTCCAACCCTACACGCTGAGCCAATCCACATTGTGAGTTCCCTGTTTCAGTTTTTGCACTGTTTGAACATCTAAAATGGGAGATGCTCTAACTCTGTGATGGGAAAGAGGTAAAAGCTTCTGATAGGGCTTCCTGGCCTTTAAGATGACATTTATAAAGGGTCAATAGAGGCTTATATATGAATAGTCTCAATTTAATAGAAATAGATTCATCACAGGAACATCCTGTTGAGTTGAAATCCAACTGTTAGGGTACATGTGGAGTTTGGTTGAAAAAAGGATTTTTTCAGGCTATAATTTTTGCAAAGCTACTCCTTAGGAATATGGGCCTCATGCACTTAGGATTCTTCTCCAAACTCTCTGCTTTCTACAATCTTAGTGTGTCTGTTAGGAACAGGGATTGAATTCACAGCTCTCAGATTAACGCATATACATCTGGAGTCATTCTGAGACCTACCTCTTCATGATCTTAACAAAGATGGGACTAAAATGAAAATGCTATTGATGAATGAATGAAAAAACATTTCTAAAGCGCATAGCTACCCATGGGCATCCCAGCGCTGGAGCACAACTGAAGCTTCCGAGACTCATTTGGGGAAAAGCCATGTTTTCAGCAATTTGCGGAAGGCCAGGTGGTTAGTCTCCCTTCGTAGCTGAAGGGGAAGGGAGTTCCAGAGCTTGGCGGCATTGTATGAAAATAGACGGCCCCCACTTCTAACTCTCTTAATCCTAGGGACGAAAGCCAGATGTTGTTCATCTGAGCGTAGAGGCCTATTGGCTCGGTAGGGTTTGACCATGGAGGAGATGATCTCTGGTCCTTTCCCTCCAAACAACCTATGAGTAATACATAAGACTTTGAAGTGGACTCTCTCCTGGATAGGGAGCCAATGGAGAGCTTTCATGGCAGGTTTGCCAATTGACGATTCTGAGTTCCCATTAGAATCCTTGCGGCTAAGATCTGAGTCCAGCCATTGATTGGGCAAATGTAATGATGAAGTAATGTTTGAAATGTGTATTTCTTGCTCAAGGGCATATGCCTGTTTATCCTTGCCAGCTGTTCTCTGGTCCAGTTCAGGTGTCTCGGTGGAGTTCGGATGAACTGTCAATTCCAGGCAGTTGGTCCTGAACATCTGCTGTGGCAGTCTCCACTGGTTGTGGGCTCCCTTTACTCTAATGAACTGACGGTAACTAGTCACAATATCGAGAAAAAAAATATCGACTGGACAGAATATTGAGTTTTTTATATAGAATGGACAGAATATCGAATTGCAAAAATATAGTGGTGCAGAATATCGAAATGCAGGTAAGAAATATCGATTTCCAAAATATCGAAGTTAGTAATATCGATTTTTCTTTTTGTGTTTTAAGTGTTAGTATATGTGTTAAAAGTATGTATTATTTTTGTCATGTATGTTTGAATTTTGTAAAAGTAAGGAATTTTATGTTAATTAATTTTTGTGTAATTTAATTCCGTAGCGGGTTGTGGGTTTATAGGGGAATAGGGTGGGAAGTAATTTAATTATAATATATATTTTTAGCATTATTTAGAATTAATTAATTATATGTTTAATATTTTTTGCGTAATTTAAGTCTGTAGCGGGTTGTGGGTTTATAGGGGAATAGGGTGGGTAGTAATTTAATTGAAATTAGTTAATTTATTATTTTATTACTTAATAATTTAATATTTAATAATTTATATTGTTAATTAAGTTAATTAATTTATTACTAATTAATTATAAATTGATTAATAACAATTAATAGTTAATTGGTAATTATGTTAATTGTGTATTTTTTTATTAATTAGTAATTAATTAGATATTCATTATTAACAATTAATTTGTAAATATGTTAATTGTGTACTTTTTTATCAGTGGGTTGAGGGTTTATAGGGGAGTAGGGTAGGAAGTACTTTATTTTTATGTATTTTTTATTATTTGTTATATTATAATTTTTTTAAGTTATTTTATAGTGTTAATTGTGTTAATTAATTCAGATTTGATTGTTATTAATTATATTGTTAATTGTAATTAATTATGTTAATTTATTAATATGTTACAATATTGTAGGTAATGTTTATAGGGGAAAATGGTGGGAGGTAAATTAATTTTAAAAAAAAATTATTAATTGTTAATTAATTTTAATTATATTGCAGGAGTGGGTATATTAAATTATTCCCCTACACTATCCAACACTTTCCCTACTGTTGCACTCACTGGAGTGGGAATAGTAATTTTTAACCTCCCGCTATCCAACGCTTTCCCTGCTGTTGCACTCATTGGAGTGGGAATAGTCATTTTTACCCTCCCGCTATCCAACGCTTTCCCTACTGTTGCACTCACTGGAGTGGGAATAGTAATTTTTACCCAGCCGCTATCCAACGCTTTCCCTACTGTTGCACTCACTGGAGTGGGAATAGTAATTTTATCTTTTACGCTATGCAATCTTTTCAGTATTGTTATATTTAATATAGTGTCAAATATAATTTTTTTTTTAAATAATTTTAATGTTTTAACTTATTATATATAATTTATTTTTATATTTATATTATAGGTTTATTTATATATATATATATATATATATATATATATATATATATATATATATGTAATTATATTTAAAATTATGTTTTTAACATTTAATTATTAAAAATATTGATTTGTTTTTAATATTATTAAGTTAATAGATATGTAATGAAAAAATAAAAATGCATGTTTATTTTTTGTATTAACTTACATTTATTATTTATTAATTTTAAGGTTATTTAAGTATTTTTAAGTAAGTTTTACTTAATTATATTTATAATTTCATTAATTTTACATTACTTTTAAGACATTTAAAAAAGTCGATATTTTAGCAAACTATATTATTTACAACGATATTTTGGATTCGATATTTTTGTACTTACCTGTTTGTAGATAGGAATTCGATATTCTGGTAGTCGATATTTTGTCACCGATATTTTTGTAGGTCGATATTTAGCGCCTCGATATTCTGTCAGTGATTCGAACTGACCTGTAATGCACAATCGGATTGTGTCTTTCATTACTTCTGCCCATGATCTTCAGACTTCTGGGTACCACCAACATTTCATTTTAATTTCCTGCTCAATCACCATGGTTGCTGGCATCGTCTTTGTTCTCTGCGTACAGCACGCTTGTTCCTCTTCCCCACCATCCACTTCTCCTACCACTACGTAGTGTCATTTGGACTGAGAGCTCAGTGATCAGCACTTTCTTGTCAGGAAATGACCACCTGTGCAGATCTTCCAAAGAGTGGACGAACTGGCAAAGCACTTCGCCATGCGTACCGGCCATCTTGATTCTGTTTATTTCATTTCAAAGGAGGGCCCGTTGGAGTGTCACACATGGTCAAGTCATGTCACCATGCACAGTGGCCATCTTAAGTCTCAATACTTCATGTTAAACAAAGGATTACGTCACAAAGCTGCATACTCAAGCCTGGCAGACATCTTTATTATTGACATCATTGCTATTTGCTATTTGTCTTCACTCTCCCGATGGCCATCTTTGTTGTGGGCTAATACAGCCCATGTTTACAGTCGACTATCAGTCAGTTTCTCTGCTGGACAAACATTATTTTTTCTGACATTTTCTCTACGGTTGCAGGAGAGCTAATATTCTTTTGCATTTACTTTATTGGATTGTTGGATTGGTAATTGAAGGAAGTATAGTATACAAACTTACTTTTCTTTTCCTGGAATTTATTTCTTTAACAACATTTATCCTTGTAGCTTTGCTCTTCAAATCTCACCTCCTTTACACCAACCATGGTATCTTCCCACCATCATGTACAAATTTCACTATTTTTGCAATACCCTGGTACATTACCCATGCAATGAAAAATCTGGTTGCGTGTATTTGGAAATACCTGATTGCTATTGATGCCGTTGACTTTGAACCTGAGCATAAAGCTGCTTTGTTTTTTAGCTATTTAGGTCAAAAGATTCAGCAAATCTTTGACACACCACTTGGGTGATCCAGTGTTTCGAATGAGTATGTTGACACTGTGGCCAGGTTGAAAAATATATTTTCAGAACAGCTAAGTGTACTTTTGGAACATTTTGATTTTTTTCAAACCTAAGCAAAATGTAGAGGATTGGTTTTGGAATATATTTCAGTCTTAATAATACCAGCATCCACTTGTAATTTTGGGTTGTAGCTTGATGTCTATATAAGGTATCAGTTTGTTTACAGCTGCTTTTGTAAGAAAATCTAGGAAAGACTTCCTAATTTCAGGAAGCTATAGATACGACTAAAGGCATAGAACAGTCCATTGTGTCCATTCCACTTATTGCTCAGGAGATAAACCTATAAACCAGGGCTCCCAAAAATCACCAGTAAATGTTACAGATGTGGTTCTAGAGCTCACTTATTTAATTTGAATTGTCCTGTCTTAGGTAAACACTGTACTAAATGCAGAAAATAGGTCATTTCCAAAGAGTGTGCAAGAGTGGTAAAAATATCTGTCAAAGTCAACAGTGTAAAGTTGGGTGTGAATGATTTTGCTTATGAGTTGTCCAAAATAATATTCACTGTTAACAAAGATGTTGATGTCACTGTCAAAGCCAAAGACATCTGGGATGAGGGGATGTAATCACCCTTCACCATTATTTTTGATTCTTTATTTTACAAACATTGGGGTAGAAATACAGGGGCCGATTCCGATTCCGGCCGGAAATCTCTCCGACCGAGCCGGACCCGGAGAGAATTCCGACCGAATCGGACCCTAGCAGTCCGACCGGACGAGTACGATGCATTCGCATGCTATCGGACTCGATTCGGTCGGACTCCCATTGAAGTCAATGGGAGCCGGTCGTACGACGCGTACGCGGGCTCCCATTGACTCAATGGGTGCGAGGCGAACAAGGGCGCCCCTACAGCGGGTACGCGTCCATGCGCATCGCGGCGTACATGCACAGGTAGGGGGGACCCATGGGTCCCCCTGTGTGCGACTCGCGCGCCTACGCGTACAGGGGGGTCCGACGCGGACCCCCAAAGTCCGGCTCCGACAGCTTTTTTGAGCCAGATGGCGCGAGTCGGTCGGACTGCTCGCGGCGCATCGTACTTACCCGGCCGGGAAACGTTTCCATAGCGCGGTGCGAGTCGTGTCCATGTGAGTCGGTCGGAGCGTGTTGAAGCCGCGTACGAGTCGGTCGGCAATTTCGCGGGTGCTTGCATCGTACTCGCTCGGCCGGACCCGCGTACGATTCGGTCGGGAAACAGGGCTCCGAATCGGATCCAGTAAATCCGATTCGGAGCACTACCGGCCGAGATCGGAATCGGCCCCATAGTGTTGAATAATCCTGATATAAATCCCAAGGCCTGCGGTGACCAGGAACTAGATATACTTGGGTATTTTATAGATACTGTTATGTGTTTGGGTATAAAGATTGTTAAAAAAATGTATGTGGCCATAAGGATAGAAATATTTTTGTCTGGCAGCATCTTGTATAATTGGGTATGATGTCAGTTCCAGACTCTGATACACCTCTAACGATTTCTGACATTTCCATATCTCTAGTTGAGAATACCTACGGGCACTCAGTAACACATATTGTAAATAGGTTACCTGAGGATTTTGATGAGAAGAATGGTACGATTACCAAGTATGAACACAAAATTAGGCTTAAAAAACACTGTACCAGTTGCTCACAAAGTATGACCTGTTACTTTTACTGAGAGATGATCTAAAAAAACGATGCACAAATTGGTCTCTGGGGACATAATTCAAGAGGCCAGTTCTGCAGGATGGGTCAGCCCTATTGTTATTGTTAATAAAAAGTCAGGAGAAATTTGTCCGTGTGCAGAGTTTCACACACTTAATAAGAATATTTTAGTTGTTTGTCACCTGCTACCGAAAATCCACGAGATACTAGCAAATTTGGGTCAGGCCACTATACTATATGAGGTCCGCATATCACCAGATCACCTTAGCTGCTGAATCCCAAGATCTAACTACAGTTATCACACCGTTTGGAGCACACAAGTATCTTAGGTTGCCATTTGGCATAGCCGCTGCAGCTAGTGTTTTCCAAACACGTATGGACACTACTTTGGTTAGAATCACTGGGGTGCAAGCCGTTCAGAACAGTGTTACCATTTTTGCCAAAGAAGTACAAGAATCTGATTTAGTATAAGGTTCTCACTGTTGTTAGGGACATTGCCATTACTCTGAGATAGAACAAATGTCAATTTTTGCTCAACAATTGAATTATCTAGGCTATAGTATCAATTCCAAGGGTATTAAGCCAACATTTTATTTAATTCTAGCTATCCATCATGCTCCTACACCTAAGGACAAGGATCAAATTAGTTATTTTTAAAGTCTGGGTGAGTATTACTCATATTTTATTCAAAGGTATGCCTTCATGGTACAACAGTTGCATAATTTACTTAAGAAAGGCAAAAAGGTTGTCTAGAGTGATCTGGTAAATAAGGCCTTTCTAAAGATAAAGCAGGTCATTGTTTCCGCTCCTGCTCTTTCACATTTTGCGGCTGGTAACAAATATTCTTTAACTTTTGATGCCAGCCAGATTGGTCTTGTGGCTGTTTAATCTCAATTGGTACATGACAAGGAACAAACCATTGCTTTCGCTTCTCGTCCTTTGAAAAAAGCAGAACTCATTTACAACACATTTGAAAGGAAACACTTGCTTGTTGGGCTGTTGGAAAGTTTAGAACCTCTTTATGGGGCTTTCATTTTGATTTCTATACGGACCAAAATTCTTTGGTTTACTCGCTCAGGGAAGGCTTGGTTCAGGGAAGGCGTCTGCCAGACTTGTCAGATTGTTGTAACATCTTCGGCAATCCAATTATTCTCTGAAGTTTATAACTGAAGACAAGAATCTGAGGATGGCCTGTTTGCCTAGAAAGCCTGTTGCTGATTTAAAGGAGGTACAAGAAAAAGAGATGGCATGTCTGGTAGCATTAGCAGAGGATATCTCGAAGGAAAAGACATTGTTTCATCCCAGCAGTTGCTTGATGCCTTAAAAGATGATGATGTTTTACAAGCTGTCTTAAAATTTGTCAAGGTAGCATGGCTAAAAGAAAGAAAGACAGTTGGAGTCTGCTTTGAAAACCTTTGCACAAATGTCCAACGAACTGTCAGAAGTTAAAGGTGTTTTATAAAGACATGAGCTTTGTGTTCGTCCCACTTCTATCAGGGAACAATACTATCAGTGGGTATCTATGGAATCACAGGTGTCCAGATGAATTGGTCAGTTGTATACATATATCTTGTTGGACAAGCATTGGAAGAATCATCAGACCCCATTACATATGGTTTCTTTACCCAATGTTGTATGGGTGGAGGTAGTCTTAGACTTCGAAGGCCCATTTGAGATGTTATCATCAGAGAAGAAGTATATGTTGGTGTTGATTCATTATTTTTCAAAACTGATATATTTTGATTTTGCTCCTAACACTAGTGTAGTAATTACATTTTTGGAAAGAGCCTTTGAAATCGAAGGTCCCCCAAAGAACTAATCACAGGCAATGGCATACTTCAATGCAGATTGAGCAATTTATAGGCTCACATAAAACTACACATTAGCATGTTGCCTTTTATTCTCCCACATCTAATGGCTTGGTGGAAAGAATGAATAGATTTTTGAAAGAAGGGGTTCAGACAACTGCAGCATTAGTGATTGATGTTAACATTTTTTGAGACAGAAATGATGGTCATATCTTACTACTCCCATTAGTTCCACTAGAATTTCATTATTTCAAATTTTGCGCAAGAGAACTCCTATGACCAGATTTTGAACAGACTGGATTAAGGACTTACAGAATGATTCAGTCAGTTCAAATGTCAGTGCCGACGATATTGCTGCAAGGGAGTCACAGCAACAAAACATTTATACATATAATTTTGAGACAAAGCATCACGTCAAGGCTGTCTCTTTTGAGGTTGGAGATAGGGTTGTTATCAACAAGTCAAATAAAGTAAAGAAGGGCGAGTCTAACTTTATTGGTACTCTGCAAATTTGCTATAGTGTCTAACGGATCATTGTTAACTTTGGGTAATGACTGGTGGAGTAGGAGAAGTTTGGTAAACCTGTCGCAGGAACAGGCTAAAATAGTTTTGTCTTGTAAGACTGTAGATCATGGGGTTTGTTTAGATAGCGTGTGGTGTGGATCAAGCCTATTGCTTCAGCCACTGCTACCAACCTAATGTTACACCTTCAACCCCTATGATGAGTTTGCTTGTATCTAATGGTGCCCCATCTTTGTTTTCAAAATTACAAGGTGAAACTAGTAGTTACAGTTTTTATTCTGAAGTGGACACAGGTGTGCATTCTTTGAATGAATTACCGGTCACACTGTTCTCTACTCCTCACTCTTTCTGCAATCCATACATGCCTACTAAATGTAAGGAATTTTATTTGCATTAATTTCTATTTGTTTTTGCTGTTTGTTAAGGGCGGTGATGTTGTAAGTGATGCAATGTACATACATCTCGGCTAGTGTACATCCATTTTTTTTAATTTGCATTCTTCCCTTTTTGGTTTGTTTGTTTGTTAAAGGGGAAGATGATGGTAATGTGTATTTCTTGCTCACTTGTTTATCCTTGTCTGGAGTACTCTGTTTCAGTTCTGGTGTATCGATGGAGTTCCAATAAACTGCCTACTTCAGGCAGTAGGTCCTGAACATCCGCCAAGACAGTCTGCTCTGATCGTGGGCTCCCTTTTCTCCAATAAACTTACCTGCTACTCACAAATGGATCTGGTGAAGTTTCTTCATTACAGAGGGTCTATCACAATTCATGGTTCTGAGCCTTGCTTCCATGAAATCACAACTTAAAGCTGAAGACCATGCACAGGCACCTGCAGAGAGTTGGGAGCAGACTCTGTGGTCTACTGCCACTGCCATGTTCAGTGGGGGTTGGGCCCCCACTGTGAGTTTGGCCTTTGGCCATGTACAGGAAGGGATGGCAGCCTATAGGGGTCTAGCAGGGATACAGGCCAGACACTGCAATCAAACCCCACTGAACACTCATTTGGCTGTGTGCTGTGGATATTGGCCATACATGGTGGGCCAGGTCAACGCCTTGGCAAAAGGCCAGGTCCCGCTGCCAACCCCCATAGCACATGGCAAAGACAAAGCACCTTGGTATTTGGTGGCCTGTAAAGAGTTGGTTGTAAATGTGAGGTAGGGGGCAAGGAACATTTAGATAAATTCTTTGAAAAAAAAAAACATTAAAGTGAAATTATGGCTAGCTTTAGTTGTAAGACCTTAATGTAGAATTGAAAAGCCTCAGAAATTTGGTGAAAAAACACAAATGGTAGTTATGGACAGAAAACAAAAACTGAAAACCACTGAAATTTGCCAGTTATACTTAAATAAACTAAGCGTAACTCGTGCCCTGATATTCACTGCTTACGACCTTACTAAATACACCACTCATGACATGTTAAGTGGCATCATTTTTGACATCACTGATGACATTATTGCATATCCATAAATGGTTTCCTATATACTTTGCTATATTTCTTTGTTTTTGTGGTATATATCTTACAAAAGACTATCACCTAATCCTGGCTATGAGAAATTGGGTTGTTGGTTGACTGAGGTGTGAGGCCCGGTCAAGCAACAGCCATAATCTCTTGCAGGGTGAACCACAAAAAGTCACTAAATTAACCTCTGCTTAACCATGGGTAGCTTGAAACAAAAATCAGTCAGGCTAAACCTAGAGGCATTGTATAAAGTGTTTGTGCAGCACACAAACAGTAAGAAATTGAAAACACAGTACAGGTATAAACCCAAACCAATGTAGAAAAGTCGTGAACATTTTTAATACATTATTTGACACTAAAATGACAAACAGTAGGACTGGAGTTGCAAATTCTTAAAGTTTAAGGTTCAAAATGGCACCTAAAAGATCAAAGTGCCAACAGCAGACATCTAGTCAAATGAGACTGTGTCAAAGTCGAAAGTTGAGGCCGACACGATGGACCACAAATTGGATACAAGAAGTGGATTGGGCCTTGTCAGCGCTTACCTTCGGACTTTGAAAAATTATTGAAGAAAAATGTATCAGTAGGTAAAATGTAGCGGGCCAGGGCTGCAGAAGGTGTCTGAAGAGGGAGCTTCATCATCGGATGGCCTTGGGTTAAAGATGCAGTGAAGTGTTCTGCATTCGGACTTACTCACCGAAATAGAAGCTGAAAATCTCCAGCAGGACGAGATAGAGGGCTATGGCTGAAGACAGTTCCACGAGGTCGGATACCACTTTGGAGAAGGACCACTGAAACAGATTTGCTGTTGCAGAGAAGAATGAGTGTCTGAAAAGTTTCAGCGCTCCGTTCATCATCTCCTTGTGTTTGCTTTGTTCGCCTTAAGTTGGCAGGGTATGCCCAGACATGGGTCCCTTGCTCACTTTGCCACTGGATTCAAGCTAGCCTGGCTGATGAGGGCTGTTAGCCTCAAACCGGTGCCAGGATGCTAGCTTCCGGTCCAGGGAAGACATGGCTTGGCAGTTCGGTCTGGACTGTTCCCATGAGGCACAGGGTCAAAAAAGCTAAAGAATGATGATGGATTCAACCCAGATCTGTGACTGGGGGTGAGTGTTTGAAAGGTTTCAGCGGTCCGTCCATCATCTCCTTGTGTTTGCTTTGTTCGCCCTAAGTTAGCAGGGTATGCCCAGACATGGGTCCCTTGCTCACTTTGCCACTGGATTCAAGCTAGCCTGGCTGAGGAGGGCTGTTAGCTCCAAACCGGTCCCAGGATGCTTGTTTCCGGTCCAGGGAAGACATGGCTTGGCAGTTCGGTCTGGACTGTTCCCATGAGGCACAGGGTCAAAAAAGCTAAAGAATGATGATGGTTTCAACCCAGATCTGTGACTGGGGGTGAGTGTCTGAAAGGTTTCAGCGCTCCGTCCATCATTCCTTGTGTTTGCTTTGTTCACCCTAAGTTAGCAGGGTATACCCAGACGTGGGTCCCTTGCTCACTTTGCCACTGGATTCAAGCTAGCCTGGCTGATGAGGGCTGTTAGCCGGAAACCGGTCCCAGGATGCTTGTTTCCTGTCCAGGGAAGACATGGCTTGGCAGTTCGGTCTGGGCTGTTCCCATGAGGCACAGGGTCAAGACTGATTTTGAATATAGCTGTGTCTGAACTGGGGTGGCGAAGTGAGCTAAAGAATGATGATGGATTCAACCCAGATCTGTGACTGGGGGTGAGTGTCTGAAAAGTTTCAGCGCTCCGTCCATCATCTCCTTGTGTTTGCTTTGTTCGCCCTAAGTTGGCAGGGTATGCTCAGACGTGGGTCCCTTGCTCACTTTGCCACTGGATTCAAGCAAGCCTGGCTGATGAGGGCTGTTAGCCCGAAACCGGTCCCAGGATGCTTGTTTCCGGTCCAGGGAAGACATGGCTTGGCAGTTCGGTCTGGACTGTTCCCATGAGGCACAGGGTCGAGACTGATTTGCATATAGCTGTGTCTGAACTGGGGTGGTGAAGTGAGCTAAAGAATGATGATGGATTCAACCCAGATCTGTGACTGGGGGTGAGTGTCTGAAAAGTTTCAGCGCTCCATCCATCATCTCCTTGTGTTTGCTTTGTTCACCCTAAGTTGGCAGGGTATGCCCAGACGTGGGTCCCTTGCTCACTTTGCCACTGGATTCGAGCTAGCCTGGCTGATGAGGGCTGTTAGCCCAAAACCGGTCCCAGGATGCTTGTTTCTGGTCCAGGGAAGACATGGCTTGGCAGTTCGGTCTGGACTGTTCCCATGAGGCACAGGGTCAAGACTGATTTACATATAGCTGTGTCTGAACTGGGGTGGTGAAGTGAGCTAAAGAATGATGATGGATTCAACCCAGATCTGTGACTGGGGGTGAGTGTCTGAAAAGTTTCAGCGCTCCGTCCATCATCTCCTTGTGTTTACTTTGTTCGCCCTAAGTTGGCAGGGTATGCCCAGACGTGTTTCCGGTCCCAGGAAGACATGGTTTGGCAGTTCGGTCTGGACTGTTTGAGGCACAGGGTCAAGACTGATTTGCATATAGCTGTGTCTGAACTGGGGCGGCGAAGTGAGCTAAAGAATGATGATAGATTCAACCCAGATCTGTGACTGGGGGTGAGTGTCTGAAAAGTTTCAGCGCTCCGTCCATCATCTCCTTGTGTTTGCAGAGAAGAATGTAGCTGGAGAAGCTGTGAAGTCAATCCAGCCAGCAATGCACCTCGGGTGGAAAGGCAAGCAGGTTTGTCCCGGTCTCCTCCTGATTCTCAGAGCACTTTTTGGCCAAATTTTGGGAAATTGGCCAGCTGGGCACATTTAGACCCACAACCAAGGGTCCAGGACTGGTGGGACACTTCTTGGGGGTTCAGAACTCACTCTGGCTGGGTCCAGGTGCAGGTTCAAGATGGTGGGAGCCCATTATGTCCCTGTGGCTTTGAACAGGAGGCCAGCAAACTACCCCTTTGAGTTGCTTCTGGTAGTCCTGGGTGTGGGTGTAGATGGAGGGCTGAACAGCAAGGCTGGCCTCTGAGTGTTCAAGGCAAGCTCAAGGCAGCCAAGCAGTCTTTCCATGTACAGCGACAGTCTGGTAAAGTGAACGGCAGGCCACAGCAGCAGGCAACTCTCTGAGAGTTCTTCCACAGGTTCTGTAGTGAACTGAAGAGTTGGTCTGACGGTCCTATTTTTAAACCATGGTGCCTTTGTACTGGATGGTGGGAGAAGCTTCTGGAAAGATGTTTTGAAGTACATGGAATTTCCTGACTCCCCTCCCACGGCTCCAAGCTGGCTGCAGTGACAATACAGGGTTGTTGGACCCTTTGTGTGAAGATAGAGCACAGGCTATTCAGGTGTAAATGGGCTGTGCTCAGCTCTGCCCCCATCCTGCCAGTATATGGCCCATTGAGGTGAGCCTAATTCCTCTATTGTGTGACTTTGTGGGAGGAATTCACAAAGTGTTAACTCTCAGGTACTCTGAGTCCTGTGACCCAAGGGCAGGAAAATGCCAACTTTCTAAAAGTGGCCTTTTCAAAATTGTAATCAAAAAATCAACTTTACAATTAAAGAGGGTTTATAATTACAATTTCATAGGTACCAAACATGACATATCTATCTTTTCTCAATTAGGATTTACAACTTATTATATGTAATAAGGAATCCCCAATGTTATCCTATGGGAAGGGTATGGCTGACTGTATTGAAAAACAAATGTAGGATTTTTCACTACCAGGAAATGTAAAACTTAAAAGTGCATGTTCAACCTTTTAATTACACCGCACCCTGCCCTATGGACTACCTAGGGCCTACATTATGGGTGACATATGTAATAAAAGGGAGGTTTAAGGCTTGGCAAGGGGATTTAAATGCCAAGTCAACATGGCAGTGTGATACTGCATTCAGGCTGCAATGGCAGACGTGGGTCATACTTTTGTGGGCTACTTAAGTGGGTGGCACAATAAGTGCTGCAGGCCCGCTGGTAGCATTTAATTTCCAGGTAAAAGGTATACTGCTGTAGGACTTATAAGTAAATTAACTATGCCAATTAGGTATATGCCAATCAAACCATGTTTAGGGGAGTGAGCACAAGCACTTTAGCACTGATTAGCTGTGGTAAAGTGCACATAGTCCTAATGCCATCAAAAATAAAATTCAGCAAAAATTGGAGGTAAGTAGGCAAAGGTTTTGGGAGAAGACCTTACTAAGGCTGACAGGTCTAACACTGACTGTTCTAACACTGACTGTTTAATTTCTGTCAACAATTCCCAAATATTTGCAACCCCTTTTTCCAGCAGGTTCACTGCTGCATCCTACTGCTCGATACCTGAAAATTAAACAGTAATCATGAATGTGACCCTCCTAATTGTGAAGTTCTCTTACTACCCTGTGCTTTCTCGAGTATTCAAACAACTCTCTCCCGATCTGTAATCTTTCTTTTATGGCTTTACCTTCTATTGTAAACCTCTCATTCAAAGAGCGATCCATTGTTCATAAATAAGGGATCAGAGTAGCAGAATATGTTTTTCGTTATCACCATTGTGAAAAGTAGAACATATTTTGAAGTAGATCTAAAATGTGGAGAGTAACAGCGATTTAGTTACTTCTAAGATTAAAATAAGGTTTAGAGATATGTTTGGAAAGATTTAGTTAAGGTTTGTTTTGGCATGATGAGTATATTTTTGTTTAGAGTTATGGTTAAGTTATTTTGAGGTTTGGGAACAGTGTAATTTTTGTGGTTAGAGAGAGAGTTTAAATTAAGTTTGGCCAAAATTGCAACTTTCAATACTTAGCTTGCATAATTTACAGAAAAATGTGCACATTAAATAACATACATTTGTTACCCATGCATGAGGAAAGTGAATGCAGGCTATGCTCTTGCATAGAACTGTCATCCCTGTGTACATACACGCAGTACTTTCCATACCTTTTTTTCTTAAGGAAAATAACAAATATGACTAAAAAGGACTTTGCAGTTGGAAATTTACATCTTGAATTTGTTTGTCATCAGGTTGCAAGTGAAGTTCTTTGCTGGCAGCAAGAAGCTATAATTTGTTGGAATTCATGTTGTTTAATGTGCTTCTTAATATGCATTTTCAGTGTTAAAATTAGGCCTTCAATGGCTCAACTCATGCCATAGTTTTAGGACATGCAAGTGAGAGAAAGTTACCACTAGTGGATCTAATGGAACATATGTACATAGTAAATGGTTCTCCTCAAATCTTATTTGGATGTAGCCTTCCTGGTCCTAGGCTGTAGACCTGTCATCTAACTGTAGCATTCCCCCCAGCCTGGGAACAGGTAACAGACCACATCACACAGGGAGTTCTGGTTTGCACATCTTTATTATACATCTTTCAACCGATAACTGAACGCACTGCATCACAAACTTTATTCACCATACCCAGTCACACTGACCAGATTACATAATACTTCTAAGGAGTCTGACGAGGACCACTAGAGTCCTCATACATGTAAGCATAGGACACCACATCTCCCCCTTTGTTAAACAAAAAGTATGAACAAATATATATACATATACACATTACAACTCCTTGGTGAGTCGTCGAGGTGCTCGCACCAATCTTCCAGATCTAGTTGTACAATATAGAGGTGGAGCACCTTCATCTGGCAACTCTGGAGAGGAGTCAGACACTTGACTTGTGCACTTAGGTTGACTTGCCTCACTCACGAGGTCTGGAGCTGACGAAAATTGAGGCAAAGGCTATGTATTTTTCAGGTCATTGGGCAGTTACCATATGCCCTTTGCTCACCACAACTTAGAGGTTCATCAACAAATAGAGTGTCCATCTTTAGTATCTGTTTTTGGTTGACAAGAACTTGGTCTCCTTTCTCAAAAACTGTGCCTCGAGCGTGTCAGCGATAGTCGGTGTAAGCCTTAATTTTTGCATTTGAGAGAGGTGTCAGTGACACAAATCTCGTCAGGTTCTATTGACCGGCTTGTGGTCCATTGAGGTATCCGTGTTCCAAGAGCTTTCCCAAGCAGCAACATGACAGGACTTTCTCTTGTCGTGAAATGAGGAATGGAATGGTAGGCACAAAGGGCTGGACGTAAAGCAGACTTGTGTTCAATTCCTTCCTGTGCAGCACAGTGAGCCACCCTTTTCAAAGTACTCAAAAATCGTTCAATAACACAATTTGCCTGTGGCCAGTGAGCTGTACTTTTCTGATGTTTGATGTTCAAACGAGTAAGAAAGTCTTTGAACTCTCTGCTATTGAAGAGTGGACCATTGTCAGATTTGAGAATGGAAGGAACACCCCATGTTGTGAAAATGTAATTCAATGACTCTGTCATATGTGGTTGATGATAAGTCTTCCACTAGAGGAAAATGTGAGTACTCATCGACAACTACCATGAGATGATGTTCGTTGTTGAGGGGTCTGAAGAAATCAACTGCAATCCTCTCCCATGCTTGCTTAGATAGATAAGACATGTCCAATGGGTCATTTTGGGAGACAGGCAGTTGCACAGATGATAGGCTTTAAGGTCCCTTTCAACTTATTCTTCAAGACTCGGGAACTACACTTAATCCCTGAGGGTTCTCTTAGTTGCAGCAATGTCACAATGTCCTTTTTGTGCCAGTTCAATAACTTGTTGCCTCAGGCTTTCAGGGATAACTGTTCTTGCCCCTCTTAGTATGACACCATCATATGTAACAGAAAGTTCTTCTCTGACATTTTTGAATTTCTGGTACTCAACTTCATCTGTAAGAGGTCGAGTATGCTTTCTCAATGATTGTGTTGCAATGATTTCCTTGAGCTTAACATGTCTTGGCCAGTATTAGTAGCTGTCAGAATCTGTTCAATAGAAAGAGCTGCAGGCGCACTTGACAATGAAATTGCGGTAGGCCTCCCCCGCTTGGGCATTGTGCTATGACACTGTAGTGGCATTCTTGAAAAGTAGTCTGGAAGGTTTTGAACTTTGCCCCTTTTGTGCATGATAGTGTAATCATACTACTGCAGACCACCTCTTGATGTGAGGGAGCATCTTGGCTTTCCGATTTCCGAAGATGGTGAGCAACGCTTGAGGATCTGTGACAAGGGTATAGTGATTTCCGTATAGAAACACATGGAAGTGTTCACATTCCCATACTAACCTTTATTTCTACGGTTGAGAAAAAGCAAGTTCAGTCTGAGATAGACTCCGGCTAGCATAGGCTACAATGTGTCTATGAGCCTCAGGTTGCCCATTGTGTTGGACAAGGATTGCGCCCACCCCCTCCGGGCTTGCATCCACTACAAAGTAAGCCATTTCAGTTGCATTTTCAATTGACTGTTTGATTTACTTGAATTTCGGGCACATTCAGATGACCATTCAAACTGAACATCTCACTTTGTTACTTCCCATAACAGGGCACTCACAGTGGCATAGTCACAAATGTACCTGGAACGATAGCTGACAAGCAGATGGCATACTTCTGTGAGTGCTTTGTCATGCTCCTTTCGTGTGGTCCCCAAACACCAGTATATAATCACTGTAGTTAAAAGCATGTGTGACAGACTGAATTAGTCAACAAATTTCATTTTGAAAGATTTCTGCAGCTGACAATACTCCAAAACTGAGTCTTTTGAATCTGAACAAACCAACATGCGTTGAAAAAGTAGTAATGTACCTACAGTTTTCTTCCAGTTCAAGTTGATGGTAACCTTTGTTCAGATCAAGGCAGGAGAAAACTTTGGCGCCATTCAGCTGCGTGATCATGTCCACAATATGTGGACCTGTATGTCTTTCTCTTTCAGTTGCTTTGTTAGCCTATCACATATCAATACAAATGCACACTAAACCTGCACTGTCCTTTTTTGGCACCACCACAATGGGAGAAACCCACAGTGTCAAACCAGTAGAGCGCTCAATGATGCCCTGATTTAGCAGTGTTTCTAGTTCTTTCTTAACTGCTTCCTTTAAGTTAAAAGCAATTCAATGGTGTTGCTGTGCAATTGGACAAATATCTTCATTAATGTGAGGTTGTACCTTCATTGTCTCAAGTTTTCCAAGTCCATGAAACAATGTCGGGAATTGGCTCACTATCTCAGAATGGACATTCAGGTTGTAGTTAATAGAGTTCAGTCCCAGGTCAGCAGCAGTATCAAAACTTAATAAGTATGCACTCGACAAAGTACCTGGGAGTACATAAATTGGCTCTTGCACTGTAGTTTTCTTGTGCCGCATCATTGACACAAAGGATCGTTTGCTCTGCAGGGGTGTAGAAGCTTCCCAGGTGTACACCTCTGTTCTTGATGGTGTAAGATGTGGTATCGAGGTAGTTCATTGTACTTTTCTGCCGGCATGATGTTTATCGGTGCACCACTATCTATAATTAAAGTCATAGGGCAACCATTCACCTTGAGCGTGATTTTAGGACAACGTTCAAATTAACTTTGCTGCTTCATGTGGCGATTCTTTTCAGATTTGTGTTTCTCCTTGTAAGCAACCAATCCTACATGCACATGTCGGTCTGTGACTGACATCACCATCGCACACCCATTTTTCTCACTGTCACTCGATGATGATATCAACAAACTATTGGAAGATGAATTTGATAATGATCGAAATTGTTTCTTTTCTACTTGTCTTAATCAAAGTTGCTGTTTCAACTTGTGGGAGTGGAAAGAGTGCTTCTGGAACTTTCTGGAGTCCATCTTCTCGTGTCTTTGTGAGGCACTTTGTTTTTCTTTCACTTTGCAAACTGTTATGAAATGGTTTTCCTTCCCTCAGCCTTTGCATATTTGTCCAATGGCAGGACATTTGCCTTCATGTGGAAAGGAGAATCTACAGCGGAAACACAATTTCTTTTTCTTCTGAGACATCAGTCAATTGACCTCTGCCTTGTGTTTCTGCTTGCTTTTAATGCTCAACACTGATTCATTTTGGGTTGTTCCAGCTTCTATATCAGCGGCTTGCCGATCGTCATGTTCCTCTGCACTTGCAGCCATGAGCATGTTCTCCAGAATGTCTCTCTCAGCATGCTTCATCAGAATAAATTGGAGAGGCAACCATTGATAACCCTGAGGTGCATGGCGTCTTCATCATTGAATTAATTAAACTTGCAGTGCTTTATAAGCGTATCAAGTCTCTCTACAAACTCATCCATCGTCTCACCAGGTTCCTGTCTTGCTTGGTTGAAAGTGTACCTTTTGGAGTCGACATTTGGCATTGGATTCAACTTGGCCTCCAAAGTCTTCTTGATTTGATGGTATGATATTTCACCAGCTTGTGATATCTTCTTTATCACCACTTTTACCCATCACCTGCAAGGTTCTTAAAGTATTATACAATATTTTTGTAATCTGCTCTTCTATAGTATCTATGAAGTCATCTAATATTTCAATCCAGGCAGTCCATCTGGCACCAATATTTTGCTTTTTGGCAGTGTCGAATGGAGGCGGTGGTTTCAGGAACACAGGGGCATCTTATTGTGTGCTGTTTCCTACTGACATCGAGAGTATATGCTGTGTGAGGTCAGCAGGCGACATCTTCCTCCTTCACGGTGAATAATGATTTTTCTTCTTGCACGTACTCTTCATGCTCTTGACTTTATTCATTATACTTGGATGTCACTGCCTTTAGCTCTTCTGCTTTATATCAATGCTGGGTCTGTGTTATGCTGTTGCACAGTAACTCTTCTTTCGGCCTTACCAGTAGATTTTTGGCAGGCTCACTGACTGTGCTCCTCCGCAGGGCCTTCACTTTCTTTGAGGAACTCCCAAGAACTGGAGTTGTGCTTTAACTCCACATACGCCAACTGTAGACCGCTTCTTGAGGCGCACGTGGCACGCTCAAATAGTTTTCTGGACCGCGGTAAACTCACAGGGAGAGCAGTATTGTATCATTGTGGGGGCACGTATCCCCTATCTCTTCACCAGTTGTAGCATCCTCCTTAGCCCGGGAGCCTGTAACAGACCACAGCACTCACTGAGCTCTGGTTTGAAAGTCTTTATTATTCAGCATGCCACCATTAACTGAACGCACTGCGTCACAAACTTTATTGACCACACCCAATCACACCCACCAGATTACATAATACTTGCAAGGAGTCTGCTGAGGGCCACTAGAGCCTCACACACATAATCACAGGATACACCACTAACTACCACTGCCCCAGCTGTAACTCAGTTCATCTATCATAACAAAGTAATTATAGCATTGGCCAAATGTTTTTGCGTAAAGCTTTGCGAATATGGCCAATGTATGCATTCACTTTAGTCACAAATAAAACCTGATGAATTAACAACTACTTTCTGCATCTGCAGGGCCATATATAGCTTTTCAATGTGCTCATCAGGATTGTCCGATAATTTGCTGGGTTTGAGTTGTCCACTAGAAGAAACAGAAATGTGAAATGCTGAAACTACCACAAGAAAAGGATTTATTTGCAGAACGTTTCAGAAATAGTTTGTGTGCAATTTTGTAGCCTTTGGCAAATTGAAAGTGGCCTGTTCTCATCCTGTCGAAGGCATCTGGTTCATCAATATATAATATATAATCCTTTCAACATCCCCTTCCGATCCAAGGCCACCAAGATCATCTGCGGCGTACCCCAAGGCTCCTCCCTCAGCCCAACGCTGTTCAACATCTACATGGCACCCCTCGCCCACGTCGCCCGACAGCACAACCTCAACATCATCTCCTACGCTGACGACACCCAGCTGATCCTCTCCCTCACCAAAGACCCTCACACCGCCAAAGCCCACCTCCACGAAGGAATGAAGGCCGCCGCCGAATGGATGAGGACCAGCCGCCTGAAGCTGAACTCGGACAAGACGGAGGTCCTCATCCTTGGTTCCAACCCTTCAGCCTGGGACGACTCCTGGTGGCCAACATCACTGGGAACAGCCCCGCCACCCACCGACCACGTACGCAACCTAGGGGTCATCCTCGACCCCACCCTCTCCATGACTAAGCAGGTCAACGCCGTTTCCTCATCCTGCTTCAACATCCTCCGAATGCTCCGCAGGATCTTCAAGTGGATCCCCACCGAAACAAGAAAAACAGTCACCCAGGCCCTCGTCACCAGCAGGCTGGACTACGGAAACGCCCTCTACGCAGGAACGACGGCTAAGCTCCTGAGACGGCTGCAACGCATCCAGAACGCTCTGCACGTCTTATCCTCGACATCCCCCGACGCAGCCACATCACACCCCACCTGAGAGACCTGCACTGGCTCCCTGTCAACAAGAGGATAACCTTCAAGCTCCTCTCCCACGCACACAAAGCACTCCACAACTCCGGACCAGCCTACCTCAACAGATGACTCAGCTTCTACACCCCCACCCGCCAGCTCCGCTCGACCAGCCTCGCCCTCGCCACAGTCCCCCACATCCGGAAAACGACCGCCGGCGGCAGATCCTTCTCCCACCTCGCTGCCAAGACCTGGAACACCCTCCCCACCAACCTCCGACAGACCCAAGACCTACTGGCCTTCAGAAGACTCCTCAAGACCTGGCTCTTCGATCAGTAGCAGCACCACCCCCCTCTTCCCCCAGCGCCTTGAGACCCTCGCGGGTATGTAGTGCGCTTTATAAGTGACATGATTGATTGATTGATTGAACATCCATGAAGTCTTAATAGGTTTGCGGCTGCTTTCTAGCTGCCACTGTGCCCAGGCTTCTGAGAGAATATTTGTCAGACTTCTGAGATATTTTTACCAGCCTAAAGAGGTGCTTTAAACACAGGTCATTATAGACTGCTGAAGGCAATTCTGTTACCACAGCAGAAGTCTGTAGAAATTTCAATAGGAGCTAGAAATTGCTTTGATATATCCTAAATGTGTTGCAAAAAAGAGGAAATTATTTATTAAATGGTTCACACAGATTTTACTATGTAGCACGATTTGGTTTGAGGTGAGTCTAGGCATCCTCATGTAGTGCCCTCTCCACAATTCGCTTAGCCTCATAGATTCAAGAATATGGTGTCTACTATTAACCTTAGAGTGCATTGGTGTTGTTCCTGCATGGACCCAAGACTTTTCCCCATATAATCATAACAAGATATAAACTATAGGTAAGTATGGTACGTATATGCAAGCATGACTCTATCCATTACGTACCCCTCTCCTGCACTTTATACCTTAGCACATCTACTAGATAACCACAGTTCTTCGGAGCACTTCTCCAGACTCATTAACCGTCGCAGAAATTCTGTCAATATAAACCACAGTGAATAAACACTGAATAAACCATTCTTCACCGATGGTGTAGCCATTTTAGGCCTTGCAAGGGATATGGAAGTTACCATACAAACATAAATACAGTACAATGGAGTCATTGAATCACTGTTTAACATATTTCTGCGACATACAGTTACAAATATGATTTATGGAGATATAATTCATCATTTTTATTTTAAATATAAGGGGTGACATAAACGTGGGATCGGAAAAATACCTTTATGCTATAGATGCGTTCTTCATTCAGGAAAAGATAACTGCAAGCTGCAGAAGATAGAAACATGGCATTCGGAGAGCCTTAGTATCTCCTCACCTAACCTACTTATTGTTGCCATGCCTAGTTTTGACATAGTAACCTTAGAGCAAAGGTCTTCAAACTGTGGGACGCACACCCTGGGTTTCTATGGTTGTATTTCTGGAAGGGGTTGCAAATGCCTCTGTAAGCACACATGAAAGAAAAGGCTGATGGCTTTCATTTTGTCTTTATTTACAGCGGTTGAAGTGCATAAAAAGTATGAGAACTGTGATGGGAGGGCTATAGGAGGCAGCAGTCACGCAGTAGCGGCTCCTGGTGGGAGTGCTGCCGAGCAGTGACACGGGGCGGGGTGGGGGGTAGTAAACTCTGGAATACGGCCCAACAGAGGTAAGTAAACAAATAAATAAATAAAACGAAATTCGTTGCGCGTGCTGCATCGCCAAATGAGATGCAGCTCACGCAACGAATTTCGTTTTATTTATTTATTTGTTTACTTACCTCTGTTGGGCCGTATTCCAGAGTTTACTACCCCCCACCCTGCCCCTCCCCCGCCCGCGTCACCGCCCGTCAGCACTCCCCCCAGGAGCCGCTACTGGCAGTCAGTGAGTGTGGTGGCAGGGTCAAAGAAATGTTTACAAAGAACAAAACATTATGTAACTATTAATTTTTTGTTTTTTCACTTTCAGATTACTGCATATAAAATAACGATCAGTCCTTAAAAGAAAAATAAATACAAGTTAAACTAATCGGTGGGGAATCGACTCTTTTACATTATGAAACCTCAATTAGTTAGTGCAATCACTGCAGATGTTTGTGTGTGACCAGACAGTCACAAAACTGAATTCTGGTTAGTGCAATGAGAAACAGTGACCTGTGTACTTAGTGCTACGAGGACCTAGCCTGTAACAAAAAGCACCTTGACTATGGAAGACATTATTTTAATACTGTATTGCACACGGTATAAGATAGGCAGTCGTAAAGTGATTTAGAAAGTGAACGCTACAGTGGTTCAGGTTCCCAATTCAAAAACAAAACATTTACAACTTCAAATGATTCAAAAAGATCCCATTTTAGGAAAATCATGAAATAATTCAGTACCCTTAAACAATTATTATCAAAAAATTATATTTTTCATGAATAAGAAATTCCAATATACAATAATTCAAAAGGTTCTCCAAAGGTTACACAGAGATATGTCAACAAAAAGGACAAACTAAAGTGTAACATAAACAGTAATCAAGGCAAAAAAGGAAAAAATTATGTACAAAAGCAGATTTGTGGGATCACAAAGACAAACAACACTCAATGCTTCCTCTTGTTTTTGCCAAGGAAGGCATCAACGGCGTTTCAACCATATTCAATTATCTGGTCATCATCAGGATAAAACAGTTAGGGAGCAACCATCAGTTGTTCAAACAGGGCTGGTCCATCCCAAACAACAAGAAAGTACAGAACCTGTTCTACGGGTAATTCGGATTATAAAGCATGTAAATCCGAGAGAAATTTTACGTCGCTGAGGGAATCTTAAGATATTAGATTAATTGGTCCCTCCAAGATCCAATCCAGTCCGTATAGATTGCTTCGAAAAGAGTATCCACTACAAAAGTCAGTGCATTTCCAAATAAGCAGTAAAGTGATTTAGGGCCTGATTACGAGTTTGGTGGTCACAGTACCGCAGATGAAACAATGTCAGATTCACCGCTGCCCAGTTGGCGGTCCACCTGCCCTATTACAATGCATGTGGTTCCATAGACGAAAGACCGCTGAGGTACCACCGGCAAATCTCGACCATGGTGGCACCGGGATAGGCCAATGCATCATCTGTCGGAGGGTGGACTGCCAGAGTTACTGCCAGTCAAATCATGATGTGCCTTCCCACTGACATGACTGTGGCAGTCAAATCGCCACAACTGAGCTGGCAGAGATTGACAATCACCTGTGCTCAGCTTCATACATCCTGTGCCGCTATGGAGCCGAATATACACATCCAGTCGCTGCTGCTTCTCCTTGATGATGCCTAAAACAGACACCATTGTGGACACAACGGGCTGTAAGTCACAATATAACCCGTTTCCATGGACTTCCCAGTTAACAGATGCACAGGCAGGGAGACCTTAAGGTGTTTGGGTGCTCTGACCCAAAATCTATTTTGTGGGTCTCTGTTTGGAACCGCTTTCAATCTACGATCTAAATTAACCTCTTTGATGCTCTCTTTGGCCGGGTCAATGACACTGCATAGGCACACCCTTCTTCCAAATTCCAAATGTGTTGACATCTAATATTCATGGGTAGTGATGTGTTTTTAATATTGTTACACAACAGCTGCTCCTCACTAACATTACATCATGTTAGTTTTGTGGCACCCTTCCATTTCTTACTTGCTAGGTGATGTTGTGATATGAAATATACTTAAGCACGGATGTTTCATTAAAGAGAAACAGACCTTCTCTGCAAAATTTCTGTAATAGACTCTCACATATCACCCACAATATAACGTAGTTTGTGTCAAATGTAAATTGAAACAATCTGTTGAAGCAGTATTTCAAGGTCATCATGGCAAGACTTTCTGTAGAACAGGGTTGGCTCAATCAGGGGACTCCCTGAAAGTCTGGCTCCCTGTGCCAAAGTCCACTTTTCCCATGCCTCTAAGCGTCTCTGTACACAGGCCCCTTGGATCCAAGTATATCAGGGATAACCAATAGCATCATAAAGTGGCATTCATATGTCTGTAATGTTGACATTAATGACGTTTAAAGTAACACACCTATACAACAACATTGTGTCCATAACTTTGGTGACAGCTGGCAACAAACAATGCACACTTGCACAAAAAGGTATAGCAAATCTAAAAGGAAAAACCCACCATTTGGTGTGTTTAAACTAATTCAGAACATTTTCATAATTAAAAATATGCATCACGCATCATTGGGCTCATTGCAATCTAAGATCATGTAGAACTTTCTCTACACAAGGGGTAACTGTCAGCCATATCAAATCAAATCAAATTTTTTTATTGTTTCAGTTGATTAAAACCATAACAATACAATTACTAAAACAGAAGGCTGCAATAAAAATGTTGTTTCCTAAAAGTCATAAAAATCTTTCCTTTAACTAGAATAACATATATAGAAATATCATTGTTAAAAAAATGCAGACATTTTCAACGTGCGTAGTTTACAATTAGTGAATCTGGAGCGTTGATTGACATCTAGACCGCTATATAAAATTGAAGAATGTTCCTCCCAGTGTTCTAGTGTTATTCTGCCTTGTGTTCAGAAGATACGATCTGCCTCTGAGCAGTCCGTCTTATTTGATGTTAGCAAGCAAGGCACAGGATTCCTTTTTAATGCTTGCGCATGAACAGAGAGGAACTTTATTAATTGGCAGTTCAATGAGATGTCTGTTGGTTCCAAGGCCGCTATAATTGCCGATCTGCATGTCCTTATGCCTCTAATGTTCATGGCGTGTTTTAATAAAGTGGCTCGTGCTTGTGATAATTTAGGACAAATGCAGACAAGGTGGACAAGGTCCTCTTTACTGCTCCCACATAGTCTACATTCTTTCGGCCCGTAGTGGACACAAGCTGGCTGGTCCATAATGGACGGCAGTTTACCTAGATGCAAGGCCATTAATTGTAGCTTTCTGTAGGCCGAGAACGTGATATTTAAATATGGTGCTGGGGTGAGTGACTTGTAGTTGGTCGTTACCATCCAGGCGTGTTTTCTCGTACTGAAAGTGTTTTTATCGACTAGCAGCGAGTGAAGCTTTGCTGATTTATTTATAGTTTGCTCAAAGGCAGAGTAGGGCAGATTGGTTTCCCAAAGCTCTCCTGTGCAGGTTTCTAGTAATGCCTTTTTTAGGTATTGATTGTATGGGGACTTTGCATCTTTCTCTAATTCGTCCCACAGAGCCTTGTTCAGTTCCGAGACTACTATGTTTTGTTTCAAGCTATACCATTGCTTGATGGTTGCATACATTCTCCCCAGCGTTTCGTTGGTTACCCCAAAATCTAGTCTGGTCTGTGCTGGGGAAGCTCCCTGATGAATTTGAAAGACTCTTTTGTAGATTGTAACTTGTGCTTTGTTTAGCAGGTCAGCGTTTTTCCTGTGTAGAGCTGTACTGCCATATGATAGCGTTGGTAGTATTTTGGCTTTTATTACTGCTAGTAGAGGTTTGAATGATGGCCCCTTAAGGTTTTTTGATAAAGACCTGAAGGCGAATGATAAGGCTTTTGCTCTCTGAGTAATATAAGCTTTTTGCTCCCGATGGTTATGCCTGTTGTCAAAGTAGAACCCCAGATACTTGTAGTTGGATACTACTTCTAGCTTTCTGCCCTCAAGTTGGAATTGTTGTTTGGCTGTCTGACGTCTGCTAATAAGCATTGTTTTGCTTTTTGTAATGTTTATCTCTAGCTTGTTGTTGGCTATAAAATCCAGCATTCCTACAAGCGATCTTTGTAGACCAATCTTGGTTAGGCTCATCAAGACAACATCATCCGCGTATGATAAATGGGTTAGTGGTAATGTACCTAATTTAGGTGGGTGGGATATGATCTTGTTGAGTTTTGGCACGAGGTCTGCCATAAAAAGATTAAAGAGATGGGGGGCCAGGACACATCCTTGTTTGAGCCCTTTGGTGGTTTTAACTTTTCTTGATAGCCTGTCAGCCATAAATTATCTTTAAAAAAATGTTAGTCCCAATTATGAGCCATACTCTAATACATCATCCATGTAACTATTCCCCTTGTCTACAGCAAGCCCGGTATTGTATACTACTTCAATGGTCACATCATATCACAAGGTGCAATGCATATATGTGCATACCTATTAGTAAAGAGGCTGAATCAAACACACCTGTAGTTAACTATCCTTAAAGCAATTGTCAACCACTAATGTTTGGAGCAAGTCTCCACTACAATGTTGAATGGCTGCACCTAACTTTTAATGACAATCACATACCATTTTAACAGTGTATGCACTTAACATAGTAGACATTTAAAAAGTAAGCAGTAATACCTGCCATCATGCTAAACAAACATATGTACTACACATCTTTAAATGAAACATTGCTAGAATTCAAACAATTGCAGAGCAAAATTAATGCCAGGACTAACTTGTTGAAAATCAAAATCGTGATTTATTCTAACAATGGAGATACCTCTCTCAATTAGTCCAAAAGAAAGTGAACAAAAACAAAGCCAAATGGCAGGCCAGTGCAAATGTACAAGTCCTGTGTACTGCTGTGCTACGACACGCTTGCCTCCAAAAACACTGCCACTGGAACCTACACAGTAAGGGGCATTTAGTGAGCAGTCCAGGCACCTCAATGATGTCATTTGGGAGGGGTGGTCTTGGATTTGGGAGGAGGGGTTTTGCTTTTTGGAGGGTTTTTGTGTTTTTCTCAGGGGTACGCCTGGGCTTAGGGGTGGGGGAACAGTTTTCTCATGGGTGGATTGGGATGTGGAAGGGATGGGTTGAGGTGTGGAATGGGTACTTTATGGGTTTGAGAGGGGTGTTTGGCTGTGACAGTGGTAAGGGCAAGGGAAAATAACAAGCTCTCATGAGGAAAATGAGTAGGATGTTCGGGAGGAAGTAGAGGTTGGGAAGTTGAGGGAGTGAAAGTGTCAGGTGTGGGGGTGTGTGTTGTTGATGCTGGTGTCTGATACATCTTGTGCAAGTTTGGGGTGCATTTTGTAGGTGTCTGTTATGTGGTGAGTGTGGGCATTTGCAGTTTTTGGGGGGTGATGTGGATGGGCTGGGTATTGTGGATGTGTCTTTGGGTGTGGTATCTTGGGGCTATGCTGGGTGTTGTGGATGTGTCTGTGGGTGCGAATGTGGTGTCTGGGGGTATGATGGGTGTTTTGGATGGGTCTGTGAATGTGGGTGTGGTGTATGTGGGGAATGATGGGTGATGTGGATGTGTCTGTGGGTGCAGGTGTAGTGTCTGTTGGAATGCTGGGTGTTGTGGATATGTCTGTGGGTGTGGGTGTGGTGTCAGGGGGAATGATGGGTATTGTGGATGTGTCTTTGTGTGCGGGTGTGGTGTCTAGGGTGGTGAGGGGGTGACTGTCAGGTGAGTGGTTGAATGCTTATTTGTTTTGTGGTGTTTCTGTTTGCATCTGCTGCTTGGGGCTGTTGAAGTGGGTGCATGCATATCTGTGAGTGTGCTTTGGACAGGCATGGGAATAGGGATTTTGGATGTGGAAGAGTCAGGTGATGGGGCGGAAGTTTGGAATCGGTGGAAGGCTGGGGTGAGTGAAGAGGCCAGAGGCTGAAAAGATCTCTGTGGTACAGACATAGCACTCTGGATGACTTCCAGGTAGGCCGCCCCTGGGTGGCATTCAGTAGTGCCATCTGCCCTACAGAGATGTGTCTCACGAGGTCAATAGACTCCTCACTCAGAGCAGCGGGGGCAGGGGCTGAGGTGCCTGGAGCAAAGGAGACGGCTCCCCTCTTAGGGGAGCGGGCCCGGTCAACTGGTTGGAGAGCAACAGGAAGGTTGGAGATGGAAGGGGAGGTGGCAACAAGGATGGTGTTGGAACTGTACCTGTGTGTTTCACCACCACTAAGAAGTGTCCAATGGAGGCTGACTCCGCAGATGACGGCGTTGAATCTGCGTCCTCCGTGGCACTCCCCTCACCCTCTGGCCACTGGCTTCCTCTGTGTCTGTAGTGTCATGGTCGGAGCCACTGTGGCCAGCTGCTTCCCCAACAATGTTGGCACTGTCTCCTGCGCTTGCCTGGGATGATACTTAAATGACATTTAAAATATATTTATTGCATCTGTGTGAACCCATGGGACCAAGAACATTTACTACAGAACATTTCTAAAGTGCATAGATGACTCCAGCTACACTATAGTGGTGCCAACATTAGCAAGAGCACATGCATGCATACTACATGACCTGTAAACTGTTGCTCACAGTGATGTCAGTACCACAGAGAGCTCCAATTACATGAGTGAACTTGTCTCAACTCCATCCTCATATATCTAGTCTGATAAGTGGTCACCTTGTATACTTTGCCCCTTGTAGAATACCATAATGACCTGATGTCATCAAATAGGATGGCAATAACAAAATCATTTCAACACTTTCCACACAAGGCCCGCAATCAGCAAATGGTCATATACCTAAAACCACATCATGATAAAATGATGGTCAAGTAATACAGCAATGTTGCAGTAATATGTGCAGTAGCAGGAAAATGATTACATGCATGTGCTCATTTCACACCGTTGCCACTTCCTAATTGCAACTTCCTCATATGTCCACTTTCAGAATAGTCTAATTAAAGCTGTACTTAAGTAGGTTTGCTATTAATCACATGTAGCACAGAAAAGTAGACTGGAGATAACCTGGCCCAAAGTTTTGGGAGATGTGTTTACAACTGTTCAAAGCATAAGCATTTACCTAGGCCTAGGGACATCCCCAATCCTGCTTGGTACTTGTGAGAACACCATTCTTACATTGCATACCTAAAAGCCAATAGACCATTGAAGGTTGTTGAGGCTCAGGGGATCTCCATTACATGAAGAGGTGGTTTCACTTTTGTCCAAATGGGAAGGCCCATCATAGAACTTTTTTGCGTCGCAAACACACATTGCCTTGTAATACTGAGTGTAGACACTCACAAATGATTGCTGCATTTCTGCATGTCCCTCCCTGATGAATGTCATCAGTCAGTGAATGAACCTTTCAAAACCGACATGTGCAGTTCACATAACTGAATACTCCCACATCTATGCCAGAGAAATTCCAATAGTGACAAATCACTGTAAGTCTGCCTGTTATGTCCTTCATTGCATCATCATTTGGACCTGACTAATGACATTGAGTAATGGCTTAGGGTATGTGTCACCCACCCATGAATATGTACACAGTCCTGCTTGTGGTAACACATGAACTGTATACCTATCACAAATAAATATTTCCAAATGCAGATTGGCCTACACACACATTTGTGATGGAATCAGACATCACTCTATGAAGACCCTTGGACCAGGAGTGAAACAGCAGTGCAGATGATACTACAACTGGGAAAGGTACACATGCCAACATGCCAACATGAAGGCACTAATACTGATGGCACCAGAGATGTTTGCACTCTCATGTCACTGTAGATTCTCAACTTGCCAATGGGAAGTATTGCCCAGTCACTGTATCCAAAGTACACTGTTTGGTATGTCACATGTAAGAGAGCCAACATCAAATGAGACACAGTAGTGAGGGACTATCACTCCTGACGCAATGAAGACATGGGGACTGTTTGGGACAACTGTCAGCAAGATTACCAAACAACTTAAGGTGATTTATGTCTTTAGCCAGCAATTTGTCTGCTCAAGTCAGAAAATTGGTAGTTCACTGGACTCTGCCTTGTTCCTGGTCAAAAAGACAATAGGCAAAGTACATCATCTTGCACCTACTATCAGACCTACACATTCAACAAATCTTCTAGTGCATTGGACATGAGTCACCCTCAATGTTGATGGGGAAATGGCTGTCTGTTAACAAAAAATATGGTAGTGTAACACGTAGATTTCTGGTCAGGACATACCCATTGTAGCTGCTGTTGTGCCCTTAACTGCCCATCCAGCTCAGGCTAGGCCACAACCAGTATGCGGGCCCTTAGGGGGTCAGGGTACGGCACGCTCCCTGCACCCATTGGGAGGACTTCCCCAGCTGGACCTCTGAGATCTTCTGGATTCAGGATGTCAGGTCCTCCCACCTGTTTCGGCAATGGACGCTGTGCCGCTTGTAGACCCTCAGGCTCTGCACCTTCCTGGCGATGCACTTCCATATGTCCCACTTCTAATGATATTGACCTATATGGATACAAGAGAGGAAAAACCAGAATGTAAATCAAACCTTTTCTATTTCATGTGTGATGTAATACATTGCAAATACATCTAGCACACTCATTATTCAAAAGTTAACACACAACATATGTAGTTGTCATGTGCTGAGCACTACTAATACATGGATACAGACATCTGTATCAATATTCTGACTATCCTCATTCCGGGTCATGTCCCAAGCTGATTAAGGTAGCCCACTAACATCATGAAGGCCAGACCCATTTTACATGTACTGTGATGTGAGGTACTGTGACACAAGAGAAAACATTGTGGCCTATTGAAGGCTGACCAACTTTTGCAGTTTTGTACTGACACATTTACAGCCAGGCCCATTGACTTGATGGCTACGATCCACCGAGCCTGGTACCCTAGTATAGACTACATCCTATGACTGAGGTCACTATGAAAGTGCTACCATGTGTGTCAGTGAGAGCTTGCTCTCTGGGGATGTGTGAGCGTGTACTCATTGATGGAATATCATACTACGGATGATGGAGTATGTGTGGCATGTACTAGCATCACAGGGCACACCTTTTGCCATATGTGGCACTGTGACAGGGATGATATCAACATACCATTATAGGTCCTGTTAGATTGGTTGAATATAAAAAAAAGGTGATTCACCTATACAACACCTGTTATGAAGTAACCAACTGTCTGCACTGTTAATGTGTCACATGTGAGATAGGGCTGTACAATTCTAGCGATAGTCATGGAACAGTAAAAACAGGCCTATGTAAGTAAGGGGCCTGTCATTAGGAAATCATACAACTGGGAAATGTAGGTCAATGGACAGAAGTATCAGGTTAAGGGGTAACCACAATCACCATTCCAAATGTCCATGTGATAACAATCTGGGGGAGTATTGTTTGTGGCAACTCAATTTGTGAGCATCCAAGGAACTACAGGTCAACAGGGATGTCACTCTGTGCATCGGTTGTATTGCCACAGAGACTCAACCCCAGCCTGGCACATGGTTCTGACTGTGCATAGCTTATTTTCAGGCCCTGCACTCGGCAGACTGAGCAGCACATTTACAACATTTCCAAATAAAAAAGGTCAGTTTGGGCCATCCCATAAGTGACCTCAAGGCTGTGTGGCACTCTGAAGGGGTGTGTGAGCTACTGCTAGCTCTCCGACAACTGTTTGGAGAGGCCTGATCTTGGGTGAGTGATATGTGGGACTGCACCCATTGTTAACAGCATCTACACAGATTACATACACAGCTCATGCTGTAATGGCTATACAATTGTCTTCACATTTAGCATTATCAGAGTTATTTCAACATCACAGGTACCATGAAACTAATGAATGCATAGATGCCTACATACACACTAAGTAGAATCTAGGGCTTTACACACACTACACATTTTAATGGTGATGTTACCATCACTATGTATAGTACTCAACAATCCCTAACATGAGTCTCAGATGTAGGGACCAACAAAAGATACAACACTTAATAGACCTAACTCTGGAACTCAGGAGCACATTGTAGCCTGTGGAAATGGCAAAGAGGGAGTTACACAGAGGTATATATGTATGTTATATAGTTACCTGCCCTCTTATGCACCAAAGAGCTAGCCATCCAGGAAAAATACCTCTTTATTCAGCAGCTCCAGCTCCTCTGCAGAGAAGGCTTGGGCCCTCTCACCTGTTTTGCCTGGCATGATTGGTCTCAAAGGTAGCAAACAGCAGCTAAAGTAGAGGAGGTGTTGATACCAGCAGTGTCGGTAGGCAAGTGAGTTATTTTTCAAACCGCGGCGTATATGTATGCGGTCATCAACAGAGATGGACACAGCCATTGGCTCTGTGCCATCACAATCACCAACGTTAGCCTATGGCTGTGTCCATCATGGTTACAAAGCCCAACGCGCGGTTCAGAATGTCCAATGTGCGAGGTCAGACATCCGCCATTTTAGAAGTTGGAAGTACAGTATTGGTGACAGTTAAGTGCATCACCACCACTCCAAATGAGGGGGTTATATATTTACATATGGACTACTCAATTGCCATGTAATTTCCATTACACAAACATGTGTGTAGTTCATTACTGTGCATAAACACTATATTAGAGTGTTGCACTGTACAACACCGTTGACGGTATTTTCACAGGAAATATAAAAAAGAACAATATTTAGGTGCTCATCATACATTTTTGGATGTCTAATGTGCACATTTATGTTACAGACACATGTGAAGAACACATTGGGGATTATTGGTGGATGTTGGACAGTGGACAATTATTATGTGAATAATGTGTAGTGCTTTCACAACCAGTTATGTTTTTTCACATGAATTTTGGCTAACCCTTCTTATATGTTACTGTGAACACTGTGACCAATGTTCAAAATTATTTTTCTCCACACATAGTTACCCTGGGTGAGGGAGGAAATGACAGCCTCCAGTTTACTGCCCATTTCCAGACCTTCAGATTATGGAAGAAAGAGATATGATCAAGAAGTTTCATTTGAATTGGCAAACCATACTGGATTTATGTCATCAGTTGGAGCCTGATCTCCTTTCTCAAAACACTAATCCCACATGTATCCCACCAATTATGAAACTTATGGCAGTATTGCATTTTCTGGCCACAGTTTCCTTTCAGAACACTGTGGCTATATCTGGTGGTATGTCACAACCAATGTTCAGTGGTGTATTACAAAACGTGCTTTGAGCAATGATGAGACACATTGACAGCTACATCCAGTTCCCCAGACGTGAGGATTTGACCACTGTGAAGGTTGACTTCTATGGATTTGGTCGCCTCCCACATGTGGTTGGAGCCACCGCAAGCCAGGAAACAAGTTTACTGTAACAGGAAGCACTTCCATTCTATCAACAAGCAAGTTGTCTGCTTACTGGATTTGTATATCTCAAACATCTAATTTTGGTTTCTAGGATCAGCCCATGATCCCTTCATACTGGGGAAGAGCACCATACCCCAGCTGATGTCACAACTACTACCGGAGAGGGCCTGGCTTGTTAGTAAGTATGATCTGTCCTAACTTTGTGTGGGAAATGTCAGGTAGTAGAATCAGAAAGTGTGTAACTTATTGTTGCACTTATATCTGTCTTCCATCTAGGAGACTCAGGGTATCCCAACCATACATGGTTGTTGGCATTGCTTAGAAATCCAACATTACCAGGGGAAGTCCACTTCAATGAAGCCCATGGAAGGACATGGTGGCCAGTGGAGCAGACGTCTGGGCTCGTGAAGGCCTGATTTAGATGTCTGAACAAGACTGGGGGAGCCCTCCTCTACTAACCCGGGAAGGTATGTCAAATCACCGTGACTTGCTGCATGCTTCACAACATCGCCCTGCAACAAAACATCCCTTATATCGCAGAGGATGGAGACCATGAAGTACCACCGGGTGAGGATCCTGGAATGCCAAATGATGATGATAGTGGTGAAGAGGAAAGAGCTGACTTGCTCAGGATCTCATCGACAACTTCTTCTCATGAGTGTAAGTATTTTGTGAAATGTCATAACTTCGACTATCACAGCAACTCTTGTGATGATGTGAGGAGTATGTTAAGGTAAAATATTAGGAAGGTCAAGCTCTGGAAAATCCTACTGAAAGGTGTTTGTTGAGGACGATTTTGACACATGGTCATTTTGTTTGTGTTGCTTTGTTTAGCTTACACATTTTGTCACGGACTGTGTTCTCCAGAAGTTGACTACATGAATTGTCTTATATATGAATGGTTTGACAGCTAATGTCTTTGTTTTGGTCCGTTTCAGGCACCTTGACCATGGCATCTTCATTTGGACATTTCAGAGTTGTGACATTTGCGGGTATATGATGCTGTTTGGAAGTACGAAGGGGACATGTGTTGTTCCTGGGAATTACTGTCACAGACTTTGGGTGTGAAAATCCTGTACCAAGAGAGCTTGCACAGTGATAGGATGGAAGTTATGAGGATTCAATTGGACTTGTACCTTTTTGTATGGTGGTCCTAATGCAATATGTGTGCCATCATGTGCTCCAGCAAAATGTTGTTGTAGGGCCAAATCATGCTAGCCTCCCTTCACATTGGCAAAATCCTCATTGTGTGTAAAGTTTATGTAGCTGTTGATCTGTCTCCTCATTGTAGGGCAAAGTGCTTGTGGTGCACCACTGTCATTTGGTTGTGACATTGCACCAGATGTGGCAACAATGGATTGGAATGATCTGGTGATCAGAAAATGTAGTACTGCCATGTGTCTGTTTATTGGTGTAATTGATGTGGGATTCCTTTTGTGAGCTAGGTGATATGGCTCCAGCTGATGACATTGACCAATTTTATTTTGCCTATTCAATAGAAAATTGTCTGATGTATCCCCTCCTTCCATGTTGTTAAGGTCTGCAACTGGAAATGTGATCAGTGGCACAGAATATTTGAGTCGTAAGATTTGCTATGTTTATGACTTAATGTCAGCCTATTTTTAGAAAAAGGAATAAAGATGGTATATGAGAATGCACTTGTATGTATGTGTTGGTGAGACATGGTTGTGATCCTGAGCTAAACATTGTGTACATGCAACATATCCATGCTTACACAAGTTGGTATTATTGGCATTGTAAAGTTCAGATGGGAGTGCATATACATATTGCTAGATGTGAGATATGCTACAGCAGGCAAGGAGTTTCTGACTAGTGTATTTATTGATGTGAACAAGGAAAAAATAAACATTGTGCAAAACCAAATAGGAAAAGCCAAAAATGAAGAAGTCAGTCATGGTAAATGAAACCATAGTTGTAGATGCCAAATTGTTTTAAGTCCAGTGTCAAAAATACAAAATCAAATCAAATCCAATTTTATTGATATAGACCTCATCATAGATCCACAATATACAATTACAATATATAGGGATAATAGAATTATTCACAGATTAAGCATCTCTAAAACAATGGTAAGAAGGGTTTAAAAAATTTAAATAATTTATAACGTACAAATTCATCTGGTGGGACTCTTATTAGCTCGATCAAATCCTTAGTTCTAAAATTATTATATTTAGTACATATGGGATTTATAAAACAGCTACGAGCTTCAACCAGGAGTTTTTTTGGGCAAACATATAGTACATGTACCAAATCTTGAGCACCTCCTCCACACAGATCACAGGAGCCTGATTTATCTAGTGTGCCAGCCCAGTTTTTGGTTGAGTCTTTTAGTGGTAGAGTCCTTAATCGCAGAATAAAAATGCAACGTCTGACCTTATGCTCTAATGCAAATCTCAGATATTTTGGACTCACTCTATATTCTACACTAGCTATATACAGCTTATGTGGGATAGCTGTAAACAGTCAAAAATACTACTCCCATCAGAAAGGTAAATGTGTCCAGAAGTAGTCCACAGAGTGAATGTGTTACACATACTGGAGGCAATTAGGTGCAAGGTTTCTTGCTTGCGGTGGTGGAGGTCTTGCCATCTGCATCTCCTGGAAATTTGTGCAGGTGTCCCTGCTTGGCAGTGTGGGGGGATTCACAGCTGCAGGGACATGGGTGTCTGCCGGTGCATCTTCCTCTGGCAGAGCCTCCCTTCCTGTGGCTGCTGCAGATGTTGATAGGCCTGATGTTGTTGAACCACAGGAAGAGGAAGATGGTGCTGGAAAAAGCCCTGCACAGGCGTGTGTGAAAGTCCTGCAGCAGCCCAATAAGGGGGGCTATGTTGGGGTTATGGGCCTGCATCTCATGGTCTATGTCTCTCTACAGCTAAGTCATCTCTGGATTTCGTTTAGTATATGGCCCATCATGCCTTGGGAGTCCTGAAAGGCTCCAAAAACTTAGCCGATGGTGGCCTGGGTGTGAGTGGCCCCAATGGTCTCCTACGACCCCTGCCCTAGCAAGCCTGTGCTCTTGGCCCAGGGTGCCCTCTCCCACTGGATCCTGGCTCCTCTCTAGCTGGGCTGGTGATTGTCACCTCAGCATCCAGGACTGGGGGTCACACGATGGATTTAACTGTGGTAGGTCCACAGGTTGGGGGTACTGAGGTTGGCTGAGGTGTTGCAGGTGGGGTGGGAGGTGTGGGTGTGGGTACAATGAGACTCACTGTTGCTGTCTGCTCAGGCTGACCAGATGCCCAGCACCATCATCCACGTTCAGATATCCAGCAGTGCTGTCATCACTGTGATCCTTGGGGAGAGTGGGAGTCTCTTCAGTGGCCAAGCTCTGCCCAGGTCCTCTGCCAGATTGACCTGATATGAAATAGAAACATTATTATTGGTGGAAGTGTGGTATCTACATCTAAATGTTTTGTGACACAGTAAGTAGAAACCTAGGAAAAACAAAATAGTTAGACATTACTATTGTGATATATTTCAGTGGTATTGAACCTAACAAGACACTCGGAGACATTAAATACATGTACTTGAATTACGCAGCTCATTAGATGTCCTGAGATGTTGCCTTTTGGATTAAGGATTAAACATGACTTCTTCCAAACATACAAGACAACACAGTGGAGAGGTAACATGTGTATTTGACCATTCCAAGGCCTAGGTGTATACAAAACAGGCGATCCCACAACTTGGATGTATATTTAGGATTAGTCATCATGTGAGCAGTGCAGAGTCAATGGATGACCTGCCACTTCTAATCAGCTGAGTTACCTTCATGCCTTACAAATATTTGAGGTACACACTTGTTATGGTGTAACTCATGACATCAATAGTTTCAGTTGAGGAGACCAGGACAACAAAAAACTAAGTAGGCAGACATGTTTCTGATTAAATCATTGTATGTAGATTGCTCAGTCCATGAGAATTGGACATCAGATGTAATATGTCAGACAAATGAGAAGGGGCAAAATCACAATTTCATCTTGCTTTGAGTAACTGAAACAGGGCCTCATAGTAGTTGTAGTCATTTCAATCTTTACTTGCCAACACTTGCAAAATGGTTAATTCCATGAGAAATGAACATCAGCTGTAATATGTCAGACAAGGGAGAATGAGCAAAATCACAATTTCATCTTGTTTTGAATTACATGGTAGTTGTAGTCATTTCAATCTCTACTTTCCAACACATGCAAAATGGTTAGTGTACATACCTGTTGCCAAAATGCATTTGGGATGGACAATATATTTACATATTAACACGTCATGGGTCCTGGAATGATATTTTTATAGTAATACACTTTCAGACACCATTCCAACATATGGCACATAATGAGATTGATACATGTGATCTTATATCCAACAAAACACACTAGCGCAGACAAACCAGCAGCTCTGATACCTTGAGGATTGCATGTTAGGAAACTAGTCACACAACAAAATGGCAAAAGCAGAACCTGAAGTTATAATAGTCCCAAGTAAGGATCAGGGGCGTCAGGTAAAAGAAAAAGGGAAGAACTAGGAAATAAATCAAAACGGCCTAGGATTAATATGGCACAGTCGCACAGATCAAAGGACTCATTCTCCACAGGTAAGGGCGAGATGGAAACTTTATTGGATACTTTCTTAAATACCCTAATTTCTGGTATAGATGTAAGGTTGACTCCGATTCGGATCAGGCTGGCTGCAGTGGAGTCAGAGCTTAAAAAGCAAAACCAATTTGTAAAAGTCATGGGCGATCGTATTTCTACTTGTGTTCCAACCCTCCCTCTTGTAATCGGCTCGAGGCCCACCCCAAGTACGATGAGAGCAGGCCAAGTGAACAGGGTTTATATGCAGGGTGATTTTTTATCTGGTACATCGGTGTCCATGAGTGTGCAGCCCAGCCCTAAAGGAACGTTTAAGGGGAGCTAAGTTAGGCCCTGTGGCTCAAGATGGGGTAGCTGGGTCTGGCACTGGGAGGAGTGCTGATTGCCCTAATGACCCACGCAAGTTTTAAGGGCTGTGGACCAAGCAATTGCTCCCTGACGGTAGGTGGCAGTATCTCATTCTATTGTAGTTAACCCTAACGTACCCCTGGAAGCCAAGTCTTATGTTGTTGTTTCGGATAAGGTATTCCCCCCTCCATCCAGAGACTATGGAAAGTTTCAACCAGCTAAAGAACAAGGTGACTCATTGGCTGGACTCACATTTCACCTTGGGGACCCAGACGGGTTGATTGAATAATATGGTCTGGAGTGTCGAGTGGATATGTAAAGAAAAGAAGACCCTGGAGGGCGACTGTATGATCATTAATTTTCATACTCCATTTATCCCTGGAAGAATCCTTGCCTCTACCAAGTGTTTTGCTACCATCTCCATTTTGGCCTTCCCTCTAGGAATCTTTTATAGGCCTGAGCCAGTGGACCATGTTCAAGAGCTGAATCAGTGGCATACTATAATCCGTCAACCCTTAGGCCAGGATGACTGCTCAGCTGTCCCATGTGAGCTGGACTTAGCAAATAGATTTGCCCCTTTGACCAATCTGGATGGCTGTGACTGACTTGAAAATCCCGCAACTAGTGGAAGGGCGATGATGGTTATTTCTAATTGATCTAAATAGATTTTACCAGGCCCAACAAGAAGGCTTTCAACCTTATTAGTTGGAACACTGCGGGGCTTACAGGCAAATTTAAGGATCCCAAGTGGCAGAATTTTGTCAGAGGTTTTGAAGTGATTTGTCTCCAGGAGACTTGGGCAATAGCTAACAGTTTCTGGCTGGAAGGGTATAAGACCATTTTTACTCCAGCGACGGAATCCCTGCATGGAAGGGCAAATGGGGGCCTGGTTACCTTTGTATCTTTGGCGATAAAGGGAAAGATTAATGTGTTAAATACAGGGGCCTCCACTATCCAGGGTATAACATTTACCTCGGTTGAATCCGCAAAGCTGGCATTGTTGAATTTTTACAACACTTGACCCCATCCACATGATGTTAGCAATATCCAGGCCTTGGGGTCGTTATTAAGAAAATTTGCGGGGTACCAACACATCTGCAGTGGACATTATGATGGCTGGAGATTTTAATGTTCATTTTGTGTGGGGATCCCAGGAAGAGAGGGGAACATGAGTGGTACTGTCGGGCTATCATTTTGAACATTCACATCAAGGTTCTCTACTGAATGCTCTGCTGAGCGAGTTTAACCTACTATTTAGTTTGGAGAATATTCCCTCCAGCGTGAGAGTGTTTTACCTCCCACTTTTATTGGGTGTGGCTGCGAGACATTTATTGATTTTATTCTTGTCTCAGCTTCGTTTTCTTTATTTATTATTAAGGTAGAGATACCCATGAGTCTCTTCATTGACCACAACCCTGTGTGTGTGTATTTAGGCTGGTCCTCCCCGGTTAAAGAGTGCACTGTGGGAATCATAGGTATCATCACCATTATGTCGTAGGGGAGGAGATTGAGGTGGTCTAAGTTAGATCCAGACATATTCTTTATATCTTTGTACTCCTGTTGTGAAAATAATTACGGGATAGTAGTTTGCTTGGGGATGTCCTGGGGGCCTTTCAAGTTATCTTCAACTTTGCATCCAGTCTTTTGGTGGCCCAAGTGTCACAGGGCACTAGCAACTGGCATAGATGGTTTGATAAAGGTTGTACCCTGGCACAGAAGCAGCTTATGTGTGTCCTGAATGCCAAGCCTAAAGGTCCCATCCTAGTGAAGAATAGTCACACTCAATATAAAAAAGAGCTTGTGAGGAGGATGAATGTCCTAAGGGACATGGCCTGGGAAGACCTGCTTGAAACCAGTACTCTAAAAAATAGTTCAAAATGTTGGAGATTAGTAAATAGTCTGTTTCTGGGCTCAGAAACTGCACCATCTTTGGGGGTCTCATATCACAGAGGACAGCTGGGTTTAATTTTTTGAGGAGACTTGCAAGACCTCACATCTAGCCAAAGGAAGGGATGAGGGGATGTTAGTGGGGACTTCTAAACTGGTTTTTCCCTCGATGAAGTGAAGACGGGAATAGCAGGTTTAACCAGGAGTAGGGCTCTGGAACCTGATGGTATCTCTCCTGATGTGTATATTGGTGACACTGAGGTATGGGCTCTGGTTTTGACCTCACTTGTTAATGTGGAGGTTAGGGAGAATCCTCCGCAGTCATGGGCTTCCTCTATTTTCGGCCCTGTCTTTAAAAAGGGTGACAGGGACAACCCAGCATGTTACAGACCTATTTATCTCCTCCATTCTGTTGTGAAGGTAGTTGGACGTATGGTCTCGGACAGACTGTGGAAGTGGGAGGAAGATAATGATGTCCTCTCAGATCTGCAGTAGGGTTTTCACTCTGGGATGTCAATAGTGGACCAGTGTTTAAATCTTTTTATGGTCCTAAGTAAATATATTATTGCTCACCCAGGTTCAATTCACTTATGATTTATGGCTCTCTCCTCTGCATTTGATCGAGTCAATCAAGGGAAATTATGGTAGGTCATGTTATCTATGGGGATGGACCGTAATATTGTCCTTTTTTAAGAGATTTACACATGAACACCACCGCCTTGGTTCATTATACTAGTGATTTGAAATGTTTGCGTTGTTTTCATATTAAAAGGTGGGGTTGCCTATAATTTGTCCCTGTTAATTTTTTCATTTATATATTAATAGACTGGAGCAGGCTTTGATTGACACCGGAGCTGATTGCCAGCATGCAGGAGCCGGGTGTTTGTCGGTGCTCTCGTATGCGGATGATGCTGTTCTAATGGTGAAAACTGCTAAGGGGTTACAGTCCTTGTTGGACTCTTTTGCCAACTTCATGGAAGATCTGGCTCTGTCAGTTAACATCCAAAAATCTAATGTGACGGTGGAGGACCCAGATAAGACTAAGACTTGCAACTTTACTCTGGGGACCAGTGTTCTCCCAAAGAGTAGAGTCTTCTCTCATCTGGTGCTCTTATTTGACTCCTGATTGGGTTGGCATCCATTGTTGTACAGGAAGAAGGAGGATTTTACAAGGGCAAACTCGTTGGTGTTTAGTTTTGCCTCTAGTCTTGGCAGAAGACTGATTTAGTCCCTATTAAAAGTTTATCTGGCAAAGAGATTATCTAAAGTAGTTTACGGAAGTGAGGTCTGGGGGTTTATTGATCAGTCTGAATTGCAGACTGTGGAAAATTCTTTCTTAAGACATCTCTTATGTGTCCCGCACAGTGCACTGACAATTTCAGTGCACAAAGGGTGGGCTATATAATAGATTTAGTGGCATTTCGTCCTTTTTCACTGTGGTTAGATATTTGGTCAAGACCCACGGCAAAATGTAACAAGGAGATTCTAAAAGACTGTATCTCCTTGGATAGGTCATCCCAAATTCCTTGGCTTAAATACATTAAGGATCTCTTGCAGAGCCTAGGCAGCATTGAGCTCTATAGCTCACTATAGGACATCGTTTGGTTTGATCGAAAATGGGCAAAAGAAAACTTTTGTCGCCTCAGATCCTTCGTTAGAGAAGAGGGTGCTCTTTTGAAACCTTGTGTATGCGCCCATCTTTTACTGTGCTCCACACCCTTTATCTGGTAATTGTTAAAAGCACATATGAGAGATTCCTGATGACCAGATTTAGGTTTGGTCTTTTACATTTTTTTGTTGGCATAACCCTGGGTGAGGAATTAAGGTCACCGCTTAGAGTCCTGCGGCTTTGACGATATGTCTCCACAGGACAATTTGCATTTTTGGATGTTTTGCACATTTTATGAGGTTTCAAGGAAGGCCTTTATCATACCTCTGCTAAAAAAGCTGAATTTCCATCAGGTGCACCTCGCTCTTCTGTATTTGCAATTGTTACCAGAAGAAGTTATTTTTAACGTGGTCTGTTTTTTTTAAAGCCGCCATGAGATTAAGGGAAACCTGTGACTGATTTTTTTCTGTTTCATTGTGAATTTTTTTTTAGGAGTTTCAATATTTATTTGTTTTTCTTTTAATTTATTCTATGCTTATGGTTCATTGTCTATGCATTGCACATTTTTACGGTCTTTGCTGCTGTAGTGTACTTTTATGGTTTTTATGTAAAGAACCGAATTAAGCCGGTTTTGTTTTGATTGATCGAGCTGAATTGAGAGCATACAGGACATTGAATTGTTGTGACAGTTAGTGAGGTGTAACTTACTAAACTCCACTCCCCAGGCATCACGTTAAGCCCTCAGAATGTAGAATGAGCAAGACCTTCTCCTGCCAGGGAAACAGATGCATTGGGGTGCTGGGAGGACCACCACCAGTCTTCTGGGCCTCCAGGTGTTGCATGGAGGCCAGGAAATGCACCTTCCCGCTCAGGTCCTTCCAACTCTTCCTAATTGTCTCCTGTGTGCTCAGGGTGGCACCTACAGCTTTCAATCTGTCGACTATTCTGGACCACATTTCCCTTTTCTAACTGAGAGCAGTATGTTGAACTTGGACTCCAAACAATTGTGGCTCTATGCTTATGATTTCATCCATCTTGACTGACAACTCAGTCCCTGAAAAATGTGAATTGTTTTGGCTTAACATAACTCTAAATTAAAGTAACTGACAATGAAAAAAATACACAAAGGGATGTGTGAAAAATGTGCAGCAAAAGAGTGTGGAGAGTGGTAAAAGGGATGGGGTAAAAAAGAGCTGCCTTATCTCACCAACAATTGGGCTCTGACTTTCTGTGATGCAGTGGAGGGGCAAAGGATCATGGTCTGAAATGGGGTGTGTTTTATAATGTGAGTTGCAGGTGTATCCACTTGGCCAATGGACATCAGGTGTGTTGTATTCATATCCATTCAATGACGACTGTTATGGCGCTTTGCTGAGAGCGTACCGAGGTGGACTACCACCATTGGGGAACCACCGCAAGAGGACTGCCAGTACAACTGTGCTGTCATAATCGGCTCAAAAGGAACTCACGGCCCTGATGGTGACGGAGTACGCATCGCCAACACTGCAGTCCACTGCAGCACAGGTGTGACACACTCCATCAACACGGTCAGCAGTTTAGGCTGCATACATCATAATAGGGCGGGCGGAAGACCGCTGACTCCACGGTCTTCTTGGGACCGCCACCGCAGCAGTATGGTGGTAAGGCCGCCAAACTCGTAATCGGGCCCCAAGGGTTTAAGATAAAACAATTGTTTTCAAAGTACATATTTGCAAACATTTTTAAAAGTGTCCATTAAAACATGAGTTGCAAAACTCAGCAGATATCCCCTTTACATTACCTCTCAAAAAGAATAAATATTTGTCACCAGGAAGCTTCAAGTGACTTCATCGAATAAAGTCTATACATGCTCCTAAGCAGGCTTTACATCTGATGATTAACCAAGTGCACACATTTACATTTCTTTCAGGTAGCAGGCACTCTTGTGAGATGGCTTGATTCTTTAGTTCTCTGTCCCTCTATTTGTTTCACAGCACAGGAGACACAACACCCTCTTCATTTTCGGGCACCTCAAGGTCTCCATTAACCATACTGGTATAGCCATTTTTGACAAAACGTAGGAGAACTGTTTTTGTAAAATTGAAAAAAAGCATTTTCATAAAGGTCCCTATAGATCCCACCCACTTCGACCTGAAAAATCACATTCAGATGCAGAGTCCTGATAGTCTGGACCTCTTGGACCTTACAGTAATGACCCAGGAGAAAGAGGACAGGAGTGAGATCCAAAGATACAATCAAAGCAATGGCCCAGAGTAGGGGGCACTCTGTGGGAACTAATATTTTGATTTACAAATGGACAGAGACTGCTTCTTCAGAGAGATGACCTGGGGAAGGAGTGAGATTTGGGGGCATGATTTGTTTTGATTTAAAGAGCCATTATTACCATTAGTGCAGCAGGTGCAGTGGCACTAGGGCCAGAAGTGTGAGGGGTCAGTGCACCCCTTTTATGAATGTTTATGACCCAAAAGGGAAATGAGGGCCTATTGTACTTGCTAGCTTTAGAGTACAGGCCACCCTTTCTGTGCAGGGAACAGGGCCAAAACAACAGGGGTGAGATGTGGGGCTTTTATCCCTTTTCTTTTTCATACAGAGGGGCAGACAGCCTGCTTTGGGCCTCAAGTCCTAGGAGTGATGGCCCAGTGGAGTGGGCAAAGGAGACGTCTGTGGGTTTGTGCTAAAGGTGCAGTTGCACCAGGACCAGTGCTGTGAGGGGCCAACAAAACCCCAATTATGGCTGTGTTACTATCCTTTCCTTCTTACTTTAGGGCCCAACACAACCTTGCTGTATCAGTGTGGATTTGGGCCCCAGAGCAATGACCCAAAAGAAAGGGAAAATTGAAGCAGAGGAGGCAGCTTAGCTTAGACTCAGTCAAACAAGTCTTTATTTCGCCAGAGCCATAAAAGCACACACAAAACAATAAAGATATAATACATTAACATTCCGAACATTTCATTTTTTGACCGTATGAGATTTTTAAATTCCTCAAGATACAGGATCAGAGCATAACAATTTGGGTAAGATTCTATTTGATCTGTCAAAACGCCAATACCAATTTCGAATTCAGCAAATGAAGGGCTCATTCAATTGGCAGAAAATGCATGTATGTTACTTACAATCGTCTATTAAGTTATGCTAAAGTTGAAATTCATACATTGACCATTGAGTGGTAATTGTACTAATATAAAAAATAAAATTAGTAGGTTTTAAAAACACAAATATTACTTAAAATCATCCATAAAATTCTTATCTATTTATAATGTGAAAAGCTGATTTTATAAAGTTTACCATCACATAACAAATTTCGATGGATCCTAGATTCTGCAGGAATATTAACCCTTCTTTAAAATGTCTCAAATTTGACTTGTGCAATAGTGGCACCAGGCTAGATTGTCTCGGCCCTGCGTGCAAAGTGCAAAACAAAGTGGCTAGTGCATTACGTTGAGATGTTATCACACCCACAAGGCAGTAGTTCCTGTTTCCAGGCCTCTGGCATGGGAAAGGCAAATTTAAAGTGCAATGTGCACAGCCTTAAAAATGTAAGTCAGTGGTGATACGTGGGGTTCATAACCCACCCTAAATACGGCTCTATACAGTGTGTCGTTGACACTTGTATAATTAACAATCGATTCTTTTGCCTGAGCCAATTTTAAGCACTTGTCCAGGAAGTGTTCCAAATATCGTTCTCTGACAAGTAGCTTATGTTGTGGCCCAATTGTATGAGGGTTTTCATATAAATCCATTAATTCCAAACTATTGAATAAATCCTTCAGGTATGAAAGTCATGGTATTTGATCTACCCCATCAAGTGACAGGCAGTCGGTGATGCAGGTTCTGGTCAGGCCATTCTCAGGTGAACCCCAAAATGTTTATTCAGAGTAATAGAGGGGCTAACCTGATCAAGTCTTACAGGTATGGCATCCAGAGTTCCTCATGACAAAATAGGGAGGCTGTGCCTCCCGGGGCTAACAATATTCTATGCATGAAGCAGTTTTCTGCTCGTTGAAGGATACCTGCCCTGCTGTAGCCCCATAGCCAGCACCATATGCTCCCACTGTAATGCACTTACTTCTATATAGGCTCAACATTTCTATGAGGGGTTTGTTTCTAAGCTTATGGGCAAATCTAAATATCGCCTCAATTTCCTACTTAAAGATTGAAGTCTAAGTGTTAAAAGTGGTGTCCAACTTAATGACTGACTAGAAAGAATCCCTTGATATTTAAAACTCTTCACCTTTGCTAAGTTTGACTCCTCCATGTTAAAGTGCTTTGACTTTGTGCTTGGGTGACCACATGTCATAATATATGACTTTGAATACATTCATTGGAAATCTAAATCCTTCATGTAGACTAAAAACAGATCTAAAAGCGTCTGGAGACTATTTCCAGTATGCACGATCAAACTGCATCGTCAGCATATAATAAAATGGGAATAAACGTATTTCCCATGCGTGGCATATCCTTTCCATTTTCCACTGGAGAAAATGAATCCCATTAATATAGAGCAGGAAGTGAAATGCAGCCGGGATGCACCAATGCCTGACACCCCTGGTGGAACTAATGTGGGGAGAACATTCACCAAGGGGACCATAATGCATCCTTACTCTGATATATTGGTGTTATCGTCAAATGAGAGTTAAGAGTTCAAGCTCCACCCCCATTTTGCCCATTAGGTCCCACAGCTTAGAGAAGTACCTGAGATCAAAGGCGCTTGATAAATCAATGAAACCGAGGTGCATGGAGCCCTTTTTCGCCTTAACGTACTTCCCAGCTATTAAGTAAATATGTAAGGATTGATTTGATTGTCCCTGTGCCGGGCCTGAAGCCGAACTGGACTTCAGACAAAAAATTTTCGCCAGGGCCCAGTCTTCAAGACTGGACAGTAATATTCTCTTTAAGATCTTAGTGTGAAAATTTATCAAGGAGATCGGCTGATAACAGGTCGGCTGGGACAGATCCCCATTTTGAATATAGGGTCTTCTAAGACTGAGTGATCGGCCCCTGGACTATTGATCTGAACATGTTTGTAAGTATCGGAGCCCATAGATGGATATTTGGTTTAAAATATCAGCTGTGACACCATCCGGTCCCAGGGCTTTTCCTGAAATACACTTTTTTATTGCTTTAGTTGCCTCATGGACTTCAAACGGGTTTTGGAGCTCGCAGGGGGACAAAGTAGCTGGAGAAATGGTTTGCACGTGGAACATAGACATATCTCCTGGTGAGAAGATTTTAGTGAAATGAGAAACCCAGGCATCCACCGATATTACAGTATCAATACTAGGGGCATCAGACTCCTTGTACAAGGGCCTGTTTACCACTTCCCAAAACTTAGAGCTATCCCTCAATTTTCCAGCCATTTCGAGATCTTCCCAGTCTTTATTTCTGATTTCAGATTCTTTTTCCTCTAGGACCTGTTTATAGTTTCCCTATTCTCCTTAACCTCATGTGCTACTTGTGAATGCTTTTTCAGCGCAACTATCAGTTTCCTATGGGCGGTTTAGGCTGAACATGCTGTGTTAAACCAATGGGAGGGTGGCTTCTCATGGGGCAGAACAGGGGATCTGAAGGTTTACGGAAATGGACCTACAGATTTTAACAAATTCTGCTTGGATCACAGCCGGCCTTAGGTTAAGCATGCCATGACAGAAGCCCTAGCGTCTTCAACATTGGTTTGGTTAAATACAGCGGGACCAACCTTCTCCCATTTTAATTTTAATTGTTTGTTCCTAGAGATCTCCATGTTATCGGATCCTTTAGGTTATGGCATTTTAATGAGGGAGTCCAATGTGATAAAAAGAGGATTATGGTCACTCGTGCAATTGCAAGATACCACAAAATCAATTAGGTGGGAGTATAGCTCAGTTGACAAGAGTATGTAATCTATGTTACTACCAGCTTGGTTCCTCCTAAAGGTTGGAACACATGCATCTGTGTACCACAAATACACTGGAAAAAACTTAGGGGCATATTATCAAGAACGGCGTTAAACATTATCGCCGGTTTAGCGGCGATAATGGGCTTGTTAATATGCCCTTGAGAATTCCAATAGAAGTCCATGTTCTGGTGTGAACATGGGCTTCTATAGGAATTCTCCAGGGCATATTATCAAGCCCATTATCGCCGCTTTAGCGGCAGTTTTCTGCCGCTAAACCGGCGATAATTTTAACGCCGTTCTTGATCATATGCCCCTAAGTTATATTTCAATAACAATTCATTCAATGCCTCACCATAAACAGAATGAGAAAAGTGCGTTACATTACCACATTGATCAGTGCTGAGGGCACAGATCCTTGTATCAGAGAACTTGCATATAAAAATGTTAACATCTCTGACCTAAATAATTTAAACAATACGATTACATTTTTAATAAAAGGCCTCTAAAAATTAATCAAACTGATCATTAGTATCCCTGACTGAATGGTTAAAAACGTTATAATAAAAGTTAATTAACAAATGTCAAATTCAGCAGGGAATTGAACAGGAAACTAGACAATTAGAAGAAGCCCAGCATTTCGTGATTTTAATGTCAGTGACTTTAATGGAAAAAAAAAAGCTGGTCAGTACCCTGCTTGCTCTGCCCACTTTGAATGTTGTTGTGGGTTGGCAAAAGTCCTGATGCCCATCGATGTAAAAGTGAGCCATCATCCAAGTTTCTTGGCAGCATATACTTTCATGTGCATTTATAAAACTAATCCATCCAATCTGGGTTTGAAATTTCCGATCGCGCTCCAGCAACGTTCCAAGAGAAAATGCTGAGAACATTCTCAGCAGGACTTATTTGAGCTTTTCCCAAAGGGATTACCTTAGACTGAGGCAGGACAGGGTTGCAGAGGCTGGGGTTAGAAAGAAGGTTCTGAGGAGTGTATGTATTCCCTTTATCCAGATGATGAGATGTTTCCTACATCGAAGGTAGGGGGGTCTACATTTCCATTTAGAGGGGACATATTGGTGTGGCGTTAATCAATTTCTTCTACTGCAGCTAGGGTTTCAAATACATTTCCTGTGGTTATGTTATACCTGTGTCTGATTGGAGTTGAGCGATCAGGCTAATTGTCTTAGGCAATAGAGATGATCTATAAAAATAGCCCAGAGGCAACGCCTGGATGGAACCTGGTGGTTGGAATTGATTTCCAAGAATGTCTAAAAGTGATTTTACGACCATCAGTGTTCTGAAGTTAAAAATTAGGCAATCTCCCTTTGAATCCTTTCCACCCGTTCCTATCCATGAGGTTCTTCTAACCATCAGGATTTCGGTGGAAAAGTCCAGTATCCAGCCCACCTTCCTTTTAAGCCAGTTTATTGTTTTACTCTTTAGGCCTACAAAATCCTCTTGTGCTGGTGATAGAATGGTGAGAAAATTTTTGAAAGACCATGACATAAGGGGCACATTCAGGTGGGAGCTGCAGGAAAATATGAACTTCCTCTGCAATTTTTAAAACATCACTCTTTTAACCATTCCTGGCAGGCCCAGGAGAACCCATCTTTGTTGGAAGCCCTATTCCCTTCCAATTCTGTTTTGGAGCCCTTGGGTGCGAATTCAGAGCGATTGATTGAAGAGGAGTGTTGCCAGCCTGGTTTTTCGTTTGTCAGTTTTCAATTACAGATAAGGACGCCCCTGGTCTTGTCTCCATGCATTCAGGGTTTAGCAACACCACTGAATGCTGCTATAGCAAGTGGGAGGATGTCAGATTATTTCGTTTAGATTCTATAGCCCCCAGACGAGAATAAATGGGTTCAAATTTGTTTGAAATAAAATCCAGTAAGGACACTTTAAGGTCATTAACACGGGTATTTAGTACATTGTGGGGCATATTCTCAAGAACGTGTGATAACCACCGCAAGTTTAGCTTAACGCAACTTCTCACATCGCAGTCCATCGCGGGAAAACAACGCTGTGTTAACGTAGCATTCTCAACCTGGCGGCACCATGCGATAGTCCCACGATAACGCACCAAATGACCGCGTAAAAAACAACGCAACGCCCAAAAAATGCGAAACACCAACGCGAATAAAGTGCGATGAGGCCAACCTCGAAAAAAAAAACAGTGATGGCCAGCGACAGGCCTGCAATTCCCACGCGCCTGGCGGTAAAATGCACCATAAAAGCCGAACAAGAAAAACACACCATAAACAAAATAAAATGCGTAGCAACATGGACGCACCCAGAACGAGTGCCCAGGTCAACGCGAACCCCACAAGCCCCACAGACCACCAGCAAGGAACCTCGGGGTCGAGGAAGGCCAAGGAGAAGAGGAAGAGGAAGACAAAGTACAGTCCGCATGACAACCGGATCGTCGTCACGGAGGTGACAGAGCACTAACAACAACTGTCCGTCTCCACCACCGTGTCATTGGCAACACAGACGGAAAAATGGCATTCCATTGTGAATGCAGTCGGACTCCCGAGGAGGCCAAGATGCGCTGGCACGAAGTCAAAAGCCAAACCAAGCAGAAACCCGCTGCCACCCGGAAGGGAGCAACGGCGAATGGAGGTGGGATTCCTGCGCCACAGGAGGAGCTGGAGCAAATGGCCGACACAGTCATGAGTGTGGAGAGGGTGCAAGGAGTCGGGAGTCCGGACACTGCTCGACATGACTTAACAAAACATCAACAGGGTGAGTAACTAACAGGGACTGGGGGGACGGACACAATGGCACACATGCACAACGACGTGTAGCACACCGCACACCCACAACGACCCTGGGTCATGTCCCTGATCCCCGTGGCACACTGCAGCACACATACAAACACCAAGTAGGCCCGCGTCCACCATGTGCCCGAAGGGGTCCCACCCCACACAACACCAATTCCACTACACACACATGCACCAGTGCGAAACACAGCAAAGATGCGTATGCAAGAGCCACACTGACAATGCAAGTGACACCACATGACGAGCAGCATGGCCGGAGTACAATCACCATGACACTGTGCACGCCACGAGACTGAGGTGGCTGAGTGTGGAAGACATCCGGAAGGAGCAGGTCATACCCTGACACATCCACGTGCACAAACAACCACTGACGTCAACAATACATCTGCAAACAAGCAATGCACAAGAGAACAAAATCTGTCCAGGAGCACAAATGACCCCAGTTGCCAACATCACAGCACCTCAAAAGCACAAAAGCCAAAGGCACTCCGCCTCCAAGGGATAAGGGGCAGCAAAATCACAGCAGCAGGTGCGACTCTCACAGAATGCAGGACACACACATAGCAATCACAGCACATCCACATGGACGGCAATGTGGGACACAGTGCAACACTTACACTGCAGAACAGAGGACACAACTGGCTCCGCCTGTGCGTAGAAAATGGCCAATCACATCTGACATAGCTGGAAACTGTGAGATGAAAATGTACATGTACAACATCACCTACGTCATGTAGTCCAATTGTCCACTATCCCACATCAAATAGTCCGCCAATCCAAACCAGTCACAATGTACATTGTCATGCAGTCTGTATGTAAACCCGAACAATGCGTCAACATACATGCCAACACAATGTCAACAAGCATCTCCCCTTCACATTGCAGAGGGACAAACAACACCTCCAGCAGAGCAGACCAGAGAACCCATCAGTGATGCTGAAGAGAACCTCCACACTTCCGACACCGATGCCCTACAACAGCCCATGGACATCTCAGGCAATAGAGCTCCAGGAGCAGGGCAGCCCCGCTGCACCGAGGACACACCACTCCATGCACGGACAACACAGCTGGACGCACCCACCACCCCGGCTGGCTCACAACAGCCCACCTAAGCACACATCCCATTACAAGGCCAGCTGTCAGACTGCCAGAAGGGGCTGGCCGAACATGTGCGGGTGGGGTACTACCTCATGGGAGACGAACTAGATCCCATACGTGGGTGTCAAAGTCCCATCATGGACCACCTACACACCCCAACGGAGACCCACACTGCGACAGGGACACATGCCTTTGCACATTTCCAGTACTGAACCACACCCAGAGCCACGTGATAATCACCCACACCCCCACGCCGGACTGGCGTACGCCGGCCAAGTTCACTCCTCCTACATATTGGGTGGGGGACGACAAAGCTACATGTTGTGCAATGTCCCACCCTCTGCCTGCGGTGACATGGCTGTGTCCTCTGCACATGGCACAATGTAAGGTTGTGGGGCCAGGGCCCTAATGCATACATCATGAGCACACGGACACAGATAGTTCGTTGAACTGGCCACGAGCACGTGCGCTTGACACCTTTATTGGCATGGTCACATGTTCAGTGACGCATGTGCTGGATGTGTGTGGGGTGAGTGTAAGCCAGCCCGCAGGGAGTCATTGGTGCTGGCAACAACGTGAACAGTGATCACAATTGAAGCAGAAACATAAAACATCAGCATTACAGAAAGAACTGTGAAGCATCATGGTGGTTGCCGGAGAGAGTACAGTGTTCACCCTACATGCAAGCAGAATGGTCCTTGATTTGTGGTGCACTGAGTTAGTGGCACCTGAGGAGCTGAGCAGGGTATCAAGCTGATGATGGCACCCACGACTGGTGTGAGCTACTCTGAAAGTCTGGCAGTAAGACACTTCAGACTCTGGCACCTGTTGTCTGGAGTTGGTCCTGGCGGTGGTGGCGCGTGCATCCTGCGGTGATGCGACGTCCAGGCAGGTCAGGACTCGATTTGATGTGTGAGCCCAGGTGGACCGCAGTTGAGGGCGGAGGCAGCGGACAGCGCAGGGCCACAGACACATGGCGTTGATGACCCCCAGGCCATCAACCCAGAGGCCATCCAACATGCCACCAGACTGGGGCCATGATTTGAGCTGCACAGAGTTAGTGGCCCCGGATGCACTGCGGCCGGCACAGGCACACCGCCACTGGACGGTGACTTGCGGTACAGTGAGCTAGGGCCACGCGAGGTGGGCGGGTCCTCGTCGATGTCAAAGGTGAATGTAGCGGAGGTTTGCTGGGGACAGTGGAAGGTGTCCTCCAGGGCATGATGCAGAGGGCAGGAGCCGGTCGGAAGCGGCAAATGGAGGAGTGGAATGCTACTGCCTCGTTTTGGCCACATAGTCAGTATCACCAACATGATGATGAAGACAACCCCCAGTTCATGGACTCAGTCGCCAACAAATCTCAAGAAGAAAGTGTCCATGGTTGTCGGGGAACAGACTTAGTGGCCCCGGAGCTGGAAGGGGATGCAGTCTGCGACGAGGCCAGTACAATGATATCAGGTCCGCCATAAATGAATCATGACTGAGTTCTCAATGTGTGCCCTACTTGACCGATGTGTAGTCTGGAGGCAGCGGCCAGCGCGGGCCAACCGCTGTTCTGCGAGCTCCTCCTGGAACACTGACACACGGCGTTGAAATGGCATGTGGGGATGACTCGTGGTTGACCGAGGCAGTAGCGACAGAGCTGAGCGGGTGTTTAGCCAGCGACGATGCCGTGTCCTATCTGGTATGGACTGGCATGGATTTGTGTGGGGCCTGCAGGACCGCAGTGTAGTCCGAAGGCGTAGACATCAAGGACCCACAGACACATGTGGTTGGTATGCCCAGCACATACTTTGTGTCACCACATCGAAGGGAGTATAGTGAGTTAAACTCTGCCATGAAGTGTGTACTCGGGCATTGTGTAATCAAGATTCAGTTCAGATGTGTGACCCACTCGACCGCAGTGTGGGGCGAAGGCAGTAGTCAGCAAGTGACCACAGACAGGTGTAGTTCGAATGCTATGCACAGAGTTGGTGGCACCACATCGAAGAGAGTACAGTGATATAAACTCAGCTATAAGGGGTGTACTCTGCCATTGCATAATCAAGACTCAGTTCCAAATGTGTGACCTGCTTGACCGTAATGTAGGCCAGAGGCAGGGGTGGAGTACGTCAACGAGAAAGGAGTAATGGGGGCCTGTGTTGCGGAGGCTGTGATGGTCTGAGGAGGCTGACAAGGTCACGGGCTTCGGGCTTGGAGCTTGCGCCGGCACGTGGTGGGCCCTCTTCGACACACGACGGTGTCGGCAGGTGAGCAATGAGGCCTGGCTGCGCAGGGGTGGGCATGATGGGTTCAGGGACCAGCGGCCCGGGGTGCAGCAGGCGCACAGGATTGCAGGCCACACCGCTCACGGCGACGGCGTCAGCCTCGTGGCGGGGTGGGAGGTGCCGCCCTGGCAGGCACGTTGGGCATTCTGGAAGAGAACCACGCCCAGGGCTACGTGCTTTTTATTCACACCCCTACGCTGGCCTGGCGTCCTCCGGGCCAGCCCACTCCACACACGCTTACAGGGGGGGACGTCACAAGCTACATTTCCGCAATCTTCCCCACTAGCTGGGGTAACATGGTTGCGTCCACTGTCCACTACACTCCAAACACCAGCAGTGCATGTAGACATGACTATGTCTGTGGTCTGCATACTGCAGTCTGTCCAGCACATCTCCGCAACACTTGGCATTGTGTACATTCTCATTCATGGGTCACGTGCCTCCTTCGCACATGCCTGGTTCCCATCTCTCCCCACATTCCGGTATTGTGTGGCTGAGGTGCCATGCCGTTGATGGCTCATGTACATGGCTAACCAAGGTTGCCACAGTAAGTTGTGCTGTCGTGTCTGGTGGGGGGGCATGTTGTTTGGCTTGTTGTATGTGATTTTGTGACGTGGACAGTGCCTGAGTTGTGAGTTGTGAGTTGCATGATTGTGGAGTTGAGGTGTGTGGTGTGTTCATTTGGTACTTGCCAACGTGCAGTGCATTTCCATAGGTGCCATCCTGGAAGTGCTGGTTGATGTTGGACTGTCGGAGGATGAAGGGATCATGCACACTGCCTGGGTAGTTGGCTATGACATTGGTGAGGAGTCCCCTGTGGTCCACTATTGCCTGCACGTTGATAGGATGCGTGTGCTTTCTGTTGGGGTATTGTGTGCGGTGTTGGCAGGGGGCACAAGTGGGACAAGTGTGCAGTCGATTGCCCCCGACACGTGCGGGGATCCAGCTATGGCGTATAGTCCTTGCTTGGTCTCCAGCTGTTCCTGCACATTGTGGGGGACGTATGGGTGCTGGGGTCCCTAGCTGGTGAGGGCATCCAGGCCAGGTGTGAGGAACTTGGATGGGGCTGGCTGTGAGACTCCTCCGACTCAGGCGGTTGTTGATTGGGAGGATACCAGAGGCCAACAGGTGCAGCACAGCCAGCAGCTTTGTCTGCGGTGGGATGTTGGTTGTCCGCTGTGTTGGTACCGTCAGCCTGTGGGCAATGATGTTCAGGATGCGGAGGATGGTTGTCCTTTTGGGCCTGTAGTGGGCATTGGCATTGTCTGGTGTTAGGTCTGTAGGGCTGGTGCATTTCCTGTATGTCCGCTGTCTTTGTCTGCGCTGCCTCTGTGGTGGTCCGGGGGTGGGGGTGGGTCTGTTGGGGGGGTGGCGGTCCTGGGGGTGGTGGCAGTGGGTGTTGTTTCCCCCTCGGGGCTCCGGGGTGCATGGTGAGTGGCTCCATGGCATCTGTTGTTCTTCCTGTGTGGCTCTGGGCTGGGCTCCCTTTCATGGTGCAGCTTGTCGTCAGACTGTACACCAGGTCAGAGCAGGTGTTAGTTTCCTGCTGCTAACTCACCTTATCGCCTGTTTTGTGGTCTTATCGCCGATGTGGCTGGTCATTGAGAATGTTGAGGTGTGGTGTTGTCGCAGGTTTTTGCTCGGGAACGCCTACTCTGCATCTCATTAGCGTTAGTTGCCGGGTCATCTGTGGCGATGTTTTTAAGCAGTGCTTTCGCAGGAAAACTGGTGTTATGGGCTGTTAGCACCAGCTTGTGAATGGGGCGGTAAATTTAGCGCGACTTTGGCTGCGATAAAGTGCCGATAACTCAGCGATAGCTCCTTGAGAATATGCCCCTAAATGTTCATCTACTTCAACCAAGTCTTTTTCGGGCATGGGGGATGGGGCTGTAGTGCAAGGCCTTTTGTTTTTTAACTTACTGTAGATCTTTTCCTTTCACCCGGTTGGCACCCAGTTGCCCTGCTACCCACTTGTGAATTTGTTGCCCGCCCTGAAGACTGTGTGGGTACTGGAGTTTTAGGTGGTACAGCCGCCTTTGACTCAAAACTTAAATCATCTTCTTCTGGGAGGGTAAGATCATTATTTATGTGGCATTTTGAACAATCGCCAGGGCAGGGCTTAAGTGGTCTTTTGAGGGTGAAGAGAGTGACAGGCGGCGTTCTGCCAACTTGATTTATTTCGAAATGACCACAACTGCTCATTGCAAGAAACCGTCCAGAATGATCCCTGTACTTCCTGGGGGGGCTGCTGCATTCTTACATTTCCCCATAGCTTGCAAGGGCAAAATACAAAGAATGGAGATGGTATCACCAAATGGGCAGGAAAGGGGGGTTCATTCCGCCCCCCTCTTAGCACACCAGCTAAGTGAAAAGTAACTTGAGGCCAGGCAGTAAACTTAAGACTCTTACCAGGCTTAATCTTTTCCCTTACTATTGAGTCAAGTGGGGGGGCCCTGCCCTGCCTCTTCCTATTGCTGATGGGCCCAGGATGGGCCCACCCTTGGCCCAGGTGTGGCCTGCGAAGTCCTGCAGGGCGGGATTGCTGAAGCCTTTTAGCGCATTGATGAAGCCCCACCTCGTGGGGCCACAAGCTGCAGCCGAGCCTCCTGGCGCTTGGTGGGGTGGAAGCTGGAGTTCCCGGGGTCTGCAGGGATAGCAGACGCCAAAACTGCTTTGCCAAATGTCCTGCGGGCGGGATTGCTGAGGCTATTTTAGTGTGCCTTCTGGGTCTGCAAGCTTCAACCATGCATCCTGGCGCTTGGTGGGGTGGATGTTGGAGTCCCCAGGCAAACTCTGGGTCTGCAAGGATAGCAGACCCCAAAACCGCTTTGCCTAATGTGGACTCAGAGAGATGGTGGCAAATTGGTGGGGTATAATGGAGGCTGTAGGAAAATGCCATCTTTTTGCAATGTACCCCCAGTTTTTTGCCATATCTATTTATTGCGTGCTGCACTTTACCCCGGCTAACAAACCAGTAGTAAAAGGACTGTTCTCCCCTTTAAATACAATTGAATTAGCATAACTATAATAGGCACATTTAGCTTACCTGCAAGTCCATAGTATATGGTACAAAGTGTACCCAGCGCCTGTAAATTAAATGCCACTAGTGGACCACTGCACCTATTGTGCCATCCGCTACAGTGGTAGTGCCAACTTGGCTTCATGTGTACCACTGTATCCAGACTGAAGTTTTTTAACTGTAATTCAACTGGTCAAAATAAATCCTTTTGACACATCTAAACCTTCCTTTTGGGGGCGTGGCTTGGCGCCGATCGTAATGGCGGCGTAACTCCGGAGCTCCGGCAGGACCCGCAGCGGTAAACCCTAAAATCCGGCTCTGATCCGCAACCCTACAGAAGATACTGATACCGTTGGACCCCGGCGGATGTGGACCAGCGGTGAGTCGAGTTTCATCGCTACGGACGCACGCACTCCGCAGCAATCTGAGCCGCTGGGAGTCAGCACAGCGCGGACTCGAACTTGACGGCAGGGGGCGGAGCCCCGTCACCGACAGCAAGACCCTGAGACCGGGGGCCGCGGTGCGCGAGGGGCGCGGCATCGGGCCTACAATAACCGCACACATCATAGCCCCTGAGAAGCGCCGAAAGCTTACGAACTGGGCACAACGATCACAGACCGAGCGCTGAGGTGAGGCCAGAGGGGGGAGATCACTACCGCTCATTCTTCCCCCCCACCCCCAAACGAAAAACGCGCAGGGCACCAGAAACCCACATAGTGCACGAGAAAGCTGCAGCCAGACGGGAGATAATACTCCATAATCGGCCATTCCTAAAGGTACGAGAGGAGCGGGCGGTATCCTACAGAGAGGCGTAGGGAAAAGTGCACAGTGCACAGTGAGGAAGACCGGGTGCAGCAGAGAGGAAGACCGCGTGATTCCTGGGCTGGCCAAGCCACACTGAAGTAGGCGCGCAAGCAAGCTACAGGCCGGGTGTGCTTCACAGCCCATAGACACAGGAATCCTACCGAGTGTGGGGCAGGAGGAGCGACGGATGGGCTGCGGGGACGCCAATATCCAGAAGCAATAGGCGTGATAACGGAGGGGTGAGGGGGACAAGACCGCAATCCGGGGAGCTACTGAAAAAAGCGTACTGCTCAAGTTCTACACCATACCCCCCCCTCTCCCAGAACCAGCGAGACAACACAGCCGCCACGCGGGCACATTGTTGCCCTAAAATACGGGCTATCCACTGAGTCGCGCAGCCCCCCGGTGCAAGACGACTGAAAAGCTAGAACGCTGCAGCGGTCCAGATAACTCCTCCATATCAACATGACGAAGCCGAAGAGCGGGAACGCCGCCATCCAGGTAAACAAGATGGATAAATACGCAGTGCCACGACACCTCACGACTGACTCCGGGGTAAATGAGGAGGCTACACCAACGGAAGAGCCCTCACTAAGCTCAATAATGGCAGCGATACAGGCAGTCGGGACTAACCTAGAGACCAAAATTGACAAGGTCACAATCGAAATGAACCTTATGCGGACAGATATGCAAAAAACGTCTGAAAGAGTCACGGCCACGGAAGGAAATGTGAGTGAACTACAGAATATCACACGTGAATTGGAGAAAAAGGTGCAAAAACTGGTTCACCAGCATAAAGAAATGGCACTACACCTGGACAATCAGGAAGGAAGAGCCCGTCGTAACAACATACGAGTGGTGGGGGTGCCTGAAAAGGCGGAGGGGCCCAGCATGGACCTCTTCCTGGAAGACCTTATCCTCAATTACCTCAAACCCAAGAGACTCTCCCCGCTATTCTCCATCGAGAGGGCACACAGGGCTCCAATCCCGAGGCCGCGGCCCGGTGCACCGCCCCGCACTATTATTGCCCGTATCTTGAACTTTCGAGACCGAGATGCAATCTTGCAAGCAGCTAGGGTGAAAGGAGATCTCCCTTATGACAACACAACGATCAGATTTTTCCCGGATTTTACCCTGAAGGTACAGAGAGACCGTCGCTCCTTTGAGGGTGTCAAGCGGGCACTCCGGGACAGGGGTCTAAAATATATGATGTTCTTCCCAGCTAAACTGAAGGTACTGGATGGAGAAAAATCTTGGTTCTTCACGACACCAGAAGACGCACAACGGTGGCTTGAAGAAGGACCGGCTACGTCCCAGCGCCGCAGAGGAGAAACCGCCAATCGAAACGCCAATTCCTACACCAAAGACTCTGATCACAGACTCAAAGATATGCGACGCTCCCCGTCAAGATCCAGAAGTTCCAGGTCCAGGAGCCCTGGCAGCGACATCGCACGCTCCGGGATATGAAGGACTGCAATGATGACAATGGTCGGTAGATATTTCACTTCTTGCCATGGTTATAATGATGGGTAGAAAGGTTCCGACCTGAACACCTCAGCGGCGCCCATGATCGAACTTGAGGTGCACTGTTTCAGTTGGGGACTAGAGACACTTAACTGCACCATTAGGGAAACTAAATGCAATTGGGACTGCTGCGGGTCCGGGAGGGAGAGACTATAGGCGCTACACCGTGCAACCCTACGTTTATGATTTATTCATTGTTGGGGATCATAGGCACTCTGCTATTGGGGTGGTGGGTAGTTTGGAACCTACTGGGCAGGGATGGGTTAGGGGGGGAAGGGATGGGTAAGCCATTATCACTATTTGTGTATTTTTTCGGTAGAAATGTTTATTGTGTTATAGTTTTATTCATTATAGATCTGCAATTGTCACTGTATACTCACTTCAAAAATACGCAAAGAATGACTTTCATACTTCAACATGTCGCAGAGACAGAAATACCCAATGGCGTCACATGACCTAACGACACAACGTCCTACACAGCAAAAACTGTCCTTCCTCACCTGGAACGTCAATGGCCTGCGGGATAAGATAAAACTTGGATTGGTGCTACAGTACCTGAAACGCATGTCTCCGGCCGTTACACTAATACAGGAGACCCACCTAACGGGCTCTACCTGTAGGGCCCTTGACAGATGGGGGTTTCAATTGGTATCCCACTCCGAGTTCACCACTGGCTCCCGGGGGGTGGGGATCCTGATACGAAAACAGTTCCCCCTCATTATCCACCGCACCTTTAAAGATGACCAGGGCCGCTTTGCAGCAATTTCGATGCAGTGGGAAGGGCGCATGTTCAATTTCGTATCTGTTTACATACCACCTGCACTGCAGGCCCCCGCCCTACGAGATCTGGGCAAATTTCTCTTAGCGTTACCAGAAGGAGACCTGGTAATCGGAGGAGACTTCAATATGACCGCAAATGACACGCTAGATCGTACACCGGCTCGCCCACAGCATCGTGTTGGCTCCTCTCTGGCCGACTTCTTAGACACACATGGTCTGTTAGATATGTGGAGGTTTCAAAACCCAAATGAGAAGCAATACACATTTCATTCAGGCGCTCATAACAGCCTCTCCCGTATAGACTATATACTCGTAGCCATAGATGGTTTGAGTAAGTTTGGCAGAGCCGCACATTTGCACAGGGGAATCTCTGATCACTCACCGGTCACGGCAGAACTGTTGAAACATGGTACTACTCAAAGGCGTATATATCCTATATACCCGGGGTACCTCCTGAACTCTAAGATTAAGAAAGCCCTAATTAGAACAACTACACACTACTTTCAAGATAATGAAGCATCAGCCTCCTCCCCAGTCACATTGTGGGAAGCATACAAGTCAGTAGTAAGAGGACATGCTATATCGCTAATTGAGGGACATAAGAAGGGGATAACACAGGGTATAGAAACTATGGAGCATGAGCTAAAACAATTGGAATCTCAACAGGCGACGAACCCTACAGAGGGGAACAATCACACACTGCACATAAAAAGACAGGAATATTGTGAATATCTCCCGGAATGATGCAAGATCCCGCATGACAACCACCCAACACCGGATCTACGAATCCGGAGATAAAGCGGGTAAGCTCCTTGCATGGCTCGACAAAAGGGAAAAATCACGTAGATGGATAGCACAGATAAAAACGGATAAGGGTGAAACCACATCTGACCCACAACTCATAGTGGATACGCTGGCACGACACTATGAGCGAGTCTATACTTCCACGAACACCACCACCGTACAGGAAGCACTTGCCTTCCTTAAAGATATTCATATGCCTCGGCTCACACCCCAAGAGGCCGACAGACTAGAAGCTAACATGACAGTGGATGAACTTAAAGTAGCTATTACAAAAATACAATCGGGGAAGGCCACTGGCCCAAATGGTATTCCAATAGAACTATATAAGTGCACAGCAGACAAGATAGCCCCATACTTGTTGCGTATGTATGAAACAAGTCAAGAATTGGGGACACTCCCTAAAGATCAACGATTAGCCACTATTGTGGCCATACATAAGCCGGGCAAACCTGTGGAAGAGTGCTCATCGTATCGCCTGATCTCCTTAATTAATGTGGAAGGGAAAATATTAGCAAAAACACTGGCGCTTCGTCTTACACCCTATCTCACCAAACTGATTCATCCGGACCAGTCCGGTTTTATGCCCGGTAGAAACACCGCACTAAATCTAAGACGCCTACACGGCGTATTGGGCAGACAACACACCATATTAGAAGACGCCGCAGTCCTATCGCTGGACGCAAAGATGGCCTTTGATTCGATGGAATGGGCCTTCCTATTCGCGGTACTCCAGCACTTAGGATTCGGACCGAAATTTTGCTCATGGATACACTTACTTTACACCAACCCCATAGCACATGTAGCGGTGAATGGTCATATATCAAAGGAAATCACCCTGGGAAGAGGGACAAGGCAGGGGTGTCCATTGTCGCCCCTATTATTTGCATTAGCCCTAGAACCATTGGCGACCTGGATAAGGTGGGACCCCAGGATACGAGGTTTGAAGTGGAGGGAGGAATGGGAGGACCGTATATCCCTCTATGCCGATGATGTATTACTATATATTACCTCGCCTACACGATCTCTTCACGCCACACTCAATATCTGTGCTGTGTTCGGCTCAGTATCGGGATACGCCATTAACTGGGACAAGTCGGTGCTATATATCCTACATGGGGCACCCCCACGGATGCCGAGAGACTGTAAGGTCCAGATAGTCATGAATAGTTTTAAATACCTAGGCATTCATGTCACCTCAGATCAAGATTCCTTTTTACTCTTAACCTACAGCCCCCTTGCAAAGACTGAAACGAGATATTAAACATTGGAGGGCACTACCGCTCACACTGCTCGGTAGAGCGGCCCTCTTTAAAATGATGGCCCTGCCCAGATTCCTTTATGTCCTGCATAATACGCCATATCCAGTCCCCGACACATACTTTAAGGCAATAAACTCAGAGGTTGCGGCCCTCTTATGGGACGGCAAACCGGCCAGAGTAGCTGGGCACAAATTGACACGGAGTTGGTACGATGGTGGAATAGCCCTGCCAGATGTAAAGGCGTACTATTGGGCCTCACAGCTCACAGTAATCAACCAATGGCTGCACGTACTCAGATACAGACCCCGCATATCACCTAGACAGAATGACATTGGGGAGTGGAGGGATTAATAGAGCACTTTACGCCCAACGAAGGACTAGCAACTTTGTGGGCCCAGCGCTGCATACTGTTCGCACCTGGCATACGGTTAACAGGCACCTGGGATGGACGGGCAGATTTACACAACACACTCCCCTATGGGATACAGGCTGACTAGGAACATTGGGCAATAGCAAAGGGTTTCGAAACTGGGACTTGATCGGTATCTCCCAGCTGGGGGACCTTTGGCGCAACGGGGAGGTGGTTAGTTTCACCTATCTGCAAGATCAGTACAAAATGGCCCCGAGGGAACAGTTCAGGTATATGCAAATAAAACATGCCATAGAGGCAGTCCTCCCTCCTGCTGAGATTCTCCCGGAATCATCACCCCTAGAGGACCGACTGCTCACGGATCACTTGTGTAAGCGAGCAACTTCGCTAGTATATAAAAAATAATCAATAACCGTACAGATCCGCTTAGCCGACTCAGGAAGCATGGCAACTAGAGGTGGGAGACATGGATGACCCTGAGTGGCGAGACGCCACGGCGTCGCCCAAGGAGGTTGCAATCTCCTCTAGACTACGGCTGATACAGTTCAAAATACTGCATAGAACCTACTACACCAGGGTGGTTTTACACAAGATGGGAAGGTCCCCTGACCCGAGTTGTCTCACGGCAGTGTGAGGATGTGGGTACCTTCTACCACACATTGTGGGGCTGTATGAAACTAAGACCGTACTGGGAGACAGTAGTGAGGATTATCGCAGAGGTAACAGGGAAACAAGTCCCGCTGGAGCCTAAATGCTGCCTTTTGAATGTGTGGGGGCCTACGAATCTTACTCACGCCGAACGACAATGGGCAACGACAGGCATGATGATAGCCAAGAGGAACATTGCGCAAAAATGGGGCGTCGAAACTGTACCATCGGCGATGCAATGGGAGTAACTGATATGGATGTTGTTATGGTAGCGGAAAAGGCCACATTTATTAACAGGAAATGTCCCAAAAAATGGAATAGAATATGGGGAAAATGGAATGTATATAGAGGAGATATCTGCACCCCCAGAGGAGGAGAAGCGACTCAGATGATGATATGTAATGATGGAGAGAACGGATGTGACGTTCAACATTCATAAATATATTGAATAACAGTAATGAAGTGTTTTGCAGATGATAAATTGTACATGCAGATCTCTGTTGTTTGCAATAAAAATTTTCAATTAAAAAAAAAAAAAAACCTTCCTTTTAATTAATAATATTTCACTCGTTAGTAGCCCTTTTAGCCGTAAGATAGCCTGGTTGTTATTTAGAAGTAAGACTTGTGGAATTTTAATGTTAAACATCTCCTTACAGTGAATAGCACCTAAAAGCTATTTTTACTCTAGCAAGGCTGGCTGTTCCATAGAGAAACCCTGGAATGCAATATTCATTAAAAGCCCAATTCACTGTTGATGTCAGATTTTTAATACATATTAAATAAAAGGTACTTTTAGAAATCTACCTTTTCCCTGCCTAAAGCCTCTGGAGGCTAGTTTGCATATGCCTCCAGCTACAGCCCTTTGAGTGTTCATCCTTAAATGAAGTGTGAAATTTGCATTCAGAGCTGAGTCAAATGCTTGAGTGTGGTGAGATATTGGCAGGAGGACCATGTGAGAAGTCGAGGCCAGTGCTGGTTAGAGCGGTGGGGCAGTGGGGCGGGGTGAGGGAGAAGTCGACTGATCACAGAATAGGGAAAAAAATATAAAAAAAGAAATAAAACCACTTACTTTGCGCTCGTCACATTGCTTACTCGTGATGCGGCGAGTGCAAAGTAGGTGGTTTTATTATTTTTTTAATTTTATTTTCCCAATTCCGTCATGTGTCGACTTCCACCCCACCCCACCACTCTTACCTGCACTGGCCATGCCTGCATTTGAGCAGTGCCCAGGAACTTATTTAACTTCAAAGGGGCCTCCACTGTCCAATGCGAATGTCAAATGACACATGTGCAAGCCCCTTCATTGTTCCCTCAGTCAGGCAGGCTCCAACCCAGTAGAAGTTATCTGCCCCAGTACTGGTTTGAAGTGTCCACAAATATTCATATGGCACATTTTACTGCAAGCCTCAATCACCGCCATCTTCACTCACATTGACATGATGGGCAGAAATAATATTTGGCATGGGACTTAGATGATATATTCCCTCTGTATCGACAATTAAACCATCAAATGGTTGGTATAAATGTGGGTTGTGCCCCATGCCTCAATCAGTATTGAAATGGCAATCCTCATGACAGTAAGAGGAGGCTGACTACATTTGCATAGTGCCTGCTTCTATACAAATGTGGTCTTGGGCATATGACCAAGCCAGAATTAGTACTTGCTCTGACAGGGCTTTCAAGAATGGGCCGATTCACAAGACTTGATTTGCAAGCATGTGGAATTATATAATGTTCATATGTTCTTATGCCCATGGCACAGGACCATCTGAAATTATTGCAATTCACAAAAATCCATTCAGAAACGTATGCGCTGTAGTAGCCTGACTTCCAACAGCAAAATTGTATGTCACTTAAGTGGAATACTACACAGTAGAACACATAGCGGCAAGATATAAATGTGGTTGCATACGAGGTGAGAACACAAAAATGGGGAATAACAAAAGCGGTTGTGTTAAAGCGAAATATGAATTAGAGGCACAGGGAGGGCAATGAAAATCCACTGTTACACTTACAAAGTGTAGGTTAAGCTGTATGAAAGCCAATTCACTTTGGAAAATAAAATATGTCCACTAAGTACTGCAAGCCAGACAGGCTCATTGTTATACCTACAAATTATGAGGGATATATCAACACTTACAAAAATGGGGAATAACAAAAGTGGTTGAGTTAAAGTGAAATATGAATTAGAGGCACAGAGAGAGCAATGAAAATCTGCAGTTAAACTTAAGAAAAAGTATAAATTAGGCTGTATGAAAGCCAGTTCACTTTAGAAAATAAACCATGTCCACTGCAGTACTGCAAGCCAGACAGGCACATTGCTATAGCCACAAATTATGGGCGATATAATCAAACTTGCCACACATATGTCACTAATTGGAACTACAAAGGAAAAACAAAGGTGGGAGGGAGTAACATTCGCATTACAATCAACAGGAAGATCAAGTAAAATAGAGTAGAAGGAGAAGAAGAGTACACAATCAGGTTTACCATAAAAAGAATAACTTTACAAGGGATTCAATACGGCTTTAATAAAAAAAAATGAAATTGAATAATATATTAACTGAAAAATATGGTATATACAGTCAATTACAACAATACATGTATTGCTGGCCTCATGAATGCATAGAACAGTAATGGCATATCAACATGCATAAAAATGCTGTAAAATGCTTACACATAAAACAGAAATGTGGTAGAAAATGCAAATAAAAAGGAATTACACCCACTGACTAATTTAAGGGGGACATATTGATAACATCTGTACCATATCGCAGGTGCAATTATTCTGCAAACTACGAATAATTCACAGTTGGAAACCTTAAATGAGACAGCCACAAACATATCTACAATTCTACAATTATGGTGTCACAGTTTGTTGCATGATCCTGAGATATAATTAGTTGAGGAGGAGTGAGAGGATGTGTAGTGGAACTCTTTCTCTTCCATTTCTGAGGAATAGGGATTACAGAGATAATGCCTTCCTACTAGAACTGATCCCTGACAAGGTTGAAGAAGGGAATCAGGAGCTAGCTTCTACAGCCAACTCTCATGCCATTCTTATTCATGCCAAGGTACTGACTGCTCTCTAATTCCTGGCAATAGGATATTTACAGAAGACCAGCATTGTCATTGCTGGCAACTCATAAGCAATCAGGCCCCAATGCTTGCAATAGGTACTGAATTACATTATCACTTATTGCAGCAGTACAACATCATGCCACAGTTCAAACAGGTAAGAAGTGATATGGAAGCTTTGTGCTATAGATAACTTTCCCTGGTTGCTCTGAGCCATAAACAGCACATTTGATGTACTTCCGCCATACTGGCAGATGACCAACCATTATCACAATTATCACTGTTAACACTGCGCAAATATGCAAGCTGCCTGTGATGCAAAGGGCCTCTTTATAAATACCTATGCTGATTTTCCTGGTGCAACACATGACAGCTTCATATTCCAGCAGTGGGAAATTATATGTTAACTGTCTGCTGGGGATTATGGAGATAAGTGGATGTTAAGTCACTACAGAATTGACACAAACAACATGTTTGTTCAATTTAGGGCATGCCATCTTGATGATTGGCACATCTTTCAACACTCTTCTCCACTGATTAAATGTATAGGTGTAAATACATGCATGAGTATAATGTGAAGAAATGTAAAACAAACAACAATGATCTTACCTCCCTATGGCCCCTCTTTCTATCTGCTTGTGCCTTGAGAAGCCCAACCCTGTACCTCAACAGACGTATTACAGAGCACACATCACTGACCTAGAATGTCATACAGTATGTATTTGGCATCCTCCCGTCATGTTTCAGAGATCTTCAACACATAGGGGCTGATATTGTATATCCATTCAGTAGTGTGCAATATCATCCATGCCTGTTGCAAGTTGCACAATATAGTTTTGCAATTGGGCTTAATCAAAGATCCGCACCCAGTAATAAAGAATAATCCTGTTTCCTGAACTGGGCCACTGTCCTAGATGTATAGGGATACCTGTAAGCAAATAACTTGTGGACTCACACTTCACACAAGCCAGATAAAATGGTAACATATCATAGCGGTTGACCAAAGTTGGATCAATGTCGATATGTTAAACATACCTCAGCCCACAGATACCATCCTGGAACATCAGTGCCTGCTTCATCATGCGGTAACATAGAGTCATGCAATGTGAAATTCATTGATGGTTTCTTAATTTGTTCTTGTCCAGGGTCATATTTGTGTACATTTGAATGACACAAATAAGAGGAGTGCTTAATATACCCTCCTTGACTCATTTGATAATGTGGAATATTTTGCCCACTGCACATGCATTCACATTTTCTTTGTGTAACATTCTGAATGATGTTTATCTGTGGATGTGGCAGATAGTTGCATTTAGCAAGTGTGTATTTTACCAATACCGAGTTAGCAATCCTTTGAAGTCTATTGTGTATGTTCATCTCTTTTCTATCATATATTGTTGACCCTTTTCAAATCCTGCATTATGCAGCATACAGTGTAATATTCCACCAACTTCGTGTACAATAAACTTGTGTGTTTGATGCACCAGCCTAAGTGGCAGGGGTATCCCCAGATGTGAGTTGTGCTCACTGTGTAACAGGAACCAAGCTACACCCCATTTATGATCCCAAACAGGGCTTAACTGGTCTTGGGTTGCTTGTGCTCCCATTCAGGGAGGACCTAGCCTGGCAGTTCAAGGTGAACTATTCCAATTGGAGCAGGGTCAAGACCAATTTGCATATGGCTGTGTCCAAACTGACAGGGTATTGTGGGAAAAAGAATGATGGGTTGGGATGCTACCCCGAGTGGTTGCCAGTGGTTAGACTTATTACAAGCATTCCTTCCATCACCTTTTGTGTTTTTAATAGTAAATCTGAGAACTCCAACTCATTCGCTACTGCTGTTTAGGTTGGAATTCAATTAGTAACTTTGACCCCCTACAAAGTCAAAGGTGCTTCCTATTGTTGCTTAGGGTGAAGCAGAAATAGATAATCTGACCACTCCAAAGTTCAACACTTTCGCTACTGCTGCTTATGTTGGCATGGGAATAGTAAATCTGGCCTGTCTAAAGCCCTACGCTTTCTCTGCTGTTGCTTAGGTTGGAATGGGAACAGTAAATTTCACCTTTCAAGATATAACACTTTCCCCACTGTTACTTAGGGCCTAATTATGAGTTTGCGGTCTGATGGACTACCAAAACCCACGGTGGCGGTGTGGCTACTGCTGCACCAGAGATCTGACCACTGTATTCTGAATTGGGCGGTCAGACCGCCATAGGACCCCCGCAACCACCAGGGATCCGCGATTCCTCGGTGGTGTGCTGTGGTCTGGGGCAACAATATGCTGGCGGTGCCGCTGTGGCACTGGCAAGCATATTCTGAGTTTCCAGACTTCCACTCTTTTTATGGCAGTGAGGCTGCCATAAAAAGTGTGTGGGGCCCCTGTTGCCCCTGTGCATTGGGGTTCTTGCAGGGGGCCACATGTTGTAGGTGTAGGGGGAGAGGGTGTAAATTATTTCTGATTCCGTCTGGGTGGAAGAAAGTCATTGCAAAGGTTGTCAAATGTAACCTTTGCAACAAGGAGCTGTCTAGGGGGATGTCCCTGAAATACTCGCATTGTATGAGCAGTATGCTCAAGCGCCTGCAAGTGATCCATCCTCACCACCTTGCAAGGGCTGAGATTGAAGGACATGCACTGCACGCCTCAACATCTGCTTCAGCGCAGTTAGCTCCTGAGGACCCAGCACAGCTGTAGTTACATCTAATCTGCTGAGTGTCATTCCTGAACTCCTGAAGGTTACTATACTTTGCACAGTGTGCAACAGTCATCACTATTGGGGAGCAGTCTATACCTGCTTTGATACAGACTTTAAAAAGCCACCAATTATGTTTTTTTATATTTTTATACAAGTTCTGTTTCTGGTCTTTATTTTTTTATAGTTGTAGTTAACAAAAAAAGAAGAAAACACCACAAAAAACCCCAAAAGTTTAAACAAGTAAACAAAAAGTTTCAAAGTCCCCCAAAAAAGGGTTTTTGTTAGATCTGCCTCTTCTAGTTTAAAGAAAGAAAATGATATGTTATATGTTTGTCATTGTCTGAATACCTGCTGCTATATGTCTACATATATGTCAGCTTGACAGGGTGTGTTAGCATCTGTATGGGTGTGTGAGTGGTGTCTCTGTGTCTGTATGGTTGTGAGAGTGGGTTTGTGAGTGTCTGTATGGGTGTGTGAGGTGTGTATGAGTTTCTGTGTGGGTGTGTGAGTGGGTGTATCAGTGAGTATGTGAGTGGCTGTGTTGGTGTGTGAGTGGGTGTGTGTGTGAGTAGCTGTATTGATGTGTGAGTGAGTGTGTGAGTATCTGTGTAGGTATATGAGACAGATCATGTGAGTGTCTCCGTGGGTGTGTGAGTGACTGTATCAGTGTGCGAGTGGGTGTTTCTGTGGCTCTATCATTGTGTGAGTGAGTGTCTGAATGGTTGTGTAAATGCCTGTATCGCTGTGTGAGTAGGAGTCTGAGTTGCTGTATGGGTGTGTGAGTGGATGTGTGAGTGTCTATGTGGATGTGTGAGTGGCTGTATGGGGCCCGTGACCTGGGTTCTTTTTTCAGGGCTTTTAGGATCTGTCGCTGGGACGCTGTTCCGTGGACCCTATGGCTTGAACACAGCTATGGCTGGGGCCGGGCCATCCACTTCTTTAGATACTGCCTGATGGGGCCCGTGAGTGTCATTTTGACCAGCTGGGCAAAAACGGCATGCCCACCCTCTACCCTAGACACAGGTGGAGGAGGTTATCTGTGGAGACCCTCTACCTCCCACCGTTCCTCTCCCCCAGACCATGGATGTTCCAGATATATTACTTTTGGCAAGGTGTGATCCAATGGGTCAACCTCAGATGGTTTTGGAAGCATTTTGGGGGAGAGGAGGATGGAGCCGAATGCTCTGCCCCCAGCGGAGAGTCCGGTGTGCAGCAGGGGGCTTATTACGTGGTAAGTGAACTGAAATGGCTGCTTGCTGGTTGTTTTATCTACTGACTCGATGCTGGATTAGTGTGAGGCCCGTGGAGCTCTAAGGTTCTTTCAACCCCCCTTCCCTCAAATGCCTAGAAGGTCCGACTTCCCCAGGAACATTTGCCCAGTTTTGGAACTATAGGCAGGCCTCCATTTGGAGGAGGCCTGAAAGACATTGGAGAGTGGGGTCCGTTTGATCTTCAGCACTTCCTGGTGGTATGGGCACAAGGATATGGGTGCCTGCTTTTATGCACCAGTGCGGGCATTCCTGCTCCCTTATAAGACTGTTTTCCCTCTGGGGACACGGTCAGCCAACCTGCCTCGGGGTATCAACAACCGAGGGGGCCCTGGGCCTCCTGTGGACATTCAGAAGGAGAACTCTAATGTGGATTCCCGATCATCATAGCACGGTTGTCCTGAGGTTTTCCTCTGTGAACTTAAAGGTTTTTAATTATCTTGGCTGTTTTGGTGGTAAAATTTTTTTGAGTTATCCCTAATGTTGTTGTTAAATTAAAGGTTTTTAGGAATCCCTACTGCAGTTGTTAGCCTTACTGTTGTCGTTAGATTAAAGGTTTTGAGTCATCCCTACTGTTGCAATGTTTCCTTTTTCACATTTGTGTGGGGCTTCCTTCCGCGGGTGTGAGAGGTATGCTTGTGCTGAAGTTCTGAATTCACTGTGTGTTTGGGGGTTCTGTGGTTTGTTCGGTGTCGTGATTCTGTGGGGGTAGTCCTGATATCAGTCTATTCCATTTGTGGTATACTTTTAGGCAACATTAGGTGACCTTGGGGTTTCTTTGGAGACAATAGTGGCACTCTATGATAGCTTGAGGCTGTCTGCCTTTGGCTTTCTGATGCAAACACTCAGTTGAATTACCCTGGGGTCCTGCGGCTGAGTTCTCTCCCAATCAGGTGCCACCTGTATGATCCTGGGTGCCCCGACCCCTTTGGGGGTGCTTTCTCCAGTTTCTTGGTTGCTCCAGCAGAACCACGGGGAGGGGAATGTAAGCGATAACCTGTCCACTCTAGGCCCAAGATTTCTACCATGCGACCGGCAGGGACGATTCCCTAAAGCGGTGTCCTGATGGTTGGACATGTTGCCTTCCCTGCCATAGTTATTTGTCTCGGCCATGTATCAGGTAACAAGAATGGGTCACCCAGTGCAGGAAACGTGCCCCTTGGTCAGATGGTGCTTTACCTGGGCCGCCTCCTCCTTCAAAGAGGTGCCAGGGTAGTGGCGGAGGATGAACCGGATAGCCCCAAGCCAGCCTCCCCCCTAGCCTCAGGGGATGTGATGGTCCTCTGTGTCTCATGATCTGGGGTTCCAGATACCCTGCGTTCCCTACATGCTACTGCTTTGGCTGTTTCTACCAAGTGATGGTTTGCGCGACTGGTCCACTGTTGTGCTACTTTGTTCAAATTTAGGAGGTTTCCCATATAACCCCTGACTGCTCCCTCGAGGAGGGCTTGAAGGTCCGGGATTGTCCTGACTAATATTCTTGAGGTGTGGGAGGATGTTATTGGTCTGTGCTCCAAGAGGGAGGCTCTGGGGGGAGGAGCAGACTATACTGCCATCCTCAGTGAACTGGATGGACATCCTCAGTTTGGACAATAGGTCCTGTCCTAGTAACTGTTCTCTGATCCTATTTCCTCCTATTTCAACTTTGAGGGGTTTTGTGAGAGGGGCCTTAGCCACGGATCCTGAGATCCACTGTATCTAAGCAGTGGTTTTTGATATTGTGACAGCTCCTTCCCATAGGCCTGACCTAGTCACTCACATAACCACCAGGAAGCGGTACGGTGGTTTGCTTATGTGCATAGTGACCACGGGTCCCTCCTCAAGGCTGTCTGGGCTGCCAGGTGATTGAACATGTTCTTACCCGCCTGGGTGGTCTTTGGTGAGCACTCCCTATCTCTGGGTTGGCTGGCCCCATTCTAGGCTTTCGCCTTTGTTGTTGGACTTGGAGAAGCTGGTGCCTTCCTCTTCACTGTTGCTAGGTCTGTGTTTGGGTATGGTGCATGTTGGTCCTTATGTCTGGTTTGAATGAAAGTTTTGGAGAGTTCTATGATATTGCTATCAAATGTTCCCCCCTCAGGCCAGGGGAATGTGTGTGTCCTGGTATGGGCATGCCACTCACGGCAGTGTCTCTCTATTCTCCAAGCCTGGCTGGGGAACGTCACTTTCATGTGGTCTAGTGGAGTCTTCATGACGGATTGAGAAGTTTTAGGGGTTTGCAAAGTTTTGGTTATCTCAAGATTTTCTTAAAATTAGTTGCTAGTTCTACTCTTATTTGGGGAACTGTGTACACAGGGTGGTACCAAAAACTCAATTTACTGGTTACAAGTTCAAAAACAACCTGATGCATCAACAAAAATTGGTTAACATAAAAATAGAGACAATAATGCAATGAAGCAATAACAACCTATAACAAAAGTGCAATTGTTAGTTCAGGGTAGTGCGGGTTGTTTTGCAGCTGAAAACTAGCAATCATGAACTTCTGATTTGGAAAAGACTTTTATTATCACCTAAAAGCATAGAATTATTAACGAGACATAACATTTAAACATGCTGTATGATTTGAAAAATTAAAATTTCAACAGCACCACAACATCAATAATTGCATAGAAATTGAAAAAATCTAATAGAGACTAAATAGGTTGACAAAAAACAGTTATTTTGTCCAAAAAACAGAGCCCTCTCCTAGTGCCTATAGCCCGTGGACAGGGGATGCTTTTTGCAGTATGCGGAGCTAGGTGAGCCTGATAGTCTGTCACTATCGGTTCAAGGGACAAAATTTAGCAATTTGAGCCGAGAAAAAGGTATAACTTGATAACTATCGGCCCTCTGTGGTCTGACACAAGCTACACCTGATTCGCCAAGGTCCAAATTAGACCTAATTTCAGAATTACACCCTATATCACATGCAGGGGTTGTTCGTATCACTGCCTAACGCCCAGCAATCCAAGCAGAGCGTTAAAAGGGAACACCTCTCACTTCTTTCAGGTGCTATCAGTGTTTGAATTGATAGTCATAAGAACTTTTGTCACTAAAAAATCAAGTTTGAGATTTTAGTTCAATATCACACCCAGAGCCTATGCGATTTGCCACCAAGTCCAGCGATCCAAGCTATTTCTACTAACAGCCGGAGACTAAGCGTATCCTTTCATCAACACCCAGAGGTACATGCGATCCCTTACTGACACTCAGGGATGAGCCTACCCTGCGCTCCATGCCAGGAGTAAGATACCAAACATTTTAGCTACCTTCGGCTTCTTCTAGAGTGCTGACTAGGAGAAAAATTAAAGAGATCTACATGCTTGTCCTAGTTTGCCACACACCACGTACTGGGACTAAAGAGCAGATGTAGTTATCTTTCCCTATGATAGCTGCCTCTGGACAGACCCCCGCCCCATGGATTCAGCAGAACTTCTAATCAATTATGGCTTCTGCTCACAGATCTTTTTGCGCAGATGTGAATCCTCTCGGGTCAGCGTTTATCCTTCGACAGCAGTCCAATCCCTCTTGCCTGGCTCACCAAAATGTTGCTCGGATATGAATTTACCTTAAATAAATGAAAAGACAAGAAGCGATTGGCTAAACATGAACGATTTGATTTAATTAAATGCTGCAGCCGGGAGAGCCTGGACAGAGTGTGCCTGCTCAAAATCTCTCAGTGTACAAAGTTTTGGCTGGCAATTTATACAGTTCATGAGGTTCAATAAAATGATCTCTACATTCCTAAAGAGCATCTTAGTCATAACTCAATCGAATGTGTGCATTTGATAAGAACACAGTTCACTCTCGACTTCAGGGAGAGCTAATGTGGACCAATCTGCATGTGTCCAGATGTCCGGCATGAGGAGCGTGAGATCACTACGTGTGGTGTGCATGTAATGTCCTGCTTGGTTGAGTGTACCTATCTACTTATGGTATCTAGCTTTGTGGTATTTCTGAGGAACATGAGTCTTTGGTCAAACTTGTTTAATTAGGCAAATTACCTCAGACAAGTTGGTGGTGCAACTATCTATATGTGGAATCTATCAGGGTTTCCCTGAGTGTGTGTTTGCCCCTAGTTTATAGGGGGGCCCACCTGTGACCTGTTATTCGATAGGCATGGGCATGGACGTTATTGCTGATGTCAGCGCTGCTGTGCAGGCACAAGTTACAGTATACATTGACATTGCATTGATGGGCATTCCCGTGGTTATGTGGGCACAGGCAATGGCATACATTCACATTGCATTTACTGATATTGTCAATGTCGGGCCTGCATATATCATGGCATTCATTGACATCGTATTCACCCATTCCAACATGCTTTTTAGAAATTGTTTAGTTTGTAATTTAAACTGTATTTGTAACATATTATAATACCACTGAAAGGTACATTCATGATATTAATTCAATTTTCCCTTTTATTCCTCTTCATTTTTTGCTTCAAACTAATTTTATGTATAATCCAGGCTTTTACAACTTTTTTGTTTCTTTTATATACATTATATGTCCAACACTCAGAGTACGTGGATACCAATCTGACACTGAGGATACCTCCACTACAGACCAGGAACAAGCCTTCAGGGAGGACTCTAGTCATGAAAGTCCAGATGAGAAGGAGCAGGCTGGTCCATCTGGTCTACCTGGGCAGACAGCTCCAGTGAGTTACACTTGACCCAGACCTTCACCTCCCCCCAGCTGTTACCTCCCCTCAGCCTATGGATACCTCCACTTCCTGTGTTCAAACCAAAATCATCCCAACCTTGTGCCCCCCCCCATTCCTGGTTGCAGTTCAATAAACACCACCACCACCACCTCCAGTTCAGCCAGGAACCAGTGGGACAGGGCACACTTGGTCAAGGGCACAGGGTAATAGAGATAGGGCTCGTGTGAGAGAATCTGTGGGCTAGCAAAATGAGGCCACTGAGTTCACTGTCACCCAGGCCACCATCAACGTAGTCTTTGGATCCCTCCATCAGTCCCAAGACATGATGGACTAGTTCCTTACAGAGCTCTGGGAAATGAAGCAGGCGCAGAGGGAGCACAATGTACAGATTGAGAATCTGAACTCCACTTTGGGCTCCCTGACTGAGGTGCTGCATGACTTTTACTCTCATATGTGCAAGGCTTTTCCAGCACCATCTTCCCCTTTCTGTGGTCCAATAACATCTGGGCCAACTACATCTACCTCAGCAACAGAAAGAGAGTTCCTGCCGCAAGAGGCAACACCAGCATCCACCTCAGTCCCTGTAACTGTGGATCCACCAGCCCCCCGCAGGAGCACACAGGGGGATGGTGGTGGGGTCTCCAGGCTGGTGGTGGGGTCTCCGGACCACCAGGAGAGGATGGCACGACCACCACCACCAAGAGACGCAAAACCTAATTCCTCCAGTGTGTGACTACTGTTCACTCTGTGGACTATTTTCTGGACACATATACCTTTCTGATGCCAGTTGTATTTTGGATAGTGGATTTCAAAGAATTTTGGCTCTTCAATAATAGTTTTATTCACCATGATTGAATATGATAACCTTTTGTTCGTTTTTTGTTTACATACTCTTTTAGTTAATTTGGTTTTGTTGAATACAAACAAATAAAGTGATTGTTTATTCATAAATAAATGCCATGTAGCTAATGTTTCTCACATTCTCCTAAAATGAAAACAAATAACAAATAGCACAAATCCAACTGATGTACGTTATTTAATTGCAAGAAATAAATGTTGGTCAAAGTTTACAAAAAACATTACAACCCATGCATAATCCAAATCATCACTGCCATTTTAACATTTATAGTTCCAGACATTGCCACCATGGAAGAATATGATGTAATCCAAAAATTCAAATTCAGAAGGCAAATCATCATTGATTTCTGTCATCAGCTGGGGCCTGATCTTCTGGCTCAGAATAGTAATCCCACATCAATAACACCAATAGTGCAAATCCTGACATTACTCCAATTTGTGGCCACATGATCACTCCAAGACATTGTTGCAGTATCTGGTGCAATGTCACAACCAGCTTTAAGTGGTATGATACAAGACGTTCTTCCTACAATGATGAGACACATCAACAGCTTTATACATTTAACAAAAAATAAGGATTTAGCCAATTTGAATGGTAAATAGTATGACTTGGGTCAAATACCACATGTGGTTAGAGCAATTTAAGCTGCACATATTGGCTTGGTGGCACCATTCAACAGAAAATAAGTCTACTGCAATCTTAATAACTTCAAATCAATAACTGTGCAAGTTGTCTTTGTACAAGATATGTATGCCCAAAGTGTGTGAGTGTCTTTCACAGGATCAATCCATGTTCCCTTTGAACATTCCAACAGCAGCATTTTACTGCAAATGTCACAACTTTGAAATGTCCAAATAAAGAATACATGGTGAAGGGTCCTACAACAGATAAAAGATTCATTCAATTACATTGCATTATAGACACCTTACAAATGATTCATTTTGAGGACACATTTTCTAAGAGCAATCAAAGATAAACACTGCAAATGAACCCAGTGGTCAATGTGTCAAAACTTTGATCAACAAACATCTTTGGCCTGGATTTCATCAACTTTCACTTTCTAAAAAATGTCCAACACATACTTTTATTCTCATTAGATTAAAAGTTGATTTAACCATAATGTTAATTGATACTTACACTCATGTGAAGAAGTTGTCAATACCATCTTGAGGTAAATCAATTCCTTCCTCTTCACCACTAACATCTTCATTTGGCATTTTAACATCCTCACCCGGTGGCTCTTCATAGTCTTTATCTTCTGCTATGTACGGGATGTTCCGTCGTAGGGCTATGTTGAGCAGCATGCAGCAGGCCATGGTGATTTGGCACACCTTATTGGCTGAGTAGAGGAGGGCTCTACCTGACTTATCCAGACATTGAAATCTGGCCTTTAGGAACCCAAAGGCCTGCTCCACTGGTCTCCGTGTTCTTCCATGGGCCTCATTGAAGCAGACTTTCCCTGGCGTTGCTGGATTTCTCAGTGGTGCTAACAACCATGGTTAGTTAGGATAAGCTGAGTCTCCTATAAGGAAGAAAAAAAGAGCCAAAAAATGCAACATCATTTTAAATTAATAAACATGAAATTACCCTAACAACATAATGACAGATTGTACTTACCAACAAGCCAGGCCCTCTCAGGTTCAAGTTGTGACATTTGCAGGGGTATTCTGCTGTTCCGTTTTATAAAGGAATCATGGGTTGATCCAGGGAAACACGCACACACACTTGTGATGTGCAAATCAAGTAAGCAGCCAACTTGCACATTGATTGAATGAAAGTTCTTCCCATTGTGGTAGACTTGTTCTCTGGCGTGTGGTGGCACTAAGGCAATATGTGTGCAATCAATTGTTCCAACCACATCGGGTAGATGACCCAAACCATACAAAATCTCCCTTCACATTCACAAAATCCTCATAAAGTGGAAACTGGATGAAGCTGTTGATGTATCTCATCATTGAAGAAAGAACTTCTTGTAGTACACCACGGGGCGTTGGTTGTGGCATTTCACCTGATACTGCCACAGTGTATTGGAATGATCCTGTGGCCACAAAATGAAGTACTGCCATGAGTTTGACAACCGGTGTAAGAGATGTGGGATTTCTATAGTGAGGCAGAAGATCTGTCTCCAACCGATGACATAAGTAGAGTATAGTTTGCCTAATATTCATTCTGAATGTTTTGATAATGACCCGTTCTTCCATGGTGGCAAGGTCTGGAATAACACTTGAGGCTATCGTCTCCTCAATCTTGCTGGGTTTATATGCCTGCATTGGAAAATTGTTAACATTTTAAAACATTTACAAACTTATTTTGGATAAATAACACATCACGCGTTGCTAAAAATATATATGGGGCCAGATGTACGACCATTTTATTTTGCGCCTCGCAATTTGCGAGGCACAAAATAAAATGTACAACAGTGTTTTCAACACTGTTTGCGATTCCCAATGGGGTCGCAAATTGCGAGGCTCATTAATATTAATGAGCCTCTTGCAATTTGCGAGCCCATTGGGAATGACAGGCCCTCCCAGGGATGGTGGCCTGCTGGGCTCAGCAGATCACCATGTCTGGGACTGCTTTTAAATAAAGCAGTTTTTTTTAAAATGCAGCCCGTTTTCCTTAAAGGATAGCGGGATGCATTTAGATTAAAAATGAAACGTTTTCGGTTAATTTTTTAAGAGCAGGCAGTGGTCCCTGGGACCACTGCCAGCCCTTAAAAAATATTTTCTCATGCATTTGCAAAGGGAAAGGGGTCCCCTGGGGACCCCTTCCCATTTGCGAATGCATTACCACCTACGTGAAGTTGGTGGTAATTGCCAGTGTTTTGCGACCGCAATTGCGGTCGCAAAACATTAGTACATGGTTTTGAGGCTCGCTATTTGGAAGGGAACGCCCCTTCCAAATAGCGAGTCACAAAACCTATTTAGCGAGTCGTAAATAAATTGCGACTCGCTAAATAGGCTTTGTACATAGCCCATGATGTTTTTGCATGTGCAAACGGGTTCGCAAACCCGTTTGCACATGCAAAACGAGTCGTACATCTGGCCCATGGTTTCTTAACATAATTTAACACAACATGTAATATTGACATTTTTCTTAACAAAATACATTTTTTACCTGTCAATTGTTTTAGAAAAAGATTGTGTAAATAATACATTTTAAATGTGTTATTTACACATTCTTTTTATAAAATGTTTTTCGACCAAAATACCGTCAACAGAAGTGTAAACAACACCGCGCAAATATCCCATGTAACCACTGTAAAGCACTACAGATTTTTTTTATTTTTAATTAATGAGTGTAATTAGCATTTTTCATATGTAAACAAACTAGCCACCATTTTGAGTGGTAGTGGTGACACACAATTTGACCACCTAAAATTGCAGCCGCCTGACCTCGTTCTCAGGACATTTGGAATTAGACAGACTCGGTGTTAGACTTGGCATCTTTTGGCGTGTTTCCCCTGACTTTTTGCTTTCTGACCTCCTGGTTTTGACTCTGTTTTTGCTGGTGTAATGATTCTGTGCACTTTCCTCACTGCTGTCCAGTGGGAAAGTGCCAGTGCTCCTGTATAAAATGTGTTATGGATTGGTAGTTCCATGATTGGCCTATTTGATTTATGTGTCAGTCCCTTGTAAAGTGCACTGAGAGTGCCAGGGCCTATAGATCAAATGCTGTTGGTGGGCTGCAGCACTGGATTGTGCCACCCACGCAAACAGCCCGTAAAGTGTAACTCTGGCCTGCCATTGCAGAGCCTGTGTGCAGCCTGGGGCTGCCACGTCGACTTGGCAAGTGCACACACTTGCAAGTCCCTAAACCTTCCCTTTTCTACATGTTAGTCACCCCTAAGGTAGGCCCAAGGTACCCCTGTGGGCAGGGTGCATTGTATGTGAAAGGCAGGACATGCCCTGGTGTGTGGCATGTCCTGATAGTGAATTACAGCCTATTTCGTTTTTCACTATTGCAAGGCTACCTGTTCCCCATAGGCCAGAATGGGCAGTTCTGATTGTTACAGCTTATAATCCTAACTGACCCAGGGAACATGGTAGAAATTCGAGTTTAGCATGCCTGGACTCAGAATGATAAAATGCATCTTTTAGTGAAGTTGGTTTTAACATTCTGTGTTTGAAAATACCACTTTTAGAAAGTGGGTATTTTCTTGTCTAACCATCCAAGCCTGCCTCTGCTAGGTTGTGTATTCCTTGTCTGGAGTGTGAGTGACAGGGGCTGGGGGATGCCAGGAGACAGGGTGAGTCAGCACAGGGCTGAATAGCAAGATCTACATGTAGATGGGTGGGAGGAGATGCACCTGGGACCTGAATAGGGCTGGGCCTTCCCTCCACAATGCTGGCTCCACCTCCTGTGGTGTGTCTGATGTCCCTGGCCTGCACTGTGAAAGAAGAGAAGGAGACTTGTCAACAAAGTGCTCCAGGACTGACCAGAACTGGTTTCGACTAGGCAAAGGCCTCTCTGCCTTCAGAGGACAAAGAGAAATTGAGGATAAAAAGGGGGACCCAAACCCCAGAACTTTGGAACTCTTTGGGATCAAGAAGACTGCCAAGAAGAAGAGCTGGAGAAGCTGTGAGGAGGAACTACCACTTTGCTGTGTGCTTTGCTGTGTTGGCCTGCAGTGGCTGCTTCTGTCTTGGGCAGTGAAAGGACTGGAACTGAACTTTCTGCAATCTACTTTGTGAGTGTCTCCAAGGGCTTGAGGTAGAGCTTGCCCCCTGTTCAAGAAGTCTCAGGAACAGCAAAGACTTCAAGCCCGACGCCGTCTACGACGCCGCTGCCGACTCCGTGTCCGGAAGGCACCGCAGAGGGCACCACCGCAACGCCGCAACGCGACCCTGGTCTCACCGACGACGCCTGCTGATGCTGCCACCGAGCCGCTGCTCGCACCGCGACCTGTGGGCACCGCCTCGCTTCACGACGACGCCGTGGTATCCCCGACGACGCCGCTCCACGCTGGACTCGACGCCGCTGCTTGCACCGTGGTTTGGGGGCACCGCTCGTAAGTTACACGACGCACCACCCTCATCCCGCACCGCAGCCTTGGCCCACCGACGCCGGTGCCATCGACTCCAAGTTCGTCAGCTGACGACAGTGCTGCAGCTACGACGACGCCGCTGCTGCACCGTGACCTGCACCGCCTTCATCCCACACCGCGACCCTGGTCTCCCCGACGACGCCATCCGACGCCACCACCGAGCCGCTGCTTGCACCGCGACCTGAGGGCACCTCACGCCGCACCGCTGTACTTTGCACCGCAGCACCGGACGCCGGCCGACGCCAGGGCTCCTGACTTCAACAGAGAGGAGATCGATCTGCAACGCGTGTGACTTCGAGGGCCCCGACAACGCCGCACCGACCTCCGGAACCGACGCCTGCGGACGCCGTGTGTTCGGAAGCTCACCGCGAGGTCATCGACGCCCTGCATTTCTGAAAGGTACTGTTTGCGGGTCTTCCCGAAACCGTAGCTGACCCGCGACGCCGCGGTCAGCCAGAACTGTTTGGATTTGTTTGTTCACGACGCCGTGATAGCCCCGGACGGAGCTATCGACCTCAAGGAACTGTTTTTAAGGACACTTTGATAACAGAAGATTTTTAAAGAACTGTACTGTGGATTTTTATCGTCTTTGGTCTTGTTTTAAAGTATATAAAAATATTGGATATTTTTCTAAACTGGTGTGGTGTCAGTTTGTAGTGCTTACATTGTATTACTGTTGGTTATGTGCAAATGCTTTACACACTGCCTCTAGAATAAGCCTGACTGCTCGTGCCAAGCTACCAAGGGGGTGAGCAGGGGTTATTTTAGGAGTGTAACTCCCTTACCCTGACTAGGAAGAAGGGTCCCTACTTGGACAAAGGTGCAAGCCCTTGCCAACTAGAGACCCCCATTTCTAACACTCGGTACAACTGGGTGGGAAATTCCACGACAGACACAGCCATAGGCTAACGTGTGAAAGCAATGTACGAAAGCCAATAGCTGTGTCCGCTGATGATCACGTACGTTGTGTACATGTATGCGCCATTTCCAAAAAAGCTCACTAGCCTCCTCACACTGCAGCCAACCAAACCTCCTCAAATTTCGTTGCTGTTTCCGACCTCTAGGAGCCATGATGCGAGGAAGAGCAGGTGACAGGGCCACAGCCTCCTCAGTCCTCACCAGAGGAGCTGTAGTTGTTAACAATGGAGATCCTGTCCCTGCACAGCTAGCACTATGGGTCACCAGAGGAACAGGTACATGTTTAAAATGAATTTGTATATCTGTCTAACTGTTTTTATAAGCACAGTAGAATGCCCCTTTGAGTTCCTGAGTGAAGTGTAGTGACTGAAGTGGTCATTTATTTTTTACATGACATAGAACAATGATGATGTGAATTTGTAAGCACTTTATGATTAGAGAAAACAACAACATCAGTATGTGGTGTGTGTTTTAAGCCCTACATTTTATTTGGGGTGTATTTTGATATATATCGCCAGTAGGTAGTTATAGTTAGGACCTTGTTTCTATTCAAAAGCGTTTTTCTTTTGCCAATATCTTTGGCGCCGTTTGACGAATCTTCGCAAAATTTTCAAAACTTATGGTTCACTCAAATCAGCTCCTGTCTTGAAAGTTTGGGGTGATTCGTCAAGCGGGGGCCGAGAAAAAAGGGGGGGTCCCAAAATGCGTTTTCCCCATGTTAATTTCCATAGGAACTTTAGACACGGCTACAGCCCGAACTGCTGAACGGGATTACACCAAATTGGGCAAAAAGGTAGCTCTTGGTCCAGAAAGCGATATTTTTTTAAATGATGTAAATCTGTTCAGTAGTTGCTGAGAAATTCAAAAAATAAAAATGTATATATCTGAGCACAGAGGAGGAGCTGCGAACCCTCTCGAGCACGAGCTTCATTCTGATTGGCTGCCAACACTCCAAAGCAGAATGTGCTGGCAGCCATCTTGTGACTCGGTAACCGAGTCACAAGAAAACAGTACAAAAAAGGTGAAAAACAAGAAAAGGGGGCAGGGTAGAAACACCCTGACCCCTAGGCCTGCTCAGGGGGACCCACAAGGACCCCCCTGGGCCAGAAAAAGCATTTTTTTAAAATATTTTCAGCCAAATTCACGCTGGGTGCGTGAATCCGGCGCTTTGTTGCTTTTAATCCCCTGGGTGGGCCAGGTCCTGGGGGCAATGTTATTGATATATGCGGGGGCCGGTGGGGCCCCCCGCAGCCCCGGGGACCGCCACCTCCCCGGGCCATGATTAATAATGTGCGGGGGCACGCGCCCCCCCCACAGCCCTGGGGACCACCACCTCCTCGAGGCGATGATGGCCACAGTGTGCAACCTGGTGCGCACCGCATTTACCATGTTGGGGCCGCCGGAGTTCTGCTTGCTGTGCCGCTCGTCCCCATTGCGGCCCATCAAGTTGTGTTCAGTGCAGGCGATGGACACTTGCATGGCTCCGCGGCCGGCCCGGGGAGCGCGGCCCGGGTGTCACGGGTGACTGCGAGTCCAGCGGCCTCACCCGGTGCAGGCAGGACTGTGCTGCTCGCGCGCTCGACTGGCTTATCCTGGAGCTTTAGGGTGCGCGTGGCCACTCCACCTGCGGCCAGCGGAGTCTCATGCAGGACGGCGCTCAGCTCCTGAGATATAGCTAAACAGATTATAGCAGTCAACTTGGGAAAGCCTGACAGGAGAGCGGATTAGCGAATGTTTGCGAATCTTCTGAGTATCACTGATGCTTAGAGGGAGGGGGGTCCAGGGGGTCCAGGGAGTCAGGCGCACTGAAGCCCGCGAAGCTTCCACTTCATGATTAACCCCTCCCGGGAGCAGTGCCCTGTCCGGCTGATGCTGGCTCGCCTCTTGATCAACGCTGCTTCTAAATCGATGCTGCGCGATGTGCCTCCAACCATGCGCGGACCGTGAAATGCTGAGCAGGTAAGATTAGGAGCCGTGGTGCCATCTAATCACGGGCACACCCCCCGTGAGTGGAGTAGGTGCTCTGTCACAGTAGCTGAGAGCCCACGTGAGACTGCGGGATGTGCTGCACCTGCTGTGAGTGAGTGCCCGTGCTCTGCAGCGCTGGAGAGTGAAGGTGCTTTCTATCAAGAGTGCAGGAGCAGAGAGGGGAGTGGGGCTCTCTCATGAACATGCAGGTGCAGAGAGGAGAGTGGGTCTTCCTCGTGAGAGTGCAGGAGCAGTGAGGGAAGCAGGGCTCTCTCGTGAGAGTGAAGGAGCAATGATTCGAGCAGTGCTCTCTCATAAGAGTGCAGTACAGTGAGGGGAGCAGGGCTCTCTTGTGAAAGTGCAGGCGCAGTGAAGGGAGCAGTGCTCTCTCCGAGGAGTGCCGGAGCAGAGAGGGGAGTGCTGCGGGGCTCTCTCATGAGAGTGCAAGAGCAGAGAGGGGAGCGGGCTTTCTCCGAGGAGTGCAGGAGCAGTGAGGGAGTGGGTCTCTCTCATGAGAGGGCAGGATTAGTGAGGGGTGCTGGGCTTTCTCTCACGAGAGTGCAGGATCAGTGAAGGGAGCTGGGCTCTCTCATGAGAGTGCAGGATCAGTGAGGGGAGCTGGGCTCTCTCATGAGAGTGCAGGATCAGTGAGGGGAGCTGGGCTCTCTCTAAAGAACAGAGGTGCAGACCAGTGAGGGGGCACGGCGCTCTCTGAAGACTTCAGAAGCAGTGAGGGGGACAGTGCTCTCTCCAGGAAGTGCAGGAGCAGTGACGGAGCGGAGGGCTCTCTCATGAGAGTGCAGGGGCAGTGAGGGGGAGCTGTGCTCTATCTGAGGGGCTTAGCAGCAACGAGGTTACCAGGAATGTCTCAAGAGAGTGCAGGAGAGTGCAGCAGCAGTGAGAGAGAAGGGCTTTCTCCGAAGAGTGCAGCAGAGCGCAGCAAGGGAAGCAGATCTCTCTCAAAGGAGGCCTGGACCAGTGGTGGGAGCAGAGCCCTCTCCAAGGAGTGCTGGAGAAATGACAGGAGAGGAGCACTGAGAGGGGCGGGCTCTCGCACGAGAGTGTAGGGGAGTGCAGCAGCAGCGGGGGGACTAGGGCTCTATCTGACGAGCGCAGGAACAGTGAGGAGCGGGGCTCTCCCATGAGAGTGAAGGAGCAGTGATGGGAGCGTGGCTCTCTCACGAGAGTGTAGGGGAGTGCAGCAGCAGCGGGGGGAGTAGGGCTCTCTAATGAAAACACAACAGGGAGGGGAGCACAGATGCAGTGCTCACTCACGAGAATGCCGCAGAGTGCATCAGCAGGGAGAGGAGTAGGGCTGTCTCAGAGGAGTGCTCCAGAGTGCAGCAGAAGCAAGTATAGCATGGCGCTTTCATGAGAGTGCAGCAGGCTCTCTCAAAGAGGTGCTGCAGAGTTCAGCGGCAATGAGTGAAGCAGGGCTTTCTAGAGAGCAGTAGGGTGCAGCAGCGGTGAAGGGAGCAGGGCTGGCTCATAAAAGTACAGTGGAGCGCAGCAGTAGCCATGACAGCAGGGCTATCTCGGAGGAGCGCTGCAGCAGCGATGGAAACAGGGCTGTCTAGAGAGTGCAGCAGAGTGCATAGGCATACATGGAAGCAGTGCTCTCTCAAGAGAGTGCAGCAGTAACAAGGGAAGGGAGTCTGTCTCATAAGAGTGCAGTAGGGTGCAGCAGCAACGATGGAAGCAGGACTATCTCAGAGGAGTCCTGCAGCATCGATGGAAGCAGGGCTCTCCAGAGAGTGCAGCCGAGTGCATAGGCATAAACAGGAGCAGTGCTCTCCCAAGAGAGTGCAACAGTAACAAGGGAAGGAGGCCTGTCTCATAAGAGTGCAGTAGAGTGCAGCAGCAACAATGGAAGCAGAGTTTATGGCATGGGAATGTACACAGCGCTTGGTACAGGTTAACTGCGCATGAGGTGATTGAAGACCTCCAGGCAGCCTCTGCAGAGAATTATTTAGGGCTGTAGAAGTTGGGGGGCTCTCCCGGCTCTGTTCAGATGTTTGAAGACATAGGAAGGGCTACAGGGACTTTTTAAATGGAGCACAACACTACATACAGTGCAGCAGCTGCAAGAGGAGCAAGGCTTTCTCATGAGAGTGAAACTGAGTGCAAGGGTGGGGAGGAGTCAGGCTTTATATGAAGAGCACAGCAGCACGGAGACCAGGTCTGTCTCATGAGAGTTCAGCAGAATCGACGCAAGTAGAGCTACCTCAGAGGAGTGCATGAGTGGAAGAAGGGCTCTCTCATAAGAGTGCAGCAGCAGCAAGGAGAGCTGGGCTCTTTCAAGAAAGTGCATTCCGCCACGCATACAAAATGTGAAAGGTGGAATGTTTGTGAATAGTCCAAACCACTCGAGAGCGCTCCAGGTAGCATTCCAACCCATTGTCTTTCACCCACTGTGCCACTCCAGACAAAACCCACCTTATGCCACTCAGCACGGACCTTGCTCCTCATTGACAGTGCCCATCTCGAGCTGACAGACAAGGCTCCCTGCAGAAGACAGCACAGCAACCCCAGACCAAGTTCAGCCTTATTGGGCTTCATCAGTGAGGTGCAGCTTGGATCCGTTGGTGCAGCGGGCGCAAAACCCACATCTCAGCATTGCCCTGGGCCACGCAGCATCGTTCCTCAAATAAACCATGATGGGAGGAATGCTTGAAAATAGTCAAAACCACTGGTAAGCACGATGGGCAGCATTCCAGCTCATTATTTCCCATCCACTGTGCCACTCTAGACAGAGGCCTGCCTTATGCAAATCAGTACTAACCTGCACCCCTGCTCCTCATGGGAACAGTCCATCCCAAACTGCTAAGCGAGGACCCCACCAGAAAGAGGCGCAAGCAACCTTAGACCGTGTTTGGCCTTCTAGAGGGGACCTGGACATGCAGTTACTATTGTCTCATGACCAGTGTTCCCTGTAAGGTGCGCGCCTGCGCGTACCTTTAAGGCACCGAGCGCGCAGTGTCCCGTGTGAAGCGCGCACACGTTCGCGCCGCCGCCCACTTTTAAAACGCGAGCAGCAAAAAACGGCAATTTCCCGGTTGCCTGAGGCCTTTGTGAAAGGATTCCTGTTAATCACAGCACCCGTCATGCGCTGCAATAGCAGGAATACTTTCACAAATGCCCACAATCAGCCCGCAGCCTCTCTCTATTGAGAAAAGACATGCATCAAGTCCAAAAGCACGGCGTGTGCTTTACACGTCGTGCTTTCGGACTTGCTTCATTTCTTTTCTAAATACAGCGTGGCTGGGTGCTGATTGTGGGCCATTGTGAAAATATTTATGTTAACTGCAGCACATGACAGTGCTGCAATTAACAGGAATCCTTTCACAAAGGCCCACAATCAGCCCGCAGCCGGGATCCATTAAAAATGCAGCAAGTCCGAAAGCACAACGTGTAAAGCACACGTCGTGCTTTTGGACTTGATGCATGTCTTTTCTCAATAGAGAGAGGCTGCGGGCTGATTGTGGGCATTTGTGAAAGTATTCCTGTTAATTGCAGCGCATAACGGGTGCTGTGATTAACAGGAATACTTTCACAAAGGCCCACAATCAGCCCGCAGCCTCTCTCTATTGAGAAAAGACATGCAGGAAAGACAAGGCAAAAGATAGCTATAAGGCATTCTTGAACAAAAGGTAAAGATTTTTGGAAAGCAGGGAAGGAATTCCATTTTGTAGGGTTTAACTTCAAGAAGAATGTTGGCATTAACTTTAGGAGCTTTTTCCTGTAAGAGGCAAAATATCTCTGCCTGAATTAATATTTTGAGAGACAGTTGTGTATCATCTGCTTATGGTCTATAATGTTGGTGTTGAATCCTATGAACAAGCATATCCTCTACTATTCTTGGTTCTCACGTGAATAAAAGGTTGATCGCAAAATCCAACAAATTAACAGGTTGGCAACGATCTATATGAGTTAGTGTCATCTAAAAAAAATTGGTGCATCAGTAATTGTCGATGGTTAGGAGGATATTAGCAGGAATTTCTACTCTTGCAGCTCTTTCAAATTGGATCTTGCCACAGTGGGCTGAGTTGGGTGTCGTCTGCTTATGACACAATGTTGAGTCCGTAGGTTCTGATGATGGGGGCGAGTGGAGCCATGTAGACGTTGAAGAGCGTCGGGCTTAGGGAGGAGCCCTGGGGGACTCCGCAGGTGGTAGGTGTAGGGTCCGAGAGGAAAGGGGGGAGTCTGACCCGCTGCATTCTGCTGGAGAGGAAGGAGCGGATCCAGTCAAGGGCCTTGTCCTGGATTCCTGCGTCGTGGAGTCTGCGTATTAGGGTGCGGTGAGAGACTGTGTCGAACGCCGCTGAGAGGTCAAGGAGGATGAAGGCTACTGTTTCTCCTTTGTCCAGTAGGGTGCGGATGTTGTCTGTTGCAGCGAGGAGGGCGGTTTCCGTACTGTGGTTTTTTCTGAAGCCGGATTGGGAGGAGTCGAGGATGTTGTGCTCTTCGATGAATGTTGCGACTTGGCTGTTGATGGCTTTCTCGATGACTTTCGCTGGGAACGGGAGCAGGGAGATGGGTCTGTAGTTTTTGAGGTCGGTGGGGTCCGCCGAGGGTTTCTTCAGGAGGGGGTTGACCTCGGCGTGTTTCCAGTCATCGGGGAATGAGGCGGTCGCCAGGGAGCGGTTGATGGTGTGGTGGAGCATGGGTGCGATGGTGTTGGCGGCTCTGTTGAAAATGTGGTGCGGGCAGGGGTCCGTGGGGGCCCCTGAGTGGATTGACTTCATTGTCTTCAGTGTGTCTTCGGTGGTGAGGGCTGTCCAGTTGTCAATCGCTGGTTTTCGGGTGTCGGGGTGGTTGGTGAGGGTTCAGTGTGTTGGTTGTCTTCGTCGAAGTTGTCGTGGATGCTCTTGAATTTGTGGTGGAAAAAGGTGCTGAGTTTGTCGCAGAGGTCTTGTGAGGGAGGGATGTCAGTAGACTCGCTGGTGGGTTGGGGGAACTCCCTGATGATGTTGAAGAGTTCCTTGCTGTTGTGCGCGTGGGTTGAGATTCTGTCTTCAATCGCTTTTTTCCTCGTTTCTCTGATGAGTTGGTGGTGGGCGTTGGTGGCGGCTCTGAAGTTGTTGTGGGCTTCTGTGGATTTGGTGTTCCTCCAGGCCTTTTCGAGGCGGCGGCAAGTGCGTCTGGACTCTCGAAGTTCGGTGGTAAACCATCTGGCTTTCTTGGCGCGGGTATTGTTGTTTTTCTTGAGGGGGCTATCGTGTTGGCACTGTCCGAGATCCAACTATGCAGGGTTCGGGCTGCGGTGTTGGGGTCGTCGTTTTCCGCGATGGTTGGGGTGGAATTGTTGAGTGAGGAGGTGAGCTGGTCGTCGGTGATTTTGGTCCAGTTTCTTCGTGGGAGCAGGTGCTGGTGTCTGTGGATGGTGGGTGTTCTGAAGGTGAAGTGGACGCAACGATGGTCGGTCAATGGGAGTTCGGTGGTGTGGCTGAAGGTGATGGAGTTTCCTGTAGTGAATAGGGGGTCGACGGTGTGTCCTGCTGAGTGCGTGGGCTCGGTCACGATCTGGCGGAGTCCAATGTTGTGGAGGTTGTCCAGGAGGGATGTGGTGTTGGGGTCCAGTTGGTTGTCGAGGTGGAAGTTGCGGTCTCCCAGCAGGGTGTAGTTGGTGGATGCGATGGCCTGCGGGAGATGATGTCTGTGATGGAGTTGGCAAAGGGTACGCGGGGTCCAGGGGGTCGGTAGAGGAGGGTTCCTTGGAGGGTGTGCAGAGAGACGCTGCCCCCTCTCCCTCCTCTGAATCCCAAAGCTGTGTGCTGCTCCGCAATGCCACCAGCCCCCCTGCTCTAGGACTGTATCACAACCAGTGCCAGCCAGGCTCCCTGCCAATGATGCCACAAACCGCGGTGTGCCCAAGAGGAGGACACCCGCCTGATCTTTGGTACAGAGATGGCTGACAGTGTCTCCTTGACCATAATAATGGTGGTGCCCAGGTGCCCTGCCCAGTCCAGAGCGTGCCCTTCCCACAGCCGAGGGCAAAGGGTTTGGTGCCAAAGTCCCCTGTCCGGCTGAACGCTGCCTCTCTGACCCGGGGCTGACCTCTAAAAGCTGAACCCCACTGTTAGACAGCTCCCCGAAGAGGGGATTGTTCGATTTGTGCATAGTCACACCTCTTGAAACTGCCACATAGCAGGGCAGGCGCTATAAAAAATAATTCACATAAAAATAGACATTTTGTGGGAAAAGTAGAGGTTGATACATGCCAGGAGAGTGCCTGGAAGAGATGTGCATACTGTGCTAAAGTTACTATAAAGTATCCCCCGTCCCTGGTGGTGCCACCGATAAAGATGCGATCCCGGTGTTGGGACGTGACTTTTCTGCCTTTAAATCAACTAACAGGGCCATATTTGCACTTCCTGTGCAAGGTCTATTTTTTAAAATCCCTCAGTCTGGGACATTTTGCAGCTGCTACTGTACAGAATCCCCCACACCCTTTGAACAAGAGTGGGGACACACTTTGTGTTTGCGGGGGTAGTCTAGCGGCTAGTGCCCCACCTTGTGGCGCTTCAGTTGTTCCACTCCTACTGACTTGCTTAGAAGCTACCCTAACATTTTGTGAAATTTCCCTCTAGTTGTTTTTTAGTGGATTTATACCAGATAAACCAGGCGCTTGGCTCTCAGTATTTAATTGTTCACAGCTGATTTTATTCATAGATACTGCCATGTTGTGGTTGCAATAAAAAATACATTTCGATGTAATCAGCACCACAAAGGATTGCTTGAAATGACAGTTTACAGTGGTAAAGCAAGAGCCCCATGGGCACCGTTCTGCAAGGAGGTAAGAGAACTCCCGGAACCGTCATCTGGAAGTTAAAGAGAGATGGCTGTGGGCCCCTCATGCCCCTGGGCTTAGGGGCCACTAACATTAAACCTTTCCCTAGCCAGGCCTTTCCAGGTCTCGCCTATAGACAGCCTTTAGCTGTTGTCCAAGACGTATTGTGGACACAGGGGTAGCCAAAAAGCAAACTAAAATACCCCCCCCCCCCAATTCGATTGGTACCTCAAATGCCATCAGGAGAGTGAAGCTAGTAAGGCCTGTCCTCCCTAGAAGAGGTCCTTTCATCCTCCTTCTATCTATTAATCTCTCCACCCTTTAAGCCTTTCATCCAGCGTCCATTTCACCTGTCTATTCATGCTCCCATCCGTCTGTCTTTCAATCTAATCCATCCATCCTTCCTTTACCATTCCATCCATCCATCTATCCATCCACCCATCCATCCACCCATCCATCCATCATTTCACCCACTTTTTATCAATCACCCATCCTATCACCCTTCCATCCAGGTTTCCATCCATCTATCCAAACATTCATCCTTCAATCCATTCTTACATGCACCCACCCATGCAAATATAACTTTACTCTTCCATCTCTCAAACCTTTCACCTTTGTATCCATGCTTTTATTGACCTCTCCTTCTTGTCGCGGTTTCTTCCTTCTTTTCATATTTCCTATATTTCATTCTTCCTTTCTGCCCTCCCTTTCTCTTTCCCTCTATTTTCCTCATTCTTTCTCCATCTGTTATGGTTTCTACCCCACATTTAGAAAAGAAATGCAGCAAGTTTTTATATAGTGCGAACTCAACCCAAAAGTATTGGAGCGCTTTACATGATTTATTATTATATATATTTTTTTGTATGCATGGGGAGATTAATTGATTTGCCCAGAATCACAGGATGTTAAGCTGACCCGAGACTCAAAACCCATCTCCTAAGTCGACAGCTCGAGCATTAAGCCACAACCTCAACCACAAGAGTGGAAGCATTTTCAATATTATATACAACTTGATGCAAAAAACAACCATTGACATAGCCAATAGTCTTGGCTTCTTGTAGGTGTAATGTTACTTGTTTTATATATCTGGATGCAATGACAGAAGCAGCAAAATATCAGTCGGGTGGCACACTATGCGATGCACATATTTTTAGCTTAATTGCTTATAAGCCACACCCTTAATTGCATCGGTTACCCCCCTTTGAAAGATCCCCAAGTTTTTTTATACCACTCAAAGCCCTGGTCTACACACGCGGTCAGGTTCTTGGCGCACATAGCCTTGGATGCAGCACACAGAGACCTTACTCTGCCGCACACAGAGGAAAATAATTAGAGGGAACATTGATCATGACCAAGACTAATTTGCATATGGAGGTCTCTGTCTAGAGTAGCATTTTATGTATGAAACGGAAGACAGAATATAGCCCTGAGTGACTGACAGTGACTGAGATTAATGCACACATTCCATTCACCTCCTGCTTGTTTGCTAAGGTTTCTTCTCTAAGTATAATGGATATTCCCAGATGTAGGTCCCGTGCTCAATGTATGATAGGACTCAAGCTATACCCTACTGAAGAGGCCCAGATAGGCTGAAACCAGTCATGGGTTGCTTGTGTTCCCTTCTGGAGAAAGCCCATAAGGTGCATGGACAGTACTGATATGCATAAAACTGTCCAGTATGGCAAGGTAGGTGAGAAACGATGGACTGGTTCCCCAGAGTGACTGCCACTGGCTAAGATTAATTCAAGCATTACATCACGTTCGGGTTTATTACAGTTGATTTTCTAAGTGCAGTGGGTATCCCCAGACGTGGGCCCTGTGCTCACAGTGCCATACAACTCAACCTATACCTCACAGATGAGGACTAAATAGGGCAAAACGTGCCCGGGATTGCTTATGTTCCTCATAAGGGAACCTGGCCTTGGGATTTGGGCTAGACTCTTTCTATTGGAGCATGACCAAAGTGATTTGCATATGGCAGATCTCTTTTTATAGTGGCGTAGTGGGTGTAGAACAATGGACAGGAATGCAGACCCGAATAGAGGTGGGCAAGCCACTGAAAGCTTGAGCCAGGTTCGAGCCTGAAGCCTGCCTTTGGAACCTCACGCTCATAATGAGCCAAGGTTTCATGTGGATTCTGCCTGCCACCCTCCCTCTACCCAGGATGTGGCTTTAAGGCCAAAGCTGCTGAATTTGGAGCTGGTCAACCTGGTTCGAGTCTCAGCTTCAGCTCAACCTCCTGTGATTCTGGGCAAATCACCTAATCTCCCCGTGCCTACAAACAATGAAGGTGACCTTCACCTTGTGTAATGTAACTGGTGCTCATGTAAAGCGCCCTAACACCTTTGGGTCGAGTTTGCGATATATAAAAACTGCAGAAAAGATGCAAAGAGGAAAGGTAAATAGATTTACTGGCTGACTTGTATAAAGTGAAGCCAGAAAAGCTGGATAAAATTATGTCTTCCCTGCATAAATTGTGTGATTTTAGACAAATATTTTATTTCAACAAATCTCCTTTTTCTTCATTATCACATACGAAAGCACTTTCAGATATGTAAGTTCAGAACACAAGTTGTACAAAAAACTATTGTGTTTTATTTAATAGACTATAATGTTGCTCTATAATGATCTGGGCCACTTACCGAGTTTAAATGACAACTGTCTTATCTCTTAGTTCACTGATGGTTCATGTTTGAAAACTATCACTTTTAATAAGTACTTCTCAGTGCAATGATTTATGTCAAAGCATTCACATGTTAAAGAAATACACCTTTTTGAATTTTGAAGAGAGTTTATCATATTATTTGTGATGTTTGTTGTATGATTTCCAAGCAAACATTTTCAGGGCTCGGCTCGTGCACAGGATCTAAGAGCCGAACCAGACCCTTGGCTCGGCTCTCCCTGTTCATTTGTTGGCTCGTCCACCACTACCCCCGATCGATCCCCAGCGGTTGAGATTAATTGAAACATTGTTGGCAACGAGGGAACATGCTCTCTCATGAGAGTGCAGTAGAGTACAGCAGCAGTAAGGGAGCAACACTCTCGCCACGGAGTGCAGTAGAGTGCAGAAGAAGCGACGAATGAGAGCTCTCTCATAAGAGTAGCAGAGCGCTTCGGCAGCAAGGGTAACAGAGCTCTTGCCAGAGGGTAACTTCCGCTGCACTGGACGCAATGGAACACGAGGCGCCATCACCAGATTCACACGTAAAAGCCAATTATGAAACTGCCACATGAACAAGATGCATAATATTGTAAGGGCCTGTGTGGAAATCCAAAGCGGAGGAACTGGTGGGAAACGAGCTGGTCCCCACCTCCTACTGGTGACATTAACATTACATTCTGGCTGTGCCTTTGGTCCATTGGTCGTTAATCAGGGCAAGACCTGAGGTTGCGTTGTTTGCAGAGGACCGCTCACAGTTCTACATAATGCAAATGTCATGACCTCTGTCACTGTGCCTGACGTAAACAAGGTAATTGAACAAGCCCTTGGGTGAAATCACCAGTGACCAAGCTCACTCCACCGCTGGCTGGCTCAGAATCTATCTATCTATCTATCTATCTATCTACCTACCTGCCTATCTCAATATATATACATATATATATATACATATGTTAGACCCGGGATCCCTGGTTGGCTGAGGTAGGTACCTTAGGCCAAATAGGGACCCGCGTTTCCACGTCAGGGAAAGGAAGGTCACCTTCTGAGATAGCCCCCGCTCACCCCCTTGGTAGCTTGGCATGAGCAGCCAGGCTTATCTTCAAGGCAAATGTGTAAAGTATTTGCATCCACGCTCACAGCAACCCAATGATGACACCACAAATCGACTCCACACAAGTTTTATAAAAACGAGTATAAATTTTATATAAAAAGATATACGATAAGACCACACGATATAAATCCAACATATGAGTATGTGTATTATTTCTCCTGGCTGGTTGTTAGGCCAGCCAGCCCTTGTAAGTTCTGACGATATTAATGAGCACTTCTAAACATTCCACTGTAATCCTAATACTATGTTATGCAGTTCGTAATGCTAGAATCAGGCACTTGTGCAATGTAAAAATAATGCAATGCGTAACGCAACAATCAGGCACTTTGCAATGTAAGAATAATGCAATGCGTAACGCAGCAATCAGGCACTTTGCAATGTAAAAATAATGCAATGCGTAATACAACCACCAGGTACGTCGTTATGCAGAAATAAGGCAATGCGCAATACACTAATCAGGTAGTTTGTTATGCAGGAATAATGCAATGCGTAATACGCTAATCAGGTAGTTCGTTATGCAGAAACAATGCAATGCATCATACGACAATCAGGTAGTTCGTTATGCAGAAATGATGCAATGTGTAATACGACAATCAGGTAGTTCGTTATGCAGAAATAAGATAATGCGTAATACACTCCGGCACTGATCACAGTGCCTTAGGCGGTCTCTCCACCACTCCTTCTGACTCGCAGTCAGCCTCTGTCAACAGTTGCCCCCAACACGGGTATGGTGTAACAAAAAGTGCAGCTCCGCACTCCGGCCCCGGTACTGCCACTCTCTTGGCAATACGGGCCGCGATACGATACGAGACGAAGCAGAGGCTCGCGCTGCTGGACTGAGAGAGAGGCCGAGAGCGTCTCCTTCCGAGCCCGCACCCCGCCCCAGGAGCCGACACACGTTACCTGGGGGGCGCAAACTCACTCTCCTCTCCTCGTCCAATGACTTGGGCCTCCGATGCAATCTTTGTGAATTGGCAAAGGCGGGCTCGGGCCGGCGGCTCAGCTCCTCCGAGGCTGCCGGCCTGGGCCGCTACTGCTACGAAGACCTCAGGCTGCCACAGGGCACATGCACACTGCGTCACTGAGAATGCCTTGAGCTTCGGGTGCACGATCACCGGGCACTCCACACGAAGGTCTCAGGCTGCACGAAGAACACGCGCACAGCGTCGCTGAGACTCACTTTAACTTCGGGTGCACGTTAACAAGGCAATCCTCACGAAGGTCTCACGCTGCACAAAGCACACGCACACAGCGTCGATGAGACTCACTTGGACTCCAGGTGCACGATAACAAGGCAATCCTCACGAAGGTTTCACGCTGCACAAAGCACACGCACACAGCATCAATGAGACTCACTTGGATTCCAGGTGTGCACGATAACAAGGCAATCCTCACGAAGGTCTCACGCTGCACAAAGCACACGCACACAGCGTAGATGAGACTCACTTGGATTCCGGGTGTGCATGATAACAAGGCAATCCTCACGAAGGTCTCACGCTGCACAAAGCACACGCACACAGCATTGATGAGACTCACTTGGATTCCGGTGCACACGATAACTGGACAATCCTCACAAAGGGTTCAGGCTGCAAAAAGCACACGCACACAGCATCGCTGATCCTCGCTTGGACTCCAGGTGCCCACGATCACAGGGCACTTCTTACGAGGGTCTCAGGCTGCAACAAGCACATGCACACAACATCGCTGAGACTCTCCTGGAAACTTTTGTGTTCCTGAGTTTCCGCAACAGGGAGCCAGCTCACCTTGGGCCCTTGGCGATAAGTTACTTCAGGACACAGCACAGCAAAGTCCTTTCAAGCAGGGGGACACAGCACACTGTAAAGTCCCTTTAGCCTTTCCTTGGTTAAAACAGCAAACTGCAGGCCAGCCCCAGAACACACAGCAAGGTTCAGTCCTATCCTTCAGTCTCTTCAGTTGTTTCTTCCTTGGCAAAGGTTCCTCTTGACCACGAAGTAGCTCCAGTCTTGCTCAATCTTGATCAAGCTATTCTCCAAAGTTCAGGGGCTTCAGCTCTCATAGTTATACCCCTCAATGGCTTTGAAGTTTTTGTGTTCAGGGGGCACTGACCCCTGTTCAAACCAGTTCTGGGTGCCTCCCTGCCAGTGACACCTTTATTCCTTTGATAGTGGGGGTCTGGATCCTCAATCACTCAGCAGGGGCCGGAGCCATTGGTTTATGGCTGCAGCCCAGGCCTCTTCACCTCTAGGGGCTACTCCTCCCCCTACACTCCAGATGCAGGTCAGCCTGTTGTTCGCCCACCTCCTCCCCTGGGTCAAGACATTCCCCAGATCCTATCACTTTGAAATCCAGACAGTCAATCCACAACCAGGCAGAGACACACAGAAATGTTAGAGCACAAAAACCCAGCCACTTCTAAAAGAGTGGCTTCTAAACACACAATGCAAAAACCACCTTCATAAAAAGATGTGTTATTACATTGTGAGTTCAGGCATACTAAACTTCACCTCTTCATCTTAAGCCTTTGGGAAGATAGGCTGGAAAACATATTACACAGCCTCCCCATTCTGTCCTCTGGGCAAGATGGCCTTTCAACATGGAAAAACAAAATGGAGATTATTTCACTGTCAGGACATGGTACACACCTTAGTACATGTCCTACCTTTCACATGCACTGCACCCTGCCCAGGGGGTACCTTGGACCTACCATAGGGGTGTCTGATGTGCATAGAAAGGGAAGGGTAAGGTCTGGCAAGTGGGTGCACTTGTCAGAATAACATGGCAGTTTAACAAACTGCACGCAGGCACTGCAATGGCAGGCCTGAGTTCCCTTTTCAAAGCTACTTGTGTGGGTGGCACAAATAGTGCTGCAGGCCCACTAGTAGCATTTGCATTACCAGCCCTGGCACACATAGTGCACTTTACTAGGGACATTACTAGTAAGGCAAACATACCAATCCTGGACAACCAATTACCATTACACTTTATACAGGGAGCACTTGAACTTTGACACTGATCAGCAGTGGCAAAGGCACAAAGCATCTAAGTTGGCAACACTATGTCAGAAAAAAGGTCTAGGGGAACAGCAAAAAGTTTAGGGAACTTTAGCCAAAAGGGCCAAGTCCCACAACATATATATGTACATATATTCACTGAAAAAACCATAGGTTTCAGGGTCGTTATAGTTAGAAATTAGCATTTGAAAAACCTTTGAAATTCACTGAAAAAAACATAGGTTTCAGGGTCGTTATAGTTAGAAATTAGCATTTAAAAAACCTATGAAATTCACTGAAAAAACCATAGGTTTCAGGGACGTTATAGTTAGTTGGACATTTCACTCGTACAAAACCAGAGAAATTCGGCCGTTATAGTTAGTTCAGCTAACTATAACTCGCGCCCTGCAATGTACTGCTGATGACATCACATATTACATCATTCATGACATGGTCAGTGACATCACTGATGACATCACTGATGACATCATCCAGTGACTGTGTGTTTCTGTAAAGTTTAAATATATTTTATATATATATATGCCAAGGTGTATTGAAGAAGGAGTGGGTGTATGAGTGTCTGTATGGATGATTTAGTAGGTGTGTGACTGACTGTATAAGTGAGTGATTAAACATGTCTTAATGAATGCATGAGTTAGTGACTAAACTGTATGAATGTCTGTATCAGTCTGTCTGTTGGTGTGTAAGCGGCTGCATGGGGTGGTAAGTAGCTACATGAGTGTCTATATAGGTTATTGATTGGTTGTCTGAGTATCTGTATGGGTGCCTGAGTGTCTGTGTGGGTGGGTGGGGGGTGTGACTCTGTGCATAGATGTGTGAGTGGGTGATTCACTGGGTGTATTGGTTCAAGAGTGCATCTGTAAAGGGCTGTATAGGTGGGTGAGTGTGTGTATGGGTGTGTTTGTGAGTGTTTAGATGTCTCAGTGGTACATGTGTGAGTAACTACATATGTGAAAGGCAGTATATGCGAGTGTTGGAGTATATGAATGACAGTATGTGAGAGTGAGTGATTGTGAGAGTGCCTGTATGGATGAGTGTGTGCTTGTGTCAGTGATTGTATAAGAGAGTAAGTATGTGTTAGTATCTGTATGAATAAGTGAGGTGGTGTGTGTATAATTGTGTAGGTGAGTAAATGGGAGCGTGATTGATTATTTGCATGACTGACTATGTGTGTGAGTAACTCTATGGTGAGTGGCGGTGTGTGAGTGTCTGTATAGGTGTATGAGTGCATATGATAGTGCTGTATTGATGAGTGACTGTATGTACATGTGACTGTATGGGTGAATGAGTAGATGTGTGTGTAGACCTAGGAATCAGTGAGTGGGTATGTAGTAACTGGTATTGGTGTGTCTTTGGTTTCGAAAATGGTAGTCTGCATTTTAGAGTGGGTGTATCAAAGGTTATATTAGGGTGTGAGGAGGTGCATCAGATTATCACGTGGATAATGTCATCAGTGATGTCATTTGAGATGTCATCAGTGATGTCACTGACCATGTCATGAATGATGTAATATGTGATGTCATCAGCAGTGCATTGTGGGGGCGTGAGTTATAGTTAGCTGAACTAACTATAACAGCTGAATTTCTCTGGTTTTGTACGAGTGAAATGTCCAACTAACTATAACGTCCCTGAAACCTGTGGTTTTTTCAGTGAATTTCAAAGGTTTTTTAAATGCTAAATTCTAACTAGAACGACCCTGAAACCTATGTTTTTTTCAGTGAATATATATATATGTATTATGTACTGGCGGTCGCCAGTAGATAGTTATAGTTAGGACCTAGTTTCCATAGGAAAAGCGTTTTTTCTTTTCCCAATAACTTTGGCGCCGGATGACGAATCTTTGCAAAATTTTCAAAACTAGTGGGGCGCTCCGGTCAGCTCCTATCCTGAAAGTTTCGGGGTGATTCATCAAACAGGGGCCGAGAAGAAAGGGGGGTCCCAAAACATGTTTTCTCCATGTTAATTCCTATATGAAACTTTAGCCACGGCTACAGCCCGAACTGCTGAACGGAATTACACCAAATTTGGCAACAAGGTAGTGCTTGGTTCAGAAAGCGCCCCTTTTTTTTAAATGGTGTAAATCCGTTCAGTAGTTGCGGAGAAAATCAAAAAATAGAGGTCAAAAAATCAATTTCCCATAGGAAACTTCAGACACGGTTACAGCCAAAACTGCTGAACGGAATTACACCAAGTTTGGCAAAAAGGTAGTGCTTGGTTCAGAAAGCGCCCTTTTTTTAAATGGTGTAAATCCGTTCAGTAGTTTCTGAGAAATTCAAAAAATAAAAGTTTTGATATCTATGGCCGCGGTGGATCCGCGCACCCTCCCGATCACGAGCTTCATGCTAATTGGCTGTCAACACTCCTAACCAGGAAGTGTTGCCAGCCATCTTGTGTCTCGGTAGAACCGAGGCACAAGAAAAGAGAAAAACTAAGGCGCAAAACAAGAAAAGGGAGTAGGGTAGAAACACCCTGACCCCCCAGGCCTGCTCAGGGGGTCCCACAAGGACCCCCAGGGCCCAAAAAAGCATTTTTTTTTTTTAAATCGGCCGAATTCACGCTGGGTGTGCGAATCCGGCCGCGAAAATACAAAAAAAACGAAGCGCTGGCTTCCGCGCTTCGTTATTATTTAGCCCCCGGGTGGGCCAAGTCCCGGGGGCATGCAAAAATTTAATAGCGGGGGCCCAGGGAGGCCCCCACAGCCCCAGCGACTGCCACCCCCGGGGCTTTCCATAAATATTTGCGGGGGGCTCATGGCCCCCCGCAGCCCCGGGGACTGCCACCCCCGGGGCTTTGTTTTGTTATGTGTGGGGGGGCCTCCAAGCCCCCCCAAGCCCCGGGGACTGCCACTCCCAGGGCTTTGATTAATAATTTTGCGGGGGCACACGGCTCCCCCGCTGCCCCGGGGACCGCCACCCCCGGGACACTAATTATTCAAATTTGGGGGTCCGTGACGGACCCCCGAGCCCCGGGGACCACCACCTCCCCGGGGCTGTGCATGTAATGGGAGGGGGGCCCCCCTCCTGGAGCCTGTGATGGCCCTGGGGATCACCACCCCCCAGGGCCGGCTCCTGCAGTGTCCCGGGGTGCCCACCCCGGGACACTGCTGTTTGCAATGACAGGGCGGGAGCCGCGCGGCTCCCGCCCTGTCATTGCAAACTGCTTGCTTCATTGAAGCGAGAGCAGGAAACCTGCTCTCGCTTCAATGAAGCAAAGCAGATTGCTTTTCCACAAGGGGAGCTGCATGTTAGCAGCTCCCCATGTGGAAAAGCAATGCTGGCTCCCGCAGGAGGCGGGGAGCCGGCAGGGACCGTGGGGGCATTGGGGCTCCCCCCACGGTCCCCATAGGAGAGGGCCAGCCCCGGGTATGGGGTCCCCGGGGCTAGAAGTGGCCTGGGAGGGGGGCCACGTGGCCCCCCTCCCCTGTGTATTTTTTTTTTTTTTAAAGGAGAGGCCAGGCCCCGGGGGATGGGGTCCCCGGGGCCATATTTGGCCTGAGGAGGGGGGCCTTGCGGCCCTCCTTACAAAAAAAAAAAAAAAAAGGATGGCCAGGCCCCGAGGGATGGGGTCCCCGGGGCCAGAAGGGGCCCGGGAGGGGGGCCACGCGGCCCACCTCCCCCAACAAAAATAATAAATAAAGGCGGGCCCCGGGGATGGGGTCCCCGGGGCCAATAGAGGCCTTAGGAGGGGGGCCATGCAGCCCCCTTCCTATAAAAAAACAAGATGTTTGGCCATGCCCCGGGGGATGGGGTCCCTGGGGCCGGAATTGGCCACGGGAGGGGGGCACACGCGGCCCCTCTCCCATTGACATTTTTTTTTTTTTTTTTAAAAGGGGGCCAGGCCCTGGGGGATGGGGTCCCCAGGGCCCACAAAATAGGAAAGGAAGGGGGGCCACACAGCCCCCCATCTTTAAAAAAAAAAAAACACCGGCATCGCCCCTTCCCAGCAACACTCTGCAAACGCGCCCTGTGGCGTGTTTTAAGTTGGGAAATTAATTCCCCTTGAATACTGGGGGTCCCTGGGGGCCAACTAGCCCACCAGGTACCTCCAGTAAGCGCCACAGGGCTGCGTTGCAGAGAGGTGGTCCAGGCCACGCCCCTTTTTACACCTCTCTGCAATGCAGCTCTGTGGCGCTTACTGGAGGGACCTGGTGGGCTAGTTGGCCCCCAGGGACCCTCAGGATTCAAGGGGACTTAATCCCCCAACTTAAAACGCACCACAGGGTGCGTTTGCACAGTGGTGAAGGGAGGGGGCGGGGCCTGATGTGACATGTGTGCAAACAGACCCTGTGGCGCGTTTTAAGGTGGGGAATTAATTCCCCTTCAATCCTGAGGGTCCCTGGGGGCCAATTTGCCCACCAGGTACTGCCAGTAAGCGCCACAGGGCTGCGTTGCAGAGAGGTGTAAAAAGGGGCATGGCCTCAGACCACCTCTCTGCAACGCAGCCCTGTGGCGCTAACTGGAGGTACCTAGTGGGCTAGTTGGACCCCAGGGACCCTCAGGATTGAAGGGGACATAATCCCCCAACTTAAAATGCGCCACGGGACGTGTTTGCACAGTGGTGAAGGGAGGGGACAGGGCCAGATGTGACATGTGTGCAAACACGCCCTGTGGTGCGTTTTAAGTTGGGGAATTAATTCCTCTTCAATCCTGAGGGTCCCTGGGGGCCAACTAGCCCACCAGGTACCTCCAGTAAGCGCCACAGGGCTGCGTTGCAGAGAGGTGGTCCAGGCCACGCCCCTTTTTACACCTCTCTGCAATGCAGCTCTGTGGCACTTACTGGAGGTACCTGGTGGGCTAGTTGGACCCCAGGGGCCCTCAGGATTCAAGGGGACTTAATTCCTCAACTTAAAACGTGCCACGGGGCGCGTTTGCACAGTGGTGAAGGAAGGGGGCGGGGCCTGAAGTGACATGTGTGCAAACATGCCCTGTGGTGCATTTAAAGTTGGGGAATTCATTCCCTTTCAATCCTGAGGGCCCCTGGGGGCCAACTAGCCCACCAGGTGCTTCCAGTAAGCGCCACTGTGCTGCGTTGCAGAGAGGTGGTCCAGGCCATGCCCCTTTTTACACCTCTCTGCAACGCAGCTCTGTGGCGCTTACTGGAGGTACCTGGTTGGCTAGTTGGACCCCAGGGACCGTCAGGATTCAAGGGGACTTAATCTCCCAACTTAAAACGGCCACAGGGCGGGTTTGCACACATGTCACCTCAGGCCCCCCCTCCCTTCACCACTGTGCAAATGCGCCCCGTAGGGCGTTTTAAGAGGTAGTTTTAATCCCCCTGCCCTATTATATACTAGGGCATTACAGAGGAGGTCATGCTAATCACAGGGGTACCCCAACGCATAGTGTTCCCTAGTGTATGTAGGTGTTTTCACTGTATTCTAAGTGACTTTTAGCATAGCTCTGGCTCTAGGCCTGGTTAGTCAGAGTCAGTTACCACCAGTACCTGTCTGAAAAAGATGTGGGCACAGGATGATTTTGCAACAAGGCCTCTTTATGCTCCTCTGTTGGTTCTTTCTGCACATGTCTTGCTTCTTCCTGCACTTTTCTTCGTCTTTGTGGACTTCTGTTGCTTCTTTCTGCATTTCTTTTGCTTCTTTCTGTGCGTTTTTCTTCTTTCTTCACATGTCCTACCTCTGTAGGCATAGTTAGAAATTAGCATTTGAAAAACCTTTGAAATTCACTGAAAAAACCATAGGTTTCAGGCACGTTATAGTTAGAAATTAGCATTTGAAAAACCTTTGAAATTCACTGAAAAAACCATAGGTTTCAGGCACGTTATAGTTAGAAATTAGCATTTAAAAAACCTTTGAAATTCACTGAAAAAACCATAGGTTTCAGGCACGTTATAGTTAGAAATTAGTAGGGGTGGGCGGAATTTGCGTAGTCGCATTACGCAAATCTCCGCGAAATTGTTAAAAATCTCCGCGAGCACGCAGAAATTCTGCGAAGACGCGGAATTGCTTGTCCCGCCCGTTCGCGATGTGTTTTTGTGTGCTCTCGGGGAAATATATCGCTAACTTGCCCATGCGGTCGCTAATGGGCGCGGCCATATTGTTTTTCACTTGTCCCGCCCGCTCGCGATGGTTATTTCCTGTTCCGGGTCGCGTATTGCATGCTCCCGCCCGCTCGCGATGCTTATTTCCTGTTCCGGGTCGCGTATTGCATGCTCCCGCCCGTTCGCGATACGTATTTCCTGTTCGGGAACGCGTATTACGTGTTCGCGACTAACCCTGGGCGAAGTGCTACGCTACGCTCGCGTAGTTTGCGAAGTTTGCGCTACTTCGCACAACGCGAATTGCACGTAGCACAGTGCAAACACGCGTAGCGTAGCGTAGCGTAGTGCCGCGGTCATTTTTTGCTTGCTCGCGGTCCTCAACGTCAAGTTGGCGACCGCGAGCAAGCAAAATGACATCCCGGCGAGACTTTTTCCTCGTTCGCGATCAGCAACATCAAGTTGCCGATCGCGAGCGTGGAAAATAAACCTCCCGGCGAGATTCTCAACGCGGGAGGTCAGGTTTCTCATTGCGAGTGGTCGCGTATGCTCGCGACCGCTCACGATGAGAAACTACCAGTCCGCGTTGAGAAAGCTGCCGCTCGAGTAAAAATCTACTCGAGCGGCAGTAAAAGACAGCTCGCACTGTGCAAGTTGCCGTTTTCAATGATTGCACAGTGCGGACAAGCATCCGGCACTGTGCAATCATTGCGAACACGCACTACGCAGTTCGCGTAGTGCTACGCGAAGCTCGCGTAGTGCGAACTGCACTTTGCGTAGCTTCGCGAAGCACTACTTCGCGAACTACGCCCAGCCTTATTCGCGACGCTTTTTGCATGCTCGGGGGGGAAATATCGCGCGAACTTGCCCATGCGGTCGCAATGGGCGCGGCCATCTTGTTTTTCACTCTATTGCTATGGTTCTGGGCCTGCTTTTCAATCCTCCCTCTATCTTTTCAATCCTTTGTTTCTGGAAACTTTTTTTTGATCTTTTTTATTTATTATCTATCTCTCTATTTTCCTGATTCTATATTTTGAGTTTTTTTCTACTTCTTGTGTGTTTTTCACTCTTTTTCTATTACCTGCTTTTTCATTTCTTTAACTTACTTTTTTAATTCCTACCTTTTCTTTTCCGCCCCCCGCCTACCCAGAACCATGGCAAAGGGCCACAGGGCTCGTAGCCAGAGCCTCGACCGCCTTCCTTGCGGAAGGCGGCGCCAAAAAGGGGTGCAGGCACGGGCCTTATTTGGTGAGGCGGAGGTGGCCGCACTGGTTTTTTTGTGCAGCGCCACCTCCCCTTAACCCTGGCAGCAGGCGGCAGGCCTGGGTCCGGGTACGGGCTCCGGGAGCGTCGGCAGCGGTGGGGCAAGGTGCGTCGGGCAGTGTTTCGCTGCTCTGGTGTCCGGCGCACCAATAACCAGCTGACGCACCGGTGGTCCGATATTCTGGACCGGGAGCAGGACCTGCTGGACCTGCTAGGAGTGGAGGTCCCGGGGCTTGGTAAGTAGCTATTTAATATTACTACTTTGTGTTCTTCTGCTCTGTGTTATATATTGGGAATATTTTTTTTTTCCGACCAGCAAGAATGCTGCTGCTTACAGTGCAGGTAAATTACGTTTAAAAATCTTCTGTGATTCTTATGACACAGGTGCTCGGCACTACTAATCTTACTTGTTTGCAACTTTGCGCTCGCTTGGCCTGATTATGTCAGAGTTTACTTTAGAGAACTTAAGTTAGGTAATGCTAGAGAGACTCTACTCCTTCCTTTGTCCTCCTGCCACTAAGAAGGGATAGTGGTGGATTGATAGGTTTAGTTACTTATTAGTATTAGTTGGTAATTTTAAAGTGGTGTGCGTGACGCATCCTCTATCACGTCACGTGCTGCTGAGTGCTGCTTACCCCAGTCCTTAGTAGAACCTTTTGTAGTTTGTTTAGTGAGTGTTAATAGGCTTATATCATCACTAGCAGAACATCAGCAGCAACCAACCAACAATGTGGTGTATGCAAAAATGTATGCATGTGTCCTCCATCTATGCATTTTTGAGGACTAAAATAAATGGAAATGCAGACTTAGTGAACAATTGGCCCATCTGGAATAGGTGGGCAAGGTCAGGTGGTACTTAGGCTTACTAGACGGTCCGTGAATCTCGCAATACTACTAGTCAATCAGATTAGATGGGTCAATTTTATTGCAATTGTTGTTCACAAAAATGTTTTTGGAGCGTATTTTAAAATATTTTATTTGTTTCACACCAAACTTTAATTTTTGTCTCTTTCTTTATGAAATCTTACATGATCAGCACCCAGGGGCAAGAAGACGGGGTCTGAGTTGGCGGAACCAGAAGAACAACATGCCTCTCAGGGCAAGGACCACTCCTCTACCGAGGGCTCTGCTACTGGCCCCAGTAAGTCCTCCAGTGGTTAATATTAATAATTATATTTCCCTAACTTTTCCTGCACCTTATTTTTTCCGAACTATTATTTCGGTTTCCTAATTCTTTTTTTACAAATTCTTCTTCGATCTAGACTATCTGTTTCTAAATTCTTGTTATCCCTGCCTCTAATTGCGTCTGCTATGACTCTCTGTACTACTACTATTAGTCTGTCTGTAGCTAAGCTTGCCCAGTTGGCCACTCTTTATTTAAAAGGTTTTAAATAAAACTCAGATTCACCAATAGCTCTAGCCATTGAGTCCAGTCCTTTGGGTTGTCCTCTTCTACTACTTCTAGTCTTCTTAATCTTGAGGCTTTTCGACAATTCCCACCAACAAAATGCCCAACCAGATTTTACTATTTTTGATAGGATAGGACATACTACTACTGTTGTAGGGATTCTGCACATACAGAACTTTGCACAAGAAAATAGGACGTTGGTGATGGGAGGTTGGACCTTCCTCACACCTCAATCAGAAGCCACCACAATCCACTGACCGACTAGTTATAGTGTCTCATTAGCTCTCCGAACCCCCCCCCAAGATACCCAATGAGTAGACAACCCAGAACATAACACTCCTGACCTCTCAGTCGCGGAAGCAATGCACACCCTTTCGCTCACTCACTCGTGTAAGTCCACACCAAATACCACCGAGTCTATGTAAGTTCAAAAGGTTTATTTTCAACTGACAAGCTCTGTACGTTGTTCTATAATGCAGCAGCAACAGCAAAATGCATAAGATTAAAACACTAAACATTGTTACTCTTAGTTACACTTACAACTACAAGTCCATAGAAGACAAAAGGCGAAATCATGATAACTGAACAGTGGTGGAAGAACCACCCTCCCTTGGTAGGAATATAGTTTATATAAAATTATAAATGAAGATCTCTGAGCGAATTCTGGGGACCCCTCACCTTAGAAGAACCTAGTACTGGTTACATCATAAGCTCCGCAAAGCTCTGGTTCGTAGAAGGGAATCTTCCGTCTGTTATGAGAAAAATGGTGCGCGTTAGTATAGTGCAAGCATTTCTCAGTCGTGCCAAAAAGTGTAGTATTTTTATGGATAAGCAATATGGACTAACACCAGAACTCCATAACAAAGTGGCTTGTTTTTCGACCTTGTACGCAGCGCTCAGACAGTAGCAGTATGAGCTCATGTGGGCTCAAAGGGCGTCTTACACAACAAACTGCGAGGTAACTTGCGCAAAAATAAAAGACACAAAGCTAAAATGGTTGCATGGCTCGGGGTAACTTAGCAAAGACTAGAATGACCCTAGGGACCATATAACACTACTAGTGTCTACTCTACTACCTGATTTGTACTAGTGATGTATGTTGTATATGTATGTATTATGTATGTATTAACTTTTTTTTCAATCTTGCTAGTGAAAAATAGGGGGAGGTGTATATGGCATCTAAAAAATGTGTAATGTTTTTTCTAGGCGTACTACCGACCACCAGTACCGGGGCCAGCGGCGAAGGTGACGCGGCCGCTGAGGGTGCAGGCGGAGATTCGGCAGTTGCAGGAGGAGCTGCAGGGGGTGAGCCAGCAGCAGTGGCGGGCGGTGGTAAGTTATATTCCTAATCCTTACTTATTGACATTACACTCGCTGCAAGGGTGTAATGTATACTGTACTGAGACTTAAGTAAGAAGTTGTTGTGAACGGTTGAAGAAGACACCCTTTACTTAGCATTAGCAATAGCATTAGCAGCGGGAGTGTACTGTTGAGTAACCAATGGCCTCTTCTATCTGACTTCAACTCAGCTGTGAAAGTTTTATGGAGAAGACTAAAAGTCAGATCAGATGACCTTGATGGATGGGTTGAACGAAAAGGGAAAGAAGGGTGGAAGGAGGAAGGACGGACGAGATTTAATATTTATGACTGGCAGAGAAGGATACGTGGGATGCATGCATAGGTGGCTGATAGGAATCAGATGCATGGGTGGTGGAATGCCTGAAACTCCCACAAATGTTAGAGGCCGAGGTAGTGGGAGGATAGATACATACCACAAATGTTATGTACTGTGCTTGCTAGTGCTACTGTGCCACTATGTGTAGAATTAATTTGTCTTACTGCTTTGCTAAGAGTATATTTTACAATAGTCTTGTTTTTTCTTCTTGATATAGCTACTCCTTCCAAAGTGAAAGTAGGCAGGAAGGAGTTGGCAGCCAAGGCCCGGCGCCGGAAGCTGGAGGCCATACAAAAGGAATACCGGAGGCTGGTGGTTCTGGAGGAGGAGGAGGAGGAGGAGGCGGCAGCAGCTGCAGCCTCCTCCAATGCCCCGGGCCCCAGCCACCCCCCTCCAGTGTTTTACGGCACCACCGTCTGGCAGCCGCCCGCCGCTGCACTTCATTTAATAGCACTGCTGCCCCCTCCCCCTGTGGATGCAATTGCCGCGCATTGAAGCGCCGCGTGGCCCGCCTAGAGGAGCGTATTCGTGTCCTGGAGAGGCGAGCCCGCCGATGAACAGACCCTGTTGATTGCCCCTTTTTTATTGCTTATATTGGTGGGTGGGAATCGGGCGTTGGGGTTTTCACTTTTGGACAATTGGACATTTAATTTGTTGGACTTTTTGTTCCGGACAATGGACATTGGTTGGGGTTAGGGAGAGGGGTGGGTCAGGTGTTGTTGTGGGATTTTTTTTACATAGTTTATTTTTGTTAGGGAATTAAATTATATATTTATACTTTACATACGATGTTGTTAATGTTTTGTGGGTGGGCTTACTGTTTTACGTCACACTGTTTCCTTGCTGGTGCAGGGCCACAGCCAGTGTTTGATTTAAATAATTGGCTGACTTAGTAAGACACAAACAGATAGATGCGGTACCCCTCACTGAGGGACTTGTCCTACTAGTACTGTCAGTCTCTCCTCCTAGTATATGCATTCTGCAACTGGACTCAAAGGGTGTGTGAAATAGAATTAATGAAAACATTTCCATTATTAATTATGCCTCCCCCAAACTTCTTCTCTTACCTGTGCTTGATGTTTAACTTAGGCACGGCGATGGCTGCATGGTGATGATGGTTTTCTTTCCCAACATGCCATGGTTGTGGTGGTAGTAGTAGTAGAGTGTAATATATATCCCTAGGCAATTAAAAATTAATAATAGTTATAGATCAATGAATAAATGTGTCTCTTCAGTACATCTTATTTGTGAACTTAGTGTAACAATCTATGTAAACAATACAAAGGTGAATGATTTAAACAAAGAATATCTTTATTACAATTTTTTTATAATATAAAAAATAAAAAAACACTTCATAATACATAACAAACTATACTATGTATCAAAATAACATTTAAAATCGTATGTTCAATCTTATAAAAACAGTCAAGTAGTGGCACAAAAAATAAATGTCTTCAACGCGCGTTTCGACGCAAACTGCGTCTTCGTCAGGAAAAGCCACACATTTACCTAAAAATGTAATATAATTTAAAAAGTTACACTGCAGTTCATGATGCATGACAAAGTAGATTGACTGTCACATAAGGAAAATATCTACTATAGTAGAAAGAGAGCGGTGAAGAAAAATTAAGAATCGTGTCATCTCCAAGAATGAGAAAAGGAAAAGAGAGAGATCTCATAACCAATATATAGCAAGTATAAATAATCAAATAATAGAAAGCTATAAGTCACCAGGATATCTATTTCTAGTAGAGAGAGGATATAAATAAGCTTATTCTGAAATGCTTACTCTATATATCGAGCGTAGTGTCAAATATCTGGTAGTCCACAATATTATTTTCACCAAGTTGAAGAATAAACAACTTCTGAAAGAGTTGATAACATGTAAATTTAGTGATGGGCTCTTTCTATTACCTGGTACTGGATAAATCTGTTAACAGAAGTAGGCGTTTTATAATTACCTCTATTTCTTTCTTGTAAGACTTTCAATTGTCTTTCTTTTGTTTAAAATGCGTGTTCATATGCACTTGACGCAAAGTCTATGCCTTAAAATCTAAATGAGACCAATCAGGAACTATTTAGTAATTTAAAAAAATAACAGTGAATAAAATCAAAAAATAGTAAAAAACATATGCAAGGGTATCTTTCTGTACCTGAAATATATGTTGTTACTTATACAAAACTTCGAATTTGTCGCTTTCTGTGCGAAAAGTAGTTCCAAGGGAGTATATGATAGTTCTCCCTTATAGGTGTAACTGTAGAAGAAATATCGAAAAAAATATAATAATATAAAATAATCAGATAAGTATATTAGCTCTTAAAAATGCGGGGTATCTGATCTATTTGGCTATCTTAAGTCTACAGAACGTCCTCGTGAAATCACATATTGTGAAGTTGGGGCACATTACCTCAATTCGTAAAGATGACTTGTAAATAAATACTGACACACACAACTAGCGTCATGATAAGTAAGTCTCAGCTAGATGACAAACTATTATAGGCTCACTTGACTCACGGGTTACAGCGGTCTAACTTTTAAATTTTAAATTCAATTTCAAAACTGTCTGCCTAATAATGGAAAAACTAGCATCTAGGTATATAGAGAACTTACGATAAAAAGTAGTGTATGATGGATAGTAGCTCCGTCGGCGTGTAAACGTCCAGACCGATCCCCTCGATATGCTGAAAGATATATAACACGGCTCTATCTCCTTTTAAACTGGTGTTTCTTAATCTATAACCCTTCACGATTGGTCTATGTGGTATACGGACGACGTATCTACGACCAGAACGTAAGGAAGTCACATGACGGAGACCAACCAGGTGATTCCTTAGACAGCATCTCGTCTCCGGAACCAGAATAGTGCTCAGGTCATGTGATCGGCTAAGGTAGGACAATGAACTAGAGCGTAAACTGTGGGAACTCGGTTTCATTGCGTCCTATTGTCGCAAATCTGTTTACCATATTGGTTACGCTCTAAAAGATGTTAATAGCGATCATGGTAATATAGATGGTATGAATAGAGTAAAACTGTTCTCAAATGCTTGCATAAAATAATAATATTGTATGCATATGTGAACTGTAACTTAACGGCACATGAAGTAGAACTCTAAATGGCATTTTCCCAAGGTAACTCATTATTTAAACCGCTATTTAATGTATTAAGGGAAAAAATCCAATATACTTCCTTTAGTTTGTTTGAAGAGATTATTACCAAATTCAAAAATTCAAAAATTGCAAAAATTCAAAAATTCTTTTGTCCAAATATCATCAAATCCCACTCATCGGATATTAAAAAGAATTAAAACACTAACAGAGTCAGCGTTACTTGCAGGTGATATTAGTAAAAAAGAGTATGAATATCTAAATAGTTCCCAAGAGAAGATGCCATGTATCTATGGTATTCCTAAGATACACAAAAATGAAATAGATCCACCTTATCGCCCCATTGTGTCCACCATTGGCTCAGTTACAGAACCGCTGTCCAAATACATAGACAATAAAATTAGACCTTTCATTTCAAAAATTCAATCATATGTACAAGACACAAGAGATATAATCAATAAAGTTGAAAATCTTCAATTTAACCCAGACAGGAACATTTTAGTGACTCTAGACATAGAGTCTCTTTATAGCAATATTCCACAGAAAGAAGCCTTAGAGGCGGTAGAATGGTTCATTAATAAATTTGAGATTCCATGCCCACAATCCTTTATAATAGAATGTCTGCATATTGTTTTAAATGAAAACAATTTTGAATTTGGTAATAATCTCTTCAAACAAACTAAAGGAGTTAGTATGGGAGCTTCAGTAGCACCATCAATAGCAAATATCTATATGGCCCTCTTCGAGACTAAATTCATTTTTAATGAAATTGCCCCTTTTTTGAATCAATTTCTCATTGGTCTAGGTATATAGATGATATTTTTTTATCTGGACCGATGACGAATTGAAGCTTCAGGAGTTTATATTATGGCTGAATCTGGCAGATCATAATCTTAAATTTACAGCAAATATTAATACAAATGAAGTTGAGTTTTTAGACATTAAAATTAGACATAATATAGGCCTGTTGGAAGTAGACTTATTTGTCAAGCCAACTGCCAGAAACACACTTCTACATTTTAACAGTTATCACCCTCGTACGCAAAAACAGAGTATCCCCTTTTCTCAATTCCTAAGATTACGACGTAATTGCACGAAGTTGGCAGATTTTGATATACAAGCAAATGCCATGAAAGAGAAATTTATAACTAGAGGATATCCTCACCGGCTAGTGAGGGAGTCCTATAAAAGAGCTAGATTTTATGATAGGGACCATCTTTTGATAGGGACTCCACGTAAAAAACCGGACCAACTCGTATGTGTTACAAAACATTCCACAATGAATAGTAAAGTTAAACAAATAATAAATTCCAATTGGCATATTCTTAATAGCGATCCAGACAAAGAAACAAAACTGGCCAAACCGCTATTTGCATATAAGCGGAATAGAAACATTAAAGACATGATTGTACATTCACGTTTTTCAGCTCCCAGAACTTTCGCTCAAAAGACTATTGATGGAAGCACTCCCATTAAGGGCACATTCAAATGTCTATCATGTAAATCATGTGATACAGTGATGGAAGGAGAAACCATAGTCTTTAATGGGTACACCATCTGTGCACAACAGATGTGGAATTGTAAAACTCAAAATGTCATCTATCTGATTGTATGCCCTTGCGGATTAGGTTATGTAGGGGAGACCTCTCGAGCAGTCAATAAGAGAATGACAGAACACCGCTCTGCTATCCGCACCGCCAAAATCACAGCACCATTGGTTAAACATTATTTAGATTTTAACCACAAACCAGAAGAAACACAATGGCGAGTGTTAGAGAAAATAAAGAACTCTGAAGAAGTTGAAGGCACTAGAATCCGCAAAAAGAAGGAAGTATATTGGATTTTTTCCCTTAATACATTAAATAGCGGTTTAAATAATGAGTTACCTTGGGAAAATGCCATTTAGAGTTCTACTTCATGTGCCGTTAAGTTACAGTTCACATATGCATACAATATTATTATTTTATGCAAGCATTTGAGAACAGTTTTACTCTATTCATACCATCTATATTACCATGATCGCTATTAACATCTTTTAGAGCGTAACCAATATTATAAACAGATTTGCGACAATAGGACGCAATGAAACCGAGTTCCCACAGTTTACGCTCTAGTTCATTGTCCTTCCTTAGCCGATCACATGACCTGAGCACTATTCTGGTTCCGGAGACGAGATGCAGTCTAAGGAATCACCTGGTTGGTCTCCGTCATGTGACTTCCTTACGTTCTGGTCGTAGATACGTCGTCCGTATACCACATAGACCAATCGTGAAGGGTTATAGATTAAGAAACACCAGTTTAAAAGGAGATAGAGCCGTGTTATATATCTTTCAGCATATCGAGGGGATCGGTCTGGACGTTTACACGCCGACGGAGCTACTATCCATCATACACTACTTTTTATCGTAAGTTCTCTATATACCTAGATGCTAGTTTTTCCATTATTAGGCAGACAGTTTTGAAATTGAATTTAAAATTTAAAAGTTAGACCGCTGTAACCCGTGTGTCAAGTGAGCCTATAATAGTTTGTCATCTAGCTGAGACTTACTTATCATGACGCTAGTTGTGTGTGTCAGTATTTATTTACAAGTCATCTTTACGAATTGAGGTAATGTTCCCCAACTTCACAATATGTGATTTCACGAGGACGTTCTGTAGACTTAAGATAGCCAAATAGATTAGATACGCCGCATTTTTAAGAGCTAATATACTTATCTGATTATTTTATATTATTATATTTTTTCGATATTTCTTCTACAGTTACACCTATAAGGGAGAACTATCATATACTCCCTTGGAACTACTTTTCGCACAGAAAGCGACAAATTCGAAGTTTTTATAAGTAACAACATATATTTCAGGTACAGAAAGATACCCTTGCATATGTTTTTTACTATTTTTTGATTTTATTCACTGTTATTTTTTTAAATTACTAAATAGTTCCTGATTGGTCTCATTTAGATTTTAAGGCATAGACTTTGCGTCAAGTGCATATGAACACGCATTTTAAACAAAAGAAAGACAATTGAAAGTCTTACAAGAAAGAAATAGAGGTAATTATAAAACGCCTACTTCTGTTAACAGATTTATCCAGTACCAGGTAATAGAAAGAGCCCATCACTAAATTTACATGTTATCAACTCTTTCAGAAGTTGTTTATTCTTCAACTTGGTGAAAATAATATTGTGGACTACCAGATATTTGACACTACGCTCGATATATAGAGTAAGCATTTCAGAATAAGCTTATTTATATCCTCTCTCTACTAGAAATAGATATCCTGGTGACTTATAGCTTTCTATTATTTGATTATTTATACTTGCTATATATTGGTTATGAGATCTCTCTCTTTTTCCTTTTCTCATTCTTGGAGATGACACGATTCTTAATTTTTCTTCACCGCTCTCTTTCTTCTATAGTAGATATTTTCCTTATGTGACAGTCAATCTACTTTGTCATGCATCATGAACTGCAGTGTAACTTTTTAAATTATATTACATTTTTTAGGTAAATGTGTGGCTTTTCCTGACGAAGACGCAGTTTGCGTCGAAACGCGCGTTGAAGACATTTATTTTTTTGTGCCACTACTTGACTGTTTTTATAAGATTGAACATACGATTTTAAATGTTATTTTGATACATAGTATAGTTTGTTATGTATTATGAAGTGTTTTTTTATTTTTTTATATTATAAAAAAATTGTAATAAAGATATTCTTTGTTTAAATCATTCACCTTTGTATTGTTTACATAGATTGTTACACTAAGTTCACAAATAAGATGTACTGAAGAGACACATTTATTCATTGATTTATAACTATTATTAATTTTTAATTGCCTAGGGATATATATTACACTGTATTAGTGCCCTGCCCTAGGAATTGTTTTATCAATTTGACAGGGGGTCCTTGTTATTTTTCCTGGTAGTAGTAGTAGACCCTGGCAGTAGCATTTGCAAAAAAAGAAAATGAGACAGTCAGTCGCCTGAGAGAGACTGTGGGAGGAGTAGTAGAACTAAGTACAGTACGGAACTTACTGCCAAACAATAATATGCTAAAATACAATAAAACATAATGGTGGCGGGGATAGCCTAGTACATAGAGTTACAAACTCTAGCTGTGTCGAGTCACTCGACTAGGCCTACAGTACACTCGACACAAGCGTAACCGTTAGTGCTGTGTAGGAGGATGACAACAAATCCAATCGATGCCGGCAATTAATGCTGATGGATTAGGTTCCTTTGGTAAAAAAATTATCTTGCAAATATACTGCTCATGGGTGGGCAAGCAGAAGAAGATCCTCGCCCTGCCTTGAAATTGAATTAGTGTTGCTTTTGCCACATCCGCCCCAGCAAGCGTGTGATAAATTATTGGTGTACATTTAATTTAGTCACACCTCAATAAGTCACACAGCCCGGGGGAAGAGGGTTAGGGTTTGATGAATGGTTGGGAAGGGGGGTTTGGGGAAAGCTTTGACAAAGAAAAACAGTACGCATGGACAACAACAAAACGCAATCTTGGCAGACGACCATATCCATAAATCTGTTAAGGGAGAAAAGGGAAATGCATGCATGATGATGATAACTTGATGGTTAATGATAAGTAGTACTTACTAACTACTACTAGACAATTAGACAGTACAGGGCAGCAGTATATTATGCAATTTGCCTTGCCTGTCTGCCCTCCGAGAGACCCGAATTACCTACAGTTTCTGTTCTGTTGTACCGGCCCGGGCTTACTATTAAATATAGCAAAGAAAATTCAAAAATAGCTGTAGGGATGAATTGAATTATAAGCAGAGAGCAAACATAATAATAACAACAACACACAGTAGTAATGATTGAAGACAAAAAATGAATCAAATTATTTAAAAGATGATGAAAGTTGATACTGTTACTGTATGTTATCCTGGTCAACATGGGGAGTTGCATCTCGGCATTCCTCTTGGTCCTCCCTTCCATGGATGCTCCGCCATCAATCTTGGGTGACGCCACTGCCTGCCTGGCAGATGTAGATTCATTGGTAAGGTAAGTGAGAGTTGTTTTTGCCAGTATAGCACAGGGTAAGGGCCGGCCTGAAATTGTAGATGGAAAAACAAAAGGGATATTGAAAAATCAAGTAGAAAAAAAATGCATAAATGACAGTGAAGTGCAACAAGAACACTTTCAGAGGCGGCATGGATACATCATGTCTACTCTAGTCTGTTTCCAACATTAACCTCCAACAACAACAGGACAGAGCAGGCCCACGGCACCCGTGACCCATCCTCCATTTAGCGTACATTTTTTGACAGAGGCAGACAAAGCAGATATACAGCAACATAGCATTTTACAAATTAAGTGACTAAATCAATGCCCCGCTGTCAGTCATACCACCACACTCGACTCCACCACTACACAGACATGTAGGTCTGCAGTTGTTGTTGTTGACTTGTTTACCTTTCATGCCACTCATGAAACGCCCTGAGTTATTCCATCAATCATCTCGGATCGTACTGAGTGACTGCGAAGATATTATGTCACTGTGGTCATCATCATGGTGTGTTGTCCAACTCAGTGTGCAGTGTACAGATTGAGTTCCCTTTCCATATTCAAAATGCAATGGGTCGGCCTGCAGTAGAAGTAGAAATCTGTTATTAAAAAACAAGAATGGAAACAAACATTGCATTGAGTTACTTTTAGTGTGTGGATTAGATAATAGTACACAATGAATTAACTTCATGCACTACAAACAACAACAACACAAATCACTCAGTCAGCGTCCAATGCATATCATCATTCATTACCTGTTCCTTCTCATCTTCAGTTAATGGGCAGTCTCTCGCGGCTCGGAAAGGAGAATAGCTATAGTAGTCATCATCATGTTCCACTTCTTTTGGAGAGACTCAACGAGGCAAGATTTTCTTTTTTCTTCGATTATGCTACATCCAATCATCATCTGGCTTGAGGGCAATAGATTTAGGGCGATTCAGGAGGATGGAGGAGCAGGACTCGGAGGAGTGGACTGAAATGCAGACAGCTGAAACTCATATATGGCAATAAAAGACGAAGGCGGTGGTGATGGATTTGTTGTGATTTGAAGTTTTCAACCAGAAAGACAGACACACAAATAAAAGTAAATAAGGGAGGACGACAGTAAGAAGTGGAAGCCTAGTTGTCAGGGAAGTATAGCTCGTCCTCAAACTCTGGGGGTTCAGAAGTAGGTAATCAGCATCTAACACGCTACTTCCGTCACCTGAGCCGCTGTCCTCATCTTCCTGCATTGATTCATGTATTGTGTAATTCGGTGGTATAAATTGCTGATTTATTTTGATCATGGTTAACCTCTCCACGTTTTTGGGTGAGAGACTGGTCCTTTTCACTGTTACAATGGAACCAGCAGCACTGAAAACACGTTCAGAAGAGACACTTGCGATAGGGCAAGCCAGATAGTTTATCGCCAGCCTGCTGAGCACTGGCCATTGGCCCCTTTTGCCATACCAATACCGCAATGGGTTTTGATCAATGTAGACCTCTGTTGGGTCATCCAGGTAGGCCTGGACCATCCGGTCAATGTTTAGGGGTGCTACACTTTGTTCGGCCTCTTTTGTCTTTGCATCAGCACTGGACCTAGCAAGTCCTTGCTGTAACTACCAATCCTGTGCCGTTTTTACTGGGTGCTGATGATCCGGTTCTTGCTGTTATCGATAGTGTTGGTGTTGGTGACAGCTGTGAACCAAATGCACTGCCCTCAGGCTCTGAAGTTGAACTTGATGCTGGATGCCCTGCTGCAGTACTTGTTGTGGGTTTGAGTAGTGGGCCTTTAATTACCAGCCGTTCATTTTACAATTTACTGGCTGCCTCAGCTATCCAAGTTTTGTACCGGGCAACATCCACTTCTGAAAAAGGGAGTAATGTCTTACTGTTCAGTGCCGATTTGTACCGTGGATCCAGAATTGTGGCACAAATGTAATGTTCTTGTGACAAAATCTTAGTTTGCACCCTTGCATTTTCAGTTAAGCAACATGATAAGCTCTCCACCAACTCATATGCTTCTTTTTTTTCCTCCACACCTATGTACGCTTCAGACACCTCCTTCAGCTGTTGCTCTAGCATGTGCAACAATGGGATAGCATGGCCCATAGTACAGTCCTCCTTGCTGACTTCACGTGTGAAGACCTCGAAAGGAAGAAGCATCTCTGTCAGGCATTTAACTAGGCACCATTGATCCATCTGAAGGGTCATGCCTTTCACAGTAGCATCCGCCCTTCGCATGACATATTCATTGATTGGTCTGTACTGATCAAACAGACGATCAAGCATGTAATAAGTTGAGTTCCAACGTGTTGCCACCTCCTGGATGAGTGCTTTGACTGGCATTCTATAGTCACGTTGAATGATCCTCAGCTGCTTCCGGGCTTTAAAAGAATGGCTGAAATGAGTGCATATTCTGCGGCAGGTGGTCAGTAAGTTGCTGACTATGGGTTCTTTTTTCAGAAAGTCTTGAACTATAATGTTAATGCAGTGCGCCAAACATGGGACCCTGAAATAGGCACCAACCTCCATGGCCTTAAGTACATTACTGCCATTATCCGTTTCTGAGAAGCATTAAAAATCTCAGCTGTGTCAACAGCACCTACTTCAGATAGCTTTTCTCTAACCCCCACAAAAGAGACCCAGTGTGCAGTGATGCACATGTAATCAGTGGCTTGGCAACTGGTCCACATGTCTGTTGTCAGGTGGATTTTGTGAACAGCACTCTGCTGCAAAGCTTGTCCAACCAATTCCAGCACATCGTGATGTAGTGCTGGAACAGCAACTCTGGCGAAATAGGACCGGCTGGGAACCTTCCATTTAGGGCAGATGGCTGACACAAATTCAAGGAGACCCACCCCTTCCACAAATGAAAAAGGGAGAAGGTCCAGCGCTAACATTTTAGCCAGCTTCGCATTGTACAACCATGCCGTTTGGTGGTTGCGTTGGTACTGCCCCTCCGACCTAAGCATGCTGTCAATGGTAGGCTGGAATAGTTTCCTTTGTGGTGCACCTGTCTTCTTGAACCCAGTTAGGCTCAATGACGCCGTACTTTTTCTCATTGCAGTACTCGGTTGCCTTCGTGTCTCAGGCTGACTCTTACTACGGTGCCACTGAGATGTTGCTGAGGATGTGGGCGATACCACTACACTGCTGGGGGTAGGGATAGAAATGTCTCCCTCTTGTTGACCTTCCACTGTGATCATATCTTCCCCTACTTCTTCATCCCAACAACAGCAATGGGTCCAGTTTTACTTTTTTCTAAGTGAAGTAGGTGAGCCTCCCACTTGATACTGTGGTGTTTTTTGAGATGACTTGTTTGGCCTCCGGTACCATAGTTTGTACCAAGCTTACCCCGCCTAACAGCCTGCTGACAAATTGAGCATATAGCAATGTTCTCCTCCTTACTGCTAACCGAAAAGAAGTCCCAAACTGGGGAGGAGAACTTTCTGGCGCTGCTGGAGGTGCCACTTTCAATACCAGATGAACTGGAGGGTGTGCCTGGAATTTGACTCTGTGCACTTACATTACCACCACCTACTGAGGTGGTGGTTGAGCTGGATGTAGGTCCCTGCCGGGCCTTTGCAAAGGCAAATATGGAAGCTGGAGGTCGTGTTGGTGTTACCTGTGTTGGTGGTATCCGTGCTACATCCCTCGCAGCGATTTTGGATATTCTAATAATGTTGGTCTCCATCTCCTCTGGCCCGGGAGTGATGTTCATGATGACTGGCTCTTCATCATCATCACCCCCCTCGTCTACATCTACCTCCATAACTCTAAGGCTTTCTGTAACCTTCCTTTTCACTAGCCTTGTCTTGTGGCGTGCATCACTCTCAGACTGAGCTGGTGGCTTCCAAGTAGCATCCAGATAATCAGAAGCGGGGCTTGACGAAGAAGTTGATGGACTAACCCTCCTTTTCCTTGCTTGGGGTCTGGAAGACAATGGACCTTCTGAAACAGTGGCTTGCTCCTCTTCGTCTGCAAAAAGCTCGATTTCCTGAACTGCCCCTACTTCAGGTGGAACAACTACTATTGTGGGCTGTGGTTGCGGCTGTGGTTGCGGCTGTGGTTGTGGCTGTGGTTGCGGTTGCGGCTGCGGTTGCGGCTGTGGTTGCAGCTGGGGTTGCGGCTGGGGTTGCGGCTGGGGTTGCGGCTGGGGTTGCGGCTGGGGTTGTGGTTGGGGTTGCGGCTGGGGTTGCGGTTGGGGCTGCGGTTGCGGCTGTGGTTGCGGCTGTGGTTGCCCACTTATCTGCTGAGTTTCCGCCTGCGAGTGCGTGGATTGGGTACTACTATGCGATAATGACATTTCAACATCACTGCTCGTTAGTAGACTGGCTATCTCTGCCACACTCATGGGCTTGGGCCTAGGTTGGTGGGGTGGGCCCGCTGATGCGGAGGTGCTGCTCCCAGCTTGGTCCCCGCTGGACACCGCTGCTGCAGGCGTAAGGCTTTTTTTACCAAAAAACACATCGGGCGGCACACCAGTCTTGGCAAGGGCCACTTCCTTCTTCTGTTCCTTCTTCTTCTCACTGGCAACTTTCTTGGTACTGGAGGACCTGGTACCTTTCTTTGGGGCCATCTTCTTCAGATGTCAGCAGGACGCAGGTGCACAAGTTGCAGAGATGTCTGTGGTCACACGTGGACGTGACGTGGTGCGCAGCAGGACTTCTGTCTGGCAGTACAACGGGTGATGATGATGACACCTCCTCCTCTGTCTTTTTGTGCACCTAAAAGCAAAGAAGCCAGGAGAAGAACATCAGTGAAATGTTGCATTTGTTGTTGTGGTTCAATTACTATTAGTACAAACAAACAAATAAAATATATAACTTAGTGTAGCCATTTGTGAGACTGTCAACAAGGGCTTTCATGGTATACTGTGTACACTCTCAGGAAGGATAGGAAAGAAGAGGAACAACAACAAAAATACAAATGTAATGGAAGTGGACCCTGTTTGGCATTAAATTATTTGCTCATCACATCATTCAGGGAGCTGCAGCTGGCAAAGGGGATGGATGGAAGCAGTAAGCCAAGAGGAAAACCATGCAGGCCTAAATGGCAAAAGCAGCACACTTATAACTCCCACCAGAAATGGCCACCAGATACATGGACACTCACAAATCACAAGCAACAAGCAGGAGGCCTGGAAAACAATGTACTGAAAACAGGCCTATAATAGCCATGCAAAGGCTGCATGCTAAACCACACTGCTTTGCCTGTAATGCAATAAAATGCAAAAACGAAAATACACAGGGCTAAACAAGGCCTGCAACACACCACACACAACTAAGGCATGTATTTAACACACACCCAAAAAAACTGAAATACACCCAAAAATACACATTTTGCAATTCAATCCAATGCCATCCATGCCCTAAATGATGTTTAAATTCAACAGAACACACAGAAACAGTTGTTTCATGCACCCCTGACTACCTCTGAGCCTACTGGATGAAAGGCCTGTTGGCAGACTAGGCCACAAGCTTGCAGGCCTATGGATAAAAGCACACTACCGGGCTTCAAAATGGCCACCAGCCACATGGCCAGGCCCACAACAACAAGAAGAAACTGAAGACAGACAATGCAGGCCTATGGCAAAAAGCACACTGCCTGGCTTCAAAATGGCCACCAGCCTCATGGCCAGGACCACAACAAGAAGCCTAGGCCACAAAGGAAACACATGCAGGCCTATATGGCAAAAGCAGCACACTTATAACTCCCACCAGAAATGGCTACCAGCCACATGGACACTCACAAATCACAAGCAACAAGCAGGAGGCCTGGAAAACAATGTACTGAAAACAGGCCTATAATAGCCATGCAAAGGCTGCATGCTAAACCACACTGCTTTGCCTGTAATGCAATAAAATGCAAAAACGAAAATCCACAGGGCTAAACAAGGCCTGCAACACACCACACACAACTAAGGCATGTATTTAACACACACCCAAAAAACTGAAATACATCCAAAAATACACATTTTGCAATTCAATCCAATGCCATCCATGCCCTAAATGATGTTTAAATTCAACAGAACAACCAGAAACAGTTGTTTCATGCACCCCTGACTACCTCTGAGCCTACTGGATGAAAGGCCTGTTGGCAGACTAGGCCACAAGCTTGCAGGCCTATGGATAAAAGCACACTACCGGGCTTCAAAATGGCCACCAGCCACATGGCCAGGCCCACAACAACAAGAAGAAACTGAAGACAGACAATGCAGGCCTATTGCAAAAGCACACTGCCTGGCTTCAAAATGGCTGCCAGCCTCTTAGCCAGGACCACAACAAGAAGCCTAGGCCACAAAGGAAACACATGCAGGCCTATATGGCAAAAGCAGCACACTTATAACTCCCACCAGAAATGGCTACCAGCCACATGGACACTCACAAATCACAAGCAACAAGCAGGAGGCCTGGAAAACAATGTACTGAAAACAGGCCTATAATAGCCATGCAAAGGCTGCATGCTAAACCACACTGCTTTGCCTGTAATGCAATAAAATGCAAAAACGAAAATCCACAGGGCTAAACAAGGCCTGCAACACACCACACACAACTAAGGCATGTATTTAACACACACCCAAAAAAACTGAAATACACCCAAAAATACACATTTTGCAATTCAATCCAATGCCATCCATGCCCTAAATGATGTTTAAATTCAACAGAACAACCAGAAACAGTTGTTTCATGCACCCCTGACTACCTCTGAGCCTACTGGATGAAAGGCCTGTTGGCAGACTAGGCCACAAGCTTGCAGGCCTATGGATAAAAGCACACTACCGGGCTTCAAAATGGCCACCAGCCACATGGCCAGGCCCACAACAACAAGAAGAAACTGAAGACAGACAATGCAGGCCTATTGCAAAAGCACACTGCCTGGCTTCAAAATGGCTGCCAGCCTCTTGGCCAGGACCACAACAAGAAGCCTAGGCCACAAAGGAAACACATGCAGGCCTATATGGCAAAAGCAGCACACTTATAACTCCCACCAGAAATGGCTACCAGCCACATGGACACTCACAAATCACAAGCAACAAGCAGGAGGCCTGGAAAACAATGTACTGAAAACAGGCCTATAATAGCCATGCAAAGGCTGCATGCTAAACCACACTGCTTTGCCTGTAATGCAATAAAATGCAAAAACGAAAATCCACAGGGCTAAACAAGGCCTGCAACACACCACACACAACTAAGGCATGTATTTAACACACACCCAAAAAAACTGAAATACACCCAAAAATACACATTTTGCAATTCAATCCAATGCCATCCATGCCCTAAATGATGTTTAAATTCAACAGAACAACCAGAAATAGTTGTTTCATGCACCCCTGACTACCTCTGAGCCTACTGGATGAAAGGCCTGTTGGCAGACTAGGCCACAAGCTTGCAGGCCTATGGATAAAAGCACACTACCGGGCTTCAAAATGGCCACCAGCCACATGGCCAGGCCCACAACAACAAGAAGAAACTGAAGACAGACAATGCAGGCCTATGGCAAAAGCACACTGCCTGGCTTCAAAATGGCCGCCAGCCTCATGGCCAGGACCACAACAAGAAGCCTAGGCCACAAAGGAAACACATGCAGGCCTATATGGCAAAAGCAGCACACTTATAACTCCCACCAGAAATGGCTACCAGCCACATGTACACTCACAAATCACAAGCAACAAGCAGGAGGCCTGGAAAACAATGTACTGAAAACAGGCCTATAATAGCCATGCAAAGGCTGCATGCTAAACCACACTGCTTTGCCTGTAATGCAATAAAATGCAAAAACGAAAATCCACAGGGCTAAACAAGGCCTGCAACACACCACACACAACTAAGGCATGTATTTAACACACACCCAAAAAAACTGAAATACACCCAAAAATACACATTTTGCAATTCAATCCAATGCCATCCATGCCCTAAATGATGTTTAAATTCAACAGAACAACCAGAAACAGTTGTTTCATGCACCCCTGACTACCTCTGAGCCTACTGGATGAAAGGCCTGTTGGCAGACTAGGCCACAAGCTTGCAGGCCTATGGATAAAAGCACACTACCGGGCTTCAAAATGGCCACCAGCCACATGGCCAGGCCCACAACAACAAGAAGAAACTGAAGACAGACAATGCAGGCCTATTGCAAAAAGCACACTGCCTGGCTTCAAAATGGCTGCCAGCCTCTTGGCCAGGACCACAACAAGAAGCCTAGGCCACAAAGGAAACACATGCAGGCCTATATGGCAAAAGCAGCACACTTATAACTCCCACCAGAAATGGCTACCAGCCACATGGACACTCACAAATCACAAGCAACAAGCAGGAGGCCTGGAAAACAATGTACTGAAAACAGGCCTATAATAGCCATGCAAAGGCTGCATGCTAAACCACACTGCTTTGCCTGTAATGCAATAAAATGCAAAAACGAAAATCCACAGGGCTAAACAAGGCCTGCAACACACCACACACAACTAAGGCATGTATTTAACACACACCCAAAAAAACTGAAATACACCCAAAAATACACATTTTGCAATTCAATCCAATGCCATCCATGCCCTAAATGATGTTTAAATTCAACAGAACAACCAGAAATAGTTGTTTCATGCACCCCTGACTACCTCTGAGCCTACTGGATGAAAGGCCTGTTGGCAGACTAGGCCACAAGCTTGCAGGCCTATGGATAAAAGCACACTACCGGGCTTCAAAATGGCCACCAGCCACATGGCCAGGCCCACAACAACAAGAAGAAACTGAAGACAGACAATGCAGGCCTATGGCAAAAGCACACTGCCTGGCTTCAAAATGGCCGCCAGCCTCATGGCCAGGACCACAACAAGAAGCCTAGGCCACAAAGGAAACACATGCAGGCCTATATGGCAAAAGCAGCACACTTATAACTCCCACCAGAAATGGCTACCAGCCACATGTACACTCACAAATCACAAGCAACAAGCAGGAGGCCTGGAAAACAATGTACTGAAAACAGGCCTATAATAGCCATGCAAAGGCTGCATGCTAAACCACACTGCTTTGCCTGTAATGCAATAAAATGCAAAAACGAAAATCCACAGGGCTAAACAAGGCCTGCAACACAACACACACAACTAAGGCATGTATTTAACACACACCCAAAAAAACTGAAATACACCCAAAAATACACATTTTACAATTCAATCCATTGCCATCCATGCCCTAAATGATGTTTAAATTCAACAGAACATACAGAAACAGTTGTTTTATGCACCCCTGACTACCTCTGAGCCTACTGGATGAAAGGCCTGTTGGCAGACTAGGCCACAAGCTTGCAGGCCTATAGATAAAAGCACACTACCGGGCTTCAAAATGGCCACCAGCCACATGGCCAGGCCCACAACAACAAGAAGAAACTGAAGACAGACAATGCAGGCCTATGGTAAAAAGCACACTGCCTGGCTTCAAAATAGCCGCCAGCCTCATGGCCAGGACCACAACAAGAAGCCTAGGCCACAAAGGAAACACATGCAGGCCTATATGGCAAAAGCAGCACACTTATAACTCCCACCAGAAATGGCTACCAGCCACATGGACACTCACAAATCACAAGCAACAAGCAGGAGGCCTGGAAAACAATGTACTGAAAACAGGCCTATAATAGCCATGCAAAGGCTGCATGCTAAACCACACTGCTTTGCCTGTAATGCAATAAAATGCAAAAACGAAAATCCACAGGGCTAAACAAGGCCTGCAACACACCACACACAACTAAGGCATGTATTTAACACACACCCAAAAAAACTGAAATACACCCAAAAATACACATTTTGCAATTCAATCCAATGCCATCCATGCCCTAAATGATGTTTAAATTCAACAGAACAACCAGAAATAGTTGTTTCATGCACCCCTGACTACCTCTGAGCCTACTGGATGAAAGGCCTGTTGGCAGACTAGGCCACAAGCTTGCAGGCCTATGGATAAAAGCACACTACCGGGCTTCAAAATGGCCACCAGCCACATGGCCAGGCCCACAACAACAAGAAGAAACTGAAGACAGACAATGCAGGCCTATGGCAAAAAGCACACTGCCTGGCTTCAAAATGGCCGCCAGCCTCATGGCCAGGACCACAACAAGAAGCCTAGGCCACAAAGGAAACACATGCAGGCCTATATGGCAAAAGCAGCACACTTATAACTCCCACCAGAAATGGCTACCAGCCACATGTACACTCACAAATCACAAGCAACAAGCAGGAGGCCTGGAAAACAATGTACTGAAAACAGGCCTATAATAGCCATGCAAAGGCTGCATGCTAAACCACACTGCTTTGCCTGTAATGCAATAAAATGCAAAAACGAAAATCCACAGGGCTAAACAAGGCCTGCAACACAACACACACAACTAAGGCATGTATTTAACACACACCCCAAAAAACTGAAATACACCCAAAAATACACATTTTGCAATTCAATCCAATGCCATCCATGCCCTAAATGATGTTTAAATTCAACAGAACAACCAGAAACAGTTGTTTCATGCACCCCTGACTACCTCTGAGCCTACTGGATGAAAGGCCTGTTGGCAGACTAGGCCACAAGCTTGCAGGCCTATGGATAAATGCACACTACCGGGCTTCAAAATGGCCACCAGCCACATGGCCAGGCCCACAACAACAAGAAGAAACTGAAGTCAGACAATGCAGGCCTATGGCAAAAAGCACACTGCTTGGCTTCAAAATGGCTGCCAGCCTCATGGCCAGGACCACAACAAGAAGCCTAGGCCACAAAGGAAACACATGCAGGCCTATATGGCAAAAGCAGCACACTTATAACTCCCACCAGAAATGGCTACCAGCCACATGGACACTCACAAATCACAGGCAACAAGCAGGAGGCCTGGAAAACAATGTACTGAAAACAGGTCTATAATAGCCATGCAAAGGCTGCATGCTAAACCACACTGCTTTGCCTGTAATGCAATAAAATGCAAAAACGAAAATCCACAGGGCTAAACAAGGCCTGCAACACACCACACACAACTAAGGCATGTATTTAACACACATCCCCAAAAACTGAAATACACCCAAAAATACACATTTTGCAATTCAATCCAATGCCATCCATGTGCCCTAAATGATGTTTGAAATAAATAAATACATCACACAGCAAAGGAACAGTTGTTTCATCATGTTTCATCATGCACCCACCCATGATTAGCTCTGGGCCTACTGGCTACCCACAACTATTTATTTTTAAAAATGATGAAAAGTACCAAAATTGTAGTTGCAGCAACTGCAATGCCCCAATCAAACAACACCAACTTACTTGTAAAATCTCAAATCCAAAAGTCCTCAAATCCAATGATAATGATGCAGCAGACACAAAGAGTGATCCTTCCAGCTCAAATCTAAGTGAAAAATGAACAGGAGATGGACAAAGCACTGGGAGGAGCCTGCTGGACAGGAACAGGAAGTAGGAGACTCTGTGGCACTCCCTCCCTCTCCCCCCAAAAAAATTTGACAAAAAAGGACAGCTAAATATCAATCTGAGTTTTTTTTTTTCATCCAAATCATCATTTTATAGAAGGTTTTATGCTGCTCGAGATATTATTCTTCTCCAGATTGAAAATTTTGCGTGTTCGGGATCGCAAGCTTTACCAACATTCCGCCGGAAGTCCGATGGCGCGCCCGAATGACGTGTTCGCGATCGCAATCTCTCTCGCGGTGCACGATGGCGCGGCGAATGACGTGTTCGCGATCGCACACTCTCGCGGTGTCCGATGGCGCGGCGAATGACGTGTTCGCGATCGCAAACTCTCGGGGGATCGCGCGGCCGGCTACCGAAATCTCGTGGCGCACGCGAACGGATAGGAAAACTTGTCGGCGAATGCAGGAATCCCGGTAAGTCGCTATCGCGCGCGCTAGAACGCATTTTTAAAGCGCAAACAAGAAAATAATTCCGCTACGCCGCGGATCGCGGAATTGTTGGCAATTTTGCGTTCTTCGCGGAACGCAAAATTGCCGAAATTCCGCAAATTCCGCGAGCGGAGCGGAATTTGACGCCCAGGCCTAGAAAATAGCATTTAAAAAACCTTAGAAATTCACTGAAAAAACCATAGGTTTTAGGGACAGTTATAGTTAGTTGGACATTTCACTCGTACAAAACCATAGAAATTCCCCCGTTATAGTTAGTTCAGCTAACTATAACTCGCGCACCCGCAATGTATTGCTGATGACGTCACATATTACATCACTCATGACATGGTCTGCAGCGATCATTTATAGGACTAGCCTCCTCACTGACCACAGCCTCCCAAGCAGCCCAACCTTGTGCCCCAACTCAGGCCCCTTCCCCATTCCAATTCCCACTTCCCAGCCCTGTCCCAAGCACACACACTCCTTTGCACGCACCCACTCCAACAGACAAAAGCAGCACACCCACACATAAACACAAACACAGCAAGAAACACAAGCGCACACCCAAACAACATAGAGACACCGCCCCCACCATCACACCCACAAACACCAAACCCACCACCACAGCAACCACCACCACAACCTCCACCACACCCACAGCCCCACAGCAACCACCACACCCACACCCACACCCACCACCACCATCAGCAACCCCACACCCACCACAACCACCAGTACCCCCACATCCACCAGCACCCCACAACCACCAGCACAACCACCAGCACACCTACATGCACCAGCACACCCACAACCAACAGCATACTCACAACCACCACCCCAAAACCCACACCCACACCCACAACCACACCAACCACCTCAACAGCACACTCATCTAAACAAACGCACTCACACAAAAACACACTTACACCCAAAACAACAGCAACCAAAACCAACAAAGCACACTTACCCAAATACCACACATCTGCCAAAAAAAATACACCCAAATGTACAAAACCTACACTACACTCAAATGCAACTGCGCAACTGACAGACACACGCACATCACACACTCCAGCTCCCTCTACCTCCAAAACCCAGTCCTTTCCCACCCCTCCTACCCTTTATCCTAGTTATGCTCTGATCTTCACCCCTACCAAACACAAAACCACCCCTCCCAAATACAAACCCACCCCTCCAAAACTGAAAATCCACCCCTCCCACCCCTCCCAAACCATGAAGATCCTTGAGGTGCCTGTCCTGTCCCAATAGATGCCCCTTCCTGAGGAGGTACCCCTTTGGCAGTCTATTTAGGAGGTAAGTATGGAGCAACACTCCAACATCTTTGGGACATTTCGTTTTTTTGATTTTTTAAGTTTGAAAATAAAATATATCTTGATTTGAGAGAAGTGTCTCATTTATTAATAAAAATATTCTAATTTTGCCAAGTTTGCCCTGAGAATATTTTTCATTTACTATTTTTGATTCCTAGAACTGATAATGATTAAAATGTGATTTACATATTTTAACTTCAAATTGTGACAGAAAATGCAACAGTTTTTTAAAATTGTCTAATTTGTAAACCCCATTCACTAGTAATAAAAGTAGATGAGGGATATTTAAATTTCGATAAACTTATTCATCAGTATTGACACTTACACCAACAAATGGATTAGTCATATTTTTATTTTAAGTGTTAATACAGATGTGTGTATTTGTACTTCATAAGTGATGAAGATAAACACATATGCATTGCAACTTAAAATGATGATGGAACAAATAACATTTAATTAAATTCAGAAAATGCACTAGACAAGGGGAAATGTTACATGAATAAATATATTATTTGTTAAAACTTTGGAACTGACATTGCTTTTACAGTTATTTTAAAACAAACATTTCACGTTGTCAAGTGCAATTTCTACATTATATTACATTGCAATTATCCCAATAATGTTTAATATATATGTTTATGATTCTATAGTTTCTGAAAATTAAGTCAGCACACCTGTATGATCAGTTATTGGTTTTTGGATTGTTGTCCATTTTTGTGTAAGTGTCCATTGTCATCAAGGCAACTTACACCAACATTAAAATTACAATAAAATTATACGGCAACATTACACATGTATGCATTACACATTGGTATGTTTTGCTTGTAAGAGAGATTTCAACACGCACAAGTCCTGTTCGAATGTAAACTGACAACTCAAAAGGTGACAGGGTATAAGAGAATCTTACCTTCGATTCCCGTGACGATGGTGTGGCCTTGCTTTATGGTGAAGTAACAGCAGCAAAAGCAGGACTTGTATGATCGGATACATGATGGTGAAGGTAGTGTGAAACAGAAAAAAGATTAGTTTAGGCTTTATATCCATTTTAGTCTGATAACACAGGTGTGGAGGTTTACCTGCCACAGTCACATCAGCAAGAAGACATATTGTGATTGACCCTGGGGACAAACTGTCTGTACTCCCTCCGACATCCGCTTTTGCCTGTGGTGCCATTGACGCAGGTGAACATGCCTGGCAGAGTCAGCAGTACTCCGACAGCCTTTCGTCCATGGACTTCCAGCATCTCAATAGAGCCAGCAGACAGCCTATAGGCCGATGGGGATTCTGACTGAAAAGCAACTGTGAAACCATTATCGCCAAGATCTAATTCAGGCCCTAAGTCTTTTGCCATATTAACAGCAAAGTTTTCAAGCAAAGGATTAGTTAGTGCCATCCATTCAGAGCTCAAAAATGACAAAAGCTTTTTTCCGCTCCTGGCATAATATTACAGCTTTGGATTGGTAAAATACCATCCAAGCCAACCAGGAATAATTCTCTTGTTATTCGCTCTTCAGGGAGGAATACATTTATCCAGGCACAACAGAGCACCCATTATACGTCAAAACAATGCCCTTTCAAGCTTAGAGTGCCCCAAAAATTATGCAAAAAAGTAAGCAAGGAACTCTAGGTAGTTCCCAAGTTTAGCAGGAGATCAGCTCCTACAAAGAACACTCTATAACACCAGCGACAATCTGGATCTGCTCACTTCAAATGTTTGTTTTTCTAGGAAAGTCTTTTAGGCATAGGATTAGCACAGCAACATCCATATAGAGCTAGATAGTGAGAAAACATTTTGATCCTGAGCTCTTCCTCCATTCATCCACATCCTGCCAAAAGGATGTTTTATACCATTGACTGACAGCTGCCACTGACCTTGCTGAGCCCACTCTGGTGATTGGTCCCTGGAAAAGCGAGACACCATTGCCCCCGGAGAAAGCCAGCATGAACATTCTTACCAAGTCAAGGTAGCGTATGGGTGTTGAGAGTCCTGGGATGTAGGGAGCAGTGATTTGGTGCTGATGCAGTTTGTGGATGCCTTCTGAGGATTGTGGGGGGGGGGGTCCTGCCCAGGGAGAGGCAACTTGGCTCCTGTGAGCCACTCTCCAGGCAGCTGTGGCAGAAGTCAGCCTGTTTGGCACAAGCAAGATATTCAGCTCCCTCAGCCTACTGAGGCACTCCCTCTCAGTTGAGCCTGTGCCCCAGGTGAGTGGTGGGAGTGGCCCATCCATTTGACCTCCCTCTCTTCTTCCCCCTGTGGGGCAGTGCTAGAGGAGCAGACCTAGGGGAAGATACATGTGAATTGGGAGACGATTTTTGGACCAGGCGGAGTTGCCTGTGGCCCCTACCCCTGGTTCACTGACTAGTGGAGCTGACGAAGCACCAATGGCTTACTGGGCACTCAACAAGGGAGGGGTCCCTTTGCCCTTGTCCCCATACCCAGGCCTAAGCATGCCTTGGCCAGTGCCCTCCTTGCTCATGCTGCCTAATCTCGAAATACCCAGGCAAGCAGGCCAGACTGGATTTCGGGCTGCTGTCTGGTAGAGCCCCCTTAAAGAAGTACCCTCAAACTTTTTCCTATAGGTACTATCAGTCCAGATCCCACACACAACTGGCCCTTGAGAGGCTTAGTCAAGTCATGCAAGTCCACCAGGAGCCTCCTATCGTGTGCCTCTTGTGGTGAGTTACACCTGCCGATCCAAGCAGCCCGACAGTGCCAACCTGGGATATCTGACCTGACAGGACATGGATGCACTCTCTGTCAGGTGACGCCAACCATCAAGTTGCAGTGAGCTCGTGGCTCATCTTCCACATCCTGACCTTCAAGATTGCTTAAGTAAAGGACAAAGGATCAAACACCCAGGACCAAACCAAGATGGAAAATTCATGATCCAAACATGGGGTGAAGCCGTACCCCCAGTAGATGCCTCCCCACCTCGACAATCTATCACATCTAGCAAACTGGGTCCCATCCAACAGGCAATTAAGACCTCCCATGAGACAGTCAATAGAAAAATAGGGGAGGTGAGAGTCGACGTCTCCCCACTTCACCAAGACCTCCACAATGGTTTCAGCAGAGTCTGTGAGTCAGAATGTTGAGTCTCTACTTTGGAAGATGACGTTGCCACACTCAAGAAGAACATATCCAATCTCTTCTCTGTGACAGTGGCCCTAGGAGACTGGGCAGAAGATAACTAAAATAGATCAAGGCAGAACTACCTCAGATTTGCAGGTTTCCCAGAAGATGTCGAAAACAATCAACCAGAGGAATTTTTGGAAAACTGACTCACATCTTGGATGCCAAAAGGAAAGTCCTCTTCCCGGTTTGCGGTTAAGCAAGCCCATCAATCTGTGGCCAAACTCCCACCTCCAAGTGCCCTTCTGCAGCCGGTGATAGCTTGAATACTCAACTAACAAGACAGGGACATGATCCCCTGAGAAGCGCAACAGATGGCGAATTTAATATTTAATTTCACCCCATCAGGATTTTCCCAGACTACACAAGGACAGTTCAACAGTGACTTAAATCCTTTGACAAAGTCAAACATAAACTCACAGCCCTGAACTTAAAATATATGCTCTTATTCCCAGCCAGAGTTAAAGTGATCCATAACTCAAAATCCCCTTTTTTTTAAATTGTGGAGGAGATCCTGGAATGGGTGAATGAAAGACAAAACCAGCTCTCAAATGCAACGCTGCCCTAGACTGGAGCACTCCCAATCTATGAATCTGAGAAATTTTGGGCAAACTGCAGCCTATCTCATGGAGATGAACAAGGTCCCGGCTGGAGTAGAGGTGAAATCGGTATCCCTCAGACTCCTTTGAAGCTGGAAGGGCCCATTCCTGGAGGGTGGGGAGAGTCCAGAGCCTGTGCAAACCTAACCCATTTTCATGCAAACTGGTGACTTTGGAGTGAGATGCTCACCTTGAGGACAATGGTTCAAGCCCTATGGTCTCTTGGGAAGAGGGCAGGCTGCACTGATATCCAACATTAACACTGATGTTTTGGGGTCCATGAGCCCACACATACCATAGGGCATTCAGCCTAAACTACATCCTGACAGAATATCCTACAGAGGAGGTCCTTTTCCAATGCCCTACATAAGTTGATACAAGGTTTGTTTTACGAGGTGTTACAGGGCAACAGATGCTTCCAGAGTAGAAGTATGGGATGAGGGGAGATAGGAGATGGTTAGTTCCATAGGTTACTGATTTTGTTCTGTGCATGTGCAAAATACACTAGGTATCTTTTCTCTAAGGCTCACAGTCTCAGATACTCAGTGCAAGCCCTCATTCCTCTTAGATTCATCACTCTGGGCATCTAAACCAATAGCCCTCACAACCATCAGATTTCTTGACCCTCATTATGGTCCTTAAGATTATGTCTTGGAATGTTAATGGCTTACTGGACCGAATCAAAAGGATGATTGTCCTCTGCACTACCATGCGATTCTTGCCAGCAATCCTAATCCTACACAAGACCTGCTTATTGGGAAAATATTGCCCCTTCTTGAGGTGCTTTGGCTATGATAGAGTATTCAATATGGGGTTTATAAAGCACTGTAGAGGGGTGGCGATCCTATCATATAGAAACTTCCCTCCAGTGGTGATGTTCGCTACCTCTTACAATCGGTGACGCTTCTTGGGTGTAGATGGTCTTCTTGAAGGGGAAAAAATAATATTTCCTGAGTGTCTACATGCCACCCCAACTACCCACTCCCACCCTGGAGATGATTAAGACAACTGTTTTGAACTTTCCACATGGGACTATTATAATAGGGGAGACTTTAATGCCTCACTCAATCCAGATATTGACTCATTGGGCCTTCCAAAACAGGCTGACTGGCATGAGTCACGCAACTTGTAAGTTGGCTGGGGTTATGTGACACCTGGAGGGAATGGTACCCATCCGAGAGAGTTTACACCCACACCTCAGCAGCCCAAAAAACACTTTCCCACATATATCACTTTCAGCGACAGATGTCCTCCACCTAACAGACACTGCATTTCTCCTCAGGGGAATCTCAGATCACTTGCCTATCACAGCCCATTTAGGGGAAGCAGTCATTGCCAAATGCCCTGTTTGGCGCCTTAACACATTGTGCCTTGTGAATAGTCAATGTTATCAATACTTGTCGACTGAAAATCAGGCTTATATTGGTATAAATGAAGGTATGGTGACCTCTATGGGCACATTGTGGTCAGCGGGCAAGGCCACCTTGAGGGGGTTGGTGGTGAAGAGCTATCTTAGATGTAGGGAAAAGGATAGGCTCCTCCAAAGTAACCACTCTGGATACCCAGATTCTTCACTTGGAAAGACGGTTCCTGGGAGTGAAACTAGAGGTCCTTGATCCAGCGCTAACAATAAAAATTCTTCTCCTATATGCTTCGGTCATCCAGGTGCAACTATCCCTCCAACACACAAACTATATCCATATGACGGTGGGGCCCATAACACCGCATATACATTCACTTACTCATTTATTCCCTGGATTACCTCCGTCCTTAACCTAGGAGAAAAAACAGTAAAACAATTCGCTGGAAGGGGACGGGATACCTCTTTTTAACATGACATAATGTTTCTCATTTGCTTTTAAGGTATTCCGCTCATTGGTCGATGGACCAACTAGTAGGAATCAGTTGATGGTGATTAAGACCGGCTCAATCACAATAAACTCTTTAACATTTTACCTTAATTATTGAGCTAAAGAATCACTGAGTCATTTGTTTAAAGAATAATAAAGTTTATATAAAGTTTCGAAGCAAGAAATAAGTTTAAGCTTATTATTCAGATTATTACATTTATCATCATTATAAGAATAAATTGAAATTGCAATGCATACCTATTAGACGGAAAAATAAGGTTGTCACAGCAAGAACTCCAAAAGATCAATCTATCTGTCTTGGAAAATCTAATAGTTCTAAATGAAAAATCTATCAGGAGTAAAAAGGTTCTCCAAAAGCAGCATCTTATACTCAACTAAAAATATAAAATAGCAGCAGCAGCATCAGCTCGTAAGCATCAGCAACCGCAACTTCACCCATCTACAGCATCTCCGTCAACAGCAACTTCTCTACAGCATTCCACTCTCTCCAGCATCATCTAACCCCTCCCCACCAAGAGTAGGTCTTCTTATACCCTAATTCTAGCTTACTAAATAAAAATGTTGCATCTTTATGGCGTGATTCTCTCTCATTGGTTCATTCAAGTCCATATACATTTTTATCAAACTTCCTTGTCTTAACCAGTTCTTTGTGGAATGTCCATGCTTGCATCGTTTCTCACAGTTCACGACATTACTCATCAGTTTCGATCAGTTCAATTTGTATCTTTTTCTGATACTTTTAGGTTCAACAGTTCCGTCCATTTATTCAGTTTGACTTCTCACGCTTCTTGCTGATCATCTTGGCACACATTTGCTCAGTAAGGTCACAATAGCCTTGACCATACTTCCATCTTAGGCTCTCAGCACGAACACGTGGTCATTCTTTTTCACAGCCTTTCTCCTTTTCCCCCACAGCTTCTTGCACATGCGTACTCTAGCTTATGGCGGCCATTTTATATCGCTGCTCAACAGGCCTAAGCGCACTATTTTCAAAGATAAACAAAATATTGTTAAAATAAAGAATATAGGGGCATATTAGCAAGACCGGCGATAAAATTATCGCCGTTTTAGCGGCAGGAAACTGCCACTAAAACGGCGATAATGGGCTTGCTAATATGCGTTATAGAATTCCAATCGAAGCCCAGATTAGATGTCCTGCACATCTAACCTGGGCTTCTATTGGAATTCTATAACGCATATTAGCAAGCCCATTATCGCCGTTTTAGCGGCAGTTTCCTGCCGCTAAAACGGCGATAATTTTATCGCCGGTCTTGCTAATATGCCCCATAAACCCTTTTGTTTCCCTCCCGTCTTTCTACTTACCCCAATTAGGTATTACCTAGCAAAAAGCAACATATAAAGCCGTCCCTTACTTACCATCGCTTTATTTTGCCACCACACGTTTTATTTTTAAAGCACAAATCATGCGTTTATTATTTTATTAGTACGCAAATATTATGTTTATGTTAGACATGTCAACAATTATAAGTAGATTAATTTGCACACAAAAATAGCGTGTTACCTTTAACCCTTTACATGTAACATACATTGTTGGTTATTTACTTAAACGAACATGTTTATTAATTATTTTACGAAAATTATTAGGAGGTTAACATTTTTTCATTTATTCTGCTCCATCAACTCCCCCTTTGGTGATTTTTAATATCACCACAAAACCCATGTTACACAATTCTATCAGATAGCATATTTCTTTTATCCGTTTGCTTTTGTTAGTTTACACAACTGTATCCCTTTCAACTTGTCTCTTGGTCTTCTTGTACATGTTCTCTTTTATCTCTTCTAGCTCTATTTCACCCATTTCTCTCTCTCTCCTTGTTTATCATGTTTTCCTTTTCTATTTTATTCTGTCTTCTTCTTTTCTTTATACATGTAATTACAAGCTTCAGCACCAAAATGATTATGATTATCATGGTTGCTATTATTATAACTTTCCCTATTATTAATCCACTCATTCTTGTTAACCAATTTATTACTGAAGAAAACCCTTTACCAAGTTTTCCAAATACACTTTCAACCTCCAGTGGAACAAGTTCTTTGTGCAAATTTGTAATATTCTTTATATACTTTTGTATATTTTCACTTTTATCTGGAATGTAAGTGCAACAATGTTGAACTTTCAGCATTCCACAGACTCCACCCTCCTTTGCCAAAAGAATGTCAAGGGCAAGTCGATTTTGCATCACCATAGCTCTCATGGCAACCATCTCGGTATTTACCATCAAGAACCCTCCAGCAGTATCTGTAGATAAACGATCTACCACTGTGGATAATTTCCGAATTCTAAATGCATTCAAAGATATTCCCACTGCTGGTATCAATGCACCAAAAATATCACCTACTATTTCTGAAAAACTTTCCCTTTTTCTACGTGTAAAGGTATTTATCATTTTGTGTGTTCCTTTTTCTTTTCTATCCATATGAAAAATCTTTGGAAAGACCAGGCCTAAATAACATGACCCATACCAATGGTCCGGCAACCTGTAATAAGCCCTATTACCGCAAACATAATAGATCCCTGGAAATATTGGATCTTTCCCCCTTTGAATCCCCATCCGCCTAAAATTTGATAATTGTCATGGCAAATACTGGAACCCACAAAATAATTGTCATATCTTGTTTTATTTCTTCTAATGCACAACCTTCCCTGTTGGGGCCAATCCAGAGTCATAGCTGCATTTGTCTTTTTCTTGTCATGATTGTCTTCCTCAAACGCCCAAAGAGGTGTTTTTGTCTCTTCTATCACTTTTCTTTGAAATTTCACTCTTCTTTCTTCAACCATCTCTAAAAATACTTTTTCTTCCTTCTTTAACTCACAGGTAAGGTTGTTTTTAACTATATTATCTAATGTTAAAATCTTATCTTCTATAAAATATTCACCAAACGTTTTTCCCTCTTTTATTTTGTTTAGCTTGGGAACTACAGAAACTTTCGCAAAAATCTTATCTATGTCAGTGTAATAATATTCTAATCTACCTGTTTTATAAAATAAACTTGCTAAAACACTACATGTTATTCCATACGTCAAAGGAAGGTGATGATAAGTCACACCCTCTGCTACAGACGCAGGCAATTGCATACAAACATAGCAATCTCTTACATCCATTGTTTCTACATACTCATATAATAATTTAGTAAAAACATTCTTTGAAAAATCTGTTATTGATTTGTCCTTATGTAATTCTGCACTACTTTTTAATATAGCTGTTTCTTGAGTGTTAGCTCCTTTTTCTTTCTCTGTGTGATTAGACGTTTCTACTACAGCTAAACTAATTGGAATAGTGATTGCTAAAACCACCCATACTGTCATTAATAATCCTGTACAAAAGAAGCACATCTTACACCATCTACTTAAAAACTCACATCTACATTTTCTATCTCTAGTATCCTCCATTTTGTTTTATAATCTTATTTATTTATTTTCAAGAAAATTGTGTCACTACACCTCAAAAATGACTTATTAGTCACTCTGCAATCCAATGTTTTTGTCTCTGCTTGGTACTTTCTTTTAATTCTTTTCAGAATTCTTTCTTTGTCAAATCCAGTATTTTGTCAAATCCGGTAGAAATTCGTCAGATCCAGTGTTTTGTCAAGTCCGGTAGAAATTGTTTAAATTTCTTCAAGTTTGTTGCACTTCACCTTCACCCATTAGGTTTCTTTGTTCGGGGTTCTCGTGAGTGTTCTTTTCTTCTTTGTTATCCGTTAAAGCAAGGTACAACCATTCAGGCGATCTATACTTCGGATTTACCTTCTTTACTCTTTTCGTTTTCTGCAAGTGTTTTCCACCTTGTTTTTCTTGCTCTTTCTGGCTTGTTATTTCATTCACTTGTTCAGCACTTTTTCCATCTAACCTTATGATCCTGTATCTTAATTTTCTTACTTCGTTGGGCCAATTGTCTCCTTTTCTTGGCCTTTTTGCCTCACTTTCTTTTTCCTCTCTTTCTGTTTTCCAATTCCTTTTTCTTGACTCTAGTTTTTGGTTTCTTTCTTCTCCACTTTCTTCAGACTCTGTTTCAGTTTTTTCTTTATTGTCTCTTATTTTGAATCTTACAATTTCATTTTCTTCCTCTACTTGTGGTTCTTTTCTTATCTTCCTTCGTTCACCTATTTCTGTCCCTCCTCGAGGTTCTTCCGAATTTGTGTCAATCTCTCTATCTGCTTCTAAATTTCCCTGTTCTTTTGTTTGGCTATCTGTCCCTATTGCTCCTCGGGGATCTTCTGATTTTTCTAACTTTCTGTTTGAAACTCTCCCTTCTTCATCTATTAATATTATCTCCGAAGGATTTTTACCACAACTTGTACTTGGTTGCTCACTGTTACTGTCTTCGTGTTCAGTTTCTTCTCTTATGCTTTCAAATTTCCAATTTCTTTTTAGAATTTCCTCACAATCCGAATGATCTGTATCAGATTCTGAACTGGTATCTGATATTTCCAGATGTCGACTCACATGTCGATCTTCAAGTTCTGGAACTTCAGCTATTTCCTCTACTTCTTCTGTCGTTGCACTTGTAGTTGGGTCTTCCAGATGTCGACTTACAGGTCGATCTTCAGATTCCGGCACCCTGTTCGTTTCTTCTTCCGCTTCTGATGCTGAACTGTTATCCAATACTTCCAGATGTCAACTCACATGTCGATCTTCAGGTTCTGGAACTCTGATGGTGTGACTGGCATGCACCCAGTGTTTCACTCCTGCACATTTGACTGCAGTGGTTGTCACCAGGATCACTTGTCGTGGTTCGTCCCAGCGAGGAACCAAACAGTTTCTTCTCCTGTGGACTTTTATGCGGACCCAATCTCCTGGATTCAAGTCGTGAGCTGGTTTTCTTTCAAGAGTGGTCGCATCCGGTCCAACCTGATGAAACACAGAACGCACCACATCAGCCAATCCTTTGCAATAATCCAGCACCAGATCATCAGTTATAGTCAGTAGTTTGTTGACAGGTACATGTGCTTGTCTCATTGCTTGTCCCATAATTATCTCATGGGGACTGAGTCCAGTTTTCCTTTCTGGAATACTTCTTATTGTCATTAAAACTAATGGCAAGGCATCTGGCCATTTGAGTCCTGTGGCTTGACACAATTTCCTAACCTGTTCTTAATTGTTCCATTCACTTGCTCTACTATTCCAGAAGCCTCTGGTCTGTATGCACAATGCAGTTTCTGTTTCATACTAAGTGCTTCACAAATTAGTTTAATTAATTCATTTTGGAAATGTGTTCCTCTATCTGTTTCAATCGTGACTGGAAAACCATACCTCGGAATGAATTCTCGCACCATAAGTTTTGCTACTGTGATTCCATCATTCCTTCTGGTCGGGTATGCTTCCACCCAAGGGGAAAACAAACAGACGACTACTAGGACATACCTTAGTCTGTTGTTAGGGGGCATTTCGATAAAATCCATTTGCATTCTAGTGAACGGACCTCCTTCTCGTCCTATTGTTCCTAGACTCACTACTGTCTTCCTTCCTGGATTTAACTATTGACAAATAAGACATCTTTGACAAAGACTCTCAGCTATGGCTCTGAATTTTGGATTATACCATGTTTGTCTAAAAAGTCTGATCATTGAATCTCTCCCAATATGGGCTTGTCCATGGTACATCCGTGCCATGTCAGAAATCATACTATCAGGCATAACTGGTCTTTCATCTCTGTAAACCCAAACATCATTTTCCTCATGTTTTCTACATCCTGCTTTTATCCATGTATCTTTTTCCTCATCATCTGCTGCTTCCTGTAACTGTCTCACCGCATCCCATGTCTCAACAGGGTTAGTAAAAAGCAAAGGACAAGAAATATGCTCTCTCTCTCGGTTTCTGTTCAAAGAGACCACATTCTTTGCACAGTATTGTGCAATTTCATCAGCATACTTATTGCCGACAGTTATGTAGTCTTCCCCATTTTCATGTGCATTGCACTTCACAACAGCAATCTGTTTAGGCAGCTGTATCGCCTCAAGCAACTTTTTCACAAAATCTCCATTTCTAATTGGCGTTCCTGCAGACGTCAAGAAACCTCTCTGTGACCAAATCTGACCGAAGTCGTGCACAATTCCAAAACCGTATTGGCTATCTGTCACAATCGTAACCCGTACATTTCTTCCCAACTTGCAGGCTTGAATCAGAGCTACTAGTTCTGCGACTTGGGCAGACCGTATCCCTTTCAGACAAGATGCTTGCATTACAGTTGCTACTGTGCAAACCGCATACGCTGCACTTAGAACTCCATCATTTGTTCTCAAACATGAGGCATCCACGAACAGAATATAATCTGATTCCTTTAAGGGCTCATCTCTTATGTCTGGTCTCGGTTTTGTACAATATTCAAGCACATTCAGACAATCGTGATCTACGTCATCCATTTCAATTACACTCTCTTCATCTGGCAATGATGTCGAAGGATTCACATTCATACATCTGTCAATGGTCACATTATCTGCACTCAAAATTACTTTTTCATACCTAGTCAGCCGACTATGTGTCATGTATTGGGTTTTCGTTCTTGTCAAGAGAATTTCCACAGAATGGGGAACATATACTCTCAGTGGATATTCCATCACTATGCCTTCACTCTGTTCCAGACTCACACAAGTAGCAGCAACTGCTTTCAAACATCCAGGCAACGCTTTCGCTACAGGGTCTAAAACAGCTGAAAAATATGCAATGGGTCTTTTCATGGTTCCATGTCTCTGTACCAAGACTGAAAATGCACATCCATCTCTTTCACTGCAATACAACTCAAAATCTTTCTCATAGTCAGGCATTCCCAATGCTGGAGCTTCACACAATTTCTTTTTCAGCTCTCTGAATGCTTTCATTTCCTCATCATTCATTTCAAAAGGATCTTTAACATCCTTCTTTGTCAGTTTTTGCAACGGTTTAGCAATCAACGAAAAACCGCTTATCCATTGTCGACAATATCCAACCATTCCCAGAAACATTCTTACCTCTCTTTGCGTCATTGGAGGTCTCATTCCTTGAATCATCTTTATTCTTTCAGTCGTTACCTTTCGCACTCCTTTCTCTATTTTATGCCCTAAATATTGGACTTCTTGTTGACAAAACTGCAATTTTGATGGGGACACTTTATGTCCTCTTTTTGCTAAATGATTCAGCAAAGCAATTGTATCATTGACACATGCTTCCTTCGTTTTTGATGCCACCAGTAGGTCATCAATATACTGAACCATCACTGACTTTTCTGGCATTTTTAAATCTTCCAAGGATTTCTTTAGAATCTGATTAAAGATTGAGGGGCTTTCTGTGTACCCTTGAGGAATTCGGCACCATGCCAAAATACGCTCTCCAAACCTGAACGCAAATAATGGCTGGCTATCTGGATGCAATGGAATAGAGAAAAATGCATGACATAAATCAATTACTGTGTACCATTCTGCTTCACGTGGAATCTGGTATAGAATCACAGCAGGGTTCGGTACTATTGGGCAACAAGGTACTACAATTTTGTTTACCTTCCTCAAATCCTGTACAATCCTATATGTTCCGTTTGGCTTTTTCAGTCCCATTATTGGCGAATTACATGGACTGCTCATTATTTCTTTTAGAATCCCTTGTTCAATCATTTTATTTATTACTGGCGTTATTCCTTCAATTATTTCTGGTGTCAATTTATACTGGGGCGTATTTGGGTAACTCGTTCCCTCTTTTACGGTTATTTTAACGGGATCTACTTCTTTAATTAATCCTATATCTTCTCCTGTAAAGTCCCACACTTCTTCTTTCACTGTCTTTTTCAGTTCAATTGGGATTTTCTCTGCATCAAATACAGGAAACAAATCATTTACTTCTGGTTCTAAATTTACCATTGTCATTTTATAAAGTACATCTTCATCTGAGGTCTGAAATGCAATTCCATCTGGAGTACAATAGATAGTGCAATTCATTTTGCACAATAGATCGCGTCCTAATAGGTTCACAGGACTACAATCGCATACCACAAATCGGTGCATTTCACTAAATGGACCAATCTTTACCTCCACTAATTTAGTAAGAGGCATCTTAATTTGCTGATTCGAAACTCCAACTACTTGGATATGTTCACCTGAGAGAGGAAGGTTTGGAATTTCCACTGACCTAACAGTAGAACGGGTAGCTCCAGAGTCCACAAGGAATGTTACATTTGCACCATTCACTTCTCCATCCACAAATGGACCAGACTGATCTACCTCTAGAGTTGCGCCAAGCACGCACTCTTCCCCTCTCCTAGGCACCGTCAGAAGCTTTCATCCATTTCATCCTCATCCTGTCGTAACCAATATTGAGAAATGGCAGCTGCACGCGGCAACTGTGTTACCTGTTCTCCTCCGTAGAATCCTGTTTCTGCACTGTATTTCTGTTGGTTAACACTCTTGGGAAGTGGTGGTTGTGGCACCTGACTCTGTTGAGTAACTACCTCACTCTGCACCTGTGAATTTAATGATTGATTTTCCACATTAAGTTTTGGAGGAAATTTACACTCGTTTCTCCAATGCCCTAGCTTTCTGCAGTTGTGGCATGGCCACTTTTTCTTTCCCTCATCTATGCTCATTTGTCCTTTTCCTTTACCTATATTTGGTCGAGATCTAGCCTGTCCTGCTTCATTACCTGTATTACTCAATTGAGCTTCTTGTTTCTCTGCAACTTTCACCTGTGCCCACATGGCTTTTTCTTTCAATTTACGCTGTCTACTCTCAATATCATCACTGCAATACTTAGCATATCTCAAAACGTCATCTACTGTGCTATTCTGCCAACAAATCATATGCTGTTTAATCATCTCACTTATCTCTGGTTTCAACCCATATACAAATCTATATACAAAATGACTCATATCCTTCTCATTTAGTGTCTCATAACCACTATACTGTTTGAAAACTAACAACAGTCTTTCATAGTAAGCATGCACTGATTCTTTACTTTCCTGCGTGGTTCTGTCTATTTTTACCCAATCTGTTTCTTTAGGTGGAATCTTATTCTTCAAAAAGGTAATTACTTGATCGTACTTCCTCATCACTTCTGGTCCTGGCGCTCCTGTTTTAGCATCCCTTGGATATTCTACAGTTGGCCAATCAATAGTAATCTTACACTCTGTCCACAAATCAGCTGGTACTACTATATCAAACAATCCATCCAAGTCTATCCACAACACCTTTGAAACTTTAACAAATCTCTCCACGTGTCTGTACCATTCTACTGGCTTCTCTCTTAACTTGGGGAAGTCATTTGTAAATGACAGTATATCCTGTCTAGTCCATGGAACATGCACATAACTACCTCCTGGAGTTTCTCTCATCGGGTACTCCCTTACAATTGGTTCCTTATCTGTTATTGCAAAAGCCAAAGATGATTTATCTGTTACTTTCTCATTCTTTTTCATCCATCTATTTCTCCATCTATCCACATCACCCCATTTTCTCAATAAAACAATTAATTCTTTTATTTGGGTCAATCTTCCTGATGTGTTCAGATTCTCTATATCTTTCTCACAAAAATCTACTCTATATGGTTTCTGCAACGTTCTCACTTTTACAAATTCTACTCCTAGTTCAATCGCTGTCTCTTCTAATTTGTCATGTAAATTTCTAGCTCTCCATGTAATACTTTTGCACAAAAACATAATCTCGTCATCCTGATAACTTTTCAATTTTTCTGTACCAATCGTTCCTAAAATCAATTCTTCCATGTCTATTTTTAACCTAATTACATCTAATGGTTTTACTTCTGTTTCTTTCGTTTTTAGCGTTTTCATCCATTCATTTAACTCATCTGGAGTCGGACCTACAGGCGTACTATTTAATTCTATCCAATTGTTACTTCTTTCTGGTGTCCCTGATGCAGACTCCGTTACCATGGGTATTCTCCTGAACTCATTCTCCTTTATCATCAAATTAGTAGGTGGGCTTGGTCTATAGGTACTAACCAAATGGTGTGCACCTTCATTGTCCAGTTCCATCCCTTCTCTTTTTCTTTGCAAATGTGAATTCATGGGAATCACTAAAGAACGTTCATCAATTTTCTGATTCTCAAAAATTGGCATTACTGGACCAATCGTCACTGGTACAGTTACAGCTTCCATATTCTTTGTCAATTCTCTTATTTTCTCAGTCAATTCTCTTGTGGTTTTTGCAAGTTCAGTTGCATTGTCACCTTCTATCTCTTCATTTTGTGAAGTTTTTAATTGATCTTGTGACCTATTTATCTCATCTCTTCGTTCGGGATTTTTATTCCTCCCAGTTTCCATTGGCGGTGCATTAGGTGTCACCACCGCAGAAGTCTGTTGGTATGGAGGTGGGTTTCTGTTTAAAATATCTTCCAGCAATTCGTCTTCCGTCTCACTACCACCATACCCATATTTTTCCATAACCACATGTTTCTTTTTCTCTGTACACTTTTTCTTTTTCTTTGCCTCTTCCTCAACTGTAAAAGCTGGAAACAAACCTCCTGTCATATTAGCACATCTCCAACGCTTTATTCTGTCCTCATGATTTACTCCCCATAACCTTCCAGGCACAAACTCATGATTTTTTAATCCTCTGAATCTCTCTCGTTCATACATCTCATCTTCCCATTCAGTTAAAGCTTCAAACTGTGTCGGTCTAGGTCTAGGTTCTAACATTGCCATCTTCTCTCTCAAATTCCGTAGTACAGCTACATTAAATGAACCATTCTCAGGGAAAGCCAATGCTCCATCATTCTTGGTATATTTTGTCCAATTTTCTAACCATATGCATGTATGATATCCATATTTCAGCATCATATGCGAAGCTGGTGATTTCGGCGGAGGAATTACTTGTCCCTCTCTAGTCACTACCTTTTTGTCTTTCTTAAAGAAGTTCTTAACTTTCGACATCCACGACGTTTTCTCTCTACCATATTCATAATACGACATGATTCACAATCGCTTTCTCTCCTCAAATGATCCGCAATTCAACACTGTTCTCTATGCGTTATTCGGACCAATACTAGCGCGACTCACACTAACACTCCAATCACAAACTTCCACGTCACTAGGCTATTCGACCAACCCTAGCGCGACTCACACCAAAGCTCCAATCAGAGCGATTTCTGTCTACAGCGCACTGTCCAATCCCAGCGCGGCTTTTGTTTACGTCAGCTCTGCTCCTGTCTCCGTATGACTAGCGCACTGTCCAATCCCAGCGCGGCTTTTGTCTACGTCAGTTCTGCTCTTGACCCCTCCTTTACAAAATTTATCGGCAATTTCTTTTTCAACAATTCTTCGTTAGTTACAACATTTAAAACACATTTCCATTGTCTGACTCGCTAAACCAAAGAGATAGCTTTGACCATTTACACAAGAACTCTGTATTTTCCAGTAGGCAGCGCTTACCTCTACCCTACCACAGAATTTTCTGTTTCGCCGATAAAGTAGCACTTCCCTCTACCTTACTCTTCTTTCAAGCAAGCGGTAAACCCGTTTCTCTGGGGATAAAACACATGTGGAGACTATACTGCTCCTGAGAATTAAGGCCAGAGTTTCACAAGAAAACCGGTCACTATTTCTTTTACACACCTTTTATGCGGAAAATGTCCCTATCATAACACAACCTGTGTTATCACCAAGATGAACTCAGACAAGCACTATTCCATGTGACTTCTCTTGCCACACGTGTTCCACTTCCTACTTCCCGGAAGCGTGAAAACATACATATAACATAACGCGACTCAACATAAAGTGTTAGACATGAACTTATCAATAATCAATAATCAATAATCAATAATCACCAAACTAATCTATAGTAACCATAACTCTGCTACCAAGAAATCTGATCCAGCGCTAACAATAAAAATTCTTCTCCTATATGCTTCGGTCATCCAGGTGCAACTATCCCTCCAACACACAAACTATATCCATATGACGGTGGGGCCCATAACACCGCATATACATTCACTTACTCATTTATTCCCTGGATTACCTCCGTCCTTAACCTAGGAGAAAAAACAGTAAAACAATTCGCTGGAAGGGGACGGGATACCTCTTTTTAACATGACATAATGTTTCTCATTTGCTTTTAAGGTATTCCGCTCATTGGTCGATGGACCAACTAGTAGGAATCAGTTGATGGTGATTAAGACCAGCTCAATCACAATAAACTCTTTAACATTTTACCTTAATTATTGAGCTAAAGAATCACTGAGTCATTTGTTTAAAGAATAATAAAGTTTACATAAAGTTTCGAAGCAAGAAATAAGTTTAAGCTTATTATTCAGATTATTACATTTATCATCATTATAAGAATAAATTGAAATTGCAATGCATACCTATTAGACAGAAAAATAAGGTTGTCACAGCAAGAACTCCAAAAGATCAATCTATCTGTCTTGGAAAATCTAATAGTTCTAAATGAAAAATCTATCAGGAGTAAAAAGGTTCTCCAAAAGCAGCATCTTATACTCAACTAAAAATATAAAATAGCAGCAGCAGCATCAGCTCGTCAGCATCAGCAACCGCAACTTCACCCATCTACAGCATCTCCGTCAACAGCAACTTCTCTACAGCATTCCACTCTCTCCAGCATCATCTAACCCCTCCTCACCAAGAGTAGGTCTTCTTATACCCTAATTCTAGCTTACTAAATAAAAATGTTGCATCTTTATGGCGTGATTCTCTCTCATTGGTTCATTCAAGTCCATATACATTTTTATCAAACTTCCTTGTCTTAACCAGTTCTTTGTGGAATGTCCATGCTTGCATCGTTTCCCACAGTTCATGACATTACTCATCAGTTCAATTTGTATCTTTTTCTGATACTTTTAGGTTCAACAGTTCCGTCCATTTATTCAGTTTGACTTCTCACGCTTCTTGCTGATCATCTTGGCACACATTTGCTCAGTAAGGTCACAATAGCCTTGACCATACTTCCATCTTAGGCTCTCAGCATGAACACGTGGTCATTCTTTTTCACAGCCTTTCTCCTTTTTCCCCACGGCTTCTTGCACATGCGTACTCTAGCTTATGGCGGCCATTTTATATCGCTGCTCAACAGGCCTAAGCGCACTACTTTAAAAAATAAACAAAATATTGTTAAAATAAAGAATATAAACCCTTTTGTTTCCCTCCCGTCTTTCTACGTACCCCAATTAGGTATTACCTAGCAAAAAGCAACATATAAAGCCGTCCCTTACTTACCATCGCTTTATTTTGCCACCACACGTTTTATTTTTAAAGCACAAATCATGCGTTTATTATTTTATTAGTACGCACATATTACGTTTATGTTAGACACGTCAACAATTATAAGTAGATTAATTTGCACACAAAAATAGCGTGTTACCTTTAACCCTTTACATCTAACATACATTGTTGGTTATTTACTTAAACGAACATGTTTATTAATTATTTTACGAAAATTATTAGGAGGTTAAAACATTTTCATTTATCCTGCTCCATCATACTCAACTGCTCACTTCAACTTACTAGAGCTTCAATACGACAAATCTCCCTTATTGCGGCCCGTCATTGCTGGGTGTCATCAATGAGGTGCGTTTATTAATAGTGAGATAAAGCTGGGAAACTACTCTAAGGGCTAACCACCAGGGAGATGGCTTCCTAAATAGTCCTCAAGATCTCAGATCTCACGAGTGAATGCAAGAGCAGACCTCCAAAAATTGTAACTGGTTTTACCAAGTATTATCTCACACTTGGCCCAAGACAAAACAAGAAAAGTTCATTCTAACAGATATGCCTCTCTCATTGCACTCACCTTCTCTTAGAGAAGAGTTAGAGGGTCCCCTCAAATTAGAGGAGATTGACGAACCCTTGCAATGTATGAAAACTGGCAAAATGTCCGAAACTGATTGATTTTCCCTGTGGAAAATTAGTGCAGATTCTGTGAGATCCTCAACCCTCAATTTCTTGAACTCTACATGGAGGCAGTCTTGAAGGACACTTTCCACCCTAGAGTTTGATATGGCCACAATTGCTTTTTTTCTGAAAGTGGGCCAACAGCCCAACTGTTGCTCCTCATATTGACCAATCTCCTTGTTAGCAATGAAAGCAAGATATTTGCCAAGGTCCTCATCAACAGACTCCAGCAAGTCTTGAGTACCTTGGTCCATCCAGACCAATGTGGTTTTATGCCTGGCCGGAGTTTCCACCACTGTATACGATGCATGCATGTGACACTTGCCCACCTCCAGTCTTGAACGTGTAGGTTTCGGACAACAATTTTGGAGTTATATTAAGCTTCTGTCCACGGGAACCCTCTACCCAGGTGTAAATCAATGGAGTGGTCTCCAGCCCATTTGCCATCCACAGGGGGACCAAACAAGGTTGCACCCTGTCCGAGTTTTTCTTGCCCTGGCCAGAGAAACCCTAGTAAAGCTCATCAGATGTCATGCTCGGATACAGGGTTGGTGCTGGAATGGGGGCTTTGAAGAAAGGATTGCACTTTACGCTGACAATGTAATTGTTTTCCTAGCCAACCCACACATGGGGTGGATATGCCCTAGAGCAGCACTGTTTTGGTGAGGAATCAAGGGGACACTGGCCAAAGTTTGGGAATGGCCAGTTGACCTGTCACCCAGGGTGTCTCTCTTGGGCATATTGGAGGATCTCAGTGGGCCCTGGTCCAAACATATCAAGGAGGGAGTGACCCCAGTTCTCACTAAAAAAGATTTTCCACACAAGTTGAGGTCTCCATGCCCCCCTACGCTGGCGGTGTGACAAGCAGGAGTGGACCATGTGAGCAGCGGAAATATCTAGTTTATCAAGTTAGGGGTTGCCTCCAGAAACATTCTAAGATTTGGGGCAAATGGTGGACATACTATGGGCTTGAAGGCAACTGCAAGCTGATTTGAGGTGTAAGATGCTGATTCATGATGTCTTGATGCAAGTTGTTTCATGATGCTGAGCTAACTGTTTTTTTTACCTATATACAAAAATCAATAATTTTCAAAAACCTTCTAGCAAGGGGTCTTTGGATTTCCCTCCAGGGAGCAAACCCATGCAGAAAAGACATAAATGCACCAGCAAGCATGTATGAGAGCCTGCATCCATGGCTTGTGCATGAGGTTGTAGATGGCAGAGAGGAATTATAGCACTTAAGCCATGAGCAAATCTCTGGTGATTGTGTTGTGTCCTAAGAATTTTTATTAAGTATCTTGGACCCGTTCCTGAATATGGTAATGGGAGCTGCACATTGCAATTTAGTGGGTGGGACTCCAGATCCTGATGTTTGAAAATAATGGCTTAGATTTTGTGGCTTCCTGAAGCCATAGATCTATTGCTTGGGATATTCATTTCATGTTTTTCAGAGTGAGCTGGGTGCTTCAAAGAGTTTGTCATGTGTTTCCTACTAATTAATTAGGACTGTGCATCTGGACAACATAAGCATCAGAATATGGGGACTGAGTCCACATATATCACTTGAGTATGTTGGCCCAATTCCTAGCTAGCTCACAGTGCCCCATCTTAACCCCTAACTTTACAGAGTACCTGATGGTGTCTGCAATCCCAGAACATGACCACTCTAATTCCCACCAAAGAAATCGTGGAAAGAGATCTACCCTTTCATTATTACTTAGTCATGTCAAAAGGGAGACACAAGAAAGACACAAAATGGCATTTCAAACATTTATTGAAGCAATTGTATTTTTGTGTAAAAAACATGAGTTGCCATTAGTAGCAGGTGGAAACAAAGCATTGTCACCAGCATTACAAGAATGGTGAAGAAGATAAAAAGTTCAGCCATTATAACATTACAGTGATTATATGAATATATGATTATATGGCATTCTGATACTTCTACCTAATACACCTATACTATTGAGAGCACAGTGAGAGTACTGTTTGCCAGATTGCTTGGGACAACCAACCTCCCCAAACCTGTGTAAGATGTATCAGGAAGACAGTCTGGTGTAGAATAGGCTGCTGTCCTTTGCAGGATAGGGATTAGAATCAGTAGGGCTGAACCTCAGTCATAGCGGCCAGGATAATCCATAGAAGTGCTCCTCTGAGGAACTTAGCTCTATAAAATCAAAGTCTGGTCACAATTCACACTGTGTCGGAAGTGCAATACTGATGTGATTGTTTGTCTTTCTGATTCAGAGCTGTCTCCAACCGGACAACAACAAGCAAGGGCAACATGCTCAGTGTTCTTCAACCTTGGACAGAGTGTACAAGTATCATGATACCTATGAATAAAGTGTACAAGTATCATAATACCTATGAATAAAATGAGCTTAAAAGCAGAACAATTTCTGAGTACGTTGTCATGTAAGTGCAAAGCATGTAAAAAGTCACTGTTTAAAAAAGATGTAAAGTTTAAACCTGCATGTCAAAAATTTATGCTTTCATGCATGGGCCCAGTTGAGCCCCACAACAAGATAAAGTGTAGGGCCAAATAGGACAAGTACAACATCTTCAATATGTATCAAACCTTCAAAGAGAAGCTGGTGCAGTAAGGTGACGCCTAGAAAATATGAATTAGATAATGAGTGGCAGAAGTCAGAGTGGTTGTTGCCTGCAGTCAAACTTTCAGCCATATTGTGTTTGCTTTTTGAAACAACCAAAGGATGGCTTTAACTTGGTTGGAACAGTTTATGAGGAGATAAGGATTGAACTAAACACTTTAGGGGAAGATAAAAGACAGATTACCAATCATACATTTTAATTCATATAATTGCCATTTAATTGTGGTCTTCAGGCACTAGCACCCTCTCGCAGTAAATTGCCTTATGTTTGACCTTTGAAGGACATCATGATTTTACTTTCTCTTTTTGTGGTCAATTTCTAACCTATATCAGTCGAAAGACTAATTACACATCTCCCTTTTTTTCCGGTCCCTGTTACTCGCACAACCTACTGTGAGAGGTAGAAAGGAAAGAAACCAAGGACCCGACAACCAATAGCCTCATAGAAAGTCATTCATGCTGGCAGAGAACAGCAAACAGGCGGAGGCCTCTGAGAGTTAATTTGTCTATGCATCTAATCTTGTTTCTGTATATGCCATATACCTAGCTATCCCAATCCTTTATACAACCATCTCATCTCATATTGCACCATCCGAAGTTGTGCATTTTCTAGTTTATTTGTAAGCTATAAAGTGAACAAAAATATAAACAGGAAGAGAAATACAAATGCGAAATTCAAGCAAAGCCTCCCATAAGAGCTCAGCTAATGACCCCCACTTATATCAGTGAGCAACCCTTCAAATGTAGGGGCAGGGCATATGAGAAATGCCTTAGTAGCATAGTTATTCAAATTCTGGTTGTCTTTTTCACTGAATACAAGTCTATCTGCGGCTGTCAGAATCATGTTAGCTCTACACCCGACTAAGGTAGGATCCTGGGTATTCAAAAGCTACAGAATAAATGAAGTCAACAACTTCTCTGTTGCTTTTTCTGCACTTATTGTATCTGAGATCTTAAGAACTTTCTATGTCCGTAGACCTCTTTTAGTTATAAACCTACTTAAATGAAGCAATATGAAAGAACTGAATGGTTACGATTATATTCTCATTATTTTGTTTTAAGTCTATTTTAGCCTCAAAAGACTAGGCCAAAGGTGAACATTATTAAAATATTAAATATTTTACAAACACATTGATTTAATTCAGAAATTGCATCAAGTCTCTCAATATTTGAAACTTTCAGCCTTAGCCATATAACTTATAAAACGCACAGTATTGCATATTTACCTATGTAGATGCTACTGCTTTGTGTAACTAATAGACAACTGTGACTGGAAGATGTTCATATTGTTAAGCATATTTACAGAGATGCAAAATTGATTATTTCCACATTTGTTTTACAATAATCGCCATATAACACCTGAAGAGCCAGGAATATGTCAGAGCAAATGCTGTCATGTTTAGTTCTTGTATCAAATGCATCACATTTATTATAGTTCATTTCACAATCTTCATTAACTCATGCTCATTCACTTAAACTTTGCAGATGCAATGTGGGAGGATGTCATAGTAACCTCTTAACACCTGTGCCTATTTTTACCTTTGAAGGATATATACATATGTTCCTACAAATTATGTGCAATTTACTTGCTTTGTGTATAATGCACACAGATCAAATATTACTTTACAATAATAGTATATATATATTTTTTAAATTATATTTATTTGGTTTAGTCACATAAAAATAAGTCATTGTTTAGGATCTTTTAGACAGCATAAGGTAAAACTGCAAACTGTAATTCCCAGTTCTACACTTTGTCCTAGGGGTGGGTGAAATATTCTGTGCTGCCAACAGAATTGGTGGAATTTTGGGGACTCTGTAATACTCTTGTAACGCGGAGTTCTAGCCTAAATCCACCAATCACAGCATGGTGGAATTGTTTCTTGCGTGCGGCTCCATAACGGTAAGTTGGCAATCGCGAGTGAGATTTGACGTCCCCTACCGAGATTTCTGGTCGCTAAGAGGACATCCGCCAAGATTTTTCTAACATAGGATGTCGCAAATGTTCGCCGTCATAAGACTGTCTTTTGAGTAGAAAATCTACTTGAGTAGCAGCAAAAAATCAACTTGATCAGCGGTGCCCTCTGACGCACCATGTGGTGCCGTTTGTACTGATTTTTCAGTGCAGAATGAGCTAAAAGTGCTAAATCACAGCACAAGTCACACATCCTGCTTATTTCCACCCGTTGGTGGTACTCCGCGGAGTTTTTATGCAACTTTGCGGAATTCCCCGGAGTCAAATTCCATGAGTTCCGCCAACCTCTACTTCCTTTTTCCTTTAACCATAGAAGTGCCATGGACCGATCTTATCATCCCTCTGCTGAAATTGAAAGTGCCCAGTCCGATCTCATAGGCCCACAGCTCCGCCCTCTAATAGGAGGAAATTTAAAGTCCTTTTATGATTCCTCTATTTCTGGCAAACTCCTCCCCACTCACTAAACCTCTCCTCTGCCCCCCCACCACAAATCCCCCCCCTAAGCAATTTTATTTTTTGACAGCATTAAAAGAAGAAATTGTACTTGCTGTTTTCATTTCCACAAGTGAGTTTTATATGAGGCACTTCTACAGATTTTTCAGGCAGACTTGTAAGTACCGTTGGAGGCCAACAGGCATAATTGGAATGACTAGTGACAGGGAAGTATGGAGAAGGAAGGCAGAGACAAAAGTATGACGTACTTTGAAACAAGCGAGAAAGGTGCAACAATTTTACAGAGCAGGTAGTTAGCAGTGCAGTGACAGAGTACATAAGTTGAAACTTGTGGGAAGGAACACTTCATTTCTCACAAAAATCCCTCGTCAAACTTTAATTTGTATGTGTGAATTCATCACATATACCTCTACCTTTCAATGTGTTACCCGCCATTAATTCCACCCACTTGCATCTTTAAACGGTGTTGGGAATGCAGGGATGGAGCAGCACAGAATTTAGCATTACATGACTTTGTTCTCAGTGTTGCAGAGTGCATATAATAAATCTCCAATTAATGATGCAGCACAAATTATGCATCATTCAATTTCAATGCTGCCACATTTCAAAATGTATTTTTATACCGTAACGAATCTGAACACCGTGCGGACTAAAGCGTGTGTTTGTCCTGTGCTCCAAACTCCCCCTATTTACATATTCAAAAAATAGCTGGTAAGTGTACTTAGAATGACGCAGGCACGCAACATCTCAGCCAGGCGCAGGCGAGGTGATAAATAAAGCTGCTTGTGGCTCAGTCCTGACTATCTATAATAGTGTGTCCATGTCGGTTATTTCTGCACCAGCTGCTGAGGCCTAGCAATAGCAGTTAGCAGGAGCAGCCTGGTACTTTCACACCATATTGGCGAGGAGGACAATGCTGGATGAGCACCATGTCCCATCCCAATTTCTTCAGCAGGGGCAGCCCGTCATTCTCCTCTAGCTCAGCTCTATGGAGTACAGCCTGAGCACTGCAGCACATTGTGGTGCAGCCCTGGCACATGGCCAGCCGCACTCACAAGTGCACCTGGCACAGCGACCGCATAACAGTTAGGTAAGAAACCCCACTCTGCGTGTGCTCCCCAGAGAGGGAGCGCAACATTCAAGGCAGCACAGTGCCACCTGGTGGAGGCTATTGGTAACTGTGCCCAAACCACCAATGGGAGTGGCAGGCATTTCAGCCATGGCAGAGCTGAAAAGGAGTAGACTGGCTACACTAAACCCCGACAAGTGGAGGCAAGTGACCAGGCAAGGGTGGTAGCCCAGGAGTGTGAATAAGGCACAAATGATGCTGCATATGTCTAGGAGAGACCCTGCAATCAGTGGGGGTTAGGTGTTGAAGCAAGCATCCACCGGACGTGTAGCTGTGGGACAGTTCGGGTTCCCAGATACCCCTAGCTGGCAGACAGAGAATAGTGGAGGACACACAGGTGGGTGGATTGCAGTGGGCAGATAAATGAGTAGACCCAGCCACCACCACCCCCAGATGAAAGGTCTGGGTGGGGAGGTTAGAGAATTACTTCACAGCCATGAAGGGGGAGGGACAGTGAAGTCAAAAGGTCACTACTGTTGGATTTTTGGGGAGTAGAGATCTACAAGGTATGCCAGAACCTCCCTGACACCGGAGGCGTGAATGATCAGGATGTGTCTTAACAGCTCTAAACACTCACTTTGACCCCCAAATCCACCTTGATTTCGAGCTTTTCAAGATGTGTCAAGCACAACAGAGGGGGGGGGGAATCAATGGATAACTTCTATAAACATCTGCGGGCTCTAGCTAGCACCTGCATGGATGACAACCAGCAGAAAGAGGTCCGGGCACAGTTGAAACAAGGATGCAGACTGGCCCACTTGAGGAGGCTCATGCTCCAGCAGCCTGGGATAAAGCTAGAGGACATACTCAATCTGGCCCGCATGTTTGACCTGTCTAGCACCAGAGCAGATGAGAGGTAAATGAGCTCACCAAGGGGACAGGGCAAGCTGTAGGCCCAAAAGGGATCACCATCAAGTAAGAGATAGTTGATGCATTCACAGCAGGCCGCTGCAACAGAGAAAGAGAGGGAGAGTGAGGCAGGATGCAGGAATTGAGGGATGGAGTACCACCAGGTGGAATGATGCCTGCTGGCAGGATGCACATACTCTGCGTGCAACAAACTCAATCACTTCATAAGGGTCTGCAAGAATGTGAACGCGGGTACCAGGTCCGTGGCAGGAGACCGCTGATGAGGGCAATTCACCACCTTATTATCAGTGAACAATCCTCGCCTGAAAGCAGAAATGGAGACTGGTAGAGAGAAAGTGAAGCAGAGGAAGAGGACCCCGAGGAGGTAGAAGTGTTCCTCATATCACACATGGCCCCAAGCAGCAGAGGCAATCAGCCTCAACCACTCTGCATGTAAGTCATCACTGGCATGACGGTACGAGCCCCGATCGACACAGGGGCTTCACTCAATGTGACGAATCATCAGCAATACCTGCTGCTACAGCCACACTCACCCTTTAGCCTGTCGTGCACCAGCATATATGCATATGGGGGTGAGGAATTCTCCTGAGGGGTACCATGGAAGCGGAAGACCTACATGGAGACAGAGAAATCAGAGCGAAGTTCCATGTGACAGCGGAAGGAGAAGGAACACTTATTGGATGTCACATGGCCGAAAACCTGGGCCTCGTCTTCTTCGCCAGGGAGGTCCATGGCCTACAGGTGGATGACATACTTGATCAATTTCCAGAGCTATTTCAAGGGCTTGTGTGTCAAAAATTGGCCCCAGTCAAACTGCATATAGACAAGACCATACAAGTCAGATCTTGCGACACAGGCAGGTCCCAAACCACCTACACTATCAGGTGAAAGCAGAACTGTGCTTCCAACACCACTAGTGATAGAAAAATCCAAACAGCCAGGAGCGATTCATCTCTTCATTGACATGAGACTGACCAACTGAGCGATCCAGAGAGAGCGCACATTCCCCCCACGATGAACGATATCATCGCTGACGTCAACGGGCGGAAATGGTTCTCAAAACTTGATTTGAATGCAGTGTACCAAAAAAATAGTACTCCTCTCAGACAGTTGCTACGTCATGACTTTTTCAATGCACCTGGGGCTTATATGTTACAAGAGACTTAACTTTGGGATATCCTCGAGCGCTGAAGTGTTTCAGGATGAACTCAGAGAGACATTATCCAAACTCAAATGGGTCCTAAACATTAGACATGATATTTTTTACATACTTCACAACGCTGGCCAATCATCACAGATGCCTCAAGACCACCCTTCAGAAGCTGAAAGAGTCTGGTCTAACCCTACCTAATGACAAGTGCTCATTCTTTGAGTCCAGAATTGAGTCTTCTAGATTTGTATTTTCCTGGGAGGGGTTACAGGTTGACCCTAGAACATCAGCAACAATCAAAGAAGCACCTGCGCCAAAGAATGCAACAGAAGTCTGCAGCTTTCAAGGCATGGTGACCTACTGCAACAGATTCCTCCTGAATCTGGACACTGTGTTGGAGCTGCTCAGGGCGCTCATGAAGACAGGTGTGAGATGGGCGTGGGGCCCACCTGAACACAAAGCTCTCGACAAGATAAAGAATGCTCTCCAGATGGATGCCACAATGGCATACTTCAAACACGACAAGGCAACAGAGCTAGTGGTGGACTCAAGCCCAGTGGGCCTTGGAGCTGTCCTGACACATGAACGAGAGCCAAGAATGTGAGCCCCACTAGCACTAGCATTAGCTAGCCACACCATGATGGCTACAGAAACGTGCTATGTGCAAATTGAACGTGAGACGCTGGCCAAACAAATGGGCCCCTCACTGTTTTCACCTATACATATATGGGCGAGGGTTCAAGGTGTTAACCGATCACAAGCTGTTAGTGAGTTTGTTTGTGGGTACAGCCCCACACCCACCTCCCAGGATCGAGCGATGGGCAGCACGTACCTCCCAGGATCGACCGATGGGCAGCACCCACCTCCCAGGATCAAGCAATGGGTGGTGCAGCTGCTACCGTACAGATTATTTGACCAGATGCTGGAAACCCTACCGATTTTCTCTCTGGGCACCCTCCTGAATGTGCTTATGGAACAAGCGAAGACATTGAGGGGGCAAAATAATTTGCATGCCTGGTGACCATGATCGTATGCCCCAGAGCGATGATCCTTAACGACATCAGACAAGTGACATTGGATGACGACGGCCTCAGGAGAGTAGATGAGGCCATCAGTGCCAATGCTTGGAAGCTATTCCTCCAAGGTGCAAACCAGTGGCATCCATACAAAAAAAATGCAGGATGAGCTGACCTCCACGGCTGAAAGAATAATAATGAGCAGTCACCGCATCGTAATCCCCAAGTCCTTGAACGGTCAGGTCATTGACTTAGAACATGAAGGTTAGCAGGCTACAGAGAAGATGAAAGCAAGGATGAGGGGCAAAGTGTGGGTTCCGGGCTTAGATGTCAAGGTAGAGAAAGCAGTGCAACTCTGCCAGACATGCCAAATCATGGGGATCCCCGCTGTGCCTGCCTCAATGGTCACAAAAGATGCCCCACCTCCATGTGGGAGAAAGCAAGATTGGATTTTTGAAGCTTCCCAGCTGGGAGACTGACGATGGTCTTGGTCGATGACCGCTCTACATACCCAGTAGTGGAGCTGGTAGCAACCACAGCATTTGTCCATGTCAAGTCGAGTATATCTTAGTTTATATATTTAAGTCTCAGAAACGTTTAGGAATCACTTAAACTCACTGGATGATGTCATCAGTGATGCCACAGACCATGTAATGGGAAATGTAATATGCGAGGTCATAAGCAATGTAGTGCAGGGCGTAAGTTATAGTTAGCTCAGGTAACCATAACTGCTGAATTTCTATGGTTTTGTGTGTGTCTGAAAATAACTATAACGTTCCCACAACTTTTGTTTTTTTCAGTGAATTTCTTTGGTGTTTAATGCTAATTCTTGACTATAACGTCCCTGTAACCTTTGTTTTTTTAGTGAATATATATATAGACTTGGAACACAGAGCATACATACATAGTTGGCTCAGTGGCCCAGGCTCTGGCAGTAGGCCATGTCCTATGCCCAGAGGCTGCTGTGCCTGCCCAAAAGCCCTGTACAGTAGACTCAGAAGAATGGGGGCTACACCAAATGTCAACTGTGCATGTTTGAGTGTCGCGGCTAAGGTGGCCTCATGGCTGATGCTGGGCAGGGCCTGGCCTCAAGGCTAGGCTGTGCACCCACACTTCACTGTGCACAGCCAAATACAGAGCTCCGAGGCACTGGGGTGGGTGCAGGCCCTGTGTCAAAGCCTGTTGTGTGGAGCTGAACGCTGTGCCTACTGGGCTCAGAGGCATGGGGCTGGTCCAGGGCCAATCTGAGAGCCACAACTTGTGCCCAGAGCCCTGCTGCACTTGGCCAAAGACTAGGCTCTATACTTACATGAAAGAAAGTTGTTTTAAATGTCTGTTAATGTTGACCTTCATTGACAAATCTACATGAAATTTTCCAATGTTCTCGTTTGCCCATCTCTGGTATTTTGACAGCTTTTCTGAATATTGATCGGAGGAGTCCAACGATAATGGGTAGAGTACGACCCCAACATGTGCATGCTTTTGCTGCAAAAAATATGTATGGTATTTTTTGCTCTCAGCTACATCAAAACTGCTGAACAGATTGTACCTAATTCGTTCAGAAGAAACAGTTTGAACACATATTAGGCTTTTTTGTGATTTGGGGCCATATGTATCAAAATATTGTTTTGCGAATCTCAAATAGCGATTTTTTGCGAATCGCTATTTGAGAATCGCAAAACACGATGTATGTAGGATTTGCAAAAACTTTAGCAAATCCCACATATTCCTTAATTGCAACCTGAAGTTGGTGGTAATTTGCGATTCCTTAAGCCAAAATCGCACAACTTGGGTGGTTCCTACAATGCATTTAAGGAATCGCAATTTGCGATTCCTTAAATGCATTCGCAAAATAGGGAATCGCAAATTTTGCGATTCCTTATTTTGCGAGTGGGTTTTCCTTTCATACATTGCACACAGCTAAATTGCGATCGCAAACGCTGAAATTCTGCGAATTTCAGCGTTTGCGATAGCAATTTAGCTTGATACATATGGCCCTTAGTGTGAATGTGTGCAGCACATAACTATTCAACACGTTTTTCAAGTCTGCAATGTATCTTAAAGCTCGCGTTTTTATGTAGGTTTTGTGTCACATACAGTTTTAGTGAACACATGGGTAGTGGGTAAGGGCATTACCAAAGGTCAGCATTCTCTGGTAATGGTATCTTGGTAAGTGAGTAATGAGGGATTATGTAAATGTGTGTCTGGGTGAGTGGCGATTGCATGGTTAAATGGGTTTGTAGTTAATGGTTTATGTTATGTTAACAAGATTTATACAGTGAACAGCTACTCAAAGAGTGTCCAGCACAGCAATAATTTTCCTATTAAGACTGTTGGAAAAGCCATGTTTTTAGTTTTTTCTTAAACAAGGAGATATCAGTTGTAGATCATAGCTCCAGAGAGAGTTTATTGCATGTGACAGGCCCAAGATAAAAGAAAGATCTGCCGCCTGTTCTTTCCCAATGAATATTAATCTAGCCAGTTGCTTGGAGAAGGAACAAAGTTTTCTGGAAGGACTATAGTCATGAATCCGTTCTCTCAAATACACGACTCCAGAAGCATGCAGGGCTTTGTGAACGAGGACCAGCGAGTTGAAAATAATCCTTTTTTTAACGGGAAGCCAGTGGGGAGCTTTCAGATGAGGGGATATATGTGTTCTTGGGTGGAAATTAACGAGAATGCAGGCTGCCGAATTCTGCACCACCTGAAGCCTACCTAGAAGATACTCTGGGAGACCTAATTAGAGAGCATTCTCATAGTCCAATTTGATGGTTATTAATACTTGTATCGCTGTTTTTTTGGTGTCTTCTGACAGAAGGGGCAGAAATCTTTTCTGTAGCAGCCCTAAACAGGACCCTGGCAGAGCCTGAATCTGTGGTTGGAAAGAGAGGGCACAATCAAACTTGATACCTAAATTCTTTACAGTCCCCTGTTGGGGGCCAGGCAGGGGAGCATACTTCGGCCAGAAGGACACCCATAGATCTGGCGGTGTTGGACCAAAGAACACAATCTCCATTTATCTGGAGGACATTTTAATTGGTTGAATGCCAACCAATGAAACACATTAGAGAGGCAATTTGTAAGGACTTGCCTAGCAAGCTCTTCTCCCTTCCCACAGGAGAAGAGAAGCTGGGTGTCATCAGCATAGGATATTACCTAAGTTCCTAGGGACTCCGCTAACACAGCTGAGGGTGTGAGATATTCACTGAACATAGTAGGGCTGAGTGCTGAGCCCTGAGGCACTCCAACTGTCAGCTCAGGATAAATGGATTCCTAAATAACAATGAATACAAGTAAGTGTAAGAGTAAGTCTATAATGAGTGCGATAAGTCTTTTGGTAAATGGGTGACTACGTTTTTGAGTCTAGAACTATACGGTTCATTGGGAAGGTGAGCACTGGCATCATGATGCATTTGGCCAACAATGATGAAAATGCTTACGTTGTGTTTTGTCATCCGTAAATTCAATGAAAATGAATGAATGAGGACATATGAAAAGGGCACTAGATGAAAAATGCCACTAGAACCTAGCATGCAAACTTACTGCAGTGAGAGCGAGAAAAAGTGAACTTTAAGAATTGAAGCGCTTTAGAAGGGCATGAAGTTTTAAAATGTTTTCAACGTATAGTGCTGACAGCAGCTGGGTCAACTGGTTGGAATGCAAATCAAACGTACCTTCCATCACCCAATATCTCAGTGTCATATTGCAGATGTTATCAGAGATCTAGTTGATGATGCAAACTTTGCAGATAGAATCATTTTGATAAACAAACTAAGACGGGTAATTTCTTAAAGTAGATGAATAAAAGATTGCTAGACATACAGAGAAACAGGCAAACAGATAGATAGATAGATAGATATAGGCCGAGCAGTTAGGCTTATCAGTGGGTAATGCTAAGCATTTGTCGTATTCACAGAGGCAATAAGTGAGACATACACTCAAAGATTAAATGAAGACCAATTCACAATAATAACTCATATTTAATATAATTTTTCAGGTCAGTCAGCGTCCAATGCATGTCATCATTCATTACCTGTTCCTTCTCATCTTCAGTTAATGACTCATGCCTCGATTAGGTGTCTCAAAACAATCGTTTGGGAGCTACAAGTAGCTCCCAGACACCTTTAGAGTAGCTCACAGCTTTCAGCTTTTTTCAATAGAGCTCAAGGCCATATTTTCATTTCAAAGTTAAGGGAAGGCTCTGTTCATGTGACATCAGAATCATCAGGCTGCAGAGAGCAGGGCCTGGCTATGAGCTGCACTCAGTCAGATTTGTGAGCCAGGCTGAGGCTGAGTCACAGACATGCACAACTGAAGTACTGAGGTATTTGATTCTTAGAACAAATTCCTTGTCAACTCAAAATTGGAGTTGTGAACAACATGATGCTTCTGAATGCCTTCAAATAGAAGAAAAATGAAATGGAGAGTTACCTTACTTATTGAGTTAACACTTCATTTCTAATTGCTTCCATTTCAAAGTGTTGCATTTAGAAACAGCATGCCCCTTACACCCAGTGGGCAGTTTACACTGGCTATAAGTATAGTGATAAAATACTGCCCTTTTTTTTTACATAAGAGAAGTTAAATCACAAAAAATGTTCCATGATATGAAGTGTTTGGTAGAATATTTATCTGCACTTTTAATTTCTCCCAAAAAAAAGACATACAATGGTATGTTTGTGTCATTTGTGTAATGGTGCCACTTATGGCAAAAGGTATGTCCTGTGCTGCAACTACATATGACACAGGCTCTCTGTCACCCATACATATATATCCCCTTCATACGCACACATCTTTGTATGTCCCCAAAGACCATGCTCTCACTTACATACATGGCAGCCCTTTCATAGTGCCCTTAGTCATAGTATTTAGTTCAAACCATAGTATCTGACTCTATGGACATTAGGCTTCAAGTCAATGTAGCTGGGCCTTGAGGTGTCTGGTTACAAGGCGCAATGTATTTAGCCTTCAGTATTTCACAATGATATTCACTGATGAGAAGTAGCATTCATTACAGAAAATGTTGGAGCCCCCTGGCCTAGATGATGTCACTGGCTTGGATTATTGCATTTAGGAAGTGACAAGGTAAAAGGGTAGTCAACAGGTTACAACAAATGTATTATTTATTTAGTTTTACTTTGGCAGAATTAAAAAAATATATTGTGTAGTTACTTTTGACTAATGCTTGTGATTGATGTAGTAAAATTGTGTTACATCAATGCAGACAAACAAGTCACAAACAATTATTATTTTTCTTTAATTTCTTGTATCCATACAGGTCAACACCCATCAGAAAAAAAAAATATTTAGAGGGCCATCGCCAAGAAGATGTGGACCCAGGATGTCTACAAGTGGTGCAGAATTAATTGTTGGAAGAGGAAGGAGGACCTACGATTCTGGACCAAGAAGTCATCAGAAGTCCAGCTGGGCAAGTCCTTCCAATGTGGGAAGCAAGTGTGGCCCACACTGACCCCCCCCCCCTAATGGCCTGCACACTTGTGGTGGCCTATCCGGAGCTTGATGGTCAGTTGAGAGCCCAACAGCAGCATCAAGGGGGTAAGTTCTAGTTTGAGTTTGAGTTTAATATGTTAAATAACTAACTTTTTTTTACAGCAACTAATTTTGCCATCAACATTAAGGTTGGCACATATCCAGTGCACAAGCAGAGTTCTTGAAAGTGTACGTTTTGCACAAGGTGTATGATGATGTGTTGTGTATATGAATTTGTGGAAAAGGATACCACCTGATTCCTGTTCACTACCAAAGGACTGATTTGAGCAGACACATGTCTGCCTAAACAACAAATATACATCAGGTTGATTTATGTTAGAAGGGACAGTTGAACCAAACAGGCCACTAGTTTTTATTGTGTCAGGTGTGCGCATCCTTCACTATTGTGAATGATAAAAGGTTAGCCCGATTACAGGTGACACAGCATAAAATGCACTTATGATACAGTGGATGTTCCAAAGGTCACATTGGTAAGTTGGTTATATACACAAACAAAAGTGAGCTAGTGAGTCAAAATGTCTAGTAACATCAGAATAAATGGCTACATTTTAGATTCAAAACATATATCAAATGTGTTTTGATTGCAAAAAATACTATTTCATTCATGTTAAACATGACGGATTTGCATGATTTCTTACTCCTTCACAAATGCAAATATAAGCCAGACGTTTTTTTGGGAAAATAATTTTGATAGGCATACATTTGTTGGAAAAACACAGACAGGAATGTGTACACATTGGTGACAGAGTAGCACCTACCCAAAAACATTTTTCAATGTCCTTTGTTATGTCCAGATGATAAATCAATGATGGAGGAAAATAGGATACTTAAAGGGACTTTTGCAGATGGAATGTTACATCACATATATTTTGGAGTGTCCCATCTGGAAAACTCCAAATCAAGCCCAACTTATGACTCATTAGGAAAATGTGGAAATGCATCAAGTTGTAATCTGCTGCATATTGTAAATTGTATGTGAATCTTTGATGTAAAAATTATATATGAGTCCGTGTATGTAATATTTACTGTGATGTTGTACCAATGTTTGCCTAAAGTGAAAGGCAGCATATTTTGTACAACATTTTCACAATGGTAAAAATTCATGAAATGACTTGAGATATTTAGCTGTCAAATGTGAAACTGTTTTTGCTCTCTACTAAAGAGGATTACAAAATGTATCAAACCCTATGTATTTACTTATGCCGACAAAGTCATTTGTCAATCCACAAAAAACATATTTCGTAATTTCTTCTATAGCATAGGTATATAGATAATGCGTGATACATTGATGAGCTGCTTCAGTACTGAATCCATATGATATTTTTTACATTTGAAATATACGATAGTTACTGGAAGTAAGTATTACGATTGTGAAATGCCCAAACAAAAGAAACAGGCTTTCAGTTTATGAAAATATGGACACAACATTGCAGTATTTGTTGACACACATTGATTCATATTTTTACATGTTGTTAATGAAAATAATCCAGCTTTTTTGTGCTTGTACACACACTGTACAAAGGCATTTTTGGTTTATATTCTTTTTGGTGACATAAGTTCACTATTTTAAACAACAAAGCCCAACCATTCAGAGGTGTTAAACAGTTCCTGTAGAGAATTAAAATTGGATCAGAGGCAAGATCATAAATTATATAGGAGCTATAATGAGAAATTACAAAACTGTGACCAAATAGTTTCTGAAGATGTGTCCTACATGCATCATATATTCATAATAACGAACCAAGGTTTGAGATACTTGAAGCAGGTCAAATCTGAAAACTTGGAAAATGTTTTGAGATCCCAGTTCATGATCAGTTTTATTTACAAAGATACAATAAACTATTGTATATGTCTTTTTAGCATCAGCACAAGTAGGTGAAAGAGAAATTAGCCACATAGGCGGGGAAGTAGCTGGCCACTATGTTTCAGCTGATGAGACCATGGACACCAATGGACATAGTGGCATGGAGGGTAAGGCGACTTGCACGGAGGCCATCAGCTCTACATCATTTTCGGAGGCCTCCACAAGGGACCAGGCCCTAGTGGTGGCGGACCCTACAGCAACTGTTCCACCTGCATCCTTTTCCACCACCCAGTGAGCATCTCCACCTTCCCTCTTGCTCCCCCACAGTTGGCCGAACCTGTCCCCCTAAAAAGGCTGGGGTCTCTTTCACTTCAGGCACCTTACCCCCTGCCCCCCAGAGGCACTGAGTGAGGAGGCTAAAGACCTCCTATTCAGCATCTCTCTAGGCCAGATTGCACTCTTGAATGCCACCCAGTGCCTTTCTTGCCATATGCAACAAATGGTAGCATATCTGGAAGGCATTCATAGCGCTATGTGTGGCCTGCAGCGATCATTTATAGGACTAGCCTCCTCACTGACCACAGCCTCCCAAGCAGCCCAACCTTGTGCCCCAACTCAGGCCCCTTCCCCATTCCAATTCCCACTTCCCAGCCCTGTCCCAAGCACACACACTCCTTTGCATGCACCCACTCCAACAGACAAAAGCAGCACACCCACACATAAACACAAACACAGCAAGAAACACAAGCGCACACCCAAACAACATAGAGACACCGCCCCCACCATCACACCCACAAACACCAAACCCACCACCACAGCAACCACCACCACAACCTCCACCACACCCACAGCCCCACAGCAACCACCACACCCACACCCACACCCACCACCACACCCACCATCAGCAACCCCACACCCACCACAACCACCAGTACCCCCACATCCACCAGCACCCCACAACCACCAGCACAACCACCAGCACACCTACATGCACCAGCACACCCACAACCAACAGCATACTCCCAACCACCACCCCAAAACCTACACCCACACCCACAACCACACCAACCACCTCAACAGCACACTCATCTAAACAAACACACTCACACAAAAACACACTTACACCCAAAACAACAGCAACCAAAACCAACAGAGCACACTTACCCGAATACCACACATCTGCCAAAAAAAATACACCCAAATGTACAAAACCTACACTACACTCAAAAGCAACTGCGCAACTGACAGACACACGCACATCACACACTCCAGCTCCCTCTACCTCCAAAACCCAGTCCTTTCCCACCCCTCCTACCCTTTATCCTAGTTATGCTCTGATCTTCACCCCTACCAAACACAAAACCACCCCTCCCAAATACAAACCCACCCCTCCAAAACTGAAAATCCACCCCTCCCAAATCCACCCCTACCACCCCTCCCAAACCATGAAGATCCTTGAGGTGCCTTTCCTGTCCCAATAGATGCCCCTTCCTGAGGAGGTACCCCTTTGGCAGTCTATTTAGGAGGTAAGTATGGAGCAACACTCCAACATCTTTGGGACATTTTGTTCTTTTGATTTTTTAAGTTTGAAAATAAAATATATCTTGATTTGAGAGAAGTGTCTCATTTATTAATAAAAATATTCTAATTTCGCCAAGTTTGCCCTGAGAATATTTTTCATTTACTATTTTTTGATTCCTAGAACTGATAATGATTAAAATGTGATTTACATATTTTAACTTCAAATTGTGACAGAAAATGCAACAGTTTTTTAAATTGTCTAATTTGTAAACCCATTCACTAGTAATAAAAGTAGATGAGGGATATTTAAATTTCGATAAACTTATTCATCAGTATTGACACTTACACCAACAAATGGATTAGTCATATTTTTATTTTAAGTGTTAATACAGATGTGTGTATTTGTACTTTATAAGTGATGAAGATAAACACATATGCATTGCATCTTAAAATGATGATGTAACAAATAACATTTAATTAAATTTAGAAAATGCACTAGACAAGGGAAATGTTACATGAATAAATATATTATTTGTTAAAACTTTGGAACTGACATTGCTTTTACAGTTATCTTAAAACAAACATTTCACGTTGTCAAGTGCAATTTCTACATTATATTACATTGCAATTATCCCAATAATGTTTAATACATATGTTTATGATTCTATAGTTTCTGAAAATTAAGTCAGCACACCTGTATGATCAGTTATTGGTTTTTGGATTGTTGTCCATTTTTGTGTAAGTGTCCATTGTCATCAAGGCAACTTACACCAACATTAAAATTACAATAAAATTATACGGCAACATTACACATGTATGCATTACACATTGGTATGTTTTGCCTGTAAGAGAGATTTCAACACGCACAAGTCCTGTTCGAATGTAAACTGACAACTCAAAAGGTGACAGGGTATAAGAGAATCTTACCTTCGATTCCCGTGACGATGGTGTGGCCTTGCTTTATGGTGAAGTAACAGCAGCAAAAGCAGGACTTGTATGATCGGATACATGATGGTGAAGGTAGTGTGAAACAGAAAAAAAGATTAGTTTAGGCTTTATATCCATTTTAGTCTGCTAACACAGGTGTGGAGGTTTACCTGCCACAGTCACATCAGCAAGAAGACATATTGTGATTGACCCTGGGAACAAACTGTCTGTACTCCCTCCGACATCCGCTTTTGCCTGTGGTGCCATTGACACAGGTGAACATGCCTGGCAGAGTCAGCAGTACTCCGACAGCCTTTCGTCCATGGACTTCCAGCATCTCAATAGAGCCAGCAGACAGCCTATAGGCCAATGGGGATTCTGACTGAAAAGCAACTGTGAAACCATTATCGCCAAGATCTAAATCAGGCCCGAAGTCTTTTGCCATATTAACAGCAAAGTTTTCAAGCACAGGATTAGTTAGTGCCATCCATTCAGAGCTCAAAAATAACAAAAGCTTTTTTCCGCTCCTGGCATAATATTACAGCTTTGGATTGGTAAAATACCATCCAAGCCAACCAGGAATAATTCTCTTGTTATTCGCTCTTCAGGAGAAATAAAGTTGTCCAGGCACAACAGAGCACCCATTATACGTCAAAACAATGCCCTTTCAAGCTTAGAGTGCCCCAAAAATTATGCAAAAAAGTAAGCAAGGAACTCTAGGTAGTTCCCAAGTTTAGCAGGAGATCAGCTCCTACAAAGAACACTCTACAACACCAGCGACACTCTGGATCTGCTCACTTCAAATGTTTGTTTTTCTAGGAAAGTCTTTTAGGCATAGGATTAGCACAGCAACATCCATATAGAGCTAGATAGTGAGAAAACATTTTGATCCTGAGCTCTTCCTCCATTCATCCACATCCTGCCAAAAGGATGTTTTATACCATTGACTGACAGCTGCCACTGACCTTGCTGAGCCTCTCTGGTGATTGGTCCCTGGAAAAGCGAGACACCATTGCCCCCGGAGAAAGCCAGCATGAACATTCTTACCAAGTCAAGGTAGCGTATGGGTGTTGTGAGTCCTGGGATGTAGGGAACAGTGATTTGGTGCTGATGCAGTTTGTGGATGCCTTCTGAGGATTGTGGGGGGGGGTCCTGCCCAGGGAGAGGCAACTTGGCTCCTGTGAGCCACTCTCCAGGCAGCTGTGGCAGAAGTCAGCCTGTGTGGCACAAGCAAGATATTCAGCTCCCTCAGCCTACTGAGGCACTCCCTCTCAGTTGAGCCTGTGCCCCAGGTGAGTGGTGGGAGTGGCCCATCCATTTGACCTCCCTCTCTTCTTCCCCCTGTGGGGCAGTGCTAGAGGAGCAGACCTAGGGGAAGATACATGTGAATTGGGAGACCTGATTTTTGGACCAGGCGGAGTTGCCTGTGGCCCCTACCCCTGGTTCACTGACCAGTGGAGCTGACAAAGCACCAATGGCTTACTGGGCACTCAACAAGGGAGGGGTCCCTTTGCCCTTGTCCCCATACCCAGGCCTAAGCATGCCTTGGCCAGTGCCCTCCTTGCTCATGCTGCCTAATCTCGAAATACCCAGGCAAGCAGGCCAGACTGGATTTCGGGCTGCTGTCTGGTAGGCCCCCCTTAAAGAAGTACCCTCAAACTTTTTCCTATAGGTACTATCAGTCCAGATCCCACACACAACTGGCCCTTGAGAGGCTTAGTCAAGTCATGCAAGTCCACCAGGAGCCTCCTATCGTGTGCCTCTTGTGGTGAGTTACACCTGCCGATCCAAGCAGCCCGACAGTGCCAACCTGGGATATCTGACCTGACAGGACATGGATGCACTCTCTGTCAGGTGACGCCAACCATCAAGTTGCAGTGAGCTCGTGGCTCATCTTCCACATCCTGACCTTCAAGATTGCTTAAGTAAAGGACAAAGGATCAAACACCCAGGACCAAACCAAGATGGAAAATTCATGATCCAAACATGGGGTGAAGCCGTACTCCCAGTAGATGCCTCCCCACCTCGACAATCTATCACATCTAGCAAACTGGGTCCCATCCAACAGGCAATTAAGACCTCCCATGAGACAGTCAATAGAAAAATAGGGGAGGTGAGAGTCGACATCTCCCCACTTCACCAAGACCTCCACAATGGTTTCAGCAGAGTCTGTGAGTCAGAATGTTGAGTCTCTACTTTGGAAGATGACGTTGCCACACTCAAGAAGAACATATCCAATCTCTTCTCTGTGACAGTGGCCCTAGGAGACTGGGCAGAAGATAACTAAAATAGATCAAGGCAGAACTACCTCAGATTTGCAGGTTTCCCAGAAGATGTCGAAAACAATCAACCAGAGGAATTTTTGGAAAACTGACTCACATCTTGGATGCCAAAAGGAAAGTCCTCTTCCCGGTTTGCGGTTGAGCAAGCCCATCAATCTGTGGCCAAACTCCCACCTCCAAGTGCCCTTCTGCAGCCGGTGATAGCTTGAATACTCAACTAACAAGACAGGGACATGATCCCCTGAGAAGCGCAACAGATGGCGAATTTAATATTTAATTTCACCCCATCAGGATTTTCCCAGACTACACAAGGGCAGTTCAACAGTGACCTAAATCCTTTGACAAAGTCAAACATAAACTCACAGCCCTGAACTTAAAATATATGCTCTTATTCCCAGCCAGAGTTAAAGTGATCCATAACTCAAAATCCCCTTTTTTAAAATTGTGGAGGAGATCCTGGAATGGGTGAATGAAAGACAAAACCAGCTCTCAAATGCAACGCTGCCCTAGACTGGAGCACTCCCAATCTATGAATCTGAGAAATTTTGGGCAAACTGCAGCCTATCTCATGGAGATGAACAAGGTCCCGGCTGGAGTAGAGGTGAAATCGGTATCCCTCAGACTCCTTTGAAGCTGGAAGGGCCCATTCCTGGAGGGTGGGGAGAGTCCAGAGCCTGTGCAAACCTAACCCATTTTCATGCAAACTGGTGACTTTGGAGTGAGATGCTCACCTTGAGGACAATGGTTCAAGCCCTATGGTCTCTTGGGAAGAGGGCAGGCTGCACTGATATCCAACATTAACACTGATGTTTTGGGGTCCATGAGCCCACACATACCATAGGGCATTCAGCCTAAACTACATCCTGACAGAATATCCTACAGAGGAGGTCCTTTTCCAATGCCCTACATAAGTTGATACAAGGTTTGTTTTACGAGGTGTTACAGGGCAACAGATGCTTCCAGAGTAGAAGTATGGGATGAGGGGAGATAGGAGATGGTTAGTTCCATAGGTTACTGATTTTGTTCTGTGCATGTGCAAAATACACTAGGTATCTTTTCTCTAAGGCTCACAGTCTCAGATACTCAGTGCAAGCCCTCATTCCTCTTAGATTCATCACTCTGGGCATCTAAACCAATAGCCCTCACAACCATCAAATTTCTTGACCCTCATTATGGTCCTTAAGATTATGTCTTGGAATGTTAATGGCTTACTGGACCGAATCAAAAGGATGATTGTCCTCTGCACTACCATGCGATTCTTGCCAGCAATCCTAATCCTACACAAGACCTGCTTATTGGGAAAATATTGCCCCTTCTTGAGGTGCTTTGGCTATGATAGAGTATTCAATATGGGGTTTATAAAGCACTGTAGAGGGGTGGCGATCCTATCACATAGAAACTTCCCTCCAGTGGTGATGTTCGCTACCTCTTACCATCGGTGACGCTTCTTGGGTGTAGATGGTCTTCTTGAAGGGGAAAAATAATATTTCCTGAGTGTCTACATGCCACCCCAACTACCCACTCCCACCCTGGAGATGATTAAGACAACTGTTTTGAACTTTCCACATGGGACTATTATAATAGAGGAGACTTTAATGCCTCACTCAATCCAGATATTGACTCATTGGGCCTTCCAAAACAGGCTGACTGGCATGAGTCACGCAACTTGTAAGTTGGCTGGGGTTATGTGACACCTGGAGGGAATGGTACCCATTCGAGAGAGTTTACACCCACACCTCAGCAGCCCAAAAAACACTTTCCCACATATATCACTTTCAGCGACAGATGTCCTCCACCTAACAGACACTGCATTTCTCCTCAGGGGAATCTCAGATCACTTGCCTATCACAGCCCATTTAGGGGAAGCAGTCATTGCCAAATGCCCTGTTTGGCGCCTTAACACATTGTGCCTTGTGAATAGTCAATGCTATCAATACTTGTCGACTGAAAATCAGGCTTATATTGGTATAAATGAAGGTATGGTGACCTCTATGGGCACATTGTGGTCAGCGGGCAAGGCCACCTTGAGGGGGTTGGTGGTGAAGAGCTATCTTAGATGTATGGAAAAGGATAGGCTCCTCCAAAGTAACCACTCTGGATACCCAGATTCTTCACTTGGAAAGACGGTTCCTGGGAGTGAAACTAGAGGTCCTTGATCCAGCGCTAACAATAAAAATTCTTCTCCTATATGCTTCGGTCATCCAGGTGCAACTATCCCTCCAACACACAAACTATATCCATATGACGGTGGGGCCCATAACACCGCATATACATTTACTTACTCATTTATTCCCTGGATTACCTCCGTCCTTAACCTAGGAGAAAAAACAGTAAAACAATTCGCTGGAAGGGGACGGGATACCTCTTTTTAACATGACATAATGTTTCTCATTTGCTTTTAAGGTATTCCGCTCATTGGTCGATGGACCAACTAGTAGGAATCAGTTGATGGTGATTAAGACCGGCTCAATCACAATAAACTCTTTAACATTTTACCTTAATTATTGAGCTAAAGAATCACTGAGTCATTTGTTTAAAGAATAATAAAGTTTATATAAAGTTTCGAAGCAAGAAATAAGTTTAAGCTTATTATTCAGATTATTACATTTATCATCATTATAAGAATAAATTGAAATTGCAATGCATACCTATTAGACGGAAAAATAAGGTTGTCACAGCAAGAACTCCAAAAGATCAATCTATCTGTCTTGGAAAATCTAATAGTTCTAAATGAAAAATCTATCAGGAGTAAAAAGGTTCTCCAAAAGCAGCATCTTATACTCAACTAAAAATATAAAATAGCAGCAGCAGCATCAGCTCGTCAGCATCAGCAACCGCAACTTCACCCATCTACAGCATCTCCGTCAACAGCAACTTCTCTACAGCATTCCACTCTCTCCAACATCATCTAACCCCTCCCCACCAAGAGTAGGTCTTCTTATACCCTAATTCTAGCTTACTAAATAAAAATGTTGCATCTTTATGGCGTGATTCTCTCTCATTGGTTCATTCAAGTCCATATACATTTTTATCAAACTTCCTTGTCTTAACCAGTTCTTTGTGGAATGTCCATGCTTGCATCGTTTCCCACAGTTCATGACATTACTCATCAGTTTCGATCAGTTCAATTTGTATCTTTTTCTGATACTTTTAGGTTCAACAGTTCCGTCCATTTATTCAGTTTGACTTCTCATGCTTCTTGCTGATCATCTTGGCACACATTTGCTCAGTAAGGTCACAATAGCCTTGACCATACTTCCATCTTAGGCTCTCAGCACGAACACGTGGTCATTCTTTTTCACAGCCTTTCTCCTTTTTCCCCACGGCTTCTTGCACATGCGTACTCTAGCTTATGGCGGCCATTTTATATCGCTGCTCAACAGGCCTAAGCGCACTATTTTCAAAGATAAACAAAATATTGTTAAAATAAAGAATATAAACCCTTTTGTTTCCCTCACGTCTTTCTACGTACCCCAATTAGGTATTACCTAGCAGAAAGCAACATATAAAGCCGTCCCTTACTTACCATCGCTTTATTTTGCCACCACACGTTTCATTTTTAAAGCACAAATCATGCGTTTATTATTTTATTAGTACGCAAATATTACGTTTATGTTAGACACGTCAACAATTATAAGTAGATTAATTTGCACACAAAAATAGCGTGTTACCTTTAACCCTTTACATGTAACATACATTGTTGGTTATTTACTTAAACGAACATGTTTATTAATTATTTTACGAAAATTATTAGGAGGTTAACATTTTTTCATTTATCCTGCTCCATCAACTCCCCCTTTGGTGATTTTTAATATCACCACAAAACCCATGTTACACAATTCTATCAGATAGCATATTTCTTTTATCCGTTTGCTTTTGTTAGTTTACACAACTGTATCCCTTTCAACTTGTCTCTTGGTCTTCTTGTACATGTTCTCTTTTATCTCTTCTAGCTCTATTTCACCCATTTCTCTCTCTCTCTCCTTGTTTATCATGTTTTCCTTTTCTATTTTATTCTGTCTTCTTCTTTTCTATATACATCTAATTACAAGCTTCAGCACCAAAATGATTATGATTATCATGGTTGCTATTATTATAACTTTCCCTATTATTAATCCACTCATTCTTGTTAACCAATTTATTACTGAAGAAAACCCTTTACCAAGTTTTCCAAATACACTTTCAACCTCCAGTGGAACAAGTTCTTTGTGCAAATTTGTAATATTCTTTATATACTTTTGTATATTTTCACTTTTATCTGGAATGTAAGTGCAACAATGTTGAACTTTCAGCATTCCACAGACTCCACCCTCCTTTGCCAAAAGAATGTCAAGGGCAAGTCGATTTTGCATCACCATAGCTCTCATGGCAACCATCTCGGTATTTACCATCAAGAACCCTCCAGCAGTATCTGTAGATAAACGATCTACCACTGTGGATAATTTCCGAATTCTAAATGCATTCAAAGATATTCCCACTGCTGGTATCAATGCACCAAAAATATCACCTACTATTTCTGAAAAACTTTCCCTTTTTCTACGTGTAAAGGTATTTATCATTTTGTGTGTTCCTTTTTCTTTTCTATCCATATGAAAAATCTTTGGAAAGACCAGGCCTAAATAACATGACCCATACCAATGGTCCGGCAACCTGTAATAAGCCCTATTACCGCAAACATAATAGATCCCTGGAAATATTGGATCTTTTCCCCCTTTGAATCCCCATCCGCCTAAAATTTGATAATTGTCATGGCAAATACTGGAACCCACAAAATAATTGTCATATCTTGTTTTATTTCTTCTAATGCACAACCTTCCCTGTTGGGGCCAATCCAGAGTCATAGCTGCATTTGTCTTTTTCTTGTCATGATTGTCTTCCTCAAACGCCCAAAGAGGTGTTTTTGTCTCTTCTATCACTTTTCTTTGAAATTTCACTCTTCTTTCTTCAACCATCTCTAAAAATACTTTTTCTTCCTTCGTTAACTCACAGGTAAGGTTGTTTTTAACTATATTATCTAATGTTAAAATCTTATCTTCTATAAAATATTCACCAAACGTTTTTCCCTCTTTTATTTTGTTTAGCTCGGGAATTACAGAAACTTTCGCAAAAATCTTATCTATGTCAGTGTAATAATATTCTAATCTACCTGTTTTATAAAATAAACTTGCTAAAACACTACATGTTATTCCATACGTCAAAGGAAGGTGATGATAAGTCACACCCTCTGCTACAGACACAGGCAATTGCATACAAACATAGCAATCTCTTACATCCATTGTTTCTACATACTCATATAATAATTTAGTAAAAACATTGGGGCATATTAGCAAGACCCACGTTAAAATTATCGCCGTTTTAGCGGGAGGAAACTGCCGCTAAAACGGCGATAATGGGCTTGCTAATATGCGTTATGGAATTCCAATAGAAGCACAGGTTAGATGTCCTGCACATCTAACCTGGGCTTCTATTGAATTTTATAACGCATATTAGCAAGTCCATTATCGCCGTTTTAGCGGCAGTTTCCTGCCGCTAAAACGGCGATAATTTTAACGTGGGTCTTGCTAATATGCCCCATTCTTTGAAAAATCTGTTATTGATTTGTCCTTATGTAATTCTGCACTACTTTTTAATTTAACTGTTTCTTGAGTGTTAGCTCCTTTTTCTTTCTCTGTGTGATTAGACGTTTCTACTACAGCTAAACTAATTGGAATAGTGATTGCTAAAACCACGCATACTGTCATTAATAATCCTGTACAAAAGAAGCACATCTTACACCATCTACTTAAAAACTCACATCTACATTTTCTATCTCTAGTATCCTCCATTTTGTTTTATAATCTTATTAATTTATTTTCAAGAAAATTGTGTCACTACACCTCAAAAATGACTTATTAGTCACTCTGCACTCCAATGTTTTTGTCTCTGCTTGGTACTTTCTTTTAATTCTTTTCAGAATTCTTTCTTTGTCAAATCCAGTATTTTGTCAAATCCGGTAGAAATTCGTCAGATCCAGTGTTTTGTCAAGTCCGGTAGAAATTGTTTAAATTTCTTCAAGTTTGTTGCACTTCACCTTCACCCATTAGGTTTCTTTGTTCGGGGTTCTCGTGAGTGTTCTTTTCTTCTTTGTTATCCGTTAAAGCAAGGTACAACCATTCAGGCGATCTATACTTCGGATTTACCTTCTTTACTCTTTTCGTTTTCTGCAAGTGTTTTCCACCTTGTTTTTCTTGCTCTTTCTGGCTTGTTATTTCATTCACTTGTTCAGCACTTTTTCCATCTAACCTTATGATCCTGTATCTTAATTTTCTTACTTCGTTGGGCCAATTGTCTCCTTTTCTTGGCCGTTTTGCCTCACTTTCTTTTTCCTCTCTTTCTGTTTTCCAATTCCTTTTTCTTGACTCTAGTTTTTGGTTTCTTTCTTCTCCACTTTCTTCAGACTCTGTTTCAGTTTTTTCTTTATTGTCTCTTATTTTGAATCTTATAATTTCATTTTCTTCCTCTACTTGTGGTTCTTTTCTTATCTTCCTTCGTTCACCTATTTCTGTCCCTCCTCGAGGTTCTTCCGAATTTGTATCAATCTCTCTATCTGCTTCTAAATTTCCCTGTTCTTTTGTTTGGCTATCTGTCCCTATTGCTCCTCGGGGATCTTCTGATTTTTCTAACTTTCTGTTTGCTACTCTCCCTTCTTCATCTATTAATATTATCTCCGAAGGATTTTTACCACAACTTGTACTTGGTTGCTCACTGTTACTGTCTTCGTGTTCAGTTTCTTCTCTTATGCTTTCAAATTTCCAATTTCTTTTTAGAATTTCCTCACAATCCGAATGATCTGTATCAGATTCTGAACTGGTATCTGATATTTCCAGATGTCGACTCACATATCGATCTTCAAGTTCTGGAACTTCAACTATTTCCTCTACTTCTTCTGTCGTTGCACTTGTAGTTGGGTCTTCCAGATTTCGACTTACAGGTCGATCTTCAGATTCTGGCACCCTGTTCGTTTCTTCTTCTGCTTCTGATGCTGAACTGTTATCCAATACTTCCAGATGTCGACTCACATGTCGATCTTCAGGTTCTGGAACTCTGATGGTGTGACTGGCATGCACCCAGTGTTTCACTCCTGCACATTTGACTGCAGTGGTTGTCACCAGGATCACTTGTCGTGGTTCGTCCCAGCGAGGAACCAAACAGTTTCTTCTCCTGTGGACTTTTATGCGGACCCAATCTCCTGGATTCAAGTCGTGAGCTGCTTTTCTTTCAAGAGTGGTCGCATCCGGTCCAACCTGATGAAACACAGAACGCACCACATCAGCCAATCCTTTGCAATAATCCAGCACCAGATCATCAGTTATAGTCAGTAGTTTGTTGACAGGTACATGTGCTTGTCTCATTGCTCGTCCCATAATTATCTCATGGGGACTGAGTCCAGTTTTCCTTTCCGGAATACTTCTTATTGTCATTAAAACTAATGGCAAGGCATCTGGCCATTTGAGTCCTGTGGCTTGACACAATTTCCTAACCTGTTCTTAATTGTTCCATTCACTTGCTCTACTATTCCAGAAGCCTCTGGTCTGTATGCACAATGCAGTTTCTGTTTCATACTAAGTGCTTCACAAATTAGTTTAATTAATTCATTTTGGAAATGTGTTCCTCTATCTGTTTCAATCGTGACTGGAAAACCATACCTCGGAATGAATTCTCGCAGCATAAGTTTTGCTACCGTGATTCCATCATTCCTTCTGGTTGGGTATGCTTCCACCCAAGGGGAAAACAAACAGACGACTACTAGGACATACCTTAGTCTGTTGCTCGGGGGCATTTCGATAAAATCCATTTGCATTCTAGTGAACGGACCTCCTTCTCGTCCTATTGTTCCTAGACTCACTACTGTCTTCCTTCCTGGATTTAACTGTTGACAAATAAGACATCTTTGACAAAGACTCTCAGCTATGGCTCTGAATTTTGGATTATACCATGTTTGTCTAAAAAGTCTGATCATTGAATCTCTCCCAATATGGGCTTGTCCATGGTACATCCGTGCCATGTCAGAAATCATACTATCAGGCATAACTGGTCTTTCATCTCTGTAAACCCAAACATCATTTTCCTCATGTTTTCTACATCCTGCTTTTATCCATGTATCTTTTTCCTCATCATCTGCTGCTTCCTGTAACTGTCTCACCTCATCCCATGTCTCAACAGGGTTAGTAAAAAGCAAAGGACAAGAAATATGCTCTCTCTCTCGGTTCCTGTTCAAAGAGACCACATTCTTTGCACAGTATTGTGCAATTTCATCAGCATACTTATTGCCGACAGTTATGTAGTCTTCCCCATTTTTATGTGCATTGCACTTCACAACAGCAATCTGTTTAGGCAGCTGTATCGCCTCAAGCAACTTTTTCACAAAATCTCCATTTCTAATTGGCGTTCCTGCAGACGTCAAGAAACCTCTTTGTGACCAAATCTGACCGAAGTCGTGCACAATTCCAAAACCGTATTGGCTATCTGTCACAATCGTAACCCGTACATTTCTTCCCAACTTGCAGGCTTGAATCAGAGCTACTAGTTCTGCGACTTGGGCAGACCGTATCCCTTTCAGACAAGATGCTTCCATTACAGTTGCTACTGTGCAAACCGCATACGCTGCACTTAGAACTCCATCATTTGTTCACAAACATGAGCCATCCACGAACAGAATATAATCTGATTCCTTTAAGGGCTCATCTCGTATGTCTGGTCTCGGTTTTGTACAATATTCAAGCACATTCAGACAATCGTGATCTACGTCATCCATTTCAATTACACTCTCTTCATCTGGCAATGATGTCGAAGGATTCACATTCATACATCTGTCAATGGTCACATTATCTGCACTCAAAATTACTTTTTCATACCTAGTCAGCCGACTATGTGTCATGTATTGGGTTTTCGTTCTTGTCAAGAGAATTTCCACAGAATGGGGAACATATACTCTCAGTGGATATCCCATCACTATGCCTTCACTCTGTTCCAGACTCACACAAGTAGCAGCAACTGCTTTCAAACATCCAGGCAACGCTTTCGCTACAGGGTCTAAAACAGCTGAAAAATATGCAATGGGTCTTTTCATGTTCCATGTCTCTGTACGAAGACTGAAAATGCACATCCATCTCTTTCACTGCAATACAACTCAAAATCTTTCTCATAGTCAGGCATTCCCAATGCTGGAGCTTCACACAATTTCTTTTTCAGCTCTCTGAATGCTTTCATTTCCTCATCATTCATTTCAAAAGGATCTTTAACATCCTTCTTTGTCAGTTTTTGCAACGGTTTAGCAATCAACGAAAAACCGCTTATCCATTGTCGACAATATCCAACCATTCCCAGAAACATTCTTACCTCTCTTTGCGTCATTGGAGGTCTCATTCCTTGAATCATCTTTATTCTTTCAGTCGTTACCTTTCGCACTCCTTTCTCAATTTTATGCCCTAAATATTGGACTTCTTGTTGACAAAACTGCAATTTTGATGGGGACACTTTATGTCCTCTTTTTGCTAAATGATTCAGCAAAGCAATTGTATCATTGACACATGCTTCCTTCATTTTTGATGCCACCAGTAGGTCATCAATATACTGAACCATCACTGACTTTTCTGGCATTTTTAAATCTTCCAAGGATTTCTTTAGAATCTGATTAAAGATTGAGGGGCTTTCTGTGTACCCTTGAGGAATTCGGCACCATGCCAAAATACGCTCTCCAAACCTGAAGGCAAATAATGGCTGGCTATCTGGATGCAATGGAATAGAGAAAAATGCATGACATAAATCAATTACTGTGTACCATTCTGCTTCACGTGGAATCTGGTATAGAATCACAGCAGGGTTCGGTACTATTGGGCAACAAGGTACTACAATTTTGTTTACCTTCCTCAAATCCTGTACAATCCTATATGTTCCGTTTGGCTTTTTCAGTCCCATTATTGGCGAATGACATGGACTGCTCATTATTTCTTTTAGAATCCCTTGTTCAATCATTTTATTTATTACTGGCGTTATTCCTTCAATTATTTCTGGTGTCAATTTATACTGGGGCGTATTTGGGTAACTCGTTCCCTCTTTTACGGTTATTTTAACGGGATCTACTTCTTTCATTAATCCTATATCTTCTCCTGTAAAGTCCCACACTTCTTCTTTCACTGTCTTTTTCAGTTCAATTGGGATTTTCTCTGCATCAAATACAGGAAACAAATCATTTACTTCTGGTTCTAAATTTACCATTGTCATTTTATACAGTACATCTTCATCTGGGGTCTGAAATGCAATTCCATCTGGAGTACAATAGATAGTGCAATTCATTTTGCACAATAGATCACGTCCTAATAGGTTCACAGGACTACAATCGCATACCACAAATCGGTGCATTTCACTAAATGGACCAATCTTTACCTCCACTAATTTAGTAAGAGGCGTCTTAATTTGCTGATTCGAAACTCCAACTACTTGGATATGTTCACCTGAGAGAGGAAGGTTTGGAATTTCCACTGACCTAACAGTAGAACGGGTAGCTCCAGTGTCCACAAGGAATGTTACATTTGCACCATTCACTTCTCCATCCACAAATGGACCAGACTGATCTACCTCTAGAGTTGCGCCAAGCACGCACTCTTCCCCTCTCCTAGGCACCGTCAGAAGCTTTCATCCGTTTCATCCTCATCCTGTCGTAACCAATATTGAGAAATGGCAGCTGCACGCGGCAACTGTGTTACCTGTTCTCCTCCGTAGAATCCTGTTTCTGCACTGTATTTCTGTTGGTTAACACTCTTGGGAAGTGGTGGTTGTGGCACCTGACTCTGTTGAGTAACTACCTCACTCTGCACCTGTGAATTTAATGATTGATTTTCCACATTAAGTTTTGGAGGAAATTTACACTCGTTTCTCCAATGCCCTAGCTTTCCGCAGTTGTGGCATGGCCACTTTATCTTTGCCTCATCTATGCTCATTTGTCCTTTTCCTTTACATATATTTGGTCGAGATCTAGCCTGTCCTGCTTCATTACCTGTATTACTCAATTGAGCTTCTTGTTTCTCTGCAACTTTCACCTGTGCCCACATGGCTTTTTCTTTCAATTTACGCTGTCTACTCTCAATATCATCACTGCAATACTTAGCATATCTCAAAACTTCATCTACTGTGCTATTCTGCCAACAAATCATATGCTGTTTAATCATCTCACTTATCTCTGGTTTCAACCCATATACAAATCTATATACAAAATGACTCATATCCTTCTCATTTAGTGTCTCATAACCACTATACTGTTTGAAAACTAACAACAGTCTTTCATAGTAAGCATGCACTGATTCTTTACTTTCCTGCGTGGTTCTGTCTATTTTTACCCAATCTGTTTCTTTAGGTGGAATCTTATTCTTCAAAAAGGTAATTACTTGATCGTACTTCCTCATCACTTCTGGTCCTGGCGCTCCAGTTTTAGCATCCCTTGGATATTCTACAGTTGGCCAATCAATAGTAATCTTACACTCTGTCCACAAATCAGCTGGTACTACTATATCAAACAATCCATCCAAGTCTATCCACAACACCTTTGAAACTTTAACAAATCTCTCCACTTGTCTGTACCATTCTACTGGCTTCTCTCTTAACTTGGGGAAGTCATTTGTAAATGACAGAATATCCTGTCTAGTCCATGGAACATGCACATAACTACCTCCTGGAGTTTCTCTCATCGGGTACTCCCTTACAATTGGTTCCTTATCTGTTACTGCAAAAGCCAAAGATGCTTTATCTGTTACTTTCTCATTCTTTTTCATCCATCTATTTCTCCATCTATCCACATCACCCCATTTTCTCAATAAAACAATTAATTCTTTTATTTGGGTCAATATTCCTGATGTGTTCAGATTCTCTATATCTTTCTCACAAAAATCTACTCTATATGGTTTCTGCAACGTTCTCACTTTTACAAATTCTACTCCTAGTTCAATCGCTGTCTCTTCTAATTTGTCATGTAAATTTCTAGCTCTCCATGTAATACTTTTGCACAAAAACATAATCTCGTCATCCTGATAACTTTTCAATTTTTCTGTACCAATCGTTCCTAAAATCAATTCTTCCATGTCTATTTTTAACCTAATTACATCTAATGGTTTTACTTCTGTTTCTTTCGTTTTTAGCGTTTTCATCCATTCATTTAACTCATCTGGAGTCGGACCTACAGGCGTACTATTTAATTCTATCCAATTGTTACTTCTTTCTGGTGTCCCTGATGCAGACTCCGTTACCATGGGTATTCTCCTGAACTCATTCTCCTTTATCGTCAAATTAGTAGGTGGGCTTGGTCTATAGGTACTAACCAAATGGTGTGCACCTTCATTGTCCAGTTCCATCCCTTCTCTTTGCAAATGTGAATTCATGGGAATCACTAAAGAACGTTCATCAATTTTCTGATTCTCAAAAATTGGCATTACTGGACCTATCGTCACTGGTACAGTTACAGCTTCCATATTCTTTGTCAATTCTCTTATTTTCTCAGTCAATTCTCTTGTGGTTTTTGCAAGTTCAGTTGCATTGTCACCTTCTATCTCTTCATTTTGTGAAGTTTTTAATTGATCTTGTGACCTATTTATCTCATCTCTTTGTTCGGGATTTTTATTCCTCCCAGTTTCCATTGGCGGTGCATTAGGTGTCACCACCGCAGAAGTCTGTTGGTATGGAGGTGGGTTTCTGTTTAAAATATCTTCCAGCAATTCGTCTTCCGTCTCACTACCACCATACCCATATTTTTCCATAACCACATGTTTCTTTTTCTCTGTACACTTTTTCTTTGCCTCTTCCTCAACTGTAAAAGCTGGAAACAAACCTCCTGTCATATTAGCACATCTCCAATGCTTTATTCTGTCCTCATGATTTACTCCCCATAACCTTCCAGGCACAAACTCATGATTTTTTAATCCTCTGAATCTCTCTCGTTCATACATCTCATCTTCCCATTCAGTTAAAGCTTCAAACTGTGTCGGTCTAGGTCTAGGTTCTAACATTGCCATCTTCTCTCTCAAATTCCGTAGTACAGCTACATTAAATGAACCATTCTCAGGGAAAGCCAATGCTCCATCATTCTTGGTATATTTTGTCCAATTTTCTAACCATATGCATGTATGATATCCATATTTCAGCATCATATGCAAAGCTGGTGATTTCGGCGGAGGAATTACTTGTCCCTCTCTAGTCACTACCTTTTTGTCTTTCTTAAAGAAGTTCTTAACTTTCGACATCCACGACGTTTTCTCTCTACCATATTCATAATATGACATGATTCACAATCGCTTTCTCTCCTCAAATGATCCGCAATTCAACACTGTTCTCTATGCGTTATTCGGACCAATACTAGCGCGACTCACACTAACACTCCAATCACAAACTTCCACGTCACTAGGCTATTCGACCAATCCTAGCGCGACTCACACCAAAGCTCCAATCAGAGCGATTTCTGTCTACAGCGCACTGTCCAATCCCAGCGTGGCTTTTGTTTACGTCACCTCTGCTCCTGTCTCCGTATGACTAGTGCACTGTCCAATCCCAGCGCGGCTTTTGTCTACGTCAGTTCTGCTCTTGACCCCTCCTTTACAAAATTTATCGGCAATTTCTTTTTCAACAATTCTTCGTTAGTTACAACATTTAAAACACATTTCCATTGTCTGATTCGCTAAACCAAAGAGATAGCTTTGACCATTTACACAAGAACTCTGTATTTTCCAGTAGGCAGCGCTTACCTCTACCCTACCACAGAATTTTCTGTTTCGCCGATAAAGTAGCACTTCCCTCTACCTTACTCTTCTTTCAAGCAAGCGGTAAACCCGTTTCTCTGGGGATAAAACACATGTGGAGACTATACTGCTCCTGAGAATTAAGGCCAGAGTTTCACAAGAAAACCGGTCACTATTTCTTTTACACACCTTTTATGCGGAAAATGTCCCTATCATAACACAACCTGTGTTATCACCAAGATGAACTCAGACAATGCACTATTCCATGTGACTTCTCTTGCCACACGTGTTCCACTTCCTACTTCCCGGAAGCGTGAAAACTTACATATAACATAACGCGACTCAACATAAAGTGTTAGACATGAACTTATCAATAATCAATAATCAATAATCACCAAACTAATCTATAGTAACCATAACTCTGCTACCAAGAAATCTGATCCAGCGCTAACAATAAAAATTCTTCTCCTATATGCTTCGGTCATCCAGGTGCAACTATCCCTCCAACACACAAACTATATCCATATGACGGTGGGGCCCATAACACCGCATATACATTCACTTACTCATTTATTCCCTGGATTACCTCCGTCCTTAACCTAGGAGAAAAAACAGTAAAACAATTCGCTGGAAGGGGACGGGATACCTCTTTTTAACATGACATAATGTTTCTCATTTGCTTTTAAGGTATTCCGCTCATTGGTCGATGGACCAACTAGTAGGAATCAGTTGATGGTGATTAAGACCAGCTCAATCACAATAAACTCTTTAACATTTTACCTTAATTATTGAGCTAAAGAATCACTGAGTCATTTGTTTAAAGAATAATAAAGTTTATATAAAGTTTCGAAGCAAGAAATAAGTTTAAGCTTATTATTCAGATTATTACATTTATCATCATTATAAGAATAAATTGAAATTGCAATGCATACCTATTAGACGGAAAAATAAGGTTGTCACAGCAAGAACTCCAAAAGATCAATCTATCTGTCTTGGAAAATCTAATAGTTCTAAATGAAAAATCTATCAGGAGTAAAAAGGTTCTCCAAAAGCAGCATCTTATACTCAACTAAAAATATAAAATAGCAGCAGCAGCAGCATCAGCTCGTCAGCATCAGCAACCGCAACTTCACCCATCTACAGCATCTCCGTCAACAGCAACTTCTCTACAGCATTCCACTCTCTCCAGCATCATCTAACCCCTCCCCACTAAGAGTAGGTCTTCTTATACCCTAATTCTAGCTTACTAAATAAAAATGTTGCATCTTTATGGCGTGATTCTCTCTCATTGGTTCATTCAAGTCCATATACATTTTTATCAAACTTCCTTGTCTTAACCAGTTCTTTGTGGAATGTCCATGCTTGCATCGTTTCCCACAGTTCATGACATTACTCATCAGTTTCGATCAGTTCAATTTGTATCTTTTTCTGATACTTTTAGGTTCAACAGTTCCGTCCATTTATTCAGTTTGACTTCTCACGCTTCTTGCTGATCATCTTGGCACACATTTGCTCAGTAAGGTCACAATAGCCTTGACCATACTTCCATCTTAGGCTCTCAGCACGAACACGTGGTCATTCTTTTTCACAGCCTTTCTCCTTTTTTCCCCACGGCTTCTTGCACATGCATACTCTAGCTTATGGCGGCCATTTTATATCGCTGCTCAACAGGCCTAAGCGCACTACTTTCAAAGATAAACAAAATATTGTTAAAATAAAGAATATAAACCCTTTTGTTTCCCTCCCGTCTTTCTACGTACCCCAATTAGCTATTACCTAGCAAAAAGCAACATATAAAGCCGTCCCTTACTTACCATCGCTTTATTTTGCCACCACACATTTTATTTTTAAAGCACAAATCATGCGTTTATTATTTTATTAGTACGCAAATATTACGTTTATGTTAGACACGTCAACAATTATAAGTAGATTAATTTGCACACAAAAATAGCGTGTTACCTTTAACCCTTTACATGTAACATACATTGTTGGTTATTTACTTAAACGAACATGTTTATTAATTATTTTACGAAAATTATTAGGAGGTTAAAAAATTTTCATTTATCCTGCTCCATCATCCTCAACTGCTCACTTCAATTTACTAGAGCTTCAGTACGACAAATCTCCCTTATTGAGGCCCGTCATTGCTGGGTGTCATCAATGAGGTGCGTTTATGAATAGAGAGATAAAGCTGGGAAACTACTCTAAGGGCTAACCACCAGGGAGATGGCTTCCTAAATAGTCCTCAAGATCTCAGATCTCACGAGTGAATGCAAGAGCAGACCTCCAAAAATTGTAACTGGTTTTACCAAGTACTATCTGACACTTGGCCCAAGACAAAACAAGAAAAGTTCATTCTAACAGATATGCCTCTCTCATTGCACTCACCTTCTCTTAGAGAAGAGTTAGAGGGTCCCCTCAAATTAGAGGAGATTGACGAACCCTTGCAATGTATGAAAACTGGCAAAATGTCCGAAACTGATTGATTTTCCCTGTGGAAAATTAGTGCAGATTCTGTGAGATCCTCAACCCTCAATTTCTTGAACTCTACATGGAGGCAGTCTTGAAGGACACTTTCCACCCTAGAGTTTGATATGGCCACAATTGCTTTTTTTCTGAAAGTGGGCCAACAGCCCAACTGTTGCTCCTCATATTGACCAATCTCCTTGTTAGCAATGAAAGCAAGATATTTGCCAAGGTCCTCATCAACAGACTCCAGCAAGTCTTGAGTACCTTGGTCCATCCAGACCAATGTGGTTTTATGCCTGGCCGGATTTTCCACCACTGTATACGATGCATGCATGTGACACTTGCCCACCTCCAGTCTTGAACGTGTAGGTTTCGGACAACAATTTTGGAGTTATATTAAGCTTCTGTCCACGGGAACCCTCTACCCAGGTGTAAATCAATGGAGTGGTCTCCAGCCCATTTTCCATCCACAGTGGGACCAAACAAGGTTGCACCCTGTCCGAGTTTTTCTTGCCCTGGCCAGAGAAACCCTAGTAAAGCTCATCAGATGTCATGCTCGGATACAGGGTTGGAGCTGGAATGGGGGCTTTGAAGAAAGGATTGCACTTTACGCTGACAATGTAATTGTTTTCCTAGCCAACCCACACATGGGGTGGATATGCCCTAGAGCAGCACTGTTTTGGTGAGGAATCAAGGGGACACTGGCCAAAGTTCGGGAATGGCCAGTTGACCTGTCACCCAGGGTGTCTCTCTTGGGCATATTGGAGGATCTCAGTGGGCCCTGGTCGAAACATATCAAGGAGGGAGTGACCCCAGTTCTCACTAAAAAAGATTTTCCACACAAGTTGAGGTCTCCATGCCCCCCTACGCTGGCGGTGTGACAAGCAGGAGTGGACCATGTGAGCAGCGGAAATATCTAGTTTATCAAGTTAGGGGTTGCCTCCAGAAACATTCTAAGATTTGGGGCAAATGGTGGACATACTATGGGCTTGAAGGAACTGCAAGCTGATTTGAGGTGTAAGATGCTGATTCATGATGTCTTGATGCAAGTTGTTTCATGATGCCGAGCTAACTGTTTTTTTACCTATATACAAAAATCAATAATTTTCAAAAACCTTCTAGCAAGGGGTCTTTGGATTTCCCTCCAGGGAGCAAACCCATGCAGAAAAGACATAAATGCACCAGCAAGCATGTATGAGAGCCTGCATCCATGGCTTGTGCATGAGGTTGTAGATGGCAGAGAGGAATTATAGCACTTAAGCCATGAGCAAATCTCTGGGGATTGTGTTGTGTCCTAAGAATTTTTATTAAGTATCTTGGACCCGTTCCTGAATATGGTAATGGGAGCTGCACATTGCAATTTAGTGGGTGGGACTCCAGATCCTGATGTTTGAAAATAATGGCTTAGATTTTGTGGCTTCCTGAAGCCATAGATCTATTGCTTGGGATATTCACATCATGTTTTTCAGAGTGATCTGGGTGCTTCAAAGAGTTTGTCATGTGTTTCCTACTAATTAATTAGGACTGTGCATCTGGACAACATAAGCATCAGAATATGGGGACTGAGTCCACATATATCACTTGAGTATGTTGGCCCAATTCCTAGCTAGCTCACAGTGCGCCATCTTAACCCCTAACTTTACAGAGTACCTGATGGTGTCTGCAATACCAGAACATGACCACTCTAATTCCCACCAAAGAAATCGTGGAAAGATATCTACCCTTTCATTATTACTTAGGCATGCCAAAAGGGAGACACAAGAAAGACACAAAATGGCATTTCAAACATTTATTGAAGCAATTGTATTTTTGTGTAAAAAACATGAGTTGCCATTAGTAGCAGGTGGAAACAAAGCATTGTCACCAGCATTACAAGAATGGTGAAGAAGATAAAAAGTTCAGCCATTATAACATTACAGTGATTATATGAATATATGATTATATGGCATTCTGATACTTCTACCTAATACACCTATACTATTGAGAGCACAGTGAGAGTACTGTTTGCCAGATTGCTTGGGACAACCAACCTCCCCAAACCTGTGTAAGATGTATCAGGAAGACAGTCTGGTGTAGAATAGGCTGCTGTCCTTTGCAGGATAGGGATTAGAATCAGTAGGGCTGAACCTCAGTCATAGCGGCCAGGATAATCCATAGAAGTGCTCCTCTGAGGAACTTAGCTCTATAAAATCAAAGTCTGGTCACAATTCACACTGTGTCGGAAGTGCAATACTGATGTGATTGTTTGTCTTTCTGATTCAGAGCTGTCTCCAACCGTACAACAACAAGCAAGGGCAACATGCTCAGTGTTCTTCAACCTTGGACAGAGTGTACAAGTATCATGATATAATACCTATGAATAAAATGAGCTTAAAAGCAGAACAATTTCTGAGTACGTTGTCATGTAAGTGCAAAGCATGTAAAAAGTCACTGTTTAAAAAAGATGTAAAGTTTAAACCTGCATGTTAAAAATGTATGCTTTCATGCATGGGCCCAGTTGAGCCCCACAACAAGATAAAGTGAAGGGCCAAATAGGACAAGTACAACATCTTCAATATGTATCAAACCTTCAAAGAGAAGCTGGTGCAGTAAGGTGACGCCTAGAAAATATGAATTAGATAATGAGTGGCAGAAGTCAGAGTGGTTGTTGCCTGCAGTCAAACTTTCAGCCATATTGTGTTTGCTTTTTGAAACAACCAAAGGATGGCTTTACCTTGGTTGGAACAGTTTATGAGGAGATAAGGATTGAACTAAACACTTTAGGGGAAGATAAAAGACAGATTACCAATCATACATTTTAATTCATATAATTGCCATTTAATTGTGGTCTTCAGGCACTAGCACCCTCTCGCAGTAAATTGCCTTATGTTTGACCTTTGAAGGACATCATGATTTTATTTTCTCTTTTTGTGGTCAATTTCTAACCTATATCAGTCGAAAGACTAATTACACATCTCCCTTTTTTTCCGGTCCCTGTTACTCGCGCAACCTACTGTGAGAGGTAGAAAGGAAAGAAACCAAGGACCCGACAACCAATAGCCTCATAGAAAGTCATTCATGCTGGCAGAGAACAGCAAACAGGCGGAGGCCTCTGAGAGTTAATTTGTCTATGCATCTAATCTTGTTTCTGTATATGCCATATACCTAGCTATCCCAATCCTTTATACAACCATCTCATCTCATATTGCACCATCCGAAGTTGTGCATTTTCTAGTTTATTTGTAAGCTATAAAGTGAACAAAAATATAAACAGGAAGAGAAATACAAATGCGAAATTCAAGCAAAGCCTCCCATAAGAGCTCAGCTAATGACCCCCACTTATATCAGTGAGCAACCCTTCAAATGTAGGGGCAGGGCATATGAGAAATGCCTTAGTAGCATAGTTATTCAAATTCTGGTTGTCTTTTTCACTGAATACAAGTCTATCTGCGGCTGTCAGAATCATGTTAGCTCTACACCCGACTAAGGTAGGATCCTGGGTATTCAAAAGCTACAGAATAAATGAAGTCAACAACTTCTCTGTTGCTTTTTCTGCACTTATTGTATCTGAGATCTTAAGAACTTTCTATGTCCGTAGACCTCTTTAGTTATAAACCTACTTAAATGAAGCAATATGAAAGAACTGAATGGTTACGATTATATTCTCATTATTTTGTTTTGAGTCTATTTTAGCCTCAAAAGACTAGGCCAAAGGTGAACATTATTAAAATATTAAATATTTTACAAACACATTGATTTAATTCAGAAATTGCATCAAGTCTCTCAATATTTGAAACTTTCAGCCTTAGCCATATAACTTATAAAACGTACAGTATTGCATATTTACCTATGTAGATGCTACTGCTTTGTGTAACTAATAGACAACTGTGACTGGAAGATGTTCATATTGTTAAGCATATTTACAGAGATGCAAAATTGATTATTCCCACATTTGTGTTACAATAATCGCCATATAACACCTGAAGAGCCAGGAATATGTCAGCGCAAATGCTGTCATGTTTAGTTCTTGTATCAAATGCATCACATTTATTATAGTTCCTTTCACAATCTTCATTAACTCATGCTCATTCACTTAAACTTTGCAGATGCAATGTGGGAGGATGTCATAGTAACCTCTTAACACCTGTGCCTATTTTTACCTTTGAAGGATATATACATATGTTCCTACAAATTATGTGCAATTTACTTGCTTTGTATATAATGCACACAGATCAAATATTACTTTACAATAAAAGTATATATATATTTTTAAAATTATATTTATTTGGTTTAGTCACATAAAAATAAGTCATTGTTTAGGATCTCTTAGGCAGCATAAGGTAAAACTGCAAACTGTAATTCCCAGTTCTACACTTTCTCCTAGGGGTGGGTGAAATATTCTGTGCTGCCAACAGAATTGGTGGAATTTTGGGGACTCTGTAATACTCTTGTAACGCGGAGTTCTAGCCTAAATCCACCAATCACAGCATGGTGGAATTGTTTCTTGCGTGCGGCTCCATAACGGTAAGTTGGCAATCGCGAGTGAGATTTGACGTCCCCTACCGAGATTTCTGGTCGCTAAATGGACATCCGCCAAGATTTTTCTAACATAGGATGTCGCAACTGTTCGCCGTCATAAGACTGTCTTTTGAGTAGAAAATCTACTTGAGTAGCAGCAAAATCAACTTGATCAGCTGTGCCCTCTGACGCACCATGTGGTGCCGTTTGTACTGATTTTTCAGTGCAGAATGAGCTACAAGTGCTAAATCACAGCACAAGTCACACATCATGCTTATTTCCACCCGTTGGTGGTACTCCGCGGAGTTTTTATGCAACTTTGCGGAATTTCCCGGAGTCAAATTCCATGAGTTCCGCCAACCTCTACTTCCTTTTTCCTTTAACCATAGAAGTGCCATGGACCGATCTTATCATCCCTCTGCTGAAACTGAAAGTGCCCAGGCCGATCTCATAGGCCCACAGCTCCGCCCTCTAATAGGAGGAAATTTAAAGTCCTTTTATGATTCCTCTATTTCTGGCAAACTCCTCCCCACTCACTAAACCTCTCCTCTGCCCCCCCCCACAAATCCCACCCCTAAGCAATTTTATTTTTTGACAGCATTAAAAGAAGAAATTGTACTTGCTGTTTTCATTTCCACAAGTGAGTTTTATATGAGGCACTTCTACAGATTTTTCAGGCAGACTTGTAGGTACCGTTGGAAGCCAGCAGGCATAATTGGAATGACTAGTGACAGGGAAGTATGGAGAAGGAAGGCAGAGACAAAAGTATGACGTACTTTGAAACAAGCGAGAAAGGTGCAACAATTTTACAGAGCAGGTAGTTAGCAGTGCAGTGACAGAGTACATAAGTTGAAACTTGTGGGAAGGAACACTTCATTTCTCACAAAAATCCCTCGTCAAACTTTAATTTGTACATGTGAATTCATCACATATACCTCTACCTTTCAATGTGTTACCCGCCATTAATTCCACCCACTTGCATCTTTAAACGGTGTTGGGAATGCAGGGATGGAGCAGCAGCAGAATTTGGCATTACATGACTTTGTTCTCAGTGTTGCAGAGTGCATATAATAAATCTCCAATTAATGATGCGGCACAAATTATGCATCATTCAATTTCAATGCTGCCACATTTCAAAATGTATTTTTATACCATAACGAATCTGAACACCGTGCGGACTAAAGCGTGTGTTTGTCCTGTGCTCCAAACTCCCCCTATTTACATATTCAAAAAATAGCTGGTAAGTGTACTTAGAATGACGCAGGCACGCAACATCTCAGCCAGGCGCAGGCGAGGTGATAAATAAAGCTGCTTGTGGCTCAGTCCTGACTATCTATAATAGTGTGTCCATGTCGGTTATTTCTGCACCAGCTGCTGAGGCCTAGCAATAGCAGTTAGCAGGAACAGCCTGGTACTTTCACACCATATTGGCGAGGAGGACAGTGCTGGATGAGCACCATGTCCCGTCCCAATTTCTTCAGCAGGGGCAGCCCGTCATTCTCCTCTAGCTCAGCTCCGTGGAGTACAGCCTGAGCACTGCAGCAGCACATTGTGGTGCAGCCTTGGCACATGGCCAGCCGCACTCACAAGTGCACCTGGCACAGCGACCGCATAACAGTTAGGTAAGAAACCACACTCTGCGTGTGCTCCCCAGAGAGGGAGCGCAACATTCAAGGCAGCACAGTGCCACCTGGTGGAGGCTATTGGTAACTGTGCCCAAACCACCAATGGGAGTGGCAGGCATTTCAGCCATGGCAGAGCTGAAAAGGAGTAGACTGGCTACACTAAACCCCGACAAGTGGAGGCAAGTGACCAGGCAAGGGTGGTAGCCCAGGAGTGTGAATAAGGCACAAATCTTGCTGCATATGTCTAGGAGAGACCCTGCAATCAGTGGGGGTTAGGTGTTGAAGCAAGCATCCACCGGACGTGTAGCTGTGGGACAGTTCGGGTTCCCAGATACCCTAGCTGGCAGACAGAGAATAGTGGAGGACACACAGGTGGGTGGATTGCAGTGGGCAGATAAACGAGTAGACCCAGCCACCACCACCCCCAGATGAAAGGTCTGGGTGGGGGAGGTTAGAGAATTACTTCACAGCCATGAAGGGGGAGGGACAGTGAAGTCAAAAGGTCACTACTGTTGGATTTTTGGGGAGTAGAGATCTACAAGGTATGCCAGAACCTCCCTGACACCGGAGGCGTGAATGATCAGGATGTGTCTTAACAGCTCTAAACACTCACTTTGAACCCCAAATCCACCTCGATTTCGAGCTTTTCAAGATGTGTCAAGCAAAACAGAGGGGGGGGGGAATCAATGGATAACTTCTATAAACATCTGCGGGCTCTAGCTAGCACCTGCATGGATGACAACCAGCAGAAAGAGGTCCGGGCACAGTTGAAACAAGGATGCAGACTGGCCCACTTGAGGAGGCTCATGCTCCAGCAGCCTGGGATAAAGCTAGAGGACATACTCAATCTGGCCCGCATGTTTGACCTGTCTAGCACCAGAGCAGATGAGAGGTAAATGAGCTCAAAAAGGGGACATGGCAAGCTGTAGCCCAAAAGGGATCACCATCAAGTAAGAGATAGTTGATGCAATTCGCAGCAGGCCGCTGCAACAGAGAAAGAGAGGGAGAGTGAGGCAGGATGCAGATACCAACTGCAGGAATTGAGGGATGGAGTACCACCAGGTGGAATGATGTCTGCTGGCAGGATGCACATACTCTGCGTGCAACAAACTCAATCACTTCATAAGGGTCTGCAAGAATGTGAACGCGGGTACCAGGTCCGTGGCAGGAGACCGCTGATGAGGGCAATTCACCACCTGATTATCAGTGAACAATCCTCGCCTGAAAGCAGAAATGGAGACTGGTAGAGAGAAAGTGAAGCAGAGGAAGAGGACCCCGAGGAGGTAGAAGTGTTCCTCATATAACACATGGCCCCAAGCAGCAGAGGCAATCAGCCCCAACCACTCTGCAAGTAAGTCATCACTGGCATGACGGTACTAGCCCCGATCGACACAGGGGCTTCACTCAATGTGACGAATCATCAGCAATACCTGCTGCTATAGCCACACTCACCCTTTAGCCTGTCGTGCACCAGCATATATGCATATGGGGGTGAGGAATTCTCCTGAGGGGTACCATGGAAGCGGAAGACCTACATGGAGACAGAGAAATCAGAGCGAAGTTCCATGTGACAGCGGAAGGAGAAAGAACACTTATTGGATGTCACATGGCCGAAAACCTGGGCCTCGTCTTCTTCGCCAGGGAGGTCCATGGCCTACAGGTGGATGACATACTTGATCAATTTCCAGAGCTATTTCAAGGGCTTGTGTGTCAAAAATTGGCCCCAGTCAAACTGCATATAGACAAGACCATACAAGTCACGACCTTGCGACACAGGCAGGTCCCAAACCACCTACACTATCAGGTGAAAGCAGAACTGTGCTTCCAACACCACTAGTGATAGAAAAATCCAAACAGCCAGGAGCGATTCATCTCTTCATTGACATGAGACTGACCAACTGAGTGATCCAGAGAGAGTGCACATTCCCCCCACAATGAACGATATCATCGCTGACGTCAACGGGTGGAAATGGTTCTCAAAACTTGATTTGAATGCAGTGTACCAAAAAAATAGTACTCCTCTCAGACAGTTGCTACGTCATGACTTTTTCAATGCACCTGGGGCTTATATGTTACAAGAGACTTAACTTTGGGATATCCTCGAGCGCTGAAGTGTTTCAGGATGAACTCAGAGAGACATTATCCAAACTCAAATGGGTCCTAAACATTAGACATGATATTTTTTACATACTTCACAATGCTGGCCAATCATCACAGATGCCTCAAGATCACCCTTCAGAAGCTGAAAGAGTCTGGTCTAACCCTACCTAATGACAAGTGCTCATTCTTTGAGTCCAGAATTGAGTCTTCTAGATTTGTATTTTCCTGGGAGGGGTTACAGGTTGACCCTAGAACATCAGCAACAATCAAAGAAGCACCTGCGCCAAAGAATGCAACAGAAGTCTGCAGCTTTCAAGGCATGGTGACCTACTGCAACAGATTCCTCCTGAATCTGGACACTGTGTTGGAGCTGCTCAGGGCGCTCATGAAGACAGGTGTGAGATGGGCGTGGGGCCCACCTGAACACAAAGCTCTCGACAAGATAAAGAATGCTCTCCAGATGGATGCCACAATGGCATACTTCAAACACGACAAGGCAACAGAGCTAGTGGTGGACTCAAGCCCAGTGGGCCTTGGAACTGTCCTGACACATGAACGAGAGCCAAGAATGTGAGCCCCACTAGCACTAGCATTAGCTAGCCACACCATGATGGCTACAGAAACGTGCTATGTGCAAATTGAACGTGAGACGCTGGCCAAACAAATGGGCCCCTCACTGTTTTCACCTATACATATATGGGCGAGGGTTCAAGGTGTTAACCGATCACAAGCTGTTAGTGAGTTTGTTTGTGGGTACAGCCCCACACCCACCTCCCAGGATCGAGCGATGGGCAGCACGTACCTCCCAGGATCGACCGATGGGCAGCACCCACCTCCCAGGATCAAGCGATGGGTGGTGCAGCTGCTACCGTACAGATTATTTGACCAGATGCTGGAAACCCTACCGATTTTCTCTCTGGGCACCCTCCTGAATGTGCTTATGGAACAAGCGAAGACATTGAGGGGGCAAAATAATTTGCATGCCTGGTTACCATGATCGTATGCCCCAGAGCGATGATCCTTAACGACATCAGACAAGTGACATTGGATGATGACGGCCTCAGGAGAGTAGATGAGGCCATCAGTGCCAATGCTTGGAAGCTATTCCTCCAAGGTGCAAACCAGTGGCATCCATACAAAAAAAATGCAGGACGAGCTGACCTCCACGGCTGAAAGAATAATAATGAGCAGTCACCGCATCGTAATCCCCAAGTCCTTGAACGGCCAGGTCATTGACTTAGAACATGAAGGTTAGCAGGCTACAGAGAAGATGAAAGCAAGGATGAGGGGCAAAGTGTGGGCTCCGGGCTTAGATGTCAAGGTAGAGAAAGCAGTGCAACTCTGCCAGACATGCCAAATCATGGGGATCCCCGCTGTGCCTGCCTCAATGGTCACAAAAGATGCCCCCACCTCCATGTGGGAGAAAGCAAGATTGGATTTTTGAAGCTTCCCAGCTGGGAGACTGACCATGGTCTTGGTCGATGACCGATCTACATACCCAGTAGTGGAGCTGGTAGCAACCACAGCATTTGTCCATGTCAAGTCGAGTATATCTTAGTTTATATATTTAAGTCTCAGAAACGTTTAGGAATCACTTAAACTCACTGGATGATGTCATTAGTGATGCCACTGACCATGTAATGGGAAATGTAATATGCGAGGTCATAAGCAATGTAGTGCGGGGCGTAAGTTATAGTTAGCTCAGGTAACCATAACTGCTGAATTTCTATGGTTTTGTGTGTGTCTGAAACTAACTATAACGTTCCCACAACTTTTGTTTTTTTCAGTGAATTTCTTTGGTGTTTAATGCTAATTCTTGACTATAACGTCCCTGTAACCTTTGTTTTTTTAGTGAATATATATATAGACTTGGAACACAGAGCATACATACATAGTTGGCTCAGTGGCCCAGGCTCTGGCAGTAGGCCATGTCCTATGCCCAGAGGCTGCTGTGCCTGCCCAAAAGCCCTGTACAGTAGACTCAGAAGAATGGGGGCTACACCAAATGTCAACTGTGCATGTTTGAGTGTCGCAGCTAAGGTGGCCTCATGGCTGATGCTGGGCAGGGCCTGGCCTCAAGGCCAGGCTGTGCACCCACACTTCACTGTGCACAGCCAAATACAGAGCTCCGAGGCACTGGGGTGGGTGCAGGCCCTGTGTCAAAGCCTGTTGTGTGGAGCTGAACGCTGTGCCTACTGGGCTCAGAGGCATGGGGCTGGTCCAGGGCCAATCTGAGAGCCACAACTTGTGCCCAGAGCCCTGCTGCACTTGGCCAAAGACTAGGCTCTATACTTACATGAAAGAAAGTTGTTTTAAATGTCTGTTAATGTTGACCTTCATTGACAAATCTACATGAAATTTTCCAATGTTCTCGTTTGCCCATCTCTGGTATTTTGACAGCTTTTCTGAATATTGATCGGAGGGGTCCAACGATAATGGGTAGAGTACGACCCCAACATGTGCATGCTTTTGCTGCAAAAAATATGTATGGTATTTTTTGCTCTCAGCTACATCAAAACTGCTGAACAGATTGTACCTAATTCGTTCAGAAGAAACAGTTTGAACATATATTAGGCTTTTTTGTGATTTGGGGCCATATGTATCAAAATATTGTTTTGCGAATCTCAAATAGCGATTTTTATGCGAATCGCTATTTGAGAATCGCAAAACACGATGTATGTAGGATTTGCAAAAACTTTAGCAAATCCCACATATTCCTTAATTGCGAATCGCAAATTGCGATTCGCAATTAAGGAATATCTCCCCATTCATTCCTATGGGCCTAGAGGCCCATAGGAATGAATGGGAGGCATTCGCACTTGCGCAGTACCCATTAGGTACTTGCAAATTGCGAATGCAATTTCAAGGATGCAAAGGTGTCAAAGGGACACCCTGTTGCACCCCTGAAATAAGCATGGGTACAGATGTGGCGCACATACATGCCCTAACTTTGAAAAATGCAAAAAAGTGCATTTTTCAAAGAAATCGCAAATTACCACCAACCTGAAGTTGGTGGTAATTTGCGATTCCTTAAGCCAAAATCGCACAATTTGGGTGCTTCCTACATTGCATTTAAGGAATCGCAATTTGCGATTCCTTAAATGCATTCGCAAAATAGGGAATCGCAAATTTTGCGATTCCTTATTTTGCGAGTGGGTTTTCCTTTCATACATTGCACACAGCTAAATTGCGATCGCGAACGCTGAAATTCTGCGAATTTCAGCGTTTGCGATCGCAATTTAGCTTGATACATATGGCCCTTAGTGTGAATGTGTGCAGCACATAACTATTCAACACGTTTTTCAAGTCTGCAATGTATCTTAAAGCTCGCGTTTTTATGTAGGTTTTGTGTCACATACAGTTTTAGTTAACACATGGGTAGTGGGTAAGGGCATTACCAAAGGTCAGCATTCTCTGGTAATGGTATCTTGGTAAGTGAGTAATGAGGGATTATGTAAATGTGTGTCTGGGTGAGTGGCGATTGCATGGTTAAATGGGTTTGTAGTTAATGGTTTATGTTATGTTAACAAGATTTATACAGTGAACAGCTACTCAAAGAGTGTCCAGCACAGCAATAATTTTCCTATTAAGACTGTTGGAAAAGCCATGTTTTTAGTTTTTTCTTAAACAAGGAGATATCAGTTGTAGATCATAGCTCCAGAGAGAGTTTATTGCATGTGACAGGCCCAAGATAAAGAAAGATCTGCCGCCTGTTCTTTCCCAATGAATATTAATCTAGCCAGTTGCTTGGAGAAGGAACAAAGTTTTCTGGAAGGACTATAGTCATGAATCCGTTCTCTCAAATACACGACTCCAGAAGCATGCAGGGCTTTGTGAACGAGGACCAGCGATTTGAAAATAATCCTTTTTTTAATGGGAAGCCAGTGGGGAGCTTTCAGATGAGGGGATATATGTGTTCTTGGGGGGAAATTAAGGAGAATGCAGGCTGCCGAATTCTGCACCACCTGAAGTCTACCAAGAAGATACTCTGGGAGACTTAATTAGAGAGCATTCTCATAGTCCAATTTGATGGTTATTAATACTTGTATCGCTGTTCTTTTGGTGTCTTCTGACAGAAATCTTTTCTGTAGCAGCCCGAAACAGGACCCTGGCAGAGCCTGAATCTGTGGTTGGAAAGAGAGGGCACAATCAAACTTGATACCTAAATTCTTTACAGTCCCCTGTTGGGGGCCAGGCAGGGGAGCATACTTCGGTCAGAAGGACACCCATAGATCTGGCGGTGTTGGACCAAAGAACACAATCTCCATTTATCTGGAGGACATTTTAATTGGTTGAATGCCAACCAATGAAACACATTAGAGAAGCAATTTGTAAGGACTTGCCTAGCAAGCTCTTCTCCCTTCCCACAGGAGAAGAGAAGCTGGGTGTCATCAGCATAGGATATTACCTAAGTTCCTAGGGACTCCGCTAACACAGCTGAGGGTGTGAGATATTCACTGAACATAGTAGGGCTGAGTGCTGAGCCCTGAGGCACTCCAACTGTCAGCTCAGGATAAATGGATTCCTAAATAAAAATGAATACAAGTAAGTGTAAGAGTAAGTCTATAATGAGTGCGATAAGTCTTTTGGTAAATGGGTGACTACGTTTTTGAGTCTAGAACTATACGGTTCATTGGGAAGGTGAGCACTGGCATCATGATGCACTTGGCCAACAATGATGAAAATGCTTACGTTGTGTTTTGTCATCCATAAAGTCAATGAAAATGAATGAATGAGGACATATGAAAAGGGCACTAGATGAAAAATGCCACTAGAACCTAGAATGCAAACTTACTGCAGTGAGAGCGAGAAAAAGTGAACTTTAAGAATTGAAGCGCTTTAGAAGGGCATAAAGTTTTAAAATGTTTTCAACGTATAGTGCTGACAGCAGCTGGGTCAACTGGTTGGAATGCAAATCAAACGTACCTTCCATCACCCAATATCTCAGTGTCATATTGCAGAGGTTATCAGAGATCTAGTTGATGATGCAAACTTTGCAGATAGAATCATTTTGATAAACAAACTAAGACGGGTAATTTCTTAAAGTAGATGAATAAAAGATTGCTAGACATACAGAGAAACAGGCAAACAGATAGATAGATAGATATAGGCCGAGCAGTTAGGCTTATCAGTGGGTAATGCTAAGCATTTGTCGTATTCACAGAGGCAATAAGTGAGACATACACTCAAAGATTAAATGAAGACCAATTCACAAAAATAACTCATATTTAATATAATTTTTCAGGTCAAGAACTTCGTCTCACAAGTAAGTGCTCAAAATTTCGTAAAATCCGAAAAACAGTTCATATTTGTGCGCAATTACGCACAATGTATCTCTATGGTTAAAAATAGCAAAAATGCATATAAATAGAACAAACAGAATTGACTCGGGATTGTAGGGCTATGTCAGTGGTTGTGTGAGTGTGTGGGTGAGTGTACGAGTGCTTGTATGGGTGAGTCAGTGGCTGTGTTGAGAGGTTGAATGGGTGTGTGAGTGGCTGTATAGGTGAATATGTCTGAGTGTGACTAGCTGTATGAGTGAGTGTATGGCTGTGTGACTGGCTGTGAGGGTGAGTGACGTTGTATGAGAGGCTGTATCGGTGAGTGAATGGTTGTGTGAGTGGCTGTATGCATGAGTGAGGGGGTGTGTATGAGTGGCTCTATGGAGGAGTGAGTGGGTGTGTGAGTACTGGTATGTGTCTGTGAATGGATATGTGAGTGATTGTATTGGTGTGTGAGTGTGCGTACAGCAGATTGTATGGGGGTGTGAGTGGATGTGTGAGTGGTTCTATGGACCATGTCATCAGTGATGTCATTTGAGATATCAGTGATGTCATCAGTGATGTCACTGACCATGTCATGAGTGATGCAATATGTGAGGTAATAAGCACTGCATTGCGGGGGTGTAAGTTCTAGTTAGCTCTGGTATCTGTAACTGCAGAATTTCACTGGTTTTGTACAAGTGAAATCTTAGCCTAACTATAACGTAACCTTTGTTTTTTTTGGTGAATTTCTTACGTCCCTTTAACTTTTGGGTTTTTTAAGGGAATTTCTAATGTTTTTTTTAAATTCTATTTCCTAACTATAATGTCCCTCTAACCTTTGGGTGTTTAAGTGGATTTCTATGGTTTTAAACTAGTCCTCGCATTTGCAGAGTGGTGGAGAAAGGGGTCAGGCCTCCAACCATCTTTTAGCAGAAGGGGTTCTTGGCCCCAAGGACCCTCATCATCCAAGGAGACTTCATCCTCCAACAAGTAGTGCACCAGGAGGCTTGTTTGCAGAGTGGTGGAGAAAGGGGGCATGGCCTCTGAAGACCTTTTAGCAATCCCGCTGTGTGGGACTTGCTGGAGGTAACAGAAGGGGTTCCTGGCCCACAAGGACCCTCAGCATCCAAGGGGACTTCATCCTCCAACTAGTAGTGTGCTAGGAGGCACATTTGCAGTGTGGTGGTGAAAAGGAGAGAAGCCTTCAATGACCTCTCAGCAATCCCACTGTGTGAGACTTACTGGAGCTAACAGAAGTGGTAGTTGGCCCCCAAGGATCCTCAGGAGCCAAGGGAGCTTAATTCCCCAACTAATAGTGTGCTAAGAGGTGCGTTTGCAGAGTGGTGATGAAAGGGGGCGAGGCCTCTGGCAACTTCCCCTGGCTGGCCTTTTTAAACATTTTTTTATTGTTATTTGGGAAGGGGGAACCCATCCAACAGGGTCAGAAAATTTGGCAATGGTGGAGGGGGCAGCGCGGCCCCCCTCCTCAGGCTGATTTCAGCCCCAGGGACCCCATCCCAGCCTACTTTTCATAAGGGGGGCCATGCTGCCCGCTACCTGGTCTGATTGCGGCCTGGGGATCCCATCGCCTGGGGCCTGCCATTTACAGATGAACCTGCCTATTTGTATTGGGACCGCAGGGGGATCCTGAAGGCCCCTGCGGCCCTTGCCGGCTCCCTGCCTCCTGCGGGAGCTGTTATTACATTCAGACACAGAGAGCAGCTAAACATCTGGCTCCCCATGTCTGAAAGCAATTCTGTTCCACTTCCAGCAAGTGAGAGCATTTATAAGCTCTCACTTGCTGGAATCGGAGCATTTACTGTGACTTGGTGGCAGCATTAAAGCTCAGCAAACAGCTATGTCCTGGGGTGGGTACCCTGGTGCATAGCAGGGGCTGGCCCTGGAGTGTTGGTGGTCCCCAGGGCCATCTTTGGCTCCAGGAGGGGAGCCACAAAGTCCCCCTCCATTCTTCTTGTAGGGCCTGCCCCAGGGAGGGGTGGTCCCTGGGGCCAAAAAGAGCCCTGGAGAGGGGCTGTGCATCCCCCTCATGTTTAAAAAAGTTGGCCCCCGGGGATGTGGTGGTCCCCGGGGCTGGCGGGGCCCTGAGGCCCCCCCTTACAAATTGATTATGATCCAGAGGAGGTGGTGGTCCCAGGGCACCGGGGGGGTCTGAGAGCCCCACGCATAACAGTAAATATGCCCCGGGGAGGTGGTGGTCCTGGGATATGCGAGGCCCATGAGGCCCCCCGATTTATTTTTGGATTGTGGCCCCAGGGAGGTGGTGGTCCCCGGGGCCCAGGGGAGTCCAGGAGGCCCCCCATTTATTAATAAATAAGCCCAGGGAAGGTGGTAGCCCCCAAGGCATTAATAAGCCCCAAGAGGGCCTGTGCGCCCCCTCCTTTATTTTCAAAATGCCCTCTGGACCTGGTTCACCTGGGGGTCAATTACTAAAAAAGTGCAGGAGCCCATGATTCTTTTTCAAAATGTTTGGCAGTGAGGTGTTTGTAGCCACTTACATAGATATTTAGAGTCTTAGAGATACTAAAATAGACAGTCACATGCCACCACATTTACTTAAACGTTTCATGGCACTGCTGCAGGTGTACTCCTACAATTTCTCAGATAGGTTGGCAAGTATTGACACAACCTTCTTATTCATGTAGAGAAATACTCTTTCAAACTTGGAAGATGCTTGGTAGTACAGGTCTTGTGTGTGCACTTTCACTTGTAGCTTGATTTGCCATGTAAAAGCTATTTGTCAAGTCTTAAATCCGAGTTTCAGTATGCACAAGTCACATGTGAGAGATGCTGTAGGTGTGCTATAAAGCATGCTGGTTTGTGCTTAAAAGATGAGAGATGTTCTTTTCACTGCACTAAGTTACTTTTGCACTTGCACGCCCCTATGCCAAGTACTACATAGAGTATGCCATCACTAAAGCAACTAACGTTCATGTATGTTCAGAAAAACATAAAGCCTCTGTTTCAGCTATTGAGACATCTACAGAAGCACACACAGATTCAGTCACTCACCAGACACTATTAATACATGCAGCACTCTCAAAGGTAGTTGCAGTCACACCTACATAGCACTGTATTGCCTAACACAGGCACTGAAGTATTTATGCAGCCACTTACATACACATTTAGACAGCCATAGAGATGTTATAGCAGGCAGTTACATACCAGGACTTTTACTTAAAAATCTCATGGCCTTAATAGTGGTTTACTTCTATACTCTCTCAGATATGTAGGCAAGTACTGACACAATCTTCTCAACCATGCAGAGAAATAGTATTTCAAAATGGGTGATGGCTACTAGTGCAACCCTGTTTGTGCAGTGTCACTGCAAGCTTCACTTGGTATGTTATAGGTATTTCTGAGGTGTCAACCCAGCGTTTTAGTGCACGTAACACACTTCTAAGATATGGTGTACGTATACCATAAATGATGCTGTTTTGTGCTAAACGGATTGACAGATGTTCTTTTGAGTTGAATAAGTTACTTGAGCACTTGTAGGCCCCTATGTAAAGTACTTCATAGAGTATGCACCCTTAAAGCAACTGATATACATGTTCACAAAAGCAGACCCTCTCTGCCACCTAATCAGACAGCTACAGAAGAACATATACATTCAGTCATTTACTAGAAGGTACTTATGCCTGCAGCAGACTCAAAGGTACTTGCAGTCACACGTTCATAGTTCTCCATTCCCTTACAGAGGCACTGAGGTATTTGTATAGCCACTTATATACACCTTTAGACAGCCGTAGAGCTACTAAAACACACAGTCATATATCAGCACATTTACTTAAAGATCCTATGGCACTCATACAGGTGTACTGTTACACTCACTTACATATGTAGGAAAGTACTGACACATCCTTCTGAACAATGCAGAGAAATAGTTTGTGAATCATGGGTGATGGCTACTAGGTTCACTCGGCATGCTATAGGTCTTTCTCAAGTATCAAACCCATGTTTTAGTTCCATAAAGGATGCTGTTTTGTGCTTAAGACATTGACAGATGTCCTTTTGAGTTGAATAAATTACTTGTGCACTTGCAGGCCTCTATGCCAATTACTACATAGAGTATGCCATCCCTAAAACAATTGACATAGATGTTTGCAAAAGCATAGAGCCTCTCTTTCAGTTACAAGAACAGCTACAGAAGCACTTATACATTCAGTCACTCACCAGAAACTATTTATGTATGCAGCAAATTCAAAGATAGTTGCAGTGACACCTACACTCTCTGAGACATGTGTAGGCACGTACTGACACAACCTTCTCAACCATGTATAGAAACAGTCCTTCAAACATGGGTGATGGATACTAGTGCAGGCCCTCTTCCAGAAAGTTTCACTTGGCATGTTATAGGTCTTTCTCAAGTGTCATATGTACTTAATAACTCATGCACCCAGTCCCTGACCCACTCAGACACTCATGCACCCACTTAGATATCTATTCAAACAGCCAGAGACTCACTCATACAGTGATGCCCACACACGCACACACCCAGTGAGACTCTTATGCAGGTAGTCCGCACTCAGTCACACATCCACTGAGGTACTTATGCAATCACTCACACACTCATTTTCAAAGATTACATGTAGGAAATAGATTTTTACACAACGTATACATTCAGTGAGAAAACCAAAGGTTACAGGGAAGTTATAGTTAGGTAATAGAATAAAACAAAAAAAACCTTAGAAATTAATTGAAAAAAGCAAAGGTTACAGGGACATTATAGTTAGGAAGTAGAATTAAAAAAACGTAAAAATCCACTGAAAAAAACAAAGGTTACAAGGACAATATATTTAGGCTCACATTTCACTTGTACAAAACCAGGGAAATTCAGCAGCTATAGTTACTTGAGCTAACTATAACTGATGCCCCGCAATGCACTGCTTATGACCTCAAATATTACATCACTCATGACATGGTCAGTGACATCACTCATGACATCACTGATGACATCATCCACAGAACCACTCACACACCTAATTAATACCCCTATACAACCTCACATACACCTACTCACTCTCTCACATGAAAGGAGCAGAAAGAGGCAGAATAAAGGTCAGAAGGGAGCTGAAAGAGGCAAAATAAAAGTCAGAAACAAGCATAAAGAGGCAGAATAAAGGTCGGAAACAAGCAGAAAGAGGCAAAACAAAAGTCAACATTGAACAGAAAGAGGCAAAATAAAGGTGCAAAATGAGCAGAAAGAGGCAAAATAACAGTCAGCAACAAGCAGAAAGAGGCAAAGTAAAGGTAAGAAACAAGCAGAAAGAGGCAGAATAAAGGTCAGAAACTAGCAGAAAGAGGCAAAATAGCCACCAGAAACCGTCAGCAAGAGGCAAAATAAGGGTTAGAAACAAGCAAAAGAGGCAAAATAAAGGCCAGCAATAAGCAGAAAGAGGCAAAATAAAGGCCAGCAATAAGCAGAAAGAGGAAAAATAAAGGTGAGAAATGAGCAGAAAAAGGCAACATAGAGGTCAGAAACCAGCAGTAAGAGGCAAAATAAAGGTCAGCAACAAGCAGAGAAAGGCAAAATAAAAGTCAGCCAAGAGCAGAAAGAGGCAAAAATAAAGGTCACAACTGAGCAGAAAAGAGACAGAATGAAGGTCAGAAGGGAGCAGAAAGTGGCAGAATAAAGGTCAGAAACGAGCAGAAAGAAGCAGAATTAAGGTCAGAAACTGGCATCAATGGGCAAAATAAAGGTTAGAAATGAACAGAAAGAGGCAAAATAAAGGTCAGCGACAAGCAGAAAGAGGTAAAATAAAGGTCAGCAGCAAGCAGAAAGAGGCAAAATAAAGGTGTGAAATGAGCAGAAAAGGCAACATAGAGGTCACAAACCAGCAGCAAGGGGCAAAATAAAGGTCAGCAATGAGCAGAGACAGGCAAAATAAAAATCAGGCACGAGCAGACAGAGGCAAAATAAAGGTGGGAAACGAGCAGCAAGAGGAAGAATAAAGGTCAGAAGGGAGCAGAAAAAGATGGAATAAAGGTCAGAAACTAGCATAAAGAGGGCAAAACAAAGGTCAGAAATGAGCAGAAAGAGCTAGAATAAAGGTCAGAAACTAGCAAAAAGAAGCAGAATAAAGGTCAGAAATTATCAGAAAGATGCAGGATAAAGGTCAGAAACAAGCAGAAAGATGCAGAATAAAGGTCAGAAACAAGCAGCAAGAGGCAAAATATTGGTTAGAAACGAGCAGAAAGGCAAAATAAAGGTCAGCAACAAGCAGAAAGAGGCAAAATAAAGGTCAGCTACGAGCAGAAAGAGGCAAAATAAAGGTGTGAAATGAGCAGAATTGGTAAAATAAAGGTCAGAAGATAGCTGAGAAAGGTGGAATAAAGGTCAGAAACTAGCTGAAATAGGCTAAACAAAGGTCAGAGACTAGCAGAAAGAGCTAGAATAAACATCAGAAACTAGCAAAAATAAAGGTCAGAAATGAGCAGAAAGAGGCAGACTAACGGTTAGAAATGAGTAGAAAGAGGCAACATAATGGAGAGAAATGAGCAGAAAGAGGCAAAATATAGCTCAGAAACCAGCAGCAAGAGGCAACATAAAGGTGAGAAACGAGCACAAAGAGGCAGAATAAAGGCCAGAAACAAGAAGAAAGGGGCAAAATAAAGGTCAGAAACAAGCAGAAAGAATAAAAATAAAGGTCACCAACAAGCAGAAAGAGGCAAATCAAAGGTGAGAAAGAGGAGAAAGAGGCATAAAAAAGATCAGAAATGAGCAGAAAGATGAAAATAAAGATCAGAAATGAGCAGCAAGAGGCAGAATAAGGCTCAGAAATTAGCAGAAAGAGACTTAATAAAAGTCAGAAGGGAGCAAAAAGAGGTAGAATAAAGGTCAGAAAATAACAGGAAGAGGCAAAACAAAGATCCAAAACCAGCAGCAAGAGGCAGAATAAAGGTCAGAAACGAGCAGAAAGAGGTCAAATACAGGTCAGGAGGGAGCAGAAATAGGTAAAAAAACTGAAAGAATGAGCCGAAAGTGGCAAAATAGAGGTGAGAAACGAGCAGCAAGAGGCAGAATATAGGTCAGGAGTGAGCAGAAAGAGGCAAAATAATGGGCAGAGTGAGTAGAAAGAGGCAACATGGAGGGAAGGAGTGAGCAGAGAAGAGGTAGAAAAATTAGCAGAAAACAAGCAGAGGATGAACATGACCGAAGGCAGGACTGTAGGCAAGCTGGACAGGAGGAACATCACAAGGGGAGCTGGCATGAGTACCTCCTCTCGTGAGCCAACTCTACTTTTTTACCATGCACCTACTGTCAGACACACTCACCCATTCATACACTTACACACCCACTCACAGACCAACTGAGACACTCATGCACCCACTCACAGATCCATCAAACACTCATTGAACCACAAACAGACCCACTGAGAGACTCACATGCACATTCACACACCCACTCATAGACTCACACACTCATGTACACAATCACAGACCCACTCATAGACTCGCACACCCATTCACAGACCCACTCAGGTATTCGCACACCAACTCACAGATCCAGTCACTCACGTACCCACTCACAGACCTACTCAAAGACTCTTGCACACTCTCACAGACCCACTCAGACACTCATCTACCCATTCACAGACCAACTCAGACACTTATGCACTCACTCACAGAACCACTTAGACACTCAAGCATCCACTCACAGACCCACTCAGAGACTTATGTACCCACCCACAGACCCATCCAGAATCACACACCTACTCACAGACTCATATATTCACTTACAGACCCACTTAGACTCACTCACCCAATCACAGACCCACTCAGAGACACATGCACTCACTCATAGCCCCACTCAGAGACTCATGCACCCACTCACATACTGACTCACACACTCATGGAAGCACTCGCAAACCCACTGAGACACTCTCACACCTACTCACAGGCCCACTGAGACACTCACTCAGACACTTATGCACAACTCAGACACCCACTCAAAGACACACAGCAACTCACAGACCCACTCAGACACTCCTGTACTCACTTACAGACTGACTCACACACACATGGAGACACTCCATACCCACTCAGAAACTCTCATACCCACTCATTACCCACTCAGGCACTCGCTTAGGCAATCATGCACCTACTCAGACACCCATTCAGGAACTCACACAACCACTCACAGACCCATTCAGACACTTATCATCTACTCCACACCCAGTGAGATACTTATGCAGCCACTCCCATGCCCACTCAGACACTTACATGTCGACTCATACACCCATTGAGATGCTCACACACTGACTTACACAAACACTCAGACTCTCATGCCCTCACTTACACACTCACTCTCAAGGGTTACATGTTACAGTTAGGAATTAAAAAATGAAAAACCTTTAGTAATTCACTGACAAAAAACAAAATTTACAGTGACATTATAGTTAGGAAATAGAATATAAAAACACGTCGAAATTCACAGAAAAAGCTTAAGCTTACAAAGGCGCTATAGTTAGGATATATAATTTTTTTTAAACCTTAGAAATTCACTGATATAACCAAAGGTTTACAGGGTTACAGTGGCTCATAGGTGTGTAAGCGGGTATGTGAGTGGCTGTATGGGTGACTGAGAGGCTGTATGGGTATGGGAGCACGAGTCTGAGTGGGTTTGTGAGTGGGTGTATGAGTGTCTCATTGGGTCTGTGAGTGAGTGAGTGAGTCTCTGAGTGAGTCTCTGAGTGTGTTTGTGAGTTTGTGTTCTCTGTTTTGCCTTCTTCTGCTCTGGTTAACTTTTCCTGATTGTTTTTCTGACCTCTGTTTTGCCTTTTCTGCTCATTTTTCTGCCCCCTTTGTTTTGCCTTTCCTCCTCGTTTTTCTGTCCTCTGGTTTTCCTTTTCTGCTCGTTTTCTGCCCTCTGTTTTGCCTCTCATGACCTTGGTGACTACCACCTCCCTGGGGCTTTTCTGATATTAAGGAGGGGAGCCATGGGGACCCCCTTCCATTGACCTCCCAGAGCCCAGGTACCACCCCCTCTGTGGGGCTTTCTTTATTAAAAACAAAGCATGGGGGCAGAATGAATCCCCCCTCTTGGAGCTTTCATATGTCCTCCACGGGAGTACCTTAAAACTTATGCAGGGGCTGCGCAGACCCTCGGGGACCACCACCTCCCCGGGGCAAAATGCTTTCTTTAAAGTGGGAGGAGATCGTGCACACCCCCTTCACGGGCCGATTTCGGCCCCAGGAACCCCATCCCGAGGCCCAGCCTTAAATCAATGAGGGAGGAGGACTGCACGGCCCCACTCCTCAGGCCGATTTCTGCCCTGGGGACCCCATCCCTCAGGGTCCAGCCTCTTCATTGTGAGTGCCCTGGAGCCCCCTCAGATGAAAACTCTGCTCCTAGCAGGCAGACCAGTTTCACAGCTGCTGCTTGCTGAAAGTGAAGACTGTGTTTGCTATGACTTGGCGGGAGCTGTCAGAACTCCTGCCAAGTCAGAGCAAACACCTATGTCCCAGGAATGGACACCCCAGACATAGCAAGAGCCGTCCCTGGGCTCCTGGAGGGGCAGTCGCATGGCCCCCCTCCATTAATTGGCACAGCTGGCCGCGGGAAGGTGGGGACCCCGAGGTTATATATATATATATATATATATATATATATATATATATATATATATATATATATATATATCAACACGTCTGTTCCTGCTACGAAAAACAGGCTCTTGCATGCTCAGGTTTACTAAGAGCAGACTTTATTGTGTCTCCTGGTGATGCATTTCGACCGTCTCCACGGTCTTTCATATATATATATTACCTACTGGCGGTCGCCAGTAGGTAGTTATAGTAAGAGCCTAGTTTCCATAGGAAAAGCGTTTTTTGTTTTGCCAATAACTTTGCCGCCGTTTGACGAATCTTCACAAAATTTTCAAAACTAATTGTTCATTCAGGTCAGCGCCTGTCTCGAAAGTTTGGGGGTGATTCGTGAAGGGGGGACGAGAAAAAAGGGGGGTCCCAAAACGTGTTTTCTCTATGTTCATTTCCATAGGAAACTTTAGACACGGCTACAGCCCGAACTGCTGAACGGAATTACACCAACTTTGGCAGAGAGATAGCTCTTGGCCCAGAAAGCACGCTTTTCTTTAAATGGTGTAAATCCGTTCAGTAGTTTTTGAGATATTTAAAGATTTACAGATATCGATATTTGAGAATTGTGAGATCTGATTGGCTGAGGCGTTCCGAGCACGAGCTTGCCTGGGATTGGCTGCCAACACTTCAAACTAGGAAGCCTTGGCAGCCATTTTGTGACTCGGTTGAAACGAGTAGGGGGAAAAGGGGGAAAAAAAAGTAGGGTAGGGTAGGAAGACTGTGACCTTCCTAGGGTGCTCAGGGGGTGTCATAGGGAGTCGGAACTTAAAGAAACATTTTTATATGTTTTCGGCGGGATTCGCGTAGGGACTGGAAATCACGGCGGGATAAAGAAAAACGAAGCGCGGTGTTGAGTGCTTCATTTATTAATTAAGCCCCCCGGTGGACCAGTTCCCGGGAGCAATGTTTAGTTATGATGCGGGGTTTACTTCTGTCATGGGGACTGCCACTTCCTTGGAGCAAATATAATGATATGGGGGGGTATGCGTCTTCCCTCCGTCTCCGCTCCGAGGAGCAGCACATGTTTGGAGGTATACGTAAAATTTAAGTGTGGAGGGGTGAAGCTTCCCCCCCACTGTCCCGGGGGGCACTACTTCTTTGGGCATTCATGAATTAAAATGCGGGGTCTGTTGTGGACTGCCGGCCACGGGGAGTACGATGTTCGCAGGCTTTAAATTGGATGGAGGCGCATCGTCCAATTTCCCTTGAGGAGCTTTCCATGGCCCTGGGTATCGTTATCTCCGAAGGCCGGTTCCAACAATGAGCCGTGGTGCCTACGCCATGTACATTGTAGTTTGCTATGGCAAGGCGGGATCTATACAGACTTCTGGCTCTGTCATAGCAAACTTTTGCTTCGCTTGATGGAAGCGAGAGGAGGAAATTTACTCTCACTTTTATGAAGCGAAGCAGATTTGCTTTTGGGCAAAGGGAGCTTGCATGGAGCAGCTGGCTTTGTTGAAAAGGAATGCCGGCTGCCGCAGGAGTCGGGGAGCTGGCAGGGAATGCAGGGAATTGGGGCTCTTTGCCCGGTTCCCAAACATTTTGGCAAGGCTCCGGGGAATGCGGTTCCCTGGGCCTAAAATGGCCCGGCTGAGTTGTGAGTTATAGGGTGGCTCTAAAAAGAGCCCTTGTTTTCATTGTGAGTTTGTTGGAGCTACATGCAAGTGCGGATGCACAGTTTCAGGTTGTTGAGAAGAACTCTGTTTCTAAGATCTGTGAAGTGTACTTCATCACTTCTGTAGATATTATCCATATCAAAACGTATGTTGTTGTTGTAGATGGACCCAATTCTATGATCTCTGAGGTATGCAGACACAGCTTTATTGACATTCTTCCTAGCTTTCTCAATCTGAGGACAGAATTGATTTGACCATTTCCACTTCTGTCTTTGGCATATATTGGAGTATACAAAGACAGTTTGAGGCAAAAGCAACATCAATTGTCCAAAGGTATCCTTCATGAGCATTTCCAGACCTACCCCAGTCAATGTGCCTAGGTCATTGCCACCACAGTGCACAATCATGAGGTCAGGGTGTTGGAGATGCAAAGAGGTTTTAACCAAAGGCAACAATTGGTGCCACTTTAATCCTCTCTGTGCAAACCATTTAATGTCCAAATTTTGTAAACCTAGGTCTTTGTCAATACATCTGTGTTCAGCATACCTTTTGCACCAGAAAACATAGCTGTGTGCTACGATCCATACTAGCATTTTGAAGGTATGGCTGGAAGGAATCAAAAGATGTCTGTAGCTCATGTAGTCCGTTGGTACAATGAGAGATATGTTGAAAGGTAGAGAAGAAGCTTTTTTTTTGAGAAAACGATAACTGATTGGGTGATGAAGAACATTGTGTAGTGAAAACTAGGGTGCATGTCACTTTCGTGAAAAAGTATGTTTCTGATTGGTTAATAAAAAATGTTTGAAACGTACACTACATAGGATACAATCAGATGTGTGGAGTGCAACCACACATGCTACTTGCATTTGGAAGGTACTGTTCTGAACTTAAAAAATGGTGAACTTGTGACCTGCACCTGCTGTTGAATGTTCCAGAAACTGTTAGGATGAAGTATGGTGAACGTATGACCTGCACGTGGCGTTGAATGTTGAAGAAACTGTTGGGATGAAATTTGGTGAACTTGTGACCTGCAGCCTTCGGTTGAATGTTGCAGAAACTGTTGGTATGAAAATTGGCGAAAAGGTGATTGGGGGAGGAGTAGAAATAACTGTGGTATTAAAATATGAAATGCAAAATTAATTACAACTGGTAAGCTATTAAAGTACATTTTTCAAAATGAGTAGTATGTCTAGAAGAAGTGTATTGTTTAAAATTTGCAGTAGTATTATTAGAAATAGGCTTCTGAGTTGTTGTAAGGGTTCGGGCTGTATGGCGATGCGGCAGTTTGGGGGAGTGTCCAATCCACAAGATAAGAGAACCAGTTTGGGGCGTTTTAGAAGAGAGTTAGAGAGGGCTAATATGAGTAACCAATAGGAATGTGTTTTGCAATTTGAACTAATGAAGGAAGGATTTTGATTTGTTATGTACATGTATTTCTGTGCGGAAAGTGAGGGAAAGTTTGCCATTACTGGTTCTATTCTTGACGAGAGTCTTGAATTTCATTTATTGTCTGAGAAAGAAAATATTGCATGCGTTTGTGAAATTCGAAATCTGCATACCAACTACAGAGGTGAGTTACAAATTAATAAGGTGTGTTATATATTGTGTAGTAGTAGTTAAGTCTTTGAGACAATATTTTTAAGTTTGAAAATATTTTTGGGGGTAAATAACATAGTATTACTGAAGTGTGCTGTTTCACATTTGTTACAAAATGTGCATAGAGTGTGAGTAGTTGCTGAATAAGTACCCCATATATATTTAGGAGTTTTCGAGGAAGAAGAAGTGTAGTTTGTCATGTTTAAAGGAGTATATGGTTTTGAAAGTGAGGTACAGGGTTAATTTGGGTTCCAAAATGGATTCGGGCAACATAAAGAAAATATCGCATGTTTGCACGTTGTTACTCGTCGAAAAATAGTGGGGCGGGGTGGTTAGAAGAGGCATGTTTTATTAACTTGAGGGAAATAAGAAAAAAAAGAAATGTTGCGTGCAGACGTTGTGCTCGGACTTTTGACACTGGTGAGCTATATTTGTATATAAGTGTAGGCAACTGTCACAGTCCCTGGTCGTGCAGAATGTGCAGACATTAGAAGGCCGGCAGATCGAGAGACTAAGAATGACACGTCCCTTTCCATATGTATTTTTACACGTGTTATGCATCGGAAGATTTGATAACTATATAACAGTGGTATATATCTATTTGTATGTTTCTTTTAAGTATGTGCTACTAGGAAAAGATACAGCTCCATCTATGCATGCTTTCAGTGATATGGTGACACTCTCAACTGTGATATAAAAAGGGTTTCTGCTTTGCATTTGGATAGAGTCAACACTGTTAGTAGTTGCTGAGTAGTGAAGAATGAAAAGACAGATGAGGTGAAATACATGGTGGTAAAGGGATTAGTGATTATGGTACTTCGTATGAGTGTTTGGGAAGGTATTGTTGAAGTGCGCCGCATATATTTAAATGTTTTCGTGAAATAAAGAATGCAGTCTCTTATGTTGAAAGGTCTGCATGTTGTTGCGAGTAAGGTACAGGGTTGAATTAATATCGAAAATCAGCCCGGTCAATGTAAGAGAAATAGGCACGTTTGTAGATTGTGCCTTGTCGGAAAATACAGGTGGGGGCGTTTCTTTCCAAGAGATATGTTTTCTGAATGTGTGAGAAATAAAAAAGAAATGGAAATGTTCCGAGCATATTTTGTGAACGAATTTGTTCACACTGGTGAAGTACATGTGAATATAAATGGAGGGAATTGTCAGGGTCTTTCCCTGTGCTGAATCTGCGTATATTAGAGGGCCGGCAGATCAAGAGTTTGGGAATGATACGTCCCTTGACCCCCCCTCCTTCCTCCCACTCTCTAACGGTTTGTCTCCCGTCGTTTGTAAAAGGAAGGTAAGAGAGGCCCATGTACCCTGAAAAATAGCACTTAGACCTTCACTGGCCTGTTGGTGCCATCTGTACAGCACAGAGAATGTCGCAATCGGTTGAATGCTACACGAGTGCAGTGTGTCATGTTGCAAGGACTACATGGTCTTGTGACTAAGGTACAGGGATGAATTGGGGTATAAAGTGGGATCGGGAAATGGAAAAAAATGGCCTTCTGGAGATTGAACCTTGTGGGAAAATACTGTTTTTTTTTTAAACAGGGTTATGCTTTATTGAGTTCAGAGAGATGAAAAAAATAAAATGTTGCCTGCACACTTAGTGCACGGGTTTGCTCACACTGGTGAAGCACACGTCAATATAAGTTAAGGTAATTGTCAGGCTTCCTGCTCGTGCTGAAGCTGGGTACATCACAGGGGCGGTAGATCGAGAGACTGGGAATGAGACGTCCCTTGACCTCCCCCTCCTTCCTCCCGCTCTCTAACGGTTCTTCTCCCGTCGTTTGTAAAAGGAAGGTAACAGAGGTCCATCTACCGTGAAAAATAGCACTTACACCTTCACTGGCCTGTTGGTGCCATCTGTACAGCACAGAGAAAGTCTCAATTGGTTGAATGCTACACGAGTGCAGTGTGTCATGTTGCAAGGACTACAAGGTCTTGTGACTAAGGTACAGGGATGAATTGGGGTGTAAAGTGGGCTCGGGAAATGGAAAAAAAATGGCTTCTGGAGATTGAACCTTGTGGGAAAATACTGGGGGGGGGTTTAACAGGGATATGCTTTATTAACTCCAGGGAGATGAAAAAAATAAAATGTTGCCTGCACACTTGGTGCACGGGTTTGCTCACACTGGTGAAGCACACGTGAATATAAGTTAAGGTAATTGTCAGGCTTCCTGCTCATGCTGAAGCTGCCTACATCACAGGGGCAGCAGATCGAGAGACTGGGAATGACACGTCCCTTGACCCCCCCCCTCCTGTTTCCTCCCGGTCTCTAATAGTTCCTCTCCCCTTGTTTGTAAAAGGAAGGTAACAGAGGCCCATCTGCGTTGACCCTCACTGGCCTTCTGGGGACATGTGACGAGCACAGGAAAGTCGTAGTCAACTTGTATGCTATAGAAAAAAACCGCACACAGTTGCAACTTACATATTGCCCCAATTTACATTGCTCGATGATTTGTCTTAACAGTTTAACTTTGCTGAGGTGCATGTCTATGCTTCAACATGTATTTTCACACGAGTTATTTATCGGAATATCTGATACCTATAAAACACAGGTATAGATCACAGGTATAGATCTGTTTGTTTTAAGTATGATGCCACTAGGAAAAGGCACAGGGAGATGCATGCATCCTTTCAGTACTATGGTGAGACTTTCAACTGGGACATGATAAGGGTTTCTGGTTTGCATTTGGGTAGGCCCAACATTGTTAGTAGTTGCTGAGTAGTGAGATGCAAGAGGCGAATGAGGTTAAAGACATGATAGGAAAGGAATGAGTGATTATGGTTTTGTATAAGTGTTTGGGAAGGTATTGTTGAAGTACGCACTATATATTTAAGTGGAATGAGTAGTGTTTTGATATTTGAAATCCAGAAAATAGTAATGTAAATAATTGCTTGGTAGTTAATATCAGAATCATATGTAATTAATTTAAAATATTGAATAGATGTAAGAATCTATTGAAACTGTTCTTTGTTTTTCAGAAAATTATTTTGTTTGGATCACAAATTCAAGATGGCAAGAAAAGATGAAAAGAGAAGGAAACAAAAAAAAGAGATCTACTTAAAGAAAAAGAAAGAAAATGTGTTAGAAAGAAATGAGAATGTTACCAAGGATAAAGTTTGTTTGAGTAAGACCCCTAATAGTGTCTTTAAAAAGTTGTGGAGACATTATATGAGAACAATAGGAATGAAAGGAAAAAGAAGAGTTTTTCAACTAAGGAGAAGGAGAATGACACTTCAAATGGTAAAAGAAAAAAATTAAGGAAAAAACACAAGTTACACAAAGACAAAAACAATTTCAAGAGATTCGACAACGACTCTTTCGAAGTAGAGTAATTCAGAATTTATTGAAAGATTGTAAGAAGTATAAAAGAAGATTACTAGCTTACAAACAGAAGCAGCAGATTGAAACTGTAGTAGATACTGCTTTTAATTTGAAACGAAAACTATTTATTTTAATATTGAAGAGAATGAAATCATTGGATAAAACTATGAAGTTTCTGAAAGACAAAAGCAAAAGAAAAAGACTTGTTAATAGGAGTAACTTTTGTAAAAGTTTCAGTGGTGAATGGAAACACACTTCTACTAGTGAGCCTTTCTTTAATGAAGAAAGCTACTTTCAACAAAATAATTTACCTTTTGCAGTTGATACTCGAGGTCGCTATTACGAAGTTCGGAATGGTTGTCCCATTCCAAAAGAAGAAATAGTTGTTATGAGTGCAGAAGAATTAATAGCTGAAGAAGTGCAAGGGAATCGCACACAAGCTCCTGTATATAAGTGGGATTGTAGCAGTATTTGCAGTATTCAAGAGTCTATTGACATAATGCGAAAATTTTTACGACAATATGCACAGAAAAGTGTTAAACAGAAGATTAGGTTGTTACAAGGACTAGATCCATGTAATGTAAGAAAATATGCTAAGAAGCATGGACATTCTCTGGCTTGTCTTTCAAGAAAAGTGTGTAAAAGTACTTTTCATCACTTAAGAATGTTAGGAGTACACCACTCAGGAATGCGGAAGTTTGTAAGGAAAGTGTACTTTGTAAAGAATCCTACATTATGTTTAAGTGAACTGAACACAGCTCTTTTACACGGTTGTTTATCAGATGTAGAAAAAATGTGTGAAGAAATTGAGTTTTGTTTTTTTGGTTCAGAACAGCAGTGTGTAGAAACTGAGAGCTTGAAAACTGCAGATGTTGAAGAACATGGGAAAGAGATTAGCATTGATCAGTTTGAAGAAGAAATTAGAAAGTTTAAGACAGTGTGTTCTGAAAAACCAAACTATGTTTGTATTTGTTGTTGACGTACTCATTATAAAAGTCAAACTAGGAATGTTAATTTGTATTTAAAAAGTGAAAAGGAGAACAATGATAGGTGGCATTGATTTGGAGGTTACTTGTTGGTGGAAGGTCGATTTGAGTTAGGTACTGATCAACATATTTGTAAATATTGTTATAACAAATTAGAAGAGAACAAAATGCCAGCTAGAGGAGTACATAACAACTTAGAATTAGTACCTATTCCAGAGGAACTGGCAGATTTGAATACATATGAGTCAGTTCTTATTCAATCTGTTCACCCGTTTCAAGATATAATTCGCATGGAGCCTAAAACAGGTAAACTGCTACCAACAGACTTGCAAAGAGGTCTGAAAGGAAGAGTTGTGTACTTACCTTTAGATTTTAAGAAAAATATTGAAACTGTTGGTGGAGACAGAGAGGAAAAAGAGCCAGTAGTTATTCTAGTAAAAGGTGTACCAACAAATGGGCCGATTCCGATCTCGGCCGGTAGGGCACCGAATCGGATTCGGCTTCACCGGATCCGATTCGGAGCCCTATTTCCCGACCAAGTCGTACGTGCGTACGGGCGAGCGAGTACGATGCGTGCGCTCGCGAAATCTCTGACCGACTCGTTCGCAGGATCCGACCGCTCCGACCGACTCGCACGGGGACGACGTGCACCTCGCAATGGAGACGTTCCCCGGCCGGGTAAGTACGATGCGCACCTCGACCGCTCCGACCGACTCGCGCAGTCCGGCTCCAAGGAGCTGTCGGGGCAGCACTTTGGGGGTCCGTGTCGGACCCCCCTGGACGCGTAGGCGTGCGAGTCACACACAGGGGGGACCCATGGGTCCCCCCTACACGTGCATGTACGGTGCGACCCTCATCGACGCGAACACGCTGTAGGGGACGCCCTTGTTCGCGTCGTGCCCATTGAGTCAATGGGAGCCCGTGTACGCGTCGTACGACTGGCTCCCATTGACTTCAATGGGAGTCCGACCGAATCGAGTCCGATAGCATATGTGCGCATCGTACTCATTTGGTCGGACTGCTAGGGTCCGATTCGGTCGGAAATCTCTCCGGGTCCGGCTCGGTCGGGGAGATTTCCGGCCTGAATCGGAATCGGCCCCAAAGAGTCAGAAAATATGGCAAGAGTTTGTAGATGTTAATAAACTTCAAAAGGCTACGTTATATCTTGTACAGAACAATACTTATTATAAAACTGTAAATGTTGATGAACAGGTAATAAGTTTAGAAGATGAATCAGAAATTTCAAGTAGTCAAATAGAGAAAGTGGACAAGTCGAGGAGTGAAGAGATTTATGAACATTACACAATATGTCCTCTACATTCAAAAAAAGTAATAGGAAACAGCATTGAGTTATTTCAAATGAAAAAAGCAAAGGGAACTCCAATGAGTGTATGGGAGAAAAGCTTAGAAGCTCGTTGTTTTCCACAGCTGTTCCCCACTGGACAAGGTGGACGATTTGATGAGCGACGTGCACGGATTCCAGCTTCAGAATATCGCTCAACAAGATTATACTCTGAAGTTCCTAGATTTCAACCGTGCATTCCATATATATTTCACCTTTTGTTTGAAAGTGATTTGTCTTCTCTTTTGTATGCAGTGAACCACATACTTAAAATGGGAGTTCATCAATCACTTGTTTCAGCCAAAGAATTCATGGACAAAGTTCAACTAACAGATGAAAATTTAGAAGCACAGTTAATTAATTTGATGGCATGTCAATGTGGAACCAATGAGTATTGGTTTTGTCGTCATGGTGAACTTAAGTGTATGTTAAGAAACTTAGGTACACCAACATGGTTTGTAACACTTAGCTGTGCGGAGTATGCATGGGAAGATTTACTTGAATTTCTACGAGAAGCAAATTCCAATATAAAAAATATTGAAATGAAGACACCTGGAGAACTGTGTTCATTGGATCCTGTAAATGTGTACAGGTATTTTAATCATAGGTTTCAAGCTATGATGTCTTTCATCTGCAATAAAAATAATTGTCCTCTTGGAGAAGTTATTGATTTTTTGGGGCGAAAAGAGTATCAAGCGAGAGGTGCTCCGCATATACACATGCTATTATGGATAAGGAATGCTCCGAAATTTGGAACGGATACTGATGAAACAGTATTGTCCTTCATCGAACAGTATGTTACCTGTGAGATTCCAAGAGAAGGAGGAGAAAAAAGCTTGAGACAACAAGTTTTACGTTTCCAAAGTCACAGTTGTGGAAAGTAATGTAGACGAAAATACAAGTCTAAAGGAAAATGTTATACCAAGTGTCGGTTTGGATTCCCACATCCAGTAATTTCTAAAGGAAGAGTAAATTCTTTTATGTCTGCTGTAAGGCATACAATAACTCGGAAATCTCCGAAGAATACGTACAACTTAAAAAGAACAGAACAGTCAAAGTATATTAATGACTACAATCCAGTTATTTTGAAAATGTGGAATGCAAACATGGACATTCAATATGTTGCAAATAACTCAATCGCCGTTGCACGCTATGTTACATCATATATAACGAAATCAGAAAAGACAGAGATGAAAAAAATGTGGGAAGAAATTTCAGAAGAGAAGAGCCTTAGCAAAAAATTATACAGCTTTAGCTTGAAAATGCTTTCGCACAGAGAAATTGGATCCTATGAATGTTCGGATCGCTTGTGCCCTTCCAGTTTATATTCAAAGTCACGAGGAATCATTTGGGTAAGTTTAGGTCTTGCCTGCACATGAAATAGAGTGTTGAAAACATTAGAAGAAATTGAATACTTAGCAGTGAATGAACCGGAAAGTGCAGAAATTCTTAAAACTAATATAATGGATACATACTATCCCAAAAGGAGTCCACATCTGGAAGAGCTATGTCTGTATGAAATACTTCAACATTACAGCTTTAAAAGAAATGTTACACAGAATTTAAAACAAGGAAAATATGCAGTAATTGGATGTGACGGTTGTTTAGTAAAACATGCCAAAAGAAATCTTATTAACCACAGAAAACTCAGTCGCGAAACTCCAGATAAGAGAGAATTTTTCTATTTAGCACTTCTGCAACTGTTCAAGCCATGGCGTAGCGAAACTGAATTACTTGGACATTTCGACTGCTATGAAGATTCTTTTAATGCATGTAAAGATAGCATTGCATGTACAATTTTCCCTACATATCTACAAATGTTAAATGATGAAATTGAACAAGAAAAGATTATTACAGCTGAAATAGCTAACAACAGTTCTCAAGAAATTCAAAGTTCTTGTCCAGCTAGTCAAGATTCACTGGGACAACCAATAATCGAAAATGAAGCAGCAATAGCCATGTATGAAGTAGAAATTGCAATGCAACAAGCACAACAGGAGAATACTACGTTGGAAAATTTAGAAGAACAACTAAATATTGAACAGAAAGAAATATATCTACAAGTGACTGAACAGATACAACATGGTTTGTTGCATGAAAAAAAGGAATGTATATGTTCATCATTTAAACCTATTCTTATGTACATCAGTGGTCAAGCTGGAACAGGTAAAAGTTTTTAATTAAAGTTTTGACCAGTTATCTACAAAAACTACAGATTCACATTTATCTTGTGTTGTAACAGCTCTGACTGGATTAGCAGCGCACAATATTAAAGGAATTACTTTACATAGATTACTTATGTTACCTGTTGAACATGATAATAAATTAGAATATCAGAAGTTGTCTGGAGATGCTTCTTATGAAGTGTCAAGAGTCCTGAAGAAAATGAAAGTTCTAATCATTGATGAGGTGAGCATGGTCTCAAACTTAATGCTTGCCTTTGTACACTTGAGAATACAACAGGTTTTAAAAACAGATTATGATGTTCTGTTTGGAGGAAAACATGTAATTGTATTTGGAGATCTACTACAACTAACTCCTGTAAAAGGACAACCAGTTTTTAAAACACTTGTGCATGAAGACACTAGGAAATGTTTGGTAAGTATTGGAAATGTGAATATATGGTTACATTTTGAATATAAAGAACTTATAAAGAATATGCGACAAGCAACTGATGAAGATTATGGAAATATTCTGAAAGATATAAGAATTGGTGTCCTAACGAAACATGGTAAACAAGCTTTAGAAAGTTTGCTACTAAGGAACTTGTTTACAACTGAAAACACAGCAGCTGAAGTAATGTATAAGAAGATTGGAGAAAAGAAGTCTATAGTTTGCCTAATGCCTACACTGCAAGAGTGTTGTACATTTAATCAAGAGCTTCTGAAATTTGAAAAACAAGAAATAGTTCACATTGAAGCTATTGATAAAATAGAGCATCAGGGAGTGACCACTCTTCTTTCAGAGAAACTACAGACTAAATTGCACTCTTTGGAAAAGTCTGTATCTAAAACTGTTGGCTTAGAATTTTTTTTAGATGTATGTATAAACTGTCGGGTAATTTTGCGGTGTAATTTGAATGTAGAAGAAGGTTTAGTAAATGGAGCAATGGGGAAAGTTGTTGATTTTGTAAAATATCAGAACAGAGATGGAATAGAATTCTTGAAAATAAAATTTGATCAGATTACAGAGGTTAGACAGATTGGGCGTTGTGCTGTACGTTTTTTGCTCGTAAAAGACTTGTATGTTTGCAGAAAACAGTTTCCTTTGTCGTTAGCATATGCAGTAACTATTCATAAATCTCAAGGTTTAAGTGTAGACAGTGCTTTGGTAAATATTGGAAGTACTGTTTTCAAAGAGGGAATGGCATATGTTGCATTATCTTGAGTTAGAACATTGTCTGGTTTGTATTTGATTGATTTCGATGACAACAAGATTAGTGCTGATGTAAATTGTGTAAGAGAATATAATCGTTTAAGAAGACTTTATGCACCAAATTTAGGTGAATATCCCATTTATGAGAAACGTGTTGTGTGTTCAAAACGAAAATATGTTAAAGAATCAACTGCGGTTGAAAAGCATAAAAAATTCGAAGAGAAAGGAAAAGGTGTAAAGAAACAGAAAATGGGAAGAGTTGATGACTTTGTGGGATACCAATTGGAAAATAGTTCAGGTATCAACTGCTATGGTAATGTTATTCTAAATGTTGTATTTTACGTACAAGATCTTCATCATGAAATTATGAGAAATCAGGAAAAAAGATTATGTTCTGCACTTTATAATGTATTTCAACAATTGACAACTGACAGAAGTAAAATCCATACTGCTTGTGGTATTCGCCAACTCTTGGATATATGTACTGGTTCTTTGACCTTCAGTCTTAATATACAACAAGATGCACAAGAATTTCTGATGGTTATGCTTGGAGTATTAGAAGATGAAGGAATACAGAATGAAAACTTATTTGGACTAAGTTACAAATGGGATCATAAATGTGAACAGTGTTCATTAACTTCAAGCACTGTAGTCGACACAGAACCATTCATATACTTAACAATACCTGACTGCAAATCTGTAGCTTTTAACAAACTAGTAAAAGCAGAAAATCAAGATATGAAATGTTCTCATTGTAATGTTATCTACATTACGAATAGAAAGATATGGAAAATATCTGATTTTAATGCTACAACGTTGTAGAGCAAATGGAAGAAAACTGGAAACCAGAATTAAAAATGTTGTTGCCAGTCAAATATCTATTTCTGGAAGAACTTTTACAACAGTGGCTATTATTTTCCATGCTGGACCTACTACGACATCTGGACACTATACTGTGTATTTAAAGTGTAATAAAGGATGGACACATTGCAATGGTGCACATTTGGAAATAAAACCGAGATTGCCTTACGAATTGCCAAATTCATATTTGATATTTTTGAAGCCTAAGTTTTGAATACATTATTCGGCCTATTGGGAAGATGTAAACATGCTTTAACGAACTCATATTGGATATTTTGCAAACCAAAGTTTTGAATACATTATTCGGCCTATTGGGAAGATGTAAACATGCTTCAATGAATTCATATTGGATATTTTACAAACCAAAGTTTTGAATACATTATTCGGCCTATTGGGAAGATGTAAACATGCTTTAACGAATTCATATTGGATATTTTACAAACCAAAGTTTTGAATACATTATTGAGCCTATTGGGAAGATGTGAACAGAAAGTAGGGGGCACTGGAAACAATTACGGATTATAACTAGTGTTGGGACTATTATTTGTGCTGATTGGTATTGCATTGGGAAAAAATTGCGTTGAAATGCAAATAGTTTACATATTTGTTCTGTATATTGTAGGAGATGTAAATGAGTGCATATTTTGAAAATGTTCTTGAGATAAATGAAAGACATCCTGTAGAAGAAGGATGTAATAAAAAAATTGTAAGGAGGAACACATGTAGGTAAAGATATTGAAAATAATGTTGTACGCTGATTTTTTTTTTTTTCAACAATCTAATTGATTGGTTTTTTTTCCCCGCTGTTTCATGATGATACTCCATTGACATCACGTTGTATAGTGAAGTTAAGTGGAATCTGAGAACAGCAAAAAAGGGAAAATGAAATGTTATGTAAATCTTAAATTATGTTGTAGTCTTAAAAAAGTAACAGTGTAATTTGTGTAATACATTACATAACAGTTTTTTGGTTTATTTTATTGTACGTAGTGGTAAACTATCAAAAGAGTTTTAATGATGAATAGCACAATTGTACTTTGAAATTTACTGAAAAAACCATAGATTTCAGGGACGTTATAGTTACAAATTAGCATTTAAAAAAACCTTGGAAATTCACTGAAAAAACCATAGGTTTCAGGGACATTATAGTTAGAAATTAGCATTTAAAAAACCTTAGAAATTCACTGAAAAAACCACAGGTTTCATGGACGTTAGAGTTAGAAATTAGCATTTAAAAAACCTTAGAAATTCACTGAAAAAACCACAGGTTTCAGGGACGTTATAGTTAGTTGGACTTTTCACTCGTACAAAACCAGTGAAATTTGGCCGTTATAGTTAGTTCAGCTAACTATAACTCGCGCTCCTGCAATGCACTGCTGATGACGTCACATATTACATCATTCATGACATGGTCAGTGACATCACTGATGACATCTCAAATGACATCACTGATGACATCACTGATGACATCATCCACGTGATAATCTGATGCACGTCCTCATACCCTAATATAACCTTTGATACACCCACTCTAAAATACAGACTACCATTTTCGAAACCATAGCAACACCAATACCAGTTACTACATACCCACTCACTGATTCCTAGGTCTACACACACATCTACTCATACACCTATACAGATACTCACACACTGCCACTCATCCGTACAGTTACTCACACACCTAGTCAATCATGCAAAGAATCAATCACACTCCCATTTACTCACCTATACAGTCATACACACACCACCTCACTTATTCATACAGATACTAACACATACTTACTCTCTTATACAATCACTGATACAAGCACACACTCATCCATACAGCCACTCGCACAATCACTCTCACAATCACTCACTCCCACATATAGTCATTTATATACTCCAACACTCACATATACTGCCTTTCACATATGTAGTTACTCACACATGTACCACTGAGACAGCCATTCACTCACCAACACACCCATACACACACTCACCAACCCATACAGCCCTTCACAGATGCACTCTTGAACCCATATACCCAGTGAATCACCCACTCACACATCTATGCACAGAGTCACACACCCCCCACCCACCTACCCAGACACTCAGGCACCCATACAGATACTCAGACAACCAATCAATAACCCATATAGACACTCATGTAGCTACTCACCAACCCATGCAGCCGCTTACACACCAACTGACAGACTGATACAGACATTCACACAGTTTAGTCACTAACCCATGCATTCAGTAAGACACGTTTAATCACTCACTTATAGAGTCAGTCACGCACCCACTAAATCATCTATTCAGACACTCATACACCCACTCATACTTCAATACACCTTGGCATATATATATATAAAACATATTTAAACTTTACAGAAACACACAGTCACTGGATGATGTCATCAGGGATGTCATTTGAGATGTCATCAGTGATGTCACTGACCATGTCATGAATGATGTAATATGTGAGGTCATCAGCAGTGCATTGCGGGGGCGCGAGTTATAGTTAGCTGAACTAACTATAACGGCCCAATCTCTCTGGTTGTGTGCGAGTGAAATGTCCAACTAACTTTAAAGTCCCTGAAACCTGTGGTTTTTCAGTGAATATATATATATATATATATATATATATATATATATATATATATATATATATATATATATATATTCACTGAAAAAACCATAGGTTTTAGGGACAGTTATAGTTAGTTGGACATTGCACTCTTACAAAACCCGTGAAATTCCCCCGTTATAGTTAGTCCAGCTAACTATAACTCGCGCCCCGCAATGCACTGCTGATGACGTCACATATTACATCACTCATGACATGGTCAGTGACATCACTGATGACATCACTGATGACATCTCAAATGACATCACTGTTGACATCATCCAGTGACTGTGTGTTTCTGTAAAGTTTAAATATTTTTAATATATATAGGAAAAGACGTATTGAAGAATGAGTGGGTGTGTAAGTGTCTGTATGGATGATTTAGTAGGTGCGTGACTGACTGTATAAGTGAGTGATTTAACGTATCTTACTGAATGCATGGGTTAGTGACTAAACTGGGTGAATGTCTGTATCCGTCTGTCTGTTGCTGTGTAAGTGGCTGCATGTGTTTGTGAATAGCTACATGAGTGTCTATATGAGTTAATGAATGCTTGTGTGAGTATCTGTATGGGTGCCTGAGTGTTTGTGTGGGAGGGGTGTGTGCGACTCTGTGCATGAATGTGTGAGTGGGTGATTCACTGGGTGGATGGTTTCAAGAGTGCATCTGTGATAGACTGTATGGGTGGGTAAGTGTGTGTAAGAGTGTGTTAGTGAGTGAATGTATGTCCCAGTGGTACATGTGTGAGTAACTACATATGTGAAAGGCAGTATATATGTGTGTTGGAGTATATAAATAGCTATAAGCGAGAGTGAGTGATTGTGATAGTGGCCGTATGGATGAGTGTGTGCTTGTATCAGTGATTGTATAAGAGCGTAAAAATGTGCTAGTATTTGTATGAGTAAGTGAGCTGGTATGTGTATAACTGTATAGGTGAGTAAATGGTAGTGTGTTTAATTATTTGCATGACTGACTAGGTGTGTGAGTACCTCTATGGATGAGTGGCGGTGTTTGAGTGTCTATATAGGAGTATGAGTGCATATGATAGTCCTGTACTGAGTGACCGTAAGTATGAGTGACTGTACGGGTGAGTGAGTTGATGTGTGCGTAGACCTAAGAATCAGTGAGTGGGTATGTAGTTATTGGTGTTGGAGTGTCTATGGTTTTGCGAATGGCAGTCTGTAATTTAGAGTGGGTGTATCAAAGGTTATATTAGGGTGTGAGAAGATGCATGAAATTATCACATGGATGATGTCACCAGTGATGTCATCAGTGATGTCATTTGAGATGTCATCAGTGATGTCATCAGTGATGTCACTGACCATGTCATGAGTGATGTAATATGTGACGTCATCAGCAGTGCATTGCGGGGCGCGAGTTATAGTTAGCTGGACTAACTATAACGGGGGAATTTCACGGGTTTTGTACGAGTGCAATGTCCAACTAACTATAACTGTCCCTAAAACCTATGGTTTTTTCAGTGAATTTCAAAGGTTTTTTAAATGCTAATTTGTAACTATAACGTCCCTGAAACCTATGGTTTTTTCAGTGAATTTCAAAGGTTTTTTAAATGCTAATTTGTAACTATAACATGTCTGAAACCTACGGTTTTTCAGTGAATTTCAAAGGTTTTGTAAATGACAATTTTTAAATGTATTAATTGTTATATAAATTTTTTTAATACTAATTTACTCCATTTTTAGAAACAATTTTTTTTTACATATTTTATTTTTTAAATTACATTGTAATTACATTATACATTACATTACAAAAAATACTTTCTCAGAATGAATTACTTTAGTTTAAATACTTTGCACATAGGCAATAGACTTTTAAGTACAGTAGTTACAGTTGTTGCAATGGGCAACACATTTTCAAACACAATGCAACATTCAGCTCAATGTGAATTTCTAGTTAAATGCAATTAGTTACTTTATGGATTACTTTTCTAACCACAGGACTGGATCCTAGATTCAGTCCTGGCACATCTCCTGTAAACAGTTGAGTAAAAGCGTTTTGGTTACAGTCGTGATTTTTAAGGAATATTATTGTACTTTAAAAGTTGACACTTAGAAACTTTTTCTCATAGAATCACCAATGTTATCCTATGGAAGGAAATTCACTTAGAAGGTAAAAACTGTTATCGTTACTTTTTCTTACTCAGTGTTGGATCCTGGATCCAGCGCTGGTGCATCTCCTGTAAACAGTTGAAAGAATGCGTTTAAGTCATACAGGCGATTTTTTAGGAATATTTGTAGTTTGTGAAAATCGACACTTTGAAACTTTTCTGCTGAAAAGCAGACAATGGATTCCTATGGAAGAAAATATAAGTTACTGGTAAGTACGGTTAAAATTACTTTTCAGGGTCAGTGCTGGGCTAAAAGATGCAGCACTGGGTTCTCTCCTGATAACAGGTGAGTAAATTGGAATTCGTACTTTGGTTGATTTTAGAGGAATATTATAAAGTTCCAAAACTCCACACTTAGAAGAATTTCAAAAGTGAAACCAGTCAATGTTAGCCTATGAAGGAAATTCAAGTTACCGGTAAGTACGGTTAAAATTACTTTTCAGGACCAGTACTGGGCTGAAAGATGCAGCACTGAGGTCTCTCCTGATAACAGGTGAGTAAATCAGAATTCGGATTTCGGCTGATTTTAGAGGAATATTTGTATGTTTCAAAAATCAACACTTAGAAACTTTTTCAGCAAAAAGCAGGCAATGACATCCTATGGAAGGAAATTCAAGTTACTGGTAAGTACGGTTAAAATTACTTTTGAGGATCAGTACTGGGCTGAAAGATGCAGCACTGAGGTCTCTCCTGATAACAGGTGAGTAAATCGGAATTCGTATTTCGGCTGATTTTAGACGAATATTTTAAAGTTCCAAAACTCCACACTTAGAAGAATTTCCAAGTGAAACCAGTCAATGTTAGCCTATGGAAGGAAATTCAAGTTACTGGTAAGTACGGTTAAAATTACTTTTCAGGACCAGTACTGGGCTGAAAGATACAGCACTGAGGTCTCTCCTGATAACAGGTGAGTAAATCGGAATTCGTATTTCGGCTGATTTTAGAGGAATATTTTAAAGTTCCAAAACTCCACACTTAGAAGAATTTCCAAGTGAAACCAGTCAATGTTAGCCTATGGAAGGAAATTCAAGTTACTGGTAAGTACGGTTAAAATTACTTTTCAGGATTAGTACTGGGCTGAAAGATGCAGCACTGAGGTCTCTCCTGATAACAGGTGAGTAAATCAGAATTCGTATTTCGGCTGATTTTAGAGGAATATTTGCACAATGGTGAAGGGAGGGGGCGGGGCCTGAGGTGACATCTGTGCAAACGCGCCCGTGGCGCGTTTTAAGTAGGGGGATTAAGTCCCCTTGAATCATGAGGGTCCCTACGGGCCAACTAGCCCACCAGGAACCTCCAGTATGCGCCAGGGGCTGCGTTGCAGAGACATGTACAGAGGCCACACCCCTTTTACACCTCTCTGCAACGCAGCTCTGTGGCGCTTTCTGGACGTACCTGTTGGGCTAGTTGGCCCCAGGGTCCCTCAGGATTGAAGGGATTTAATTCCCATCTTAAAACGCGCCACGGGGCCTGTTTGCACACATGTCACCTGAAGCCCCGCCCTCCCTTCACCACTGTGCAAACGCGCCCGTGGTGCGTTTTAAGTCGGGGGATTAACTCCCCTTGAATCCTGAGGGTCCCTGGGGTGCAACTAGCCCACCATATACCTCAAAAAGCGCCACAGAGCTGCGTTGCAGAGAGGTGTAAAGGGGCGTGGCCTCTGTACACCTCTCTGCAAGGCAGCCCCTGGCGCATACTGGAGGTTCCTGGTGGGCTAGTTGGCCCACAGGGACCCCCAGTATTCAAGGGGAATTGCTCTCCTCTGCAAACGCGTCAGGGGGCGCGTTTGCAGAGTGGTGAAGGAAGGGGCGGGGCCTGCGGGCCGATCATTTTTTATTTTTTTATTTTTTGTCCCCTGAAGGGGGCTGTGTGGTCCCCCTTCCTTTTTTCTGTTTTTGGGCCCTGGGGACCCCATCCCCCAGGGCCTTACCCCTTTTTTTAAATTACAAATTAAAAAAAAAAAACGGGAAGGGGGCCGCGTGACCCCCCTTCCCTGGGCCTGTATTTGCCCCGGGGACCCCATCCCCCGGGGCATGGCCTCGATTTTTTTTTATTTCAATGGAGGGGGGCTGCGTGGCCCCCCTCCTCAGGCCATTTAAGGCCCAGGGGACCCCATCCCCCGGGGCCGGTCTTTCCTTTTTTTTTCTTTTCATTTTTTAACTTTGGGGAGGGGGGCCACGTGGCCCCCCTCCCAGGCCACTGCTTGCCCCTGGGACCCCATCCCCCGGGGCTGGCCCTCTCCGTTGGGGACTGTGGGGGGGTCCCCAATCCCCCCACAGTCCCGCCGGCTCCCCGCGTCCCTTGGGAGCCGGCATTCCTTTACACATGGGGAGCAGCTAACATGCTGCTCCCCATGTGGAAAGCTATCGGCTTTGGATATTGGAAGAGAGAGCAGGTTTCCTGCTCTCTCTTCCAATATCCAAAGCAGTTTGCAATGACAGGACGGGAGCCGCGAGGCTCCTGTCCTGTCATTGCAAACAGCAGTGTCCCGGGGGTAGGCACCCCGGGACACTGCAGGAGCCGGCCCTGGGGGCTGGCGGTCCCCAGGGCCACCACAGGCTCCAGGAGGGGGGCCGCATGGCCCCCCTCCCATTCAGGTCACAGCCCCGGGGAGGTGGTGGTCCCCGGGCTCTGGGGTCCGTAACGGACCCCCATATTTAAATGTTTAGTGCCCCGGGGAGGTGGCGGTCCCGGGGCGTGTGGGGGCTGGAGCCCCCCACACAGGTTTTTCATAAATAAAAAAAGAAGCCCGGGGAGGTGGCGGTCCCGGGGCTGCGGGAGGGCTCAGAGCCCTCCCGCACCATTCTACATAAAGCCCCGGGGGTGGTGGTCCCCAGGGCTTGGGGGCCCTTAGAGGCCCCCCACACATAAAATTAACCCCCCAGCATGCCCCCGGGACTTGGCCCACCCGGGGCCACTACTATCGAAGCGCGGGAGACCGCGCTTCGATGTTTCGGCAGGATTCGCGCACCCTGAGCGCATCCTGCCGATTTTTTTACATTTTTTTTTTTTTTGCCCAGGGGGTCCTTGTGGGACCCCTGAGCAAACCTAGGGGGTCAGGGTGTTTCTACCCTGCCCCCTTTGTGCGCTTTGCGCACTTGTTTCTGTCCCTCGGTTCTACCGAGGGACAAAATGGCTGCCAACATTTCCTGAATCGGAATGTTGACAGCCAGCTGACAGCCAATTAACATGCAGCTCGTGATCGGGACGGTGCGCGCAGGGTGCGCTGAGGGTACGTGGACCCTACTCGGCCATAGATATCACTAACTTTTTACTTTTCATTTTCTCAGCAACTACTGAACGGATTTACACCATTTAACAAAAAGGGTTCTTTCTGAACCAAGAACTACCTCTTTGCCAAATTTGGTGTAATTACGTTCAGCAGTTCGGGCTGTAGCCGTGTCTAAAGTTTCCTATGGAAAAGTGCATGGGGAAAACGCGTTTTGGGACCCCCTTTTTCTCGGCCCCCGCTTGACGAATCCCCGAGACTTTCAGGGTAGGAGCGGACCGGAGCGGGCCACAAAGTTTGAAAATTTCGCGAAGATACGTCAACCGGCAAGAGAGTTATTTCAAATAGAATGTCGCGGATTTCCTATGGATAATAGGTTGTAACTATAACTATCTACTGGCGACCGCCAGTAGATAATATATATATATTATCACCTCCACCTGCCACCTCCCCGGGGCACTAAACATTTAAATATGGGGGTCCGTTACGGACCCCCCAGAGCCCCGGGGACCACCACCTCCCCGGGGCTGTGAACTGAATGGGAGGGGGCCGCGCGGCCCCCTCCTGGAGCCCTTGATGGCCCTGGGGACCACCACCCCCAGGGCCGGCTCCTGCAGTGTCCCGGGGTGCCTACCCCGGGACACTGCTGTTTGCAATGACAGGACGGAGCCTCGCGGCTCCCGTCCTGTCATTGCAAACTGCTTTGGATATTGGAAGAGAGAGCAGGGAAACCTGCTCTCTCTTCCAATATCCAAAGCCGATGCTTTCCACATGGGGAGCAGCATGTTAGCTGCTCCCCATGTGTACAGCAATGCCGGCTCCCGTAGGACATGGGGAGCCGGTGGGACTGTGGGGGATTGGGGACCCCCACAGTCCCCAACGAGAGGGCCAGCCCCGGGGGATGGGGTCCCCGGGGCAAGTAGTGGCCCGGGAGGGGGGCCACGCAACCCCCCTCCCTAAAAAATAACAATAAAAAAAAAACGGAAAGGCCGGCCCCGGGGGATGGGGTCCCCGGGGCCTTAAATGGCCTGAGGAGGGGGCCACGCAGCCCCCTCCCTACGAAAAAAAATAAATCGAGGCCATGCCCCGGGGATGGGGTCCCGGGGCCAATAAAGGCCCAGGAAGGGGGCCACGCGGCCCCCTTCCCGTGTTTTTTAAATTTGTACTAAAAAAAGGGGTAAGGCCCTGGGGGATGGGGTCCCCAGGGCATAAAAACTGGAAAAAGGAAGGGGGCCACAGAGCCCCCTTCAGGGGACAATTTTTTTTTTTTTTTTAAACGATCGGGCCCGCAGGCCCCGCCCCCTTCCTTCACCACTCTGCAAATGCGCCCTGGCGCGTTTGCAGAGAGGAACGAATTCCCCTTGAATACTGGGGGTCCCTGGGGGCCAACTAGCCCACCAGGAACCTCCAGTATGCGCCAGGGAGCTGCCTTGCAGAGAGGTGTACAGAGGCCACACCCCTTTTTACACCTCTCTGCAACGCAGCTCTGTGGCGCTTTTTGGAGGTATATGGTGGGCTAGTTGGACTCCGGGGACCCTCAGGATTCAAGGGGACTTAATTCCCCAACTTAAAACGCACCACGGGGCGCGTTTGCACAGTGTTGAAGGGAGGGGGCGGGGCTTCAGGTGACATGTGTGCAAACAGGCCCCGTGGCGCGTTTTAAGATGGGGAATTAAATCCCCTTCAATCCTGAGGGTCCTGGGGCCAACTAGCCCAACAGGTACATCCAGAAAGCGCCACAGAGCTGCGTTGCAGAGAGGTGTAAAAGGGGTGTGGCCTCTCTACACGTCTCTGCAACGCAGCCCCTGGCGCATATTGGAGGTTCCTGGTGGGCTAGTTGGCCCCTAGGGACCCTCAGGATTCAAGGGGACTTAATCCCCCAACTTAAAACGCGCCACGGGGCGCGTTTGCACAGATGTCACCTCAGGCCCCGCCCCTCCCTTCACCATTGTGCAAATATTCTTCTAAAATCATCCGAAATACGAATTCCTATTTACACACCTGTTATAAGGAGAGACCTCAGTGCTGCATCTTTCAGCCCAGTACTGGTCCTGAAAAGTAATTTTAACCGTACTTACCAGTAACTTGAATTTCCTTCCATAGGATATCATTGCCTGCTTTTTGTTGAAAAAGTTTCTAAGTGTTGATTTTTGAAACATACAAATATTCCTCTAAAATCAGCCGAAATACGAATTCCGATTTACTCACCTGTTATAAGGAGAGACCTCAGTGCTGTATCTTTCAGCCCAGTACTGGTCCTGAAAAGTAATTTTAACCGTACTTACCAGTAACTTGAATTTCCTTCTATAGGCTAACATTGACTGTTTTCACTTGGAAATTCTTCTAAGTGTGGAGTTTTGGAACTTTAAAATATTCCTCTAAAATCAGCCGAAATACGAATTCCGATTTACTCACCTGTTATCAGGAGAGACCTCAGTGCTGTATCTTTCAGCCCAGTACTAATCCTGAAAAGTAATTTTAACCGTACTTACCAGTAACTTGAATTTCCTTCCATAGGCTAACATTGACTGGTTTCACTTGGAAATTCTTCTAAGTGTGGAGTTTTGGAACTTTATAATATTCCTCTAAAATCAACCAAAGTACGAATTCCAATTTACTCACCTGTTATCAGGAGAGAACCCAGTGCTGCATCTTTTAGCCCAGCACTGAGCCTGAAAAGTAATTTTAACCGTACTTACCAGTAACTTGAATTTCCTTCATAGGCTAACATTGACTGGTTTCACTTGGAAATTCTTCTAAGTGTGGAGTTTTGGAACTTTATAATATTCCTCTAAAATCAACCAAAGTACGAATTCCAATTTACTCACCTGTTATCAGGAGAGAACCCAGTGCTGCATCTTTTAGCCCAGCACTGACCCTGAAAAGTAATTTTAACCGTACTTACCAGTAACTTATATTTTCTTCCATAGGAATCCATTGTCTGGTTTTCAGCAGAAAAGTTTCAAAGTGTCGATTTTCACAAACTACAAATATTCCTAAAAAATCGCCTGTATGACTTAAACGCATTCTTTCAACTGTTTACAGGAGATGCACCAGTGCTGGATCCAGGATCCAACACTGAGTAAGAAAAAGTAACGATAACAGTTTTTAACTTCTAAGTGAATTTCCTTCCATAGGATAACATTGGTGATTCTATGAGAAAAGTTTCTAAGTGTGAACTTTTAAAGTACAATAATATTCCTTAAAAATCACGACTGTAACCAAAACGCTTTTACTCAACTGTTTACAGGAGATGTCCCAGGACTGAATCTAGGATCCAGTCCTGTGGTTAGAAAAAGTAATCCATAAAGTAACTAATTGCATTTAACTAGAAATTCACATTGAGCTGAATGTTGCATTGTGTTTGAAAATGTGTTGCCCATTGCAACAACTGTAACTACTGTACTTAAAAGTCTATTGCCTATGTGCAAAGTATTTAAACTAAAGTAATTCATTCTGAGAAAGTATTTTTGTAATGTAATGTATAATGTAATTACAATGTAATTTAAAAAATAAAATATTTAAAAAAAAATTGTTTCTAAAAAATTTGGAAATCAGTATGAAAAAAATTTATATAACAATTAATACATTTAAAAATTGTCATTTACAAAACCTTTGAAATTCACTGAAAAAACCGTAGGTTTCAGACATGTTATAGTTACAAATTAGCATTTAAAAAACCTTTGAAATTCACTGAAAAAACCATAGGTTACAGGGACGTTATAGTTACAAATTAGCATTTAAAAAACCTTTGAAATTCACTGAAAAAACCATAGGTTTTAGGGACAGTTATAGTTAGTTGGACATTGCACTCGTACAAAACCCGTGAAATTCCCCGTTATAGTTAGTCCAGCTAACTATAACTCGCGCCCCGCAATGCACTGCTGATGACGTCACATATTACATCACTCATGACATGGTCAGTGACATCACTGATGACATCACTGATGACATCTCAAATGACATCACTGATGACATCATCCACGTGATAATCTGATGCACCTCCTCACACCCCAATATAACCTTTGATACACCCACTCTAAATTACAGACTGCCATTCGCAAAACCATAGACACTCCAACACCAATAACTACATACCCACTCACTGATTCTTAGGTCTACGCACACATCCACTCACTCACCCGTACAGTCACTCATACTTACGGTCACTCAGTACAGGACTATCATATGCACTCATACTCCTATATAGACACTCAAACACCGCCACTCATCCATAGAGGTACTCACACACCTAGTCAGTCATGCAAATAATTAAACACACTACCATTTACTCACCTATACAGTTATACACACACCAGCTCACTTACTCATACAAATAGTAGCACATTCTTACGCTCTTATACAATCACTGATACAAGCACACACTCATCCATACAGCCACTATCACAATCACTCACTCTCGCTTATAGCTATTTATATACTCCAACACACATATATACTGCCTTTCACATATGTAGTTACTCACACATGTACCACTGGGACATACATTCACTCACTAACACACTCTACACACACTTACCCACCCATACAGTCTATCACAGATGCACTCTTGAAACCATCCACCCAGTGAATCACCCACTCACACATCTATGCACAGAGTTGCACACACCCCTCCCACACAAACACTCAGGCACCCATACAGATACTCAGACAAGCATTCAATAACTCATATAGACACTCATGTAGCTATTCACAAACACATGCAGCCACTTACACAGCAACAGACAGACGGATACAGACATTCACCCAGTTTAGTCACTAACCAATGCATTCAGTAAGATACGTTAAATCACTCACTTATAGAGTCAGTCACGCACCTACTAAATCATCCATACAGACACTTACACACCCACTCATTCTTCAATACGTCTTTTCCTATATATATTAAAAATATTTAAACTTTACAGAAACACACAGTCACTGGATGATGTCATCAGTGATGTCATTTGAGATGTCATCAGTGATGTCATCAGTGATGTCACTGACCATGTCATGAGTGATGTAATATGTGATGTCATCAGCAGTGCATTGCGGGGCGCGAGTTATAGTTAGCTGGACTAACTATAACGGGGGAATTTCACGGGTTTTGTACGAGTGCAATGTCCAACTAACTATAACTGTCCCTAAAACCTATGGTTTTTTCAGTGAATTTCAAAGGTTTTTTAAATGCTAATTTGTAACTATAACGTCCCTGAAACCTATGGTTTTTTCAGTGAATATATATATATATATATATATATATATATATATATATATATATATATATATATATATATATGTGGGACCCTGCTCACTTTAGAAATTGTATTTTTGCTCAGGGAAATGGTGGTCCCTAGAGCCCAGGAGGGTCCGTGCGGCCCCCCATTACTAACAATTTAGTCCTGTGGAGGTGTAGGTCCCCAAGGCATTGGGGGTCCACAAGACTCCCCAATTTCTTTCTATTTAGCCCCAGGAAGGTGGTGATCCACAGGGCCCAGGGGTGATCCGTGTGGCTCTCCTGCACAATTTTATTTTTTAAAGCCCCGGGGAGGTAGTGGTCCCTGGGGTATTGGGGGTTCTGTGGGCCTCCCTCACTATTTTTAAAATTAAAGCCCCAGGGTGGTGGAGGTCCCAGGTGCATGGTGCATCAGCGTGGCCCCCATAATACAAATATAACCCCAGGGAGATGGTGGTCCCTGGGGCATAAAAATGCCCATGGAGGCAGGCCATGTGTGCCCCCTCCTTAAAATGTATAAAGCAGGCATGCCCCCGGGACTAGGCCCACCGGGGGGCTTAATTAAAAACACGCGCAGGAGACCGTGCTTGTTTTGTTTTTCAGTTTTACCTTGAATTTGTGGATCCACATGCGATTTAGCAGCAAAATTGTAAAAAAATGTTTTTAAACCCCAACGGTGTCCCTCTAAGTCCTCATCACCACATCTAGGGGTCAGGGTATTCCTACCCTGTACCCTTTTCTATATTTTTAATGGTTTTTGTGGGACTCGACTGAAGCCGAGTCCCAAGATAGCTGCCAACACTTCCTGGTTGAAGTGTTGACGTAGATGGAGGTGTGGGTGATGAAAGTGTATGGTCTATAGGCAGCATGTTTATATGACAGCCCCTGTCTATTAAGTGGGGAATACTTATTTAGAACAGGTGTGTCTAAAGATGTGTGTCTAGCTGTATGAAGATTGTGTGCATAGTGTAGAGATGCCCTGGAGAGTGAGGTGAAAGTCTGTAAAGTGACACCAGGTTTATGAGATGTGAATGAGTGCGGACATTTGTCAGTTAGGGTGTCTAAGGCTTTCTGATGGTGTATCTGTGATGGGATGTCTTAATAATGTTTGCATTTTCGACGGTGTGTTGGTGTCTAAGTGTATTTATTATTGTGGATATTTGAGTGTTTGTGGACATCTGAAGATGAGTGACTCTGTTGATCCATGTTGTGCATCTGATGGTGTGCATTGGGTCTCTGAGTGTCAGTGAAAGTCTCTCAGTGGTGTATTCATATATAAAGGGAAAGAAACAAAATTCTTCCTCTCATAGGACATCCAAAAGTACTGATAGATGTATGTGTATGGAGTTATATGGATGTGCCTGTATGCATAATGTGTGTGAGAGTGCTTGAAAGGTAGAAGAGTTCCTGAGAGAGTGTCTGCTTGTTTTCGAATACCAATCTGAAGGTGTGACTTGTAGTATGATGAAGAGCATGAATTTCTGAGAGATGTAGGGGCATATTAGCAAGACCCACGTTAAAATTATCGCCGTTTTAGCGGCAGTTTCCTGGCGATAATGGGCTTGCTAATATGCGTTATGGAATTCCAATAGAAGCCCAGGTTAGATGTGCAGGACATCTAACCTGGGCTTCTATTGGAATTCCATAACGCATATTAGCAAGCCCATTATTGCCATTTTAGCGGCAGTTTCCTGCCGCTAAAACGGCGATAATTTTAACGTGGGTCTTGCTAATATGCCCCGTAGTCTCCAAAAGCTGTTATTTCTCAACCTTCCCCCTAGGGAGGCTGCCATTATCTATGGGCATGGTGATTTCATCTCTGCCTTATGATATGCTTTGTCTGGACTGGTGTAAAAGTATGTGGGGCCTTATATCCATGCATTGGTATTTTATTGCATAATTCAGTGAATAAGACTCAGAATATATAATTAACCTAGAATCACTCTCTAAGTCCTACCAGAAACCCTGAGTCAAGCTAAAAAATACTATTGTGATTCTGCTGCAGTTTCTTCTCTGATTTCATTGATTTATCAAGGCTATGTCTAATATCAGCTAATATGAGTTGTATGTGTACAATGGTGTGTATGTGTATGGTGAAATTAGGAGTGCCATGGTGTGCACTGATGTTGTGGGCATGGATATATTATTATGCCTCACCAAGAAGACCTAGGACCATATGGGTTTTGGTAAAGCCTTGATATAGATATGTTTCAGTGTGAAAAAAAACTGAAAAAAGCTCACATGCTTTGGAGAAAAATGCTCAAAATCTGACAGACATTTTGTTCAACTCATTGTCCTGGCCAGTTAATCAGAAACCTTATGATGTGTAGATGTTAAAAATGTATGGTTGTAGTTAGCTTCTGTCAGACCCTGTTCAGGCAGGTGGGGAGGGCCAGAGTAGGTAGGGTCCACTGAGCAACAACCATGTTGTCTAGAGTCATTTTCCGCTGGTGTCTCGGGGATCATCCTACTATTATTACTTCGCAAACTGCACTTTTCTCACTTTCCTCACTTGACTCTTGGGAAAGTGAGGACAAGCAGTGAAATGCTTCTCAGAGAGTTAGTGTGTGAGGCAGAGACTGAGAACTCAACAATAACCAACACACACTATAACATACTGCCCAGCCCAATTATTAATTAGTGAAAAATAAGTATTTTAACCATACAGAAAAATGTAATATTACACATGGTAATAGGATCTTGCTGCAGGGTTCTGCAACACTATGGCTGAAGAAACATCAAGACCATGGCAGAGTTTGCAGAGTCCCGCTACACGGAACTCCACGAAGTGACCCAAAAACACGGAGTTCCGCAAGTGGCCGAGTGCGTTATGTCGCGCCGTTCATGCTAATTCTTTGTGCTGAGTGTTTTTTCTGCTCTGTAAAATCAGTGCGAACGGCACCATGTGCAGTGCAAGAGGGCACTGTTTTTTTTTGTGGCTCAAGTAGATGTTCTTCTTGAGTGGCAGCTTCCTCAATGTGAACAGAAGCTTTCTCAACGGGAGTGGTAGCGACCATCCCCGACCGCCCGCGCTGACAAATCTCGCTGGGAGGTGATCTGTCTGGAGTAAGATTTTCCTCACTCGCCAACTTAACGTTTTTTGGAATGTCGCGCTCTATGCAGAGCATGGAGTGGGAAAAACTCTGCAAACTCCCCGAGCGGAGCGAAATTTCATGCCTAGGCCTAGAAACAGCATGGCAGGCCAAGTTCATGTTGACTGTCATCAACAGTTGTGTCCCTCCCAGCACATCGGCAGTGGCAGAGCATGTCTCTTGGATCATGCCAAAAGGCACACTGGACCATCTGGGGATTACTGTCACTTTCCATAGTTCAGGCTACAACCACAGTTCAAATTGTTTCCCGTGTCAGCCTTACTCCCCTTCCCCTTATCTCCTTCATACTCTCTTTCTGTGTTGGGAAGTCTCTTACCTATCAACAGAAAGAGAGGAGCAGTGGGATTCTCTGTGGTTCTTTAGTCCAATCCTCTGGGCTTGAAACAGAAGTGTTTTGGAACCATCTCCTATAAAGTATACAATATAAACACCAACAAGCATTTGCAATGTAAACAAACAAAACACTCCTTACAACGGCTGACCCAAGGTTCAGCACATCAATCCTTATCTGTACAAATTTAGAGTTCTGTGCATCTGCTTCTGGCACCCGCCGCCGTTAAGTGCCGCTGGAATCCAGAGAAAGCAAAGTCTTTGTAGAAATGGAAGGTGCACCAGAAATGAAGTCAGAATCATATACTTTAGTCCATTAGTTAGCTTTATTGGTGACAAAAGTAAAAGTGGCCATCTGCCAACGCGTTTCGTTCCTTCGACCAAAGAAACTTCATCAGGGCTCAAAACAGTCAAGTAGAATGTTCTATAATTCGTAATTATAACAGTCATAACAGTCGGGAAATCACCCCATAATGCGGGTCAAGCAAATCAGGTTCCGAATTGTAATCGGGGTCTTCTGTATCTTGAGAATCAGCAAATGAGCCAGTTGCAAAGTCCACTTTGCAACTGGCTCATTTGCTGAATCTCGGGATACAGAAGACCCCGATTACAATTCGGGACCTGATTTGCTTGACCCGTATTAAGGGGTGATTTCCCGACTGTTATAATTACGGATGAAATTATAAAACATTCTACTTGACTGTTTTGAGCCCTGATGAAGTTACTTTGGTCAAAGGAACAAAATGCGTTGGCTGATGGCCACTTTTACTTTTGTCACCAATAAAGCTAACTAATGGACTAAAGTATATGATTCTGACTTCATTTCTGGTGCACCTTCCATTTCTACAAAGACTAATCATTTGCAATGTAATAGGTCTCGCATTTGAGAGAGTTTGAGCTATAGGCATTGCAAATGACAATGCCTTTTATTTATTTGTTTTCAAAACTTGCAAGCGGTGTGTAAACACACACTTTGTACTCTGCAGGTTTTCTTAGTACATAAATAAAAGGCATTGTCATTTACAATGCCAATAGCTCAAACTCTCACAAATGCGAGACCTATTACATTGCAAATGCTTGTTCCTTCCCTCTCATGCCTTCTCCCGTCATTCTCTCCTTCTCCACCCTTCCTCCCTGAACCTCCCTTCCTGCACTACATATATAGTTTAAACAGCAATGTAGTTAAAATAAAGCAAATCAATGTAGCTATACGTAGCTTCTTGGCGTTTGGATCGTTTACACAAACAACAGGCTGCAGAATAAATAATTCACAGTCCTGGAAAGCACTTTGAGTGTGACTATGCAAATATTGTCATGGATAATGGTTCTCATGACTGGCTAGGCTGAGCGAGTAATGCTTTTTGAGTGGATAAATGGGATGTATTCCTCACTGGTGTCACAATCCCTGGCCTTCCTTCCCTGTGCCCTCAGACTGAAGGCAGACGCAGTGCGCTGGGCTGCAGTGTAGGAAGTCATTTGACTGGATTCATGACTGTGCAATAATTCAAAAGAACAGCTTGCCCCCACCTCAAGCATCAAGGTACTCGGCAACCAAACACACACAGGTGATCATGTGCCATCTGCCGCCACCTACCCAAAGTCCAGTGTTACCAGTGTGTGAGCCACACATAACAAAAGAAATGAACGGCTGCCATTTTGTAACATTAACCGTGCCCAATAGTTGAAGAGGGGTTGCGACCTGGGAGACCGCGTGGTCGCCATGGTTCACTGTGTGTTGCCAGTGGGTGAGCCACGCATACAAAAAGAAATTCAGGGCCGTCATTTTTTAACATAAAGCATGCCGCGCTGTTGAAAAAAGATCAAAGCGCAGTTAAAAAAAAACATAAAATAAAGTGTGACATGCCAGGCTGTTTTCCAAAAATATATTATATCCTGAGCAGCGTTAACAGCGCAGACGCCATTGTTAAAGCAAAAAAGATAGGATAGAACGCAGGTGCCATGCTGCTTCAAAAGCAAGCGGTTGCAGGACAGCATGTCGTGCATGCTATAGGAGAAAGTCATTTAACAAAGTAGCGGTCACAAATTGGAAATAAAATGTACCGAGTAACAGGGGCTGTCCTCATCAGAAGTTACAATAAACCAACTCCCACATATTGCTGCCTTCTGCTCTCTTCCTTCACTGGTTTGACAGATGCCACTGACCCCAGGGTCCCAATTTCTCTTTTCCCCTTTCCATTTCACTTACATGTGATTTGAATTACACTTTATTGGTCAGTGACATTTGCAACTCAGATTTCTTAGTGATTGCATCTAATATGGACTCCCATGTCTCCAGGTAGGGTTGTTTAGGCTTTTTTGTGTGTATAGTATGCTATGTTGCTATGTCCACCATTGCTCACCAGATCTTGTCAGATCTGCGCAGTAAGTTTGAGGGGACACTGGGTAATTTTGAGGTCATTTCTATTCCATGTTTAGCTAATACTAGCACTAGATCAATGAAGTCACTTTTAACCTAGGGACAGTTTGTAGGTTCATGGTTTAAGACCAACAACACTACTTTGAACAGTTGGTTCAAAGCAACCTCAGCCTTGTTTTGTTTTTCCTGGCTGCACCAAGAATATCTAGTATTGGGGCAGGTTGTAGATATGCTCTTCTTCCCCTCTAAGTGGGCCAGCAACTTCAACAACAGTCAACTACACGTCTTTAGCCTAGGGACAGTTTGTAGGTTCATGGTGTGCAACTTGCCTTGTGTTAATGCATTCAGTGAGGTGCTTTTGTTGGCAGGAAACCCTCATCACCACTTTGTACAATTGGTTCAAGGCAACCTCAGTATAATTCTCCAGGCTTTACCAAGAATATTTACTATCAGGACAGGTCACAGCTCAGTTTGAAATGTGCTTCTCTAAGAGGTTTGTCATGCAATGCCATGAGGTCTACCAAAAAACTAAAAGAAATACAAAATCATTTTTTTTTACCTGGAAAGCAAACAACATATTTAAGAATTCGGTGGGATCTACTTTCAGAAAACACATTTTTTATTACCCTACCAACGTGGTCATTTACATTTATCATTTTCATAGTTACCTGTATTGTGCATGTGACTTCGAGGTGTTTTATAAATGTGTTTTTTCTATATAAATTGATTGTCAAAAAAGTAATAAAACCAAAAATATATAGTTTCACAAAATTGTATTCACAATTACACAAACTACATCTCCAAATTCAAAAAAGTCCTAAAATTGCTTTGCACTGTATGATTTTCAATGGGCACTAATAGGGTTAAATACTACTCTATTCGTACCTAGAACAATGACGATGCGCCTCAGTAATTGCGTCTATTGCACAGGCCTAAACTTGACCTCTGCTTTGCCATCGGAACACTTGGAAAATATTTTTTAAGAGTATGTGTTTGTTTTTCTAGACAAGTTCCTTGCACGCCCTAGTTTTATTTATTCTCCCGACTGTACAGTTGCACTATACCAGCACTTCTTCCTTGTTGTAAATATTGGTAACCATGAACCGCTCTAACATAGTAAGACACTCATTATTTCAAAAACATACCATGGTTTTGTCTTATATAATGAGTCTGTGCCGTGTCAAATAAACAGAAGTATATTCTTTTTTGATAGTATTAGTCATACAGTCTTTAATATAATGATTGAAGTTGCATGAGCTAAAAGCTGTTGGCTGTATTTTAACTTGTCAATAGTACTATGCCCAAGGCTTTATACTACAAAGTAGTGCAACCCATCTGGATCGCCTTAGAGAATGTGGATGAAGACAATTTGCAACAAAGGTGAATACCAAGCCTAATCATGCAATCACTATCTTTATAAGGGCCTAATTCACAAAGGTGAAGTTACACTTTTGTGTAAGTTTACTATTTTTTGGTATTTACAAACTACGTGTGGAGTATTACAACTCCACACTTCTTATACTTATGTGTGCGGAGTTCTCCACCCCAATTGTAGAGGTTCATAGGGGCATATTCACAAGGAGCTATCGCCGAATTAACGGCACTTTATCGCAGCCAAAGTCGTGATAAATGTACCCCCCCATTCACAAGCCGGTGTTAATAGCCCACAGCACCAGTTTACCTGCGATAGCAGCCGCAAAAAACATCGTCACAGAGGACCCTCGCAAATATCGCTAATGAGATGCAGAGTAGGCGTTCCCGTGACTAAAGCCGAGACAACAGCACACCTCAACATTCACAACGACCAGCCACATCCGCGATAAAAACACAAAACAGGCGATAAGGCGCGTTAGAACCAGGAAATCTACACCTGCTCTGACCTGGTGTAAACTCGGACGGCAGCCAGCACCACAAAAGGGAGCACAGCCCAGGGCCAAATCCGAAGGGCAACAGATGCCATGGAGCCACACATCATGCGGCCCGGACACCCAAGAGGGCCACAACACCCACTGACACCACCCCAGGACCACCCCTACCTGGCACCCCCCCGAACAAAGACATGCCACATCAGCCACACCTAAACATGTACAAAATATTCCGCCTGATGCCGCACAATCACAACTGGTGACATGGATGTGACGTCACAGAAATGACCAGCACACATTCACTTTCGAAGCAACAAATGAAACTTTATTAAAATGAACAACAAAATGAAATGAAGACACATGGCCGCTCCCCTCCGGACAATACGTAGGTCACAGCCTGTAAGACAAAAAACATGATGAGAAGGTGTGTCCTGCGCACATCAGAGGACAGAGAGAGAGCGAAGGAGAGAGAGAGGAAGAGAGGGAGAGAGGGAGAGAGAGAGAGAGAAGAGGAGAGAGAGAGGAAGAGAGAGAGAGAGAGAGTGCCACCCCTGCGCACCCAGGCCACACTGCTCACCTGATGCCACTGGTGTGTCTCCAACCATGTGCCGGCATGTAGGGCAGTTCACCAGGTCACACATCTCATTCAGAGCTGTCAGCTGAAACAGAGCCCAGATACATGACTGGCACAGTACACACACTTGCACAAGACAACATCACCTGCCCGCCCATGCACACCCAGGCAGAGGCACCCCAACCCCTCCTGCCGCCCATTGGAGCATGCCCGCCCATGCACACCCAGGCCTCAATGCTCACCTTCCGCCATCGGCGCGTAGACAGGAAGTCCCAACACGTGCCGCTGCAAGCCACAAGCCCGGGGCCCGCGGACATGGCAGCCTCCACATCAAGCAGCCCCGCTCCGCAGGCCACCAGGTCTCACGTTTGGTGCTGGGTCTTGATTACTCCATGGCAGAGGACATACCAGTGCACCCGGCATCATCACAGGCTGCACTCCCGCTCAGCCCAATGGGTGCCACCAACTCTGGCATCCCGGAAGCGACGCCACAGGGTGGTAGGCCCGCGCTGCTCGCTGGCTCTGGCCTACACTGCGGTCCAGCAGGGCACACAAAACCTGAGCTGTCCGGTCCGCCGGGACGGGGCATCATCGCAGGCTGCACACCCGCTCAGCAGCTCAAGGTGCCACTGACTCAGTGCACCCAAAGTCACCGTCCCGTGGCGGGGTGCCTGTGCCGTCTGCAAGGCCTCTGGTGCCACTAACCCTGTGCAACCCCAGTCTGCACCACGTGGTGGTAGGCCCGTGCCTTACTCACAGGCCTCGGATGTCACTAACCCTGTGCAACCCCAGTCTGCGCCACGTGGTGGTAGGCCCGGGCCGTACTCACAGGCCTCGGATGCCACTAACCCTGTGCGCAGCAACTCATGGGCCCTATATGAGTGCAAACCGTGGGGCGTCCATCATCCAGTCACCACCGGAAGAGGGGAATGTGACGTCGTCGGCCCCTTATGTTGGTGGAGTCACATGGCCTGTGACGCCTGTGCCGGATGGGTGTGGTGTGTGTGAAAACCTGCCCTCAGGGAGTTGCTGTGACATGCTGATGACTAGACCAGTGACCTGCACACCACCAGCGAGTACTGCTGCGACGGGTAGCAATGAGGGCCCCCCCTCGGTGCGTAAGCGGCGTGGACTGGCCTGCCATATGCCGGACCAGCGCAGGGCTTGCAACAATGACTCATGGGCTCTGGGCGTGGTCTTGTCCATGTCTCGACAAGAAAGTGACTGATGCGTGTGTCCCTGCTGCAGTGTTCACGGAACCCGCTACACAAGATGCAATGTCGCACCCCCTTACTGGCATCCCACAGGATGAACATCATTGACGCAAGGGAAGGCACTGTCCCCACATTCATCCACACAAGAATGATGTAAGACATTACACAGCAGTGCGTCACTGGATGTTTATTTGCACATCCAGTGCAGTCATGCAGCTGGAACGGTACAAGGCAATGCCACAATATGAGCCCGTGGAGGGCCAGCCAGTGTCCATCCCGGGATAACCTGTACAGCGGAAGGGGAAGGGTACAGTCCGCAGTCTGTCCACCGTGTCATTGGTCGTCAAATAGGATGTGGCAGTCCATGTCGCTGTCCAAGGTGAGTGCCTCGGAGTGTATCGGGGGTCAGTGGTAGGTCTTGAGGCCATGTGCGGCACCAAGCAGAAACAGGCAAGGTGGCGGTAATGGATGCTATTGCCTGGTACTCCTGACCACAGTCCCATGCACGTCCTCGTCCCCGGGTGTGTGCCCTGCCCCACCTGTGGGTGTTGCAGTGCCGGCTGCGGCACTGTGTGCCACTGACTCATCAGGGGCCGGAGGTGGATTGTTGGCCGCACTGTGTGGCAGTGACACATCAGGTGCCGGAGTGGATACACCTGCTGCACTGGGAGGCACTGACACACCAGGGGGGGGAGATGTGGATGGTGTGGGGGCAGCAGCATTCATCATCGCCATGCCTTGTGGCAGCAATGCCATGACGAGGACATGCAGGGCACAGTAGATCCCAGCTACATTTCGCTGATGTACAGCGGCGGCTGCCATCCTTTCCCCCTCCATCCGCACCATGTCCTCCATGAGCCTCCGCATGTGTGCCAGCTCAAGGCTGGCATCGCTTGGGCCACTGTGAGTGGACAGGTATTCTTCCCTCCGCGTCATGACTCCAGAGATGTCAGTCAAGGCTCGCTGGAGGCCATGGGGTGGACATAGACACCCAAGGATGGCGTCCAGTTTGTTAGCCATGAGCTCGAACCCCACCCGCACCTGCTCTGCCGTCTCACTCTGGCCCTCCAGCACACGGCGATGGAAGGCCATTTGTTGTTCCTGGGGGTCTTGTGAGGGTGCCGGGGCTGTGGGTGCCTCCTGCTGGGTGGTTTGGCTGGTGGGTGGGGTCTCATGGATGTAGCTGGGCTACCCTGATCCTGGAGGTGATTTGCGGAGGTGGTCAATGAGGTCCTGGATGGTTTGGATGTCGATGCTGGTGTTGTCCTCCTCCTCATCATCAGTGAAGAGTGGATGTGACTGCTCTGCAGGAGGTGTTGAAGATGCCCCTGTGATGTGAAGGGGAGATGGTGTATTACAATGTGTCCACATGTATGTAGCCGCATGGTACAGGTTGACATTCAGACAGCATGGCATTGTACATTGTGACAGTGTGTGGGTCTGGGCGAGGACCCAGAGTGATTGTGGGTGTGCACTGTGCCCTGCTTGCTTGTGCATGTGTGCCATTGTGGCCATCTCCCCCGTCCCCCAGTACCTGGTGGTCACTCACCCTGTTGCGGTTGTGTTGTGTCCTGTCGAGCAGTGTCCGGTCCCCCGACTCCGGCCACAGTCTCCACACTGATGACTGTCGACACCAGCTCCTCCATGTCATCCAGCTCCAGCTGTGGCGCTGGGCCCCCACCTCCGGTCTGCGTTGCTGCCTTCAGGTTGGCGGAGAGTTTATCCTTGGTCTTCCGCTTGATGTCATTCCATCGCCTCTTGACCTCGTCCATTGTCCGCTTGTGCTCTCCGACGGCATTCACCTTGTCGACGATGTCCCGCCATATTCCATTTTTGGTGCCCAATGACACGTTGGAGGTGACGAAGAGTTGTTGATGGTGTTCCATCACCTCCGTGACTATGATCCTGTTCGCCTGCGGACTGAACTTGGTCTTCCTGGTCTTCTTGTCCTTGCCCTTCCCTGTCCCCGAGGTCCCAGGCTGGTCGTCCGGGGTGCTTGTGGGGTTGCGCTGGTCCTCTGCGCCTGCTCCGGCTGCCTCCGTGGTGCTTGTGTGTTGGTCAGTTTGTGTGTGGGTGTTTTTTTCTGCTTTTATGGAGGTTTTTGACACCTGCCAGGTGTGTGTTGCAGGCCTGGCGCTGCTTGTCGCTGGTTTCCTCATCGCGCTTTGGCCCATCGCGTGTTTTTTGGTGTTGTGGTTTGTGTTTTTATCTCCATCGTGGTGGTTGTATCGCAGACTTTGTCCGCGGTTTTGGCAGACTATCGCATGGCACCGCCTTGTTGTGAATTCCACGTTGACACGGGGTTATTTTCCCATGATAGGCTGCGCTATTGAATGTTGCATTACGCTACTCTTGCGGTAGTTATCACACGTTCTTGTGAATATACCCCTGAGTGCGGTGAGCTCTGCACACATAAAAGATAGGGGGGGATATTCACAAGGACTTATCTCCGATTTATCTCCACCTTAACTCATCAAAAGTGGAGATAGGTTTAACACCCCATTCACAAGCGGGTGCAAACTGCAGACATCGCCAGTATTCCCGAGATAACTGCCCCAAAATTTATCTCCACAGTGGACACCACCAACTAACCCTAATGAGATGCAGAGTAGGCGCTCCCGTGCAAAAACACACGAAAAAACCACAACACCACTTTCACAACGAACTGCCAGACCTGCGATGCGAACCAAAAACAGGCGATAAGCCGCGGTAGCACCAGGGATTTAACACCTGCCTTTTGCTGGTGCTAAGCAGGACGACTACCCGCAGCATGAAAGGGAGCCCAGCCAAGAGCCAAACCTGAAGACCCACAGATGCCATGGAGACAATGATCATGCAGCTCCAATACGCATGAGGGCCACAACACCCACCTCCACCACACCCAGCCCCCCCCGGACATACACATACCGTGCATGACACAAGAGCCACAAAAAGCGCATGATGAGTCAACAGCCAAAAAACCCCACACATGTGTGGCCAGAAGAACGAGAAACAGTCACACAGCACTGAAGTAACAACCAAAAACTTCATTGAAATACAACACAAAACACCAATGCGGAAGACTCCTGTCGGGTCCATCATGGACAATCTCGACGTCACAGCCTGGAAAATAAAGCACAAAATCAGAACGTGTGTCATGCGCACATCAAAGGAGTGAGACACAGAGAAACAGAGAAGGAAAGAAAGGCAGAGAGAGAAAGAGAGGTAAGGAAAGGAAGGGAGAGAGAGAGAGAGAGAGAGAGAGAAGGAAAGGAAGGGAAAGAGAGAGAGAGAGAGAGAGAAGGAAGGGAGAGAGAGTGAGAGAGAGAGAGGGAAGGAAGGGAGAGAGAGTGAGAGAGAGAGGGAAGGAAAGGGGAGAGAGTGAGAGAGAGAGAAGGAAAGGAAGGGAGAGAGAGAGAGACACCGCCGCCCCTGCGCACCCAGGCCCCACTGTTCACCTGCTGCCACCGGTGTGTCTCCAACCACGTGCCGGGATACACTGCAAGCCACCAGGTCTGCAATCTGTAATCGAGGCCAGAGTCAATCATGGCAGAGTCCATTACACAGCACACGGCAACAACACATGTCCGTCCCTGGGCATGCATGCAGCCGCACCCCACCCCCTCCCGCCGGCCAGCGCTGGCTGTCCGCACTTGCGCACCCCGGGCCCACTGCTCACCTGCCGCCAATGGTGTGTCCACCAGTGGGCACACCATGTGCCCGTACAAGCTCCAGGCCCCGGTCCCGCCACCATGGCATGGTCCACATCATGCGGACCCGCCCCGCGGCCCAGCAGGTCCCACACATGACGCTGAGTCCCGAGTCATCAATGGCGGAGACCACATCAGTGCACACGTCATCATCGCAGGCTGCACACCCGCTCAGCTATTCCGGTGCCACTAACCCTGTGCAACGCCAGTCAGCGCCACGTGGTGGTAGGCCCGTGATGGGCGCAAGGCTTCAGGTGCCACTAACCCTGTGCAACGCCAGTCAGCACCACATGGTGGTAGGCCCATGACGGGGTCACATGGCCTGTGACGCCTGTGCCGGATGGGTGTGGTGTGTGTGCAAACCTGCCCTCAGGGAGTGGCCATGACATGCTGACAACTAGACCAGTGACCTGCACACCACCAGCGAGTACGCCTGCGACAGGTAGCTATGTGGGCCCCCCCTCGGAGCGTAAGCGGAGTGGCCTGGCCTGGCCTGGCCTGGCATACGCCGGACCAGCATTGCCTTAAAACAAAAATATTTTTTTAGCCTTTAAAAGTAGACATTTAAATCGCACTGAAAGGGACTATGGGCTGCTGTAACAAAAGCCATTTTAGAGAAGGTAAAGTAGCATTACTCACAAACCTCTGGCCAATGAACTCCAATGAACTCCACCTCAGCCTATCTTTTCTGTATGGAAATCTCCACCCTGGTGGGGAAATGTCCGCACGCAGATATAGGTTTTAGTATTAAATGTGAAAGGGATAAGGAAAAGGGATGACAAAATTTGGTATAATTGCAACAAAATGGGTAGGGTTTAGGGAAATTAAAGAACATGCCATAAAAAAAATACCCAAAAATGATTAAGACAATCACCTATCTACTACTTCTGTTGTACTACTGACAAAACAGGTTTGAAGTATGCCTGTCAGCCCTTGGCTGATATTCTAATCCACTCCGATATAAAACAATGGAGGCAGGTAATAACACTATTAGGGATATAAATACAAATAGTCAGAATTTTTAGTATATTTTTAAAAACTTTTAAATGTTTGAATATTTGTAAACAGAAATACATATCATCATAGTTTTAATTCCTGTATTTAATACTTAAACTTCATTTTGATTTAAATGTATTTTAATAATAATTATTATTTTAAATATAATATGAACATAAAAATTAAAATGCAACCAAGCTTTTAATATATAGAATACAACTAATAGTGCAAAGTGGGGGGTAATTACAATAAAAAATGTAATTAATTTATTTTATTTAAAAATATTTGAAATATATAACATTAAATCATAATTAAATAGTATGTTAAGTTTTTGAACTGGTGCATTTATTCTTATTATTTAGGTAGTCCTAGGCGAAGAGGTGTTAATGAAAGTTGTCTTTTATGGATCACTGACATAATATAGATCACATCCATATTGTGATACAGAAATATCATGTCAAAAATGTTGATTACAAAAATATTGTTTCTCTATACTTACAAAGGTATATACAAAAATATCAGAAAAAATATACTGTATCCCTCTATCATTAAAATTTTAAAAAACGAAAAATATACTTATATTATATAATAGTAATTCTTAAATATTTTAATATATTTGAGAAGTTGTCCTGGTATATGCTGTCCACTAATTAAAGTGGGCACCCTGTACCAGCCCAAACAACCCTTATGGTGATTTAAGAGGCCAAAGATAACCTTAGAAAGCTATCCAAGTGGTAGCTGTGGAGAGCAGCCTTCAGGCTTAGTCTTGAAGGAATGTTAAGCAGCTTGTTTTACCAGAATGCAACTTTATAGAATTGGTTAAATGAAAGGAGAACCACACAGTAGTTATAAAAATATGTATTTATTGATATAACACTCTTTAAGTATGACACAGTACCCTCTACACGAGGATACTCACAAAGCACACAATACTGTAGCACAGAAACAATAGTAAATAGCACTAATACACAGTGGGCTTCAGGGGGAGACCAAACCATATACTAAAAGAGTGGTATAAGAACTACAAATCGAGTCTGGACAGTGTCTAGAGGATGTAGACTCGCTGAGACCCCAAATAACCACCCAAGGTGAGTAAGTAGGGACCCCACGGAGGACTGGTGCAGTGTGGGAACACGACCGTCTGCTACGTACAGTTCTATGGGAGAGTCGCGGTTGAAGTTTTAAAGTTTAAGGACCCCTCCCAGTGGACTTCGAAGAAACCCTGTGGAACTTAGGAGGTTGGAGAGCCACCCCACCCGTGGATACCGTAGTACCATAGTTACCAATCCCAGGGAAGCCGGGTGCATAGGGCAGAACTGGCGTTGGAAACCGCTGTCGCACTCAATGGAGGACTTCAAAGAAGAGCCACTGTTGGAAAGAAGAAAAGTGTCAGTTGGAATCCAAAGGTGGATTCTTTTTGAAGAGTACCTGAAAGCAGAGGGGAGAGAGTCTGGGTCACTCAGGCGTGACCAGGGGCTCGGTAGACAAATGCCCACCGATGTCGGGTGCTTCAGGTGCATTGAGGGAGTTCTTGACTGGAGCCTTCGGAGTCCATAGGAGCTCAGACGCGGCAGACTGGTCAGTTGAGATATGGTGCCTGTGGTTGCAGGGGAGTGACTCCTTCACTCCAAGGGAGATATCTTTGGTTGTCCTTGATGCTCCACAGGTCCTGCATGGAGCCTGTATGGTGCACGGGCACAGACGATGCTTCAGACTGAGAGGGAGATGAAGTCGGGCCCAAACGAAGTCCAGCGAAGTCCAGAGTGTCCAGACGGTCGAAGTTCAGTGGTTTCTGGTTCAGAATCTTGTCCACGTCAAATCTAGGGTCCTACAGCCAGGTAAGCCCTTTTGTACCCAAGAGAGAGGGTTGGCCAGGTTCAGGGGACCCTCCCAGGGGAGGGTCTGGACAGTGGGGAGGTTACTCCCATGTCCTTTGTCCAGTTTTGAGCCAGAGCAGGGGCCAACGGCTCCCAGGACTGGTTTGAACTGGACTATGCACAGGGACATCAAATGTGCCCCTCCTGCCGACTTTCGGTCACTGGCAAGCGCACCAGCCCAGGCCTAATACACTAAATCCTGTCTGGGAGGTGGTCACACCTCCCTGTGACAGGATGCCTATTGTTCTGCCTTCCCCTGCTTGAGCTTGGCTCAGCAGCAGGAGGGCAGAAATGTGTCTCTGGTCGGCAGCAACCATTTTGGGCTGCCCGAAAATAGACGGCTGGTACCGGGAACACCAGGGACCTCACAAACCTCGTGGTGGAATCATACCTCCCATACCGGTTACCAATGTGGGGGTATGATTCCACAATTTTTGACACCAAACACAATAGGCTTACTTTCAGCCGTTTTAGAGTTGGTCATCACACGGTCGCATAATGCCACTCTATATGTTGTAAATGGCTGCAGTACTAACAACCCGGGAGAATGGACTCCGTAGGCTGCAGGGGTGTCCTGCTCATGCAGTGGCACCCTCCCACTTAGAACCCAGCACCCTGCCTTCAGCATTGTCAAGGCCTGCTCTAGGGGTGACATAGGTTTTAAGTGTAGTGACCCTTAGATATAGTAAACCTATATCTAAAGTAAGTGGTGCATGCACCATCTTACACAGGCTGCAATGGGGGCCTATAGTTCCATTTTGCATGGCCTCTCATGGGTGGCATAATACATGCTTCAGCCCATGGGAGGCCTCTGGGGTACCTATCCCCTGGGTACATGGATACCATATACTAGGGACTGACAAGGGTACCCCAGTATCCAATCTGGAATGTACCTAAGTACATAACATAACCAATTTAGGGGAAAAGCAGATAGACTGGGGTCCTAATTAGCAGGATCCCTGTCAGACTAGTCAAAAACAGCATCACATGAAGCAAAAAGTGGGGGTAATCATAAGAAGCAGATCCTACTTTCCTACACAACACCCCCAAACGTAAGGAGTTGAGACTAACCTTGCCCAGTTGAGTCTTCATTTTCTAAGTGGAAATATCTGGAGAGTCCATCTGCATTGGCATGGTTACTCCCAGGTCTATGTTCAACTGTATAGTCCATCCCTTGTAGGGAAATAGACCACCTCAAAAGTTTGGGGTTTTCTCCCTTCATCTGTTTTAGCCATAGGAGGGGCTTATGGTCTGTCTGAACAATGAAGTGAGTGCCAAACAGGTATGGCCTCAGCTTCTTAAGGGCCCTGACCACAGCAAAGGCTTCCCTCTCTATAGCTGACCAACGTTTCTCTCTGGGGGTCAACCTTCTGCTGATAAAAGCTACTGGTTGATCCTGACCCTCTGCATTAAGTTGTGACAACACAGCCCCTACCCCCAACTCAGATGCATCTGTTTGGACAATAAATTGCTTGGAGTAGTCAGGACTCTGCAGAATGGGAGCAATGCACATGGCCTGCTTGAGATCATCAAATGCCTTCTGACAGCTAACTGTCCACTGAACCTTCTTGGGCATTCTTTTTGATGTAAGATCATTCAAGGGAGTCACTATAGACCCATATCCTTTCACAAATCTTCTGTAGTACCCAGTCAGGCCCAAGACAGTTCTGACCTGAGTCTGGGTATTTGGAGCAACCCAGTCCATGATGGTCTGGATTTTGCTCTGTATTGGTTGAACTTGGCCTCCACCCACAAGGTGGCCCAGGTACACAACCTTGCTCTGCCCTATCTTGCACTTAGTAGCCTTGATAGTGAGGCCCGCTTTCTGCAGAGCCTCCAAAACATTATTCAGGTGGACCAGGTGATCCTCCCAGGTGGAGCTAAAGACAGCTATATCATCAAGATATGCTGCACTATAGGCTTCCTGGCCTGTAAGGACTTTGTTCACCAGCCTTTGGAATGTGGCAGGTGCATTCTTCAGACCAAAGGGCATTACAATGAATTGATAATGCCCACTAGGGGTTGAGAATGCTGTTTTTGGTTTGGCATCTTCAGCTAATCTGATTTGCCAATAGCCAGCAGTTAGGTCAAATGTACTTAGATACTTGGCTGAGGCCAGAGTATCAATAAGCTCATCTGCCCTAGGAATTAGGTGAGCATCAGTCCTAGTGACTGCATTGAGTCCTCTGTAGTCCACACAAAACCTCATCTCTCTCCTACCACCCTGGGTGTGAGGCTTAGGTACCAGGACTACTGGGCTAGCCCAAGGGCTATCTGAGGGCTCAATCACTCCCAGTTCCAGCATCTTTTGGACCTCTGTCCTGATGCAATCTCTGACATTGTCAGGCTGCCTGTAGATTTTATTCTTGACAGGTAGACTCTCACATGTGTCCACTTCATGGGTACACCAGGTGGTTTGACTGGGTATCAGAGAAAACAAATGTCTGTATTGTTTGAGGACTTTGCTACAATCAATCTGCTGTTGACCAGTGAGGCTGTCTGCCAAGACTACACCATCAACTGATCCATCATCAGGGTTCTGTGAGAGGAGGTCAGGGAGCAGGTCACTCTCTTCCTCCTGTCCCTCACCAGTTGCCATGAGCAAGCCCATGCCAGCCCTGTCAATGTATGGCTTGAGCCTGTTCACATGGAGCACCCTGTGGGTCTCCTGGGAGTACCAAGGTCAGCAGGTACGTGACCTCTCCCTTCTGCTCAAGAATGGTATGGGGTCCACTCCATTTGTCTTGGAGAGCTGCTGGGGCCACAGGATCCAGCACCCAAACCTTCTGCCCTGGCTGATAAACAGTCAAGACAGCCTTTTGGTCATGCCAAGATTTTTGTAATTCTTGACTTGCCTCAAGGTGTTTGCTGGCCTTCTTCATGTACTCAGCCATCCTGGAGCGGAGACCAAGTACATAGTCCACTATGTCTTGTTTAGGAGGTTTGAGAGGTAACTCCCAACCTTCCTTCACCTAACACAAGGGACCCCTAACTGGATGCCCAAACAGTAGTTCAAAAGGGCTGTAGCCAACCCCCTTCTGTGGTACCTCTCTTGTAGGCAAAGAGAAGGCAGGGCAACAGGACATCCCATTTTTGCCTAAGCTTTTCTGGGAGGCCCATGATCATGCCCTTGAGGGTTTTGTTGAAACTTTCAACTAACCCATTGCATTGTGGGTGATAGGGTGTGGTGAAATTGTAGTTCACTCCACACTCCTTCCACATTGCAGTAATATAACTTGACATGAAGTTTGTATCTCTGTCAGTTAAGACCCCCTTAGGGAAACCCACTCTGGAAAAGATTTCCAGGAGGGCCCTGGCCACCACAGGAGCTGTGGTGGTTCTAAGGGGTATGGCATCTGGATACCTAGTGGCATGGTCCACCACCACTAGAATGTAACTGTGTCCAGATGCTGTAGGAGGGTTAATGGGACCAATGATATCAATCCCCACCCTCTCAAAGGGAAACCCCACCACAGGTAGTGGTATGAGGGAGGCCTTTGTGGTACCACCTGACTTACCACTGGCTTGACAGGTGGTACAGGAGCGACAAAACTCCTTTGTGTCTTCTGACATGTGAGGCCAGTGAAAGTGAGGGACAAGCCTGTCCCAAGTCTTACTTTGGCCTAGGTATCCTGCTAAGGGAATGTCATGTGCCAAGGTGAGTAGGAAGCCCCTAAACTTCAGAGGTATGACCAACCTCCTAGTGGCACCAGGCTTGGGGTCTGTACCCTCTGAGTACAGGAGTCCCTCATCCCAATAGATCCTGTTGGATCCACTGACACTCCTAGCAGCCTCAGCAGCAGCTTGCTGTCTGAGGGGTTCAAGAGAGGGGCAGGTTTTCTGCTCCAAACTCAAGTCTGCCCTGGGAGGGCCCCCTGTCCCCAAGAACTCAACCTGATCAGGTTCTAGTTCCTCTGAGACAGTTCCTTCACAGGGACTGAGATCATCTCTCTCAAGAGTCTGATCCTCACACTGAGTCTGAGGGGAAGACACGTCCTTACCCCTCCTGCTCTTTCTCTTGGAAGGCCCTTGGTCAACTGTTCCAAGATCCAAGGCCTGTTCAGTGTTATCCAGTTTGGCCTGTGACCTGGTCACAGTAAAAACACCTGCAGTGATGCCCAGAATTGCTGCATGAGTCCTTAGCTCTACCTCAGGCCAGGATGAAGTTTCCAAATCATTGCCCAACAAACACTCCACTGGAAGGTCTGAGCTAACCACAACTTTCTCAGGGCCAGTTACCCCTCCCAGCTGAAATTAACAACTGCCAAGGAATGATCAGTCCTGACATTGTTAGCATTGGTCACTTGGTACATTTCTCCAAGTATGATTTGGTCAGGGCCCACACGATTCTCTGTCACCATAGTGACACTGGCACCTGTGTCCCTGTGTGCCATGGCCTCCTTATCATTGATCAAAGGATGTTGCCTGTATTTGCCCAGATTACTGGGACTGACAAATAAGGTGACAAGATCCATGCCACCATCACAGACAAGTACAGCCTGAGCTGGAGTTCTGACTAGGCCAGAACCCATCTCAGAGCCAAAGGTTAACCCTACTAATCCCTTGTTCCCTGTACCACCACCTGTACTTGTGCTACTGGGCGCAGTTGCCTTAGGGGCAGTGGTGGTAGGAGGATTTCCCTTGGCTTTTAGACAATCAGCATCTCTTGTCCAATGTGTCTTTACCTTACACTAGTTACACTAAGGTTTCTTTTTGCTTTACCTTTGTTAGATTGCGACTCTCCCCCAGATGCAGGTTTTTGGGTCCCTGATGAAGACTTTTGATCTTTACCCTTGTTTCCACCCTTATCTGGAGTTTTAGCATCTTGCTTCTTTTGGTCACCACCATTGTTCTGGTTTTTCTGCTTCACCCCGGTTCTGACCCACTTATCTGCCTCCTTTCCCAATTCTTGGGGAGAAGTCAGATCAGAGTCAACCAGGTATTGATGCAATAACTGATTTTGGCAACTATTAAGGATCTGCTCCCTCATAATCAAACTGTACAATCCCTTGAAATCATTCACTTTACTGCCAAGCAACCGGCCTTCCAGAGCCTTAATGGCACTATCCTCAAAGTCTACCCAATCCTGATTCTGTGACTTCTGGGTGTCTCTGAACTTAATCCTATACTCTTCAGTGGTTAAGCCAAACCCATCAATGAGAGCACTCTTCAAAATTGAGTAGTTGTCAGCATCCCCTTCTCTAACAGTGAGGAGCTTCTCTCTACCTTTGTCAGGAAAGGAGAGCCACAAGATAGCTGCCCACTGCTCTTGAGGGACCCTCTGAACTTTACAGGCCCTCTCAAAAGCAGTTCTCCATTTATGGATGTCATCCCCAACATGGTAGGGAGGGACAATCTTGCTCAGGTTCCTATTATCAAATGAATGTTCCTTAATTCTAGGGACACTGTTGCTGCCACCATGGGACTCTAGTCCCAACTTTTTTCTAGCTCTCTGGGCTTTTAGGGACTCTTTATCCAGGGCCAATTGCTGTTGCCTGAGCTTAGGCTTAGCTTTCTCAAGTTCCAGAAATTATTATGCCCTGTCATAAGAGTAGTCCCTCTTGCTAGATACAGAGGTCCCTACAGACTGTCCTGAGTGATTAGACTCTGCAGAGGGAGATCTAGATCTCCTTGGAAAACTCTGCACTCTGCCAGGAGGAGTGAAGAGGGGACCATCATGGCCTTCTCTACTGCCTTCTGGAAGATCTGAGTTATCCAGGTGGGACCCATCTTGGTTCCCCTGGTCAGGGTTAGATTCCAGGTCATAGAAGGTGTCACCTCCTGACCTGTCTTCATCCCCTGTCCCACCCACCCTGTCATGTTCATTTGACCTAGGAGTCTTCCTTAGGTCATCTAACAGTAACATCTCTATTAGACGTTGAGTGTTGGCACTTCTCCCTGTCTTCAGCTTTCCAGAGGCACACAGGGCTTTCAATTCTTGGAATGAAAGCTCACTGTATCTAGAGGGCAGAGAGCCACTGGCATCTTCTTTAGTAGACATAATAAGTGTGGTGAGGTGTTGCACAAACCTAACCTAGTGGGAACTAAACTCTCTGAGGTTGGAGAAAGGGTGTGCTAGACCCTTGACTTACCCAACCCTAAGTTCAGTAGAACTTACTTATTCTAAGCTAGTATTTTATGTACCTAGCACTTAGTGGTTTTCAGTTAATCAATACAAAGATTTATCTGGTAAAACAATGCAGGCTTGAATCCCAACCGCTGCACACCAATTTGAGAAGTTGGCCTGGTATATGCTGTCCACTAATTAAAGTGGGCACCCTGTACCAGTCCTAACAACCCTTATGGTGATTTAAGAGGTCAAAGATAACCTTAGAAAGCTATCCAAGTGGTAGCTGTGGAGAGCAGCCTTCAGGATTAGTCTTGAAGGAATGTTAAGCAGTTTGTTTTACCAGAATGCAACCTTATAGTATTGGTTAAATGAAAGGAAAACCACACAGTAGTTATAAAAAGATGTTTTTATTGATATAACACTCTTTAAGTACGGCACAGTACCCTCTACATGAGGATACTCACAAAGCACACAATACTGTAGCACAGAAACAATAGTAAATAGCACTAATACACAGTGGGCTCCAGGGGGAGACCAAACCATATACTAAAATAGAGGTATAAGAACCAAGACTCGAGTAAAGACAGTGTCTAGAGGATGTAGAATCGCTGGGAACCTAAAGAACCACCCTAGGTGAGTAAGTAGGGACCCCATGGAGGACAGGTGCAGTGTGGGAACACAACCGCGTGCTCCGTACAGTTCTATGGGTGAGTCGCGGTTGAAGTTTTAAAGTTTAAGGACCCTTCCCAGTAGACTTCGAAGAAACCCTGTGGAACTTAGGAGATTGGAGAGCCACCCCACCCTTGGATACCATCGAACCAGGGTTACCAATCCAAGGGAAGCCGGGAGCATAGGGCCGAAGTGGCGTCCGAAACCGCCGTCGCGCTCAGTGGAGGACTTCAAAGAAGAGCCACTGCTAGAAAGAAGAATAGTTTCTGTTGGAATCCAAAGGTGGATTCTTGTTGAAGAGTACCTGAAAGCAGAGTGGAGAGAGTCTGGGTCACTCAGGAGTGACCAGGGGCTCGGTAGACAAATGCCCACCGATGTTGGGTGCTTCAGGTGCATTGATGTGGTTCTTGACTCTGCAGCCACAGGGACCAGGAGATGTTGAGGATGACCAGGAGCTGGATACAAGCTGTCCCACAAAGGATGTCGAGTACTGAGGGGACGGTGTCTGGCTGGAGCACCAACAAGTCTTGGCAATGGCACCCCACGCAGAAGGTCGAAGAAGGTTACGGTTCAGACCAGCAAGGTTCAGGAGACTCACCAAACACAGGGGAGTCAGGGCATGCCTGGAGCAACCAGGGGAGCTCAAGAAAAGCAAAGTTGACCCTCAAGAGGACCCACAGGCTGGAGGCACAGGAGTCGCGAGGGGACCTCAAGCAGTTTCACAAAGCAACACCCCAAGGATCACTCGGTGCAAGGAGGCCAGAGTTCCTTGGTGGAAATGGTGCCAGAGGTTGGGGCTACTGAGAGCCCAGTGCACTTGTTCAGGAGATGCCAACAAGCATATGCACTTGCAAAAGTACATGGTGCACAGGGGTTTAGGTATTGAAGCCCCCTCGAGGGATTCTGGCCTCAAACTTAGTGAGATGGCAGCTCGGACCTCGAGGGACTTGGAAACCTACCTCCTGTGTTGCTGGAGCCTTCGGAGAACATAGGAGCTCAGGAGCAGAAGACTGGTCACTTGAGATGTGGTGCCTGTGGTTGCAGGGGAGTGACTCCTTCACTCCAAGGGAGATATCGTTGGTTGTCCTTAATGCTCCACAGGTACTGCACAGAGCCTGTATGGTGCACGGTCACAGAAGATGCTTCAGACTGAGAGGGAGATGAAGTCGGGCCCAAACGAAGTCCAGCGAAGTCCAGAGTGTCCAGACGGTCGAAGTTCAGTAGTTTCTGGTTTAGAATCTTGTCCATGTCGAATCTAGGGTCCTACAGCCAGGTAAGCCCTTTTGTACCCAAGGGAGAGGGTTGGACAGATTCAGGGGACCCTCCCAGGGGAGGGTCTGGACAGTGGGGAGGTTACTCCCATGTCCTTTGTCCAGTTTCGCGCCATAGCAGGAGCCAATGGCTCCCAGGACTGGTTTGAACTGGACTATGAACAGGAACACCAAATGTGCCCCTCATGCAGACTTTTGGTCGCTGGCAAGCGCACCCACCCAGGCCTACTACACCAAATCGTGTCTGGGAGGTGGTCACACCTCCCTGTGACAGGATGCCTATTGTTCTGCCTTCCCCTGCTCGAGCTTGGCTCAGCAGCAGGAGGGCAGAAATGTGTCTCTGGGCGGCAGCAACCATTTTGGGCTGCCAGGGACTAGAAGGCTGGTACCGGGAACACCAGGGACCTCACAAACCTCGTTTCTGAGCGGTGGAATCATACCCAAGCTGTAAATAAATTGGACTTTCTGATGTTCCCCGCTGTGTCCTCTGATTGTTTTTAACTGAAGTGGTCTTTGTGGTGATATTTTACGTCCCAGCCAGGGGCGCGATAAGAGGACCCGTCCTACAAGAGTCCAAGGCTTCGCTGGCGCTAGCTTTTGCTTTTGTTGTTTCTCCAAGGGATTGGATTGCCTCAGACCGCCTCAATCAAGCACAGTAAGAGGCTGCTTCCAGGAGCGGTCCGTGACTTCATGGAGAGACACAATCATTGTGTCGGTGTCTCACGGCCCTGCTGACGCTTGTAATTGCGGCAGGGCATTTGGGGACTCAGGAGAATTCCATGATATTTTAATTACCGGGACTTTACATTTACACACAACAACCTTTTAACACGGAATACCAGCGCTCATTATGAAATCAAAAGGGGCCCATGAGACACTTACCCAGCAGTGATGCCTGCTGGGAGCTGTAGTTTGTTATCCAGAAACTACGGCCACACTCAGAACAACTAACCGGGGCCAGCTGGACTTCAACCAATGGGAGTACCGTGGGATGTTTAAAAGGTTGCTTGGGGCAGGTTTTTCCCGGAATCAGCGGCATTTGAGAAAGGCACAATCAGCCGAAACGCGTCATGCCCAAGCTGTAAATAAATTGGACTTTCCGATGTTCCCCGCTGTGTCTTCTGATTGCTTTTAACTGAAGTGGTCTTTGTGGTGATATTTTACGTGCCAGCCAGGGGCGCGTTAAGAGGACCCATCCTACAAGAGTCCGAGGCTTCACTGGCGCTAGCTTTTGCTTTTGTTGTTTCTCCAAGGGATTGGATTGCCTCGGACCGCCTCAATCAAGCACAGTAAGAGGCTGCTGCCAGGAGCGGTCTGAGACTTCACGGAGAGACACAATCATTGTATCGGTGTCTCACGGCCCTGCTGACGCTTGTAATTGCGGCAGGGCGTTTGGGGACTGAGGAGAGTTCCATGATATTTTAATTACCTGGACTTTACAGTTACACACAACAACCTTTTAACACGGAATACCAGCGCTCATTATGAAATCAAAAGGGGCCCATGAACACTTACCCAGCAGTAATGCCTGCTGGGAGCTGTAGTTTGTTATCCAGAAACTACGGCCACACTCAGAACAACGAACCAGGGCCAGCTGGACTTCAACCAATGGGAGTACCGTGGGATGTTTAAAAGGTTGCTTGGGGCAGGTTTTTCCCGGAATCAGTGGCATTTGAGAAAGGCACAACCCGCCGAAACGCATCATGCCCAAGCTGTAAATAAATTGGACTTTCCGATGTTCCCCGCTGTGTCCTCTGATTGCTTTTAACTGAAGTGGTCTTTGTGGTGGTATATATATATATATATATATATATTCACTGAAAAACAATAGGTTTCAGGCACGTTATAGTTAGAAATTAGCATTTAAAAAACCTTACAAATTCACTGAAAAAACCATAGGTTTTAGGGACAGTTATAGTTAGTTGGACATTGCACTCGTACAAAACCCGTGAAATTCCCCCGTTATAGTTAGTTCAGGTAACTATAACTCGCGCCCCCGCAATGCACTGCTGATGACGTCACATATTACATCACTCATGACATGGTCAGTGACATCACTGATGACATCACTGATGACATCTCAAATGACATCACTGATGACATCAATGATGACATCATCCAGTGACTGTGCGTTTCTGTAAAGTTTAAATATGTTTAATATATATAGGGAAAGGCGTATTGAAGAATGAGTGGGTGTATAAGTGTCTGAATGGATGATATAGTACGTGCGTGACTGACTCTACAAGTGAGTGATTAAACGTATCTTACTGAATGCATGGGTTAGTGACTAAACTGTGTGAATGTCTGTATCCGTCTGTTTGTTGGTGTGTAAGTGGATGCATGGATTTGCGAATAGCTACATGAGTGTCTATATGGGTTATTGATTGGTTCTCTGAGTATCTGTATGGCTGCCCGAGTGTTTGTGTGGGTGGGGTGTGTGTGACTCTGTACATAGATGTGTGAGTGGGTGATTCACTGGGTGCATGATTTCAAGAGTGCATCTGTGATGGACTGCTTGGGTGGGTGAGTGTGTGTATGGGTGTGTTAGTGAGTGAATGTATATCTCAGTGGTACATGTGCGAGTAACTACATATGTAAAAGGCAGTATATATGTGTGTTAGAGTATTTAAATGGCTATAAGTGAGAGTGTGTGATTGTGAGAGTGGCGGTATGGATGCGTGTGTGCTTGTATCAGTTATTGTATAAGAGCGTAAGAAAGTGCTAGTATTTGTATGAGTAAGTGAGCTGGTGTGTGTATAACTGTATAGGTGAGTAAATGGGTGTGTGATTAATTTTTTGCATGACTGACTACGTGTGTGAGTACTTCTATGGATGAGTGCCGGTGTGTGAGTGTTTATATAGGTGTATGAGTGCATATGATAGTCCTGTACTGAGTGACTGTAAGTACGAGTGACTGTACGGGTGAGTGAGTAGATGTGTGTGTGTGTAGACCTAAGAATCAGTGAGTGGGTATGTAGTTATTGGTATTGGAGTGTGTATGGTTTTGAGAATGGCAGTCTGTAATTTAGAGTGGGTGTATCAAAAGTTATATTAGGGTGTGAGAAGATGCATGAAATTATCACATGGATGATGTCATCAGTGATGTCATCAGTGATGTCATTTGAGATGTCATCAGTGATGTCATCAGTGATGTCACTGACCATGTCATGAGTGATGTAATATGTGACGTCATCAGCAGTGCATTGCGGGGACGCGAGTTATAGTTACCTGAACTAACTATAACTTGGGAATTTCACGGGTTTTGTACGAGTGCAATGTCCAACTAACTATAACTGTCCCTAAAACCTATGGTTTTTTCAGTGAATTTCAAAGGTTTTTTAAATGCTAATTTCTAACTATAACGTGCCTGAAACCTATGGTTTTTTCAGTGAATTTCAAAGGTTTTTTAAATGCTAATTCCTAACTATAACATGTCTGAAACCTATGGTTTTTTTCAGTGAATTTCAAAGGTTTTGTAAATGACAATTTTTAAATGTATTAATTGTTATATTTATTTTTTTGATACTGATTTACTACATTTTTTTAAACTATTTATTTTTAGATATTTTATTTTTTAAATTACATTGTAATTACATTATACATTACATTACAAAATATACTTTCTCAGAATGAATTACTTTAGTTTAAATACTTTGCAAATAGGCAATAGACTTTTAAGTACAGTAGTTACAGTTGTTGCAATGGGCAACACAATTTCAAACACAATGCAACATTGAGCTCAATGTGAATTTTTAGTTAAATGCAATTAGTTACTTTATGGATTACTTTTCTAACCACAGGACTGGATCCTAGATTCAGTCCTGGGACATCTCCTGTAAACAGTTGAGTAAAAGCGTTTTGGTTACAGTAGTGATTTTTAAGGAATATTATTGTATTTTAAAGGTTGACACAAACTTTTTCACATAGAATCACCAATGTTATCCTATGGGAGGAAATTCACTTAGCAGGTAAGTAGTGTTATCGTTACTTTTTCTTACTCAGTGGTGGATCCTGGATCCAGCACTGGTGCATCTCCTGTAAACAGTTGAAAGAATGCGTTTAAGTCATACAGGCGATTTTTAAGGAATATTTGTAGTTTGTGAAAATCGACACTTTGAAACTTTTCTGCTGAAAACCAGACAATGGATTCCTATGGAAGGAAATACAAGTTACTGGTAAATACGGTTAGAATTACTTTTCACGGTCAGTGCTGGGCTAAAAGCTGTAGCACTGAGTTCTCTCCTGATAACAGGTGAGTAAATCGGAATTCGTAGTTCGGCTGATTTTAGAGAAATATTATAAAGTTCCAAAACTCCACACTTAGAATAATTTCCAAGTGAAACCAGTCAATGTTAGCCTATGGAAGGAAATTCAAGTTACTGGTAAGTACGGTTAAAATTACTTTTCAGGATCAGTACTGGGCTCAAAGATACAGCACTGAGGTCGCTCCTGATAACAGGTGAGTAAATCGGAATTCGTAGTTCGGCTGATTTTAGAGGAATATTATAAAGTTCCACAACTCCACACTTAGAAGAATTTCCAAGTGAAACCAGTCAATGTTAGCCTATGGAAGGAAATTCAAGTTACTGGTAAGTACGGTTAGAATTACTTTTCAAGGTCAGTGCTGGGCTAAAAGATGCCGCACTGGGTTCTCTCCTGATAACAGGTGAGTAGATCGGAATTTGTAGTTCAGCTGATTTTAGAGGAATATTATAAAGTTCCAAAACTCCACACTTAGAAGAATTTCCAAGTGAAACCAGTCAATGTTAGCCTATGGAAGGAAATTCAAGTTACTGGTAAGTACGGTTAACATTACTTTTGAGAATCAGTACTGGGCTCAAAGATGCAGCACTGAGGTCTCTCCTGATAACAGGTGAGTAAATCGGAATTCGTAGTTCTGCTGATTTTAGAGGAATATTTGTATGTTTCAAAAATCGACACTTAGAAACTTTTTCAGCAAAAAGCAGGCAATGATATCCTATGGAAGGAAATTCAAGTTACTGGTAAGTACGGTTAAAATTACTTTTCAGGATCAGTACTGGGCTCAAAGATGCAGCACTGAGGTCTCTCCTGATAACAGGTGAGTAAATCGGAATTCGTAGTTCGGCTGATTTTAGAGGAATATTATAAAGTTCCAAAACTCCACACTAGAAGAATTTCCAAGTGAAACCAGTCAATGTTAGCCTATGGAAGGAAATTCAAGTTACTGTTAAGTACGGTTAAAATTACTTTTCAGGATCAGTACTGGGCTCAAAGATGCAGCACTGTGGTCTCTCCTGATAACAGGTGAGTAAATCGGAATTCGTATTTCGGCTGATTTTAGAGGAATATTTGCATAATGGTGAAGGAAGGGGGTGGGGCCTGAGGTGACATGTCTGCAAACACGCCCTGTGGCGCGTTTTAAGTTGGAGAATTAATTCCTCCTCAATCCCGAGGGTCCCTAGGGGCCAACTAGCCCACCAGATACCTCCAGTATGTGCCAGAGAGCTGCGTTGCAGAGAGGTGTTCAGAGGCCACGCCACTTTTTACAACACTCTGCAACGCAGCTCCGTGGCGCTTACTGGAGGTACCTGGTGGGTTAGTTGGCCCCCAGGGACCCTCAGGATTGAAGGGGATTTACTTCCCTATTTTAAAACGCGCCACGGGGCCTGTTTGCCCACATGTCACCTCAGGCCCCGCGCCCTCCCTTCACCACCGTGCAAACGCGCCCCGTGGCGCGTTTTAAGTTGGGGTATTAACTCCCGTTGAATCCTGAGGGTCCCTGGGGTGCAACTAGCCCACCAGCTACCTCCATTAAGCGCCACAGAGCTGCGTTGCAGAGAGGTGTAAAAAGGGGCGTGGCCTCAGAACACCTCTCTGCAACGCAGCCCCTGGCGCATACTGGAGGTTCCTGGTGGGCTAGCTGGCCCCCAGGGACCCCAGTATTCAAGGGGAATTCGTTCCCTCTCTGCAAACGCGCCAGGGGCGCGTTTGCAGAGTGCTGACAAGGACGGGCGTGACCTCCGGCGCAATGCCGGATTCTTTTTTTTTTAAAGGGGGCTGTGTGGCCCCCTTCTTTTAATTATTTTGGGCCCTGGGGACCCCATCCCCCAGGGCTTGACCCCTTTTTTTTTAAATGTGAACGGGAAGGGGACCGCATGGGCCCCCTCCCGTGGCCAATTCGGCCTGGGGACCCCATCCCCCGGGTCATTGCCACCTTTTTTAAAAATTTTATTTTCATGGAGGGGGGCTGCGTTGCCCCCCTCCTCAGGCCTCCTTAGGCCCCGGGGACCCTATCCCCCGGGGCCGGCCTTTTTTAATTTTTTAATTTTGTTTTTCCTAATTTGGGGAGGGGGGCCACGTGGCCCCCCTCCCGGGCCACTACTTGCCCCAGGGACCCCATCCCCCGAGGCTGGCCCTATCCTTTGGGGTCCGTGGGGACCCCAACTCCCCACGGACCATGCCGGCTCCCAGCGTCCTGCGGGAGCCGGCATTGCTTTCCACATGGGGAGCTGCTAACATGCAGCTCCCCATGTGGAAAGCAATGTGCTTTGGATATTGGAAGAGAGAGCAGGTTTCCTGCTCTCGCTTCCAATATCCAAAGCAGTTTGCTATGACAGGACGGGAGCCGCGAGGTTCCCGTCCTGTCATAGCAAACTACAGTGTCCCGGGGGTAGGCACCCCGGGACACTGCAGGAGCCGGCCCTGGGGGTGGCGGTCCCCAGGGCCACCACAGGCTCCAGGAGGGGGCCGCGCGGCCCCCTCCCTTCAATTGCACAGCCCCGGGAGGTGGTGGTCCCCGGGCTTCGGGGTCCGAAACGGACCCCCACATTTGTTTTCTAAGTGCCCCGGGAGGTGGTGGTCCCGGGCGTGTGGGGGCTGGAGCCCCCCACACAGGTGATTAATTTTGAAAAAAAGAAGCCCCGGGGGTGGCGGTCCCCGGCGCTGCGGGAATGCGGAGAGCCCTCCGCACCATGTTTTATTTAAAGCCCCGGGGGTGGCGGTCCTCGGGCTTGGGGGCCTTAGAGGCCCCCACATAAAACATAAACCTACTCCCCGCATGCCCCCGGGACTTGGGCCACCCGGGGCAAAATTGCATCGAAGCACGGGAGACCGCGCTTCGATTTTTTTCGGCGGGATCCGGGCACCCTAAGCGCATCCCGCCGATTTTTTTAAAAAAATGCTTTTTCTGCCCAGGGGGTCCTTGTGGGACCCCCTGAGCAGACCTAGTGGGTCAGGGTGTTTCTACCCTGCCTCCTTTGTGCGTTTTGCGCACATGTTTCTTGTGCTTTTTCTCGGTGGGATCCGCGCACCCTAAGCGCATTCCGCCGATTTAAAAAAAAAATGTGTTTTTCTGCCCAGGGGGTCCTTGTGGGACCCCCTGAGCAGACCTAGGGGGTCAGGGTGTTTCTACCCTGCCCCCTTTTTGCGCTTTGCGCACTTGTTTCTGTCCCTCGGTTCTACCGAGGGACAAAATGGCTGCCAACACTTCCTGATTTGGAGTGTTGACAGCCACTTGACAGCCAATTAGCATACAGCTCGTGATCGGGAGGGTACGCGGACCCTACTCGGCCATAGATATATATGTGACTTTACTTTTGATTTTCTCAGGAACTACTGAACGGATTTACACCATTTAAGCAAAAGGCATGACACTGAACCAAGGGCTACCTCTTTGCCAAATTTGGTGTAATTTCGTTCAGCAGTTCGGGCTGTAGCCGCGATGAAAGGTCCCTATGGAAAACTGAATGGGGAAAACGTGTTTTGGGACCCCCCTTTTTTCTTGGGCCCCCGCTTGACGAATCACCCCGAGACTTTCAGGATAGGAGCGGACCGAAGTGCCCCAACAAGTTGGAAACTTTCGCGAAGATTCGTCAACCGGCGCCAAAGTTATTTCAAATAGAATGTTGTGGATTTCCTATGGAAAATAGGTCCTAACTATAACTATCTACTGGCGACCGCCAGTAGATTATATATATATATATATATATATGTATTATCTACTGGCGGTCGCCAGTAGATAGTTATAGTTAAGACCTATTTTCCATAGGAAATTCGCAACATTCTTTTTCCAATAACTAGGGCTAGGCTCAAGTTATAAATTTGGTGCCAAAACAGCCGTTAGTTCTTTACATGCAGTCCACAAGCCCAGGAAGAAGTGCGCAGAGCACGAAACGCGTCGGCTGGGCTTTGGTTTTATCACTGTTGGGAAATTCTCCTTGAACTACATACCAGCTGCCATTAAAGATACAAGCAAGACTTACCTGTGTGGGCTCCTTCTGTTGGAGGTAACTCTGTTTTGTGGATATATATATATATATATATATATATATATATATATATATATATATAATATATATATATATATATATATATATGTATTATCTACTGGCGGTCGCCAGTAGATAGTTATAGTTAAGACCTATTTTCCATAGGAAATTCGCAACATTCTATTTCCAATAACTTTGGCGCCGGTTGATGAATCTTTGCGAAATTTTCAAAACTCGTGGGGCGCTCCGGTCTGCTCCTATTCTGAAAGTTTCGAGGTGATTCGGCAAGCGGGGGCCGAGAAAAAAAGGGGGTCCCAAAACGTGTTTTCTCCATGTTAATTCCCATAGGAAATTTTAGACACAGCTACAGCCTGAACTGCTGAACGGAATTACACCAAATTTGGCAAAAGGTAGTTCTTGGTTCAGAAAGCAACCTTTTTTTAAATGGTGTAAATCCGTTCAGTAGTTGCAGAGAAATTCAAAAAATAAGAGTCAAAAAATCAATTTCCCATAGGAAACTTTATGCAAGGCTACAGCCCGAACTGCTGAACGGAATTACACCAAATTTGGCAAAGAGGTAGTTCTTGGTTCAGAAAGAACCCTTTTGTTAAATGGTGTAAATCCGTTCAGTAGTTCCTGAGAAAATCAAAAGTAAAAACACATATATATCTGGGCGGAGCCTAACCACACATGTCAACGTGAGATCTGATTGGCTGTCAGCACTTCATCCTGGAATTGCTGGCAGCCATCTTGGGACCAATATAAATGATAGTACCCCATTGAAATGCATTGTAGTGAATCGAAGATTTTGAGGGTTACCAAAAGGAGAACTATAAAGGGTGATAACAGACTTTAGTTACATTAGAATTCATTTGTTGATGGTACCATACTAATTTCAGGAATTGTGGTGTGTTCTAAGGTGATTTTACCCTGTGAAAAACCTTCTGCTGGGATATCATGAATCATGTTTGAGAGAAAACTATTTTCACATGCTTGTCCCATACAGTTTTGGAAGGTGCTCCAGAAGTTAAAATGAGAGCATATTTTCTGTAAATTCACATTATCTTTCTCAGTCATGTGAGAATGAAGTCTGACATTCTCAGTAAAACATGTACATCCAACAAGGGCAGAGACTGTCAGTTGATTCCTTTGTGTTCTACTGCAGCTTCCCAGAGTGTTCTAAAGAACAACTAGAGTGCTAACAGCCTTACTTATGACAAAAGTATGGCACACCTGAAGCCATCTTGATTGGAATAAACTGGTAACACTTAAAACATTTAATTTAAAAAGGAACAAAATGATGGGGTTCATTTTGTCATAGAAATTATGGTTAGTGCTGTAGAAAGAAAAATTAGGACATGTTTCAAGTGTGACCTCAAATATCTTCCTGTTATATTTCAACAGGAGCAGCCTGTCAGTTGATGCCTTTGTGAATGAATGAATGAAATGAAATTTGTACTTGTAAAGCGCACATATACCCCCAAAGGGGTGTCCTGGCGCTGTACGCATACCGCTGTGGAACCCTTCCTGGCTTTTCCCTGTGAAATGTCCACTCCTGGGCACCCCCAGGGTGAAGCCAGGCATCCCAGCGCTGTTGGGGCCGTTGTGGAGATTAAGCAAGCTATTGCCCAGAGTTGCAGAGTGGGACCCATGATTAGAATAGGCACCGAGGCGAGAATTATCAGGTCCGAGGAAATTGAGCCCAAGACCCGCCGAGGCGGGAATTGAACCCTCGTCCCGGGCCAGATCTCTGCATCAGGGTCTGCCGCTCTAACCATTGAGCCACACTTCTAACAGCCTTACTTATGACAAAAGTATGGCACACCTGAAGCCATCTTGATTGGAATAAACTGGTAACACTTAAAACATTTAATTTAAAAAGGAACAAAATGATGGGGTTCATTTTGCCATAGAAATTATGGTTAGTGCTGCAGAAAGAAAATGTAGGGCATGTTTTAAGTGAGATCTCAAATCCTCTTCTATTTCATTAGAAAATTCTGACATGCAGACTGAAACAATCACTTTCAATACCAGCAGTAGACTTCCAGTTAACTCCCTGGTGAGCAGTAAAGTGAGCATTAGATCACTTTACTACAGTGATCTAATGAACAACTAGAGTGCTAACATTCTGAATTTATGGCAAATGTGTGACACATCTGAATGCCTTCTTGATTGAATCAAAGTAAAAAACTGAAAGCATTTCCTACTGAGGAGACTGCAGTAAATGACGAAATTAGGAAACTTCATAACAAATAAGTCTCCCAAGATGGCCACCAGAGAAAAAAGAGCCCAAATGTAGCACAAATATCACCCAGATGTAGCCCACATATAGCCCAATGACAGAAGTGTGCAAAACACTTTTGATTTTTTGTTTTTCTGCAGTTTTATATAGTGCAAACTGGTCAGGTATTGGAGCGTTACATTTTACTTGGACCCCTTATTGCGCATTTTGCACGAAGTACATGAGATTGATCTTGCGAAACATTGACCTTTACGATTCTGTTAACCTGAAGTTGCTCTGAACCGGGCTTTGTAACACCCATTTTTACCTACTGGTTTTAATTAATTCTCACTGTATTGTATTAGGAAAGAGGATTTACTGTTTTTATGTACTCTTTTATGATCTATGTTTCTAAATCAGATCAAATAAAGTTTAATGAATTCTATGGCAGGACGGAGGCGAGGATTATGCATATCTTTCCTCACTTTATTTGCATAGCAGTTCAAAGAAAACGTAACACAACAATCATTAAACAAAAGACTACACAATCCATGAACCATTAGGGGGGTAGTCTCCAAGGCAACTATAGTCCAATCATATCACAGTCCATCGTATATAATATCGTGACGTCCCTTCCGCTTCCTCTTTCTTCACTGCTCGTCAGTTAAGTGCATTCCTTACATTCTTGGTTTAATCTGACGTTGTTGCTGTTTGTATAGCGGTTTCTTGTGCACGTTATTAGCATTATTGCATTGGTATTGTTTCATATTCCCTGCGCAGCAGGCTCTTGCCCGAGCGCGTTCTCCCCCTCGCAGTTTCTCCCGCTGGGTGCTCTGCGCGCGATGAGATCCTGTCAGGCGCGTCTGGTCCGAGCGAGGCAGCTCCGTCGAGCGCTCCCGCTGGTCTTTACATGCGTTTGGGAATCCGGTCACTCCTTTAGTGTCCGCTTGATTCCCGACCAACCCTCGCCTAATTTTGACACTGCTACGCAGTGATTTCCCCACACGGCCATGTTAGTGACCAGCGCCACCTGGTGGTGGTAATTGGTATTGCGCCTCAGTCTATTCTTATAACAGCTTCATGGAAAGCCCAGCTATTGGAGCACCGGCGAGGGGGCTGCCTTAAGTATTTTAAAGGCATTTGTTCTGTGCTCACACCCTCTGCTATCATGTCTTCTCCAGAAGACCATTTTTACTCCTCCTACCAGGAAGTGGAGGAGGAATGGCCCCCCAACTTCTCCCTCCAGCAGTGGACCAAGCCCTCTCTCTGGCTATTTCTAGGGCGCTGGCTCCTCTTAGGGATCAGGTTGATAAGCTGGCGAAAAGCATCCCTGGGGTGTTCAGTGACCCAGATCTGGTCGTGGAGGGTCCCAGTAGCTCCCAGATGGGGAATAAAAGGGCCGTTAAGCATAACGCGGGGCACTTGGAAGGATTTGATAAACTTACGGAGACCTTCCTCAAGAGTGCGCGAACACTAAAACATGCACCATGCCGGGAGGAGGAGGGGCCCGGAGAAAATTGCGACACTGTCACCACTATTGTAGACCCCGATGGCGAGTTTCCCTTAGAGGGAGAGGGTGTATCGGAGGACGATTTCTCCTCCGATGAGGATAAGGACTCGAGGTGTCCCTGGCGTCCAGAGTCCCAATCCTCTCAGTCGGACATGTTCGAGCCTACCAAAATTTACCATCCTAGGTCAGCGGAGTGGACAACTGACGCCAAAGTGGCAGAGCATGTGGTGGGGAAAATCCATCAACCCCTTGAAAGGGAGGTCAGGAATAGGATGATGGGAGAATGCCCCAGGCCCTCACTGAAGGGGAAGGTGGCACACACGCCTGAAATTGATGAGAAACTATGTACCTTTTTCTCCAAGTATATGAGGGATCCCAAGAAAGGAATTGATAGGTCTTGGACGTGGTAGGGCCCTTGACCCAAATTATTCAATTGACGGAGCGTTCCAAAGAGTCAGGATCCCCTTTGTCCACGGATATTGTGGCTGGTTGGGTGCACTGCCCTAAACCCTAAACCACTACCCCCAGCACGACCCCCTCCACTACCCAAACACCACTGCACTACCCTAAACCCTAAAACACTACCCCCAGCACGACACCCTACACTATCCAAACATAACTGCACTACCCTAAACCCTAAAACACTACCACCAGCACGACTCCCTACACTACCCAAACACCACTGCACTACCCTAAACCCTAAATCTACCCACAGCACAACCCCCTACACTACACAAACACCACTGCACTACCCTAAACCCTAAAACACTACCACCAGCATGACTCCCTACACTACCCAAACACCACTGCACTACCCTAAACCCTAAATCTACCCACAGCACAACCCCTACACTACACAAACACCACTGCACTACCCTAAACCCTAAAACACTACCCCCAGCACGACCCTTCACTACACAAACACCACTGCACTGCCTTAAACCCTAAAACACTACCCCCAGCACGACCCCCTACACTACACAAACACCACTGCACTACCGTAAACCCTAAATCTACCCCCAGCATGACCCCCTACACTACACAAACACCACTGCACTACCCGTAACCCTAAAACACTACCCCCAGCACGACCCCCTTCACTACCTAAACACAACTGCACTACCCTAAACCCTAAAACACTAACCCCAGCACGACCCCCTTCACTACCCAAACACAACTGCACTACCCTAAACTCAAAAACACTACCCCCAGCACGACCCCCTACACTACCCAAACACCACTGCATGACCCTAAACCCTAAAACATGACCCCCTACGCTACACAAACACCACTGCACTACCCGAAACCCTAAAACACTAGAACCCAGCACGACCCCCTACAGTACCACAAACACCACTGCACTACCCTAAACCCTAAAACACTACCCCCTACACTACACAAACACCACTGCACTACCCTAAACCCTAAAACACTACCCCCAGCACGACCCCCTACACTACACAAACACCACTGCACTACCATAAACCCAAAACACTACCCCAGCACTACCCCCTACACTACCCAAACACCATTGCACTACCCTAAACCCTAAAACACTACCCCCAGCATGACCCCCTACACTACACAAACACCACTGCCCTACCCTAAACCCTAAAACACTACCCCCAGCACGACCCCTACACTACCCAAACACCACTGCACTACCCTAAACCCTAAAACAATACCCCCAGCACGACCCCGTACACTACCCAAACACCACTGCATTACCCTAAACCCTAAAACACTACCCCCAGCACGACTCCCTACACTACACAAACACCACTGGACTACCCTAAACCCTAAAACACTACCCCCAGCACGACTCCCTACACTACCCAAATACCACTGCACTACACTAAACCCTAAATCTATCCCCAGCATGACCTCCCACACTACACAAACACCACTGCACTACCCTAAACCCTAAAACACTACCCCCAGCACGACCCCCTACACTACCCAAACACCACTGCACTACCCTAAACCCTAAAACACTAACCCCAGCATGACCCCCTACACTACCCAAACACCACTGCACTACCCTATACCCTAAAACACGACCCCCTACACTACACAAACACAACTGCACTACCCTAAACCCTAAAACACTACCCACAGCATGACCCCCTACACTACACAAACACCACTGCACTACCCTAAACCCTAAAACACTACCCCCTACACTACACAAACACCACTGCACTACCCTAAACCCTAAAACACTACCCCCAGCATGACCCCCTACACTACACAAACACCACTGCACTACCCTAAACCCCCCTACACTATACAAACACCACTGCATTACTCTAAACCCTAAAACACTACCCCCAGTATGACCCCCTCACCACACAAACAACACTGCAGTACCCTAAACCCTAAATCGACCCCCAGCACGACCCCCTATGCTACCCAAACACCACTGCCATACCCTAAACCCTAAAACACTACCCCCAGCATGAACCCCTACACTACCCAAACACCACTGCACTACCCTAAACCCTAAGACACTACCCCCAGCACTACCCCCTACACTATACAAACACCACTGCACTACCCTAAACCCTAAAACACTACCCCAGCACTACCCCGTACACTACCCAAACACCACTGCACTAACATAAACCCTAAAACACTACCCCCAGCACAACCCCCTACACTACACAAACACCACTGCACTACCCTAAAACACTACCCCCAGCACGAGTCCCTACACTACCCAAACACCACTGCACTACCCTAAACCCTAAATCTACCCCCAGCATGACCCCCTACACTAACCAAACACTACTGCACTACCCTAAACCCTAAAACACTACCACCAGCATGACCCCCTACACTACTCAAACACCACTGCACTACCCTAAACCCTAAAACACTACCCCCTACACTACACAAACACCACTGCACTACCCTAAACCCTAAAACACTACCCCCAGCATGACCCCCTACACTGCACAAACACCACTGCACTACCCTAAACCCCCCTACACTATACAAACACCACTGCATTACTCTAAACCCTAAAACACTACCCCAGTATGACCCCCTCACCACACAAACAACACTGCAGTACCCTAAACCCTAAATCGACCCCCAGCACGACCCCCTACACTACCCAAACACCACTGCCATACCCTAAACCCTAAAACACTACCCCCAGCATGAACCCCTACGCTACCCAAACACCACTGCACTACCCTAAACCCTAAGACACTACCCCCAGCACTACCCCCTACACTACACAAACACCACTGCACTACCCTAAACCCAAAACACTACCCCAGCACGACCCCCTACACTACCCATACACCACTGCACTACCCTAAACCCTAAAACACAACCCCCAGCACGACCCCTACACTACTGCACTACCCTAAACCCTAAAACACTACCCCCAGCATGACCCCTACACTACCCAAACACCACTGCACTACCTTAAACCCTAAAACACTACCCCCAGCACGACCCCTACACCACCCAAACACCACTGCACTACCCTAAACCCTAGAAAAGAAACCCCACCCCATGCCCAATCCCCCTTACCTCTCACTCCTCGTGGTTCCTCTCTCCTCGTGGTTCCTGCTTCACGTTATCTCTGAGGGGCGGTGCACGTCGTTGTGAGGAAACGGAACAGCCTCTGTTTCCTTACAACAACATGGATCGTCTACATGTTTTTAGAACGCATGGTCATTTACCATACATACCTTTACAACAAAATTCGTTGTAAAGGCATGCGTGGTAAATGACCATGCGTTCTAAAAAATGCGTAGTAATGACTTCGTGATGTACAACGCATGCGTGGTAATGCATGCGTTGTAATGGTATCGCAAAGTAAAAAAGTCGTTGTAACGGCTGTTTACCGATCGAAGCTGGCCCCTGTTCTTCAGTGAGGCGTTTATTTGATTAATTAGGAGGAAGGAATGTGTTTTTTTACCAAAAAGTGCATTCCCGGCTGTTGTTTTGTGAAAGTGTCCGCGTGGCCTGGTTTCACTTCCGGTGAGAGAGTGGAAGAGTCTGTTTGGATCTAAAGGAGTTCTGTTGTTGGACGGGGCCGGCGCGACATGTCATCAGAAAACATAGCTAATGGAAAGCGTCCTCCCTGAAGTGTGGAGCAGTGCCATGAGAGGTCAACGAGTGTGCGTCCCACTGCAGTATGACCGTACCGCGTGACCCATGTTCCACCTCCAGGGTACGGGATGCAGAAGCGGCATCGCAGGTCCTCTTGAAGACCGTTGCAGCACTAATTCTACATTTTGGTACTAGGGCATTTTAACTTTGTTGTTCCTGCCAGATACAAAGAGAAGATCCTGTGTTATTCAGTGCCCTCGATTACCTTTTTTGTGGGTTGTGGTGCTTGTCACTCGCTGCCCCGCCGGTGCACACGACTGGGCACCCCACCTCATGTGCCATCTGCAGGGCCTCTGCCCTCGGATCACTGGTTTCGGTTTCTGGAGTGGCAACATAAACAGTTGCTCCCAAAGGACTAGCCTGAACACTTAGGTGAATATCCCCTGCACCAGCATTCCACGGAAATTCTTTCCTAGCTCTCCCACGTCAACGAGGACGTCATAATAGCACGGCTCCGCTCGCGACACTGTATGACGTCATCGGAGCCATAAGAGGACGTCGTCGGCATGCTGACGTCAGTTCCACCCATTTTTTCCGTGCCACCGAGGCAAACAGGGGACCGAGACATTTTCACATGTATACATAGTATAATAAATATAAATATATTCACTGAAAAACCATAGGTTTCAGGCACGTTATAGTTAGAAATTACCATTTAAAAAACCTTAGAAATTCACTGAAAAAACCATAGGTTTCAGGCACGTTATAGTTAGAAATTAGCATTTAAAAACCTTAGAAATTCACTGAAAAAACCATAGGTTTCAGGGGCGTTATAGTTAGTTGGACATTTCACTCGTACAAAACCATAGAAATTCCCCGTTAATAGTTAGTTCAGCTAATTATAACTCGCGCACCCGCAATGCACTGCTGATGGCATCACATATTACATCACTCATGACATGGTCAGTGACATCACTCATGACATCACTGATGACATCTCAAATGACATCACTGATGACATCACTGATGACATCATCCAGTGAATTTGTGTTTTTCTGAAAATTAAATATGTTTTATATATGTATATCTCAAGGTCGATGGAAGAATAAATGGGTATATAAGTGTCTAAATGGATGATTTTTTTGTAAAATTGATTGTATAACTGACTAAGTGTATCTTAGTGAATACATGGGTTAGTGAGTAATGTTTAAATATGAAAATATCTGTATCAGTCTCTCACTTTGTGTATAAGTGGCTGCATGGGTTGGTGAGTAGCTACATGAGTGTCTATATGGGTTATTAGTTGGTTTTTGAGTATCAGTATCAGTGTCTGTATGGTTCGGTGGGGGTATTACTTAGTGCATAGATGCATGAATGAGTGACTCACTGTTTGTATGTGTTGAAGACAGCATGTGTGCAGGACTGTATAGGTGGATGAGTATGTGTATGGGTGTGTTAGTGAGTGAATGACTGTCTCAATAGTGTCTTTATGAGTAACTACATATGTTTTAAACTAGTATATGTGAGTATTGGTGTATATAAGTGAGTATATGTGAGAGTGAGAGATTGGAAGAGTTCCTGTACAAATAAGTAGGTGTTTCTATAAGTGATTGTTTAAGAGAGTAAGTATGTGTAAGTTTCTGTAGAAGTAAGTGTGGTAGTGTGTGTTTAACTGTATATGCAAGTAAATGGATGTTTGATACTTTGTTTGCATGTGTGACTATGTGTGTGAGTAACTCTATGGATGAGTGGCGGTGTGTAACAGGATGTATAGGTGTATGAGTACATATGATGAGTGAGTACATGTATGAGTGACTGTATAGGGACTGTTGGTGAATGAGTGGATGTGTGTGTAGATCTTGGAATTACTGAATAGGTGTGTTGTAACTGGTATTGGTATGTCCATTGTTTTGAAAATGTTAGTTTGTATTTTTGAGTGTGTGTATCAAAGGTTATATTAGGGTGAGAGGAGGTCTGCCACTCTATCACAAGGATGATGTCATCAGTGATGTCATCAGTGATGTCATTTGAGATGTCATCAGTGATGTCATGAGTGATGTCACTGACCATGTCATGAGTGATGTAATATGTGACGTCATCAGCAGTGCATTGCGGTTGCGCGAGTTATAGTTAGCTGAACTAACTATAACAGGGGAATTTCTATGGTTTTGTACGAGTGAAATGTCCAACTAACTATAACGCCCCTGAAACCTATGGTTTTTCCAGTGAATATATATATATATATATATATATATATATACAAATGATTTAAAATTGAACAAATGAACAAATAATAATATTACATATATTTAAACAATATTTTTAACAAGTATTAAAGTCTGGGAATAATAGATATATTATTTTCACTCCAGTCTGTCGAACAGTTGGGAAAGCATTGTACTCTGGAGAGGTAACATTTACTATTCCCACTCCAGTCTTTGCAACACTAGGGAAAGCATTGGACTCCTTATGGGTTAAATTTACTATTCCCACTCCAGTCTGTGCAACAGTAGGGAAGGTACTTCACTTCAAACAAATATACAAAACATAACCCTATCAATTTATAACAAATATATAACCCTTAATATGAACTTTACTAATTAAGTGAAAACAATGTATATCAAAATAGTTAAACTACATGATTAGTAAATAAATAATGTTAAATTATCAATTTTACATTTTTAAATTTATTTAATAATTAATTTATCACACTATTCCCCTATACCCCCACAAACGTTCCAGCCCACACTTAAAATATAACTAAAATAAATAAATGTAGCATAATTAACATCATTGATAATTTACTATTTCCACTCCAGTCTGTGCAACAGTGGGGAAATCGTTGGACTTCGAAGGGGTTACATTTACTATTCCCACTTCAGTCTGACAACAGTAGTGAAAGTGTTGGACTTCAGAGGGGTTACATTTATTATTCCCACTCCAGTCTGAGCAACAGTAGGGAAAGTACTTCACTTCAAACACATTACATCTATGAAATGTAACCCTATTAATTTATAACAAATAAATAACTTTTAATATGAACTTTATTAATTAACCCGAAAAAAGTATATAAAAACAATTAAACAATTAACATGATAAGAAACAAATTAGTATTAAAGTATACATTTTTTGAAATGTCATTTATTAATTACTTAATTAACTTACCACGTTATATCCCCACAAACCTATCAGGCCACACTTAAAATATAACTCAAATAAATAAAGCACCATTCAATTAAATATTATTTAATAATGTAACAATTAATTAGTAATTAATTAATAATTAACTTCCCACCCTATACCCCTAAAAATTCATCAGCCCACACCTAATATAAAACTTAAAAATACAAATATTACACAATTTACTTAATTAATAATCAATTAATTAATAATAAATTATTTAATTGTTAATGAATTAATATTTAATTAACTTTCCACCCTATTCCCCTACAGACCCAACAGCCAGCACCCAATATATAATTTAAAAAATACAATCATTACTCTATTTAGATATTTATTAATCAATTTAATATTTAATGATAGATTAAGGTTCCCATTACGATGTCGGTCCGAAAGCATTCCGACCGACCCCTTGTCGGAATCTATTCCGACTGAGTCAGGTTTGGGCAGTCCGACTGACCGATAACGATGTTTCCAAACACCGTTCGGTCGGACTCCCATTGACTTCAATCGGAGCCTGTGTTCCGACCGACAACACAGACACCCATTGGAAAAAGGGGTAGTTGCGGAAAACCTTGCACCCTGTGGAGGGCACTCCATGGTGCATGCCACACTGTGCATGGTTGTAAAGAGGGGTCCCATGGGTAGCCCCACGGGCCCGAACCGGAGACCTCCGAGTGAAGGGGGGCCTGCTACGGGCCCCCAAAGTCAGTTTCTGACAGCCGTTTCGTGTCGGACAGACCGATTCGGAAAGGCTGTCCGAATCCGACATTTTAATACGTCGATCGGAAACACAGTCCATATGCCTGTATGATTCGGCTCTGAGCGACTCAGACTCTCCGAATGCCGGTCGGAACCAAGTCGGAAAGACCAAACGGTTACCTTTCCATCGTAATCGGTCAGTCAGAAATCAATGAATCAGGGGTTTAAAAGCACGCTACTCACCCTTGAGGGTCTCAAGGTGCTGGGGGGGGAGGGGTACAGCTCTGTTTCAGCCGAAGAGCCAGGTCTTGAGGCTCTTCCTGAAGATGTGCAGAGTAGGGGGCGTCTGATGTTGACTGGGAGCTCATTCCAGGCTTTGGCCGCGATGTAGGAGAAGGCTCTTCCACCTGCTCTAGTTCTGCGGATGCACGGGGTTTCTGCCAGGACGAGGACGGCGGAGCGGAGGTTCCTTTTGGGTAATGAAAGGAGACTCTTTCGTTGAGGAATTTGGGTCCGATGTTGTGGAGTGATTTGTAGGCGTGAGTTAGTAGCTTTAAGGTTCCTCTCTTCTTGACGGGGAGCCAGTGGAGGTCTCGCAGGTGTTGAGTGATGTGCTCATGTCATGGGATGCCGAGGAGGAGTCTGGCTGCGGTGTCCGAGTCAGACGGAAGCATAGGTTCCGACATTGTTTAGGAAAATCCGAATATTGTTCAGAACCTTTCCGACCGACATCGTAATGAGGTCCTAAGAATTCATTATTAATTAATTTAAATTAATTAACGTCCCATCCTATTCCCCTAGAAACCCAGAAGCCTGCACTTAATATATACCTAAAGTATAAATATATATATATATATATATATATATATATATATATATATATATATATATATATATATATATATATATATATATATATATATATATATATATATATATATATATATATATATATATATATATATATATTTTCCAAAAAACACGATGAGGCCCAATACCGGAGTCAAAGCATTTTAATTGCAGGCTCAGCAGCGCAGTAAGTTTCTCCTTTTCCTTACGCGTTTCGACAGCAATGTCTTGATCACAGGTGGAGTTTAAAGTGCAAAGTGCATTTGTGCGCGCCTATTTATTTAAAAGTCACATGACAGTCTTTGAAAAATACAGTCCCCATAATGCATGTTACTTGGTGGTTGTGAAGTAATGCATGGAGGCTAATTGCATCCATATGCTTTTTCAGTGAAAAGTTCGATTTTTTCGTACATGCATTGTATTTCATAGTGGGCTTATTTACTCACGATGTCTTGTGCTGTTAACATGCCAGGTGCTCGTTTTCATTGTGGCCTTACAACAATGCCTGTCCTCCGGCACGATCAGAACAGGGAATCATCCCTTTCTGAATCCCTTCCTGCGCCGTCACAACTTTGCTAATTAGCATTTCCTCTCGTGGGCTTGTGCAGGCGAGTGGGTCATGCCCCAGATTTGGAATCCACAAACAGTCTCCAGGCAAAGGGCCCCGACCCTACAGGCGGCCTCAGAACAATGGGTCCGGAGCAGCCCATCAATTGACTTTCCAAAAACACGATGAAGCCCAATACCGGAGTCAAAACATTTTAATTGCAGGCTCAGCAGCGCAGTAAGTTTCTCCTTTTCCTTACGCGTTTCGACAGCAATGTCTTGATCACAGGTGGAGTTTAAAGTGCAAAGTGCATTTGTGCGCGCCTATTTATTTAAAAGTCACATGACAGTCTTTGAAAAATACAGTCCCCATAATGCATGTTACTTGGTGGTTGTGAAGTAATGCATGGAGTCTAATTGCATCCATATGCTTTTCAGTGAAAAGTTCGATTTTTTCGTACATGCATTGTATTTCATAGTGGGCTTATTTACTCACGATGTCTTGTGCTGCTTAACATGCCAGGTGCTCGTTTTCATTGTGGCCTTACAACAATGCCTGTCCTCGGCACGATCAGAACAGGGAATCATCCCTTCTGAATCCCTTCCTGCGCCGTCACAACTTTGCTAATTAGCATTTCCTCTCGTGGGCTTGTGCAGGCGAGTGGGTCATGCCCCAGATTTGAATCCACAAACAGTCTCCAGGCAAAGGGGCCCCGACCCTACAGGGCAGCCTCAGAACAATGGGTCGGGCAGCCCATCAATTGACTTTCCAAAAAACACGATGAGGCCCAATACCGAGTCAAAGCATTTTAATTGCAGGCTCAGCAGCGCAGTAAGTTTCTCCTTTTCCTTACGCGTTTCGACAGCAATGTCTTGATCACAGGTGGAGTTTAAAGTGCAAAGTGCATTTGTGCGCGCCTATTTATTTAAAAGTCACATGACAGTCTTTGAAAAATACAGTCCCCATAATGCATGTTACTTGGTGGTTGTGAAGTAATGCATGAAGTCTAATTGCATCCATATGCTTTTTCAGTGAAAAGCAGCACAAGACATCGTGAGTAAATAAGCCCACTATGAAATACAATGCATGTACGAAAAAATCGAACTTTTCACTGAAAAAGCATATGGATGCAATTAGACTCCATGCATTACTTCACAACCACCAAGTAACATGCATTATGGGGACTGTATTTTTCAAAGACTGTCATGTGACTTTTTAAATAAATAGGCGCGCACAAATGCACTTTGCACTTTAAACTCCACCTGTGATCAAGACATTGCTGTCGAAACAGCGTAAGGAAAAGGAGAAACCACTGCGCTGCTGAGCCTGCAATTAAAATGCTTTGACTCCGGTATTGGGCCTCATCGTGTTTTTGGAAAGTCAATTGATGGGCTGCTCCGGACCCATTGTTCTGAGGCTGCCTGTAGGGTCGGGGCCCTTTGCCTGGAGACTGTTTGTGGATTCAAATCTGGGGCATGACCCACTCGCCTGCACAAGCCCATGAGAGGAAATGCTAATTAGCAAAGTTGTGACGGCAAGAGAAGGATTCAGAAAGGGATGATTCCCTGTTCTGATCGTGCCGGAGGACAGGCATTGTTGTAAGGCCACAATGAAAACGAGCACCTGGCATGTTAAGCAGCACAAGACATCGTGAGTAAATAAGCCCACTATGAAATACAATGCATGTACGAAAAATCGAACTTTTCACTGAAAAAGCATATGGATGCAATTAGACTCCATGCATTACTTCACAACTACCAAGTAACATGCATTATGGGGACTGTATTTTTCAAAGACTGTCATGTGACTTTTTAAATAAATAGCGCGCACAAATGCACTTTGCACTTTAAACTCCACCTGTGATCAAGACATTGCTGTCGAAACGCGTAAGGAAAATGAGAAACTTACTGCGCTGCTGAGCCTGCAATTAAATGCTTTGACTCCGGTATTGGGCCTCATCGTGTTTTTGGAAAGTCAATTGATGGGCTGCTCCGGACCCATTGTTCTGAGGCCGCCCTGTAGGGTCGGGGGCCCCTTTGCCTGGAGACTGTTTGTGGATTCAAATCTGGGGCATGACCCACTCGCCTGCACAAGCCCACGAGAGGAAATGCTAATTAGCAAAGTTGTGACGGCGCAGGGAAGGATTCAGAAGGGATGATTCCTGTTCTGATCGTGCCGGAGGACAGGCATTGTTGTAAGGCCACAATGAAAACGAGCACCTGGCATGTTAGCAGCACAAGACATCGTGAGTAAATAAGCCCACTATGAAATACAATGCATGTACGAAAAATCGAACTTTTCACTGAAAAAGCATATGGATGCAATTAGACTCCATGCATTACTTCACAACCACCAAGTAACATGCATTATGGGGACTGTATTTTTCAAAGACTGTCATGTGACTTTTAAATAAATAGGCGCGCACAAATGCACTCTTGCACTTTAAACTCCACCTGTGATCAAGACATTGCTGTCGAAACGCGTAAGGAAAAGGAGAAACTTACTCGCTGCTGAGCCTGCAATTAAAATGCTTTGACTCCGGTATTGGGCCTCATCGTGTTTTTTGGAAAGTCAATTGATGGGCTGCTCCGGACCCATTGTTCTGAGGCCGCCCTGTAGGGTCGGGGGCCCCTTTGCCTGGAGACTGTTTGTGGATTCAAATCTGGGGCATGACCCACTCGCCTGCACAAGCCCACGAGAGGAAATGCTAATTAGCAAAGTTGTGACCGGCGCAGGAAGGGATTCAGAAAGGGATGATTCCCTGTTCTGATCGTGCCGGAGGACAGGCATTGTTGTAAGGCCACAATGAAAAACGAGCACCTGGCATGTTAAGCAGCACAAGACATACGTGAGTAAATAAGCCCACTATGAAATACAATGCATGTACGAAAAAATCGAACTTTTCACTGAAAAAGCATATGGATGCAATTAGACTCCATGCATTACTTCACAACCACCAAGTAACATGCATTATGGGGACTGTATTTTTCAAAGACTGTCATGTGACTTTTTAAATAAATGAGGCGCGCACAAATGCACTTTGCACTTTAAACTCCACCTGTGATCAAGACATTGCTGTCGAAACGCGTAAGGAAAAGGAGAAACTTACTGCGCTGCTGAGCCTGCAATTAAAATGCTTTGACTCCGGTATTGGGCCTCATCGTGTTTTTGGAAAGTCAATTGATGGGCTGCTCCGGACAACATTGTTCTGAGAGCCGCCCTGTAGGGTCGGGGGCCCTTTGCCTGGAGACTGTTTGTGGATTCAAATCTGGGGCATGACCCACTCGCCTGCACAAGCCCACGAGAGGAAATGCTAATGAGCAAAGTTGTGACGGGCGCAGGAAGGGATTCAGAAAGGGATGATTCCCTGTTCTGATCGTGCCGGAGGACAGGCATTGTTGTAGGCCACAATGAAAAACGAGCACCTGGCATGTTAAGCAGCACAAGACATCGTGAGTAAATAAGCCCACTATGAAATACAATGCATGTACGAAAAAATCGAACTTTTCACTGAAAAAGCATATGGATGCAATTAGACTCCATGCATTACTTCACAACCACCAAGTAACATGCATTATGGGGACTGTATTTTCAAAGACTGTCATGTGACTTTTTAAATAAATAGGCGCACAAATGCACTTTGCACTTTAAACTCCACCTGTGATCAAGACATTGCTGTCGAAAGCGTAAGGAAAAGGAGAAACTTACTGCGCTGCTGAGCCTGCAATTAAAATGCTTTGACTCCGGTATTGGGCCTCATCGTGTTTTTTGGAAAGTCAATTGATGGGCTGCTCCGGACCCATTGTTCTGAGGCCGCCCTGTAGGGTCGGGGGCCCCTTTGCCTGGAGACTGTTTGTGGATATATATATATATATATATATATATATATATATATATATATATATTAATCAATTAAATAATTAATAATAAATTGTTAATTATTTGTTAGCTACTGATTACTTAATTTACTGCCCACCCTATACTCCTACAAATCCAGGAGCTGCACCTAATATGTAACTTGAAAACTATAAATATTACACAATTTACTTATTTATTAATCAATTAAATAATTATACATTATTTATAATTAATTGCCTGCCCACCCTACACCCATACAAACCTAGCAACACATTAAAACAACGTAAATTACTATTAGCAATTAAATTAAAAACTTACAAATCACTTAAAATTATAAACTCTTTTTCAAAATATTATCAACAATCATACAAACAATATTAACACAGAATAATATATGAACTAACACACATAAAGATCAGTAAAATACGATATTTTTACAACTATATTGTTGAAAATGATATTAAGAACAACATTATTGAAAACGATATTACTTACCTAAAAAAATCAATATTCTTGACAGCGATAGTTTTGCATCACAATATTTTTAGATCAGAATATTTATTTCCAATATTTCTGCAACTCGATATTTCTAATGCGATATTATGTCCAAATACCATTTTTTACATGTTTTTTTTAAATTTAAATCTGTTTTTATTGTTTTGCAAAGTATACATCTTGAAGACAGGCAACATTTATCATGTAACAATAACCATACCCTGGAGCATTTGACAAAAATAAATGAGCGTGATCATGGATCAGTGATAATCTGTTATACATATCAAGAACATCATTAGTGTAGGAACTAGTGGAACCTAGACAGAATAAATGACAACAGGTATTGGTGGTATGGTATCGTGGCATGGTGTATAGAGTCTACGCAGAAGTCACAGGATACATGTCTACACAGATGTTAGAACTAAAACATTAAAAGGGGAGGCGAAAATTCGATAAATCCCCATTAACCGATAACAGCAGCATAGTCCGACTTTAGGATGTTCATTCCACTCCGTGTTCCCGTTGTTCCCACCCCCCCCCAGCCCCCCGGCGTCCCACGGACAGACCCCCCCAGGCATAGAACTCAGCACTGCACTCCTTGAGCGCCAAATGGTACCTAGGTGTCTGCATGGCGATGCACCTGCTCTTTGGCAGTTTAACCATCACTCCCCCTTAGGACGCCTCCACTATGTTCAGGACGCCCCTCTGTGTTGTCTCCCCCAGACTGCGTCAGAGACTGTAGTAGACCTTTCCAGCATGATGCCATAGGCGTCCTCCGGAGTCCCAACGTTTCTTCCCTCAGTATAGCTATTCCCTCTGCCTTAGCCCACGCCAGGAGCGAACACTTCCATGCCCGCGTGTGTGGCGGGTCCGGCGCCTTCCACCGTTTAGTAAGTAGTCGTTTGGCCACCACCATTCCCAAGTCGAGAAAGCGGGAGGAGACTTTTGTGGGCGGCGTTCTGCGAAAGAGGTGCAGCAGGTAGACAGGCCATTCAAAGGGTATGATGCGGCCCGTGTACATGCGCAGCGCCTCGTGAACTGCCGCCCAGTAGGGGTGGAGCTTGTGGCAGCTCCACAGCATGTGTATTAACCCAGCTCCCAACTCCGCGCAACGGAGGCAGACCGTGTATGTGCGGTGAAAATACCTATTGATCGCTTCGGGCGTGAGGTATGCTCTGTGGAGTATAAACAGCTGTATTTGGCGAAACCTCATATTGCGGGGGATACGTGTTGGACTTTGTAATATCTTACCCCATTCTTTATCCTCCAGTGGCCGCGCCAAATCCACCTCCCATTTGTGGCGTAGTGGTTCCAAACTTGCCGCCGCGTGCGTACGTAGGGATGCCGCAAACCACCGAATCAAGTGCCTACCTTGCCCCATAACATGAAGGTACTGTATGGTGTGGTGTTGGCTGGGCTCTTCCTTCATGTCTCCCCATCTAGATGTCAACGATGCAATCAGTGAACGGTGACGAAGGAATTGCCCGGGGGGCAGTCCCGTCTCTTCAACTAGGGATTCATACGTCATGAGAATGCCGTCTCGATATAAGTCTCCTAGGGTCTGTATGTCCGCTTCGTGCCACTCTGCGAGCGCAGTAGATGTGAGCGTGCCCGGTCCGCTGGGGGAGCCCTCTAGTGGTATGGCCGGAGCGTAGGGGATCGTATTTCTAGTAATGTATAGACTGCGGCGGTAACATTTATAAGCCACCATCATGAGGAGCGGCATTGGCGTACGAGTTTTTGCAGCGGGATGAAAGAGTTTCGTGATTTCAACCAGAGAGCGGGGAGGTGTTGTGGACGCGGTGTCGTCACGGCCTCTGTCGGCTAGCCAGCGGGCTATCCATTGTAATTGCGCTGCCAAGTAGTAATGCTCGAAGCACGGCGCAGCCAGGCCTCCCTGGTCGGTGGGCAAGTACAACTTGGGCAACGCTGTCCTGTGACGTGAGTTGCCCCAGAGGAAGTCCCGAAGTGACTGAGTGAGTGCAGTGAAGAAGGCCGCCGGGATGTAAACCGGCAGGTTGGCAAAGTAGTATAGGAGGCGAGGAAGGATCACCATCTTAGATAATGCTACCCTGCCCGTGACTGTCAGTGGGAGCGTGCTCCAGAATCGCATTTGGGACTTAATTGCTGTTACGGCACGGCCCAGATTACCCTCAATGAGATCCGCCGGTTGGCGATATATCTGGATTCCTAGATAGCGGAAAGTGTCTGCTTTCCACTGCACCTGTATACCATCCAGGATATATCCCGGGTCCTGGGTGTCACTACTGAACGCATATAGACAGGACTTGCTGGCATTTACCCTGAGGCCCGAAAGTGCGGCGAAGTCGCGCAACATGTGCGCCAACCGGACTGGAATATTGCTTACATCACGCACGAAGACCAAGAGGTCGTCCGCATACAGTGATACTTGATGTGTCGCATCCCCTAGGGGGATTCCATCTCCCAGCGTCGCGCGGATTGTCGCTGCTAGGGGCTCGATTGCTAGTGCAAACAGGAGGGGCGAAAGCGGGCACCCCTGCCTGGTGCCTCTGCGGATTGGAATGGCGTCAGAGATGTATGGCCCCGTCTTGACCCTCACTGTAGGGTTTTTGTATAGTAGGTCAACCATCTGGAGAAACCCCAGGCCCAGCCCGTAGCGCAACAGTACTGCCGCGAGGTAGCCTCACTCCAGACAGTCAAAGGCTTTTTCGAGGTCCAGCACTAGACAACCCGCTCTAGGCCACTCCCGTACACTGTCCGACACCACCCTGAAGAACCTCCGCAGGTTCAACGAAGTGCTACGTTTGGGCACAAAGCCATTCTGGTCGTTGTGGACTAATTCAGGCACCACCGGCGCCAGGCGCTCTGCCAACACCCTGGCGAATATTTTGTAGTCCACATTGAGGAGTGCCAGGGGACGGTAGGAGCCCAAATTCTCTGGGTCCCTGTGCGGTTTGAGCAAGGACACCAGATAGGCCTCGCGCATTGAAGGGGCAGAGTGCACTCGTCAAGGGCTGTGGAGTAAAGGGCATACAATTTGGGCACTAGGGATTCCCGGTAGGTCTTATAGTATTCAGCGGGCAGGCCATCCGGTCCCGGCGCTTTCCCTGACGCCATGGAGCCAATCGCCTCCCCGATTTCCTCCAAAGTAAGGGGACCATCGAGTGTCTCATGGTGGACTTCAGGTACCGTGGGCAGGCGGATAGTCTCAAAAAATCTATCCAGTTCGGAGCCAGAACGTTGCCCTGCGGAACGATACAGGTGTGCGTAATGGTCAGTCATTGCTTTGTGGATCTCGCGCTGCGTGTATACTAGAACCCCCTCAGGTGTGCGTATCGCCCCGATTGGGGTGTGCTTACACTCCTGTGCGAGTAGCCAGGCTAACAAGCGACCGGCCCTGTCGGCTTTGGCGTGAGTGCGAGCCGTATGGGCTACATAATTGTGGCAACGCAGACATTCCATAAGCTCCGCATGTTGCGTCCGAAGATCCATCAGACGAGCTGAATGGCGGCCACCGCCTTCACCCTCCCTTTCGAATCAAAGTAATTGCGATTCAAGACGGGTAAGTGACAGCGCCAGGTTTTTGCGTATGTTCCACGTGGCACCGAGGCAGTGACCCCTAATAGCCGCTTTATGGGCATCCCATTCCACCAACGTGTTACTCGCCGTCCCTTCATTTAGTTCGAAATATTCCGAGATTGCCATCCCCAGGGATGCACGGAATTCCTGATCCTCTAGTGCAACTGATTGGAGACGCCAGGTAGGGACCGGAGGACGATCGGGCTCCCAGTTCAGCCGCAGCCTCAGGGGATTATGGTCAGAGTGTGTCCGCCCTAAATATTCCGCGTCCTCTATCAACGAGGTTAGCGCTTGAGAGCCCACCACCCTATCCAGTCGCACGTGAAGGTCGTGCACTGCAGAGTAATAAGAATAGATACGATCATTAGGGTGTAGACCCCGCCACAAATCCGATAGCGCCCAGTGTGATAGCCAGTCTGCGAGAGCTTGCGCGTTTGAGATCGCTGAGGTCGTACGGAGGGGTGGGAAGGACCTATCTAGGTGTAGTCTAACACCGAATTAAAGTCACCGCCTAACAGCCAGGGGAGTCCGGCATAGGGGGCCAGCGTTGTGGACAATTGTGTTAGATATGCAGGTTGGTCAGTGTTCGGAGCGTAAATGGAGCCCAACAGGATTTGTTGACCATTAAGTGTCCCACGTGCCAGAGTGTACCTGCCTGCAGGGTCTATCACGGTGCCCGTACAATTGAACGGGGTGCCCGCCCTCACCCAAATTAGTGTACCCCGCGCGTGTGCTGAGTATGTCGTGCCATATAATTGACCCCTCCAGCGCCTGCGTAGCCTATCTAATTCCGGCTGTGTCATGTGTGTTTCCTGCAGGAGGGCGATTGCAGCGGAGTGTCTTTGAAGATATGCAAATATGGAGTAGCGGCGCGCGGGTGTGTACATGCCGCGTATGTTCCACGTGATTATATCAGTTCGCGCCATTTTGGGTAAATAGATGCAGTGGTGAGGCCGGGCGCGTCGGGGTGGCGTGGGAACAGGGACAGGTCATGTCAGGTCGATGTGCTGCAACTGAAAACATAACTAGAGAACCAGAAAACAGTGTAACATCTGGGGCGGTCATTTCTCAATGGCCGTCCAAACCTCTAACCAGGAAGTAGCGTGAACTAGGACAGTGGGGTGCCTATTGGGGTGTGCGCACTAGCAATATCTTGTTGTGGCCGTCCCCCTTGCTCCTACTCGTGTAATATGCCATCCAAGTGTTCACCAGTGTCTTCACGTGGGCCCAGCAGACTGTGATTTGAGCCGGTGCGCCGGGTGAGTGTGCCATTCCTCCCCCCTCCTTCCCTCGTCTCCTATGGGATAAAGTACGGAACCTAACCAGTGGTGAGTACGCTGTTGCTACTCTGGCACCGCAGAAGCCGCCCAGTGCATCCAGTACAGTAGGCTCACCCTTCCCCTTAACTGCAACTAAAACAGAGAAGTTAACAGACAGTAGTCTACTTGTGTGGGCTGTCCATGTTGAAGGCTATCGCAATAGTGTTCGTTCAGATAATGTCATCCGCAGTTTGAGGGGTTACCACTGGCAATCCGAGATCCTCTGAGACTTCCGTGGATGGCGATGAGGGGCCGCTGGCCACCAAGGTGGCACATACGTGGGAGTCCAGACGTTCCTGAGGGCGTGAGGAGCCGAGGGTGGTGACTGCTTCTAGGGCTTCCAGTCTTTCCCTTTGAATGTTCTCCGGGCTTGGGGCGCTTATTCCAGGTTGGGTGTTCTTCCATATCCCCCGTCGCCGACGTCTTCGGGTTCTTCTGCCCATTGTGTTGTCACCCTCTGAGTTCGAAGGTCGCAGACCCGACCACAGCCCCGACTCCTCGAGCCATCCCACGCCTCCTCTGGTAAGTCAAAGAAGCGGGTCCCTTCTTTTGCAACAACGCGAGTCTGGCCGGAAACAGCAACGAGTAAGGCAATTCTAAGGAGTGGAGCTGCCGTTTCACTGCTGTGTAGTTGCTCCTCCGTCTCTGCACCCAAGCTGTGTAGTCTGGGAAAAGCATAACTGAGTTGCCGCTCATTTTAAGGCTGTCTAACTTACGTGTTTCATGAAGGACCGCATCCCTGTCCCTGTAGTTAAGCAACTTAAAGATGAACGGCCGAGGTCTGGCTCCTGGTTGGGGTTTCTGTGCCGGGATGCGGTGGGCTCTTTCGACCACGAATTGCTGTGACAATGCTCCCTGGGGCAGGAGGTCGCGCAGCCAGCGTTCCGTGAACTGCTCCGGGTGCCTTCCTTCTTCGCCTTCCGGCAGGCCCACCACGCGGACGTTATTGCGGCGGGAGCGGCCCTCCGCATCATCTGCCTTGTCTTCCAGGTCGTGGACCCGATCTATCAGGTCTTGCAGCGCTGCTGTGTGGCCTTGCGTGACAGGTTGCAGCTCATTTAACATTTGGCTTTGCACTGTTACTTTATCCGTCAGCTTACGGTGGTCTGCATGGAGAAGGGTGAAGTCCGAGGCGACCTTGTCGATCCTGGTTTCCAAGGAGGTCCTGGTGTGTTCCAATACTTCGCCTATCCTTTCTACTGCTGCAAGCACTGAGTCCATTTTTGCTGCTAGAGCCATGGTCGCAGGATCTGTCGCCCCTCCAGTACTCGTGCTCGTGGGATCCAAGGCGCTTCCGCGTAAGGGCCCCTGCTGTATCTTGGCTCTCATCCGGCCCATTACCAACTGTTGCGCCGTGGGCATTCGCGGGCGAAAACCAGCGGGGCGGTATGCCAGCACCGGCAGGGGAGTCCACTCCCGTAAACTTAGCACGTGGACTAAAGTCCGGAGGGGCAGAACAAAGCGGCCGCTCTCCGCTGTTTGTAGTCAGAGCTCAGATGGCGACTTATAGGGCTAGGTGTGTACTCCGTCTCAAATTGTCCAGCGGGGCAAGGTGGCGGATCACAAATACACTGTACGCCGGAGTGTGGCTCTGTCAGTCTGCACAGTTACCAGCCGGTGCGAGTAGTGTTAGGCTCCCTGGGGATGGACGCCCCCCTAGTCGCCGGGCCTCAGGTGGGCAGGCAGGTGCCTCCCAATATCTACTGCGCTCAACCAGCACGGCCTCCCCGTCCACCTTACAATCTCTCTGTAGTGGCCGCCTCCACGTCAACGGCGACCGCCAGCTAACTTCCTCTTGGGTGCAGCGTACCCACGGGGTTCCCACCTGCGCCGGAGTGTCCAGGCACTAGCTAGTGCATTCGTGTCCACCGTGACTGACACAGGTGTCGGGTCGCAGCAGGGTGCTTCTGGTGGAGGGTTCTGGGTCACTGTCCGCGGGCGCTGTCTTCCCCTGTCCACCACCCAGTGCCGCTGGCGTTACCAGTCAATGCGTGACGGCCTACCTCAGTTCCGGGCCGTATCAGGTCTTTTCGTGGGTCTCTGTCAGCTGCTCACCACAACTCCGCCTCACCCGGGCTTCTCGCTTCCCACTTCCTCAGCGGTGCATAGATGAGACTGGGCCGCGAGAGCTCCAGGAGATGTTCTGGGTGTGGTGTATTACTGCTGGCTCCAGTGCTCGCTGCCTCCGCCCCAGCCCGGGCCTCGTTGTCCAAGGGACTGTGCCAGCCGGCGGGGGCCTCCACGAATATGGCGCCGCCGCTGTCTGGATTCACCCGGTGGCAGCGTTCTCCCTACACACCTCCGTCTCCACACAGCACCGGAAAAACAAGTGAGGTCGGGGATCACCCCCCGCCGCAGACAAACCCCCCGGGGGGGGAAACCTCCATGCTTTATCGATCTCGGTGTCTTCGCCCCGCGGCCCAGCCAGCCGCCGACGTTGGAAGGCCCTCCGGCTGTTGGGACGTACCTATTCCTGCGAGTCGGCGTCAGATGGCGGGGGCCACCGCAAATGCCGGTGGTGGCGTGAGCGACCTCCTTTCGCTTCTCCGGTTCCTTCGGCTCCATGTTGCACTGGGGGTCAGGCGGGATCGCAGATCGCACACCGCTGCAGTCCCACCCCCCGGGGGGGCCCCGCACCAGTACGAGCGCTCCGACGGGCTCGGTGTCGTCACCTCTCAGCCCGCACAGGTCCAGCTCGGTCTAGAGACCCCCTCTGCCGCCGAATCCCCCAGTCAGGCGTTGGCAGCCATTTTATAGTCCGGAGAAGCCGCGCGCGGACTTACAGCAGGCAGGGCCGCGCTGAACACGAGCACATTGCCGCGACGCCAGTAGGCCAGGGAGACTCGGGGCCCAACTCGTTAGGTGCGGCAACTCTTCCGCCACCTGGTTCCGGCCAGCAGGTACGTGGGTGACTGGTTTAACAGGAGAAATTACCGGAGCTGGGGGATCACCGGCTTGAGCTTCACGGACTCGCGTCCGCCATGTTGGCTAGCTAGCCACGCCCCACCATTTTTTACATGTTTTTATATACATTTCATATATTATTTGCCAGAAATGTATTACATGTAATATTTTTCTGTAATATTTCTGCAGGTAAAGGGTCAATGCTGTGATGGAGCTTTCCACAATAGAATAAAGTTACTTTTAATACATTTTACTTTTGCATATTTGACAATGGGTGTCTCCACCCACTAAATTGAGGCTATGGAGGCTAAGATGAAATCTAGGGGTAGAGCTTTGCAAGCAAATGGTGAACTATAGTGAGGAAATCTTTGTCTAAATGCAGATATTCATTTGCAGAGATCACTGCAACTAAACTTACCTTTGTGAACACGGTCCTTGTATAATAAGTGCATGATTCTAGTCTGTTTAAGTAAGTATTTTATATATATTATTTTAGTAAAATCAAAGGTCTTGGAAAACGTCAGACATAAAAATGCATTGTGCTTTGGAAAAAGTATTCTATGTTTCTAGAGTCCAAGAAGCTTATTACAAGTCTGGCGGTCCACAGACTGTCAGACTCGCGGGGGCACGGTGGTGGCGTTCTCCCGACCTCTCTATTAGGATCAGAGCAGTCGGTCCAACCTGGGACCACCGAAACTGCCAGGGATCAGAGATCCCTACCGTTGGGAGGTGGTCTTGAGGCCACAATATGCTTTGCATATTACGTGTTTCCTCACCGCCACACTTTTCATGGCAGTGCGCCCTGGTGCCATGTGGATGCACACCAGTACCTGCACAGCATCAACTGCAGCTGTCTATGCCATGCATTTACTGCCTATGATGTTCCCATTGCAGTGCCTATTTTTTAGGCACTGCCCTGGGAATGCCAAAGAACCGCTCACCAGACCAGGAGAAAATTCCTGATCTGGCGGGCGGTTCCTACACAGGTTTGGCGGTGCTGGAGCAGAACGGTCCCACTCCCACACCACCAAACTCATAATAAGGCCCCAAATCAACACACAGAAGACAGGACGAGAAGAGTCAGTTGCTTCAGTCAATGCAAATGAACAGCAGTTGCACCGTTTTAGGTCCTTTGAATTATTGATAAAATAAATTAAAAAATAAGCCGAACTGTGAAAATTTAAACAGTGAATTGCAATATCTTTCTTAAAATCTCGGCAAATATACGCTTGTAAAAGAAACAAAATAAAAGATTGCTGCGAAAAGTTTCAAAGCTTTCACAGATTCACGATTATTTCAAGGAAAACTCAGGAGAAACTGCCAATGCAAACTTGTTCTCAGCAGAAAACGTTTTCAGAAAGCACAGTTGCGAGGAAATATTTCCCAAAGCTGGTATCAATGGAAAACGGTGTATCTGTTCTTACATCACTGGATAATTTTCACTCATATCCAGATTCAGCTATTCTAATTTCAAGAAAATGTACACGCCAGCAAGCCAGTAATGGAATGAATGAAAAAGTCAACACAAAAAGGGAAAATTTGCAGGCTTCAAAAACAGCTTCAACAGAAAACCTCACAAAGTTTACAGAAAGAAACTATCATGCATGCCCAAAAATAAAGAGGCATATCTTCAAATTTCTCACGCAACGCAAGTAAAGTTGCTGCACTAGACAGTAGAAAGGAGACAAATCAAATAAGATATCACACTTTTCTGCTGTCTCCTAGCACTGGCGCACTGTGTTCTGACTAGCACTAATACAGCAACTCTTGCACCATGGTGCAAGGGTGCCTGCGTTACAAGCAGGATTGTTTTTGGTATGAAAGGGATACAGAATGCAGCACGCATAGAATGAAGTAGCAACATGGAGAAATAAAGATATTTCTCGTTATTACACCTGGTTCAGGATCGTACAGCATTTTCACACAATTCAAGGTGTGCTGACCTTGGTAAATTAATAAATCTAGGATTGCATCTAAATCCATGGGTGGATGCATGGGAATGCTCATCCTCCACCCATGGAACTCCTCCTTGACGCAAAGTAAAGCAAGGCAGTGCTTTGCGCTGCCTACCGTTACTTTCTTGGAAAGAATTCCACGCAAAGCCACGCAGATCTGATTTGTGTGGGTCTGTAAATCTCAATTAACATTTTGCGATGTGGCTGTAGATATATATATATATATATATATATATATATTACAACACAATCCTTCAGGTCAAACGACAAACGGATCGCACTCCCGTAGCTTTTTGCAATTTTTGTTTTATTTTCTTTACATCCTCATTTGCATGGTTATAGGCGAGTCCATCTACGCGTTTCGGTATCTACAAATACCTTGCTCACGATCAATATATATATATACATACGGTCCACGCTTGCTTGGGAACACCCACCACCTCCAGAACAGAGGGCGCGTCGGCGTTACAGACCACCCAAACACGGTCTGATTAAATTCACCACTCTTCCAAGCAGGAAAGTCGACGCAAAAATCTTTAATGTCAGCTGTTAATGTTAGACGCGTTTCGCCTGCCCAGCAGGCTTGCTCACTATCAAATCAATAAAGTTTTTCCGCCATTTTTAACAGTGAATGCGATCGTGTCACATGTGAACTACAAACTCAGAGAACGTGAAGACAGACTTGTAGTTTTATCATTGATGCGAAAACAAACTGAATCATATATTTGCAAACTAAACAATAATCAACGGGTAATCATGTTAATAATGTTTTGCGGCGATAAAGATAAAATATAATCTTAAGGTGTCACAGATACAATTTAAAACCCCAAATGGTTACAATTTTATGGTCATAATTACTAGACAAAGACCAAAACACAAAAGTGTTGATGGAGTCCTGCCCCAGTGGGCTAACTCATTTTTGACATCACAATTAAATTATCACCTGTATGATAGTTCAGAACTACACCATTATTTGAGTAAATAAATAGTGACATCTTTACCAATTATTATAAAAAACTTGAGAAGCCATAAAACAAGATAAAACAGAGCCAATACTGCCCAAGTGGGCTTACCCACTATTGTCAGATAAAACCATATTCTTCCAACTCATATGTTCGCATTGTCATTAAAAAACAATTGTTTCAATGTTTTTAATTCACAGAGAAACTGTCTGCCTATAAAGTGCACGTGCTATAGTTTAAATATAAAAATGGTTAAAAACAAACAGGAAAGGGAAAGAAGGAAAGCAGCATCACAGATCTCAGTTATAAATGTGTGTGAAAATCTTCTTCCATGTTAAGTCCCTCGGGGATCTTAGTGTTAAGCTTGATAATATAGTTTGATTCAAGCCTTCTCAGTTTCTTTTCACGATCTCCACCTCTTGCATTGGGTGGGACAGTATCAATAACAAAATAAGAGAGGCTCCCGACATCCTTGCCATGGTGTTGCTCAAAATGTCTGGCTACGGGGTAAGTTCTATCCCCGTTTTTAATAGCTCTCAATTGCTGCAAGACTCGTTTGTGGACAGGGAGCATGGTGAGGCCTACGTACTTCAGGCCACAAGGGCAATGAAGCACGTAGACAGCAAAATCAGTCTTACAAGAAAATTGTCCTTTGATCTTTTGCTCTTTATTAGATAGACCAAGAGCATAACTGGAAGTATTCTTCCCATGGATGCAAGCTTTGCACTTAGTGCATCTTATAAAACCATTCTTTCTACTTAGCCACATAGTAGTAGATGTTTTGCAAGACATAGTGGGTAGCATGTTGCTAACAAGTGTTTGTTTAAGAGACCGAGCCCTTCTGAAGGTAATCTGCGGCCTATGCTGAACAAATTTACCCCGGATGGGATCATTGTAGATAATATGGCAGTGTTTTTGTAGGATGTTCCTTAGCCCACCCTGCTGGTTATTGTAGGTTGTAATCATTCTACATTGATTATCACTCTCTTTAGTTACTTTTTCTTTCTTTTTGCTAGTTCTAAAGAGTATCTCCTCCCTGGACTTTCGTTGGGCCTTCCAGATTGCTTCATTAATACATGTTTGAGAATATCCTCTTGTGGCAAACCGTTTTCTTAAACACAGAAGTTCTGTCCCCAGATCTTTGCTATTGCTACAATTTCTCATAGCCCGAAGACATTCCCCATAGGGGATGCTTCTGATCAAATTATTAGGATGGAAACTAGTTGCGTGTAACAATGTGTTTCCATCCGTAGGCTTGCGATAAAGTTTGGTCTCTAGTTTGCCATTTTGTACAAACACCGTTAAATCAAGAAAGTTTACTTCAGTCTCACTGATCACACTCGTTAGTTTCAAATTCAAATCATTGGTCTGAAGTTTTTTTATAAAGTCCTTTGCACTTTTTTCAGTACCCTTCCACACGACGAATAAATCGTCGATGTAACGACTCCAGTGGATAACATTATCCTGCCATTCCTTGTGCCACAGCGACTGAACCACCTGCTCCTCCCACCAGCCCATATGCAGATTAGCATAGATGGGGGCGAAGCAGGTGCCCATCGCTGTCCCGCACACTTGGTGGAACAGTTCTCCATTAAACAGGAAAAAATTATTCTCAAGACAGGTAGTAATCATGGTTAAAAGCATTTGTGTGTGATGCCATAGTTTCACAGGACGGCTGCCTAGATAGTGTTTTATGGCATTCAAACCATCCTTGTGTCGAATGCTCATATACAAAGTTGTGGCATCAATGGTCATCAATAGAAAGTCTGCCTCCCATGGCACATCATAAACTTAACGTAAAAAATCCCCAGTATCTTGAATAAACGATGGAAGTTTTCTCACCAATGGACAAAGAAATGAATCAACATACTTTGAGGCATTCTCTAGGGCACTGCCGATGGCCGAGATAATGGGACAACCAGTGGGATTCTCTATATCTTTATGAATTTTTGGAATTAGATATAGCACAGGAGTGGTGGGATTACTGATTTTCAAAAAGGACATTTCTTCATTACTGATCAGTCCTTGCCTGTGCCAATCCTGAAGTGATACATTGTATGTATGGTTACTCTTAATCATTGCATCTTCCTTCACCCTTACATAGTTCACTCTATTGTTAAGCTGTTTGTATGCTTCGTTAAGATACTGTTGTCTACCCCAGAGAACCACATTGCCACCTTTATCAGCATTACGAATAATACAATTTTCATTACATGCTAATTTTTCAACCAAAGTGTAATAGTCTTTAGACTGTTGTGAGAAAGGTTTTTTCTTTGCGTTTATTGTTTTACAGAGATTTTTGACCTCATTCACCACCAAATCATTAAACACGTCCACAGAGTCTCTGGCTGTCATAGGGGTGAATTTGGAAGTGGGTTTGAACTGTGTGAGTGCATCACTACTTATATTGATGCCTTGAGCGTGCGCCAGTTCTACTGCACGATCAATCGTACTGGGAAGACCTTGTGTTATGTTAATGCCTTCACTCGATTCATTTTCCAGTTCCCTCATCTCCAACATTAGGTTCATATCATCCACTGCCAAATTATTTTGTTCCTCTCGTGCTGTGTCTTGGGCTGGCTTGTCTTGTCGTTTGTGTGCTATTGCAAAAACTTTTTAATTTCAAAGTCCTGACGAACTTGAAAATATCCACTCTCGTCTTGACATAGTCCATGTCGATCTTAGGGCAATATGAGAGTCCTAACTTCAAAATACTTTTCTCTTTCTCAGACAGTTCAATATCTGTAATATTGACAATTGCTGCTTCATTGTTGCCATCTACTTGCTGGATTTGAGCTTGGACTTCTCGCCGACGGTTACACTGTTTTGCGCCTTTGCGCCTCTTCCTCCTCTGCTTCTTGCTCTTGGTGGTCTGGTGTCTACTGGAGGCCGGGGGCGGAGATTGAAACGTCTTTCTTCCCTTAAAAAATCAAATTCATCAATTACTGATGGTATTGGTGTTCCCCTTGGATTACTTGGCCCTTCTTGCAGATCAGTGTCAAGTTCAGAACTTTGTACACTACTTTGTTCTGATTGCTGTTGTTGCCCCATTTTACCCACAGCGTTCATCCTTTGCCTTCTGAGATTTTCAAACTTTTTGGCAAATGTAAAAATTTGACCTCGATCGTAGTCGATCTTATCTCGCTGGAATTTCTGCGCCTTTCTCTCCTTAATAGATGTTTCTAATTTTATCAGACGTTCTTTCATCTCTGCCATGAATTTGGTAATAGCCTCTTGTTCTGCCTCCTTGCCCAACATATCCATAATCTGGTCAATCTCTTCTATGATCTTCACGCGATCGATTTCTGCGTATTTAATGAGAATTGCCAGCATTCTACTAGAGGATTCCTGGTTGTTATCGGCCCATTCCCCGAGCATATTGGGATTCGGATCCTCGTAGGTCGGAGCTACTAATATTCGAAGTCCTCTTGGAATTCTTTTTACCTCCAAATACCTTTGCAAAGATTTAGCTTCCCACCATTTGGACATTTCGGAGCGTTTTAATTTTTCAAGTCTTTTAAGTCGTGCTGTTACATTCGCCGCTTTGATGCTAATGCCTGCCGTGACTGTTCTTTTAATCACCGGCTCGCTGTCATTGAATATCGATAGTGCTGCTTTCTCCCGCTCCCTGACTTCTGCAGCTGACATGGTTTACAACAAAATTAATCGTAGAAGAGCCGCCAGTGTGACACGATCGCATTCACTGTTAAAAATGGCAGAAAAACTTTATTGATTTGTTAGTGAGCAAGCCTGCTGGGCAGGCGAAACGCGTCTAACATTAACAGCTGACATTAAAGATTTTTTTGCATAAAGACACGGCGTCGACTTTCTTGCTTGGAAGTGTGGTGAATATATATATATATAAAATTGGTTATCGAATAGCATGAATTCTTTCCTACCTAATTTCAATCCCATTTTTTCTATTACTAAGGACTTAGTTTTAGAGATCAGTATTTTACATCATTACTAATAAGATTAAATGTTTACTAATACATTTTATAGTAGTGTTTTTACTTACATGTATTTTAGCATCAGTCACTATGAGTATTTTTACTTGGTTTTTACCTGGTTTTAACTCATTTTTGCCTTTTTACATGTATTTAAACATATACATCATCAGCACTAGCACTTTACTTCAGAGTAGTCATTCAGACACTTATTTTTGTCGATGAGTTCAGGCATATCGCAGGATTGCGGCCGAGCCATCAATTCTATTGCACAATTTACTTTACATTTCTCCATGCACATATTTTTGCACTCGCACTTTATATCTGCACTTTATTTGGGGAACAAGTCCTGTTTGCGTATATTAATGGTTTTAACATTTACTCTTGTTGTTGTCATCACATGTAAAATAAATACTTTTATGTGTTCATACTGTCTTGCAATAAGGGACAAACAGATTACCACTTGGTTTTATATTTTTTACATTACCATGTATTAGATAACTGCTTTCATCCCTAATTATATACAGTATTTTTATCTTCAATGTATGTATTATGATATTTCTGGTTTTATATGTTTTAACCAGAGTTCTGTTGTTTACATTGTTCGGGCACTCGCCCAGGATCAACATCACAAGAGTCTGTTTGCCATGTCTAATATAGAGAGGCGGGATTTGCAATGGGTTTTAACACTATTTAAGCTATGAGGGGTTCAGAGCGTGTCATGTGATCAAGACCGTTAGGTCGAAATGCGTCATGCTAAGCACTGGCTCATGAGTATTTTTGCTGAATTTGGATTTGCACTGCTGACTAAATAAAAGACACTTGCTGGAATGCGCTGTGGTCCGCACCTGTTGTTTCGCCGTCAAGTGGTGGAGCAGGATTGTGCTGTTTCATATATATATATATATATTATCTACTGGCGGTCGCCAGTAGATAGTTATAGTTACAACCTATTATCCATAGGAAATCCGCGACATTCTATTTGAAATAACTCTCTTGCCGGTTGACGTATCTTCGCGAAATTTTCAAACTTTGTGGCCCGCTCCGGTCCGCTCCTACCCTGAAAGTCTCGGGGATTCGTCAGCGGGGGCCGAGAAAAAGGGGGTCCCAAAGCGCGTTTTCCCCATGCATTTTTCCATAGGAAACTTTAGACACGGCTACAGCCCGAACTGCTGAACGGAATTACACCAAATTTGGCAAAGAGGTAGTTCTTGGTTCAGAAAGAACCCTTTTTGTTAAATGGTGTAAATCCGTTCAGTAGTTGCTGAGAAAATGAAAAGTAAAAAGATAGTGATATCTATGGCCGAGTAGGGTCCGCGTACCCTCCCGATCACGAGCTGCATGTTAATTGGCTGTCAGCTGGCTGTCAACATTCCGATTCAGGAAATGTTGGCAGCCATTTAGTCCTCGGTAGAACCGAGGGACAGAAACAAGTGCGCAAAGCGCACAAAGGGGGCAGGGTAGAAACACCCTGACCCCTAGGTTTGCTCAGGGGTCCCACAAGGACCCCTGGGCAAAAAAAAAAATTTTTTTAAAAAATCGGCAGGATGCGCTCAGGGTGCGCGAATCCTGCCGAAAAAAAAAATCGAGCGCGGTCTCCGCGCTTCGATGTTAATTGGCCCCGGGTGGCCCAAGTCCCGGGGGCATGGTGGGGGGATAATTTAATGTGTGGGGGCCTCAAGGGCCCCCAAGCCCGAGGACCGCCACCCCGGGCTTTTTTAAAAATGGTGCGGGAGGGCTCTGAGCCCTCCGCAGCCCCGGGACCACCACCTCCCGGGGCTTTTTTTATAAATTAAAAAACCTGTGTGGGGGCTCCAGCCTCCCCACACGCCCGAGACCGCCACCTCCCGGGGTACTAAACATTTAAATATGGGGGTCCGTTACGGACCCCAGAGCCCCGGGACCACCACCTCCCGGGGCTTTGAACTGAATGGGAGGGGGCCGCGCGGCCCCCTCCTGGAAGCCCTTGATGGCCCTGGGGACCACCACCCCCAGGGCCGACTCCTGCAGTGTCCCGGGGTGCCTACCCCGGGACACTGTAGTTTGCTATGGCAGGACGGGAGCCTCGCGGCTCCCGTCCTGTCATTGCAAACTGCTTTGGATATTGGAAGAGAGAGCAGGAAACCTGCTCTCTCTTCCAATATCCAAAGCACATTGCTTTCCACATGGGGAGCTGCATCTTAGCAGCTCCCCATGTGTAAGCTATGCCGGCTCCCGTAGGACACGGGGAGCCAGCGGGACTGTGGGGGCTTGGGGACCCCTCCACAGTCCCCAACGGAGGAGGGCCAGCCCGGGGGATGGGGTCCCCGGGGCAAGTAGTGGCCCGGGAGGGGCCACGTGGCCCCCTCCCCAAAAAATAATTAAATTTAAAAACGGAAAGGCCGGCCCCGGGGATGGGGTCCCCGGGGCCTTAAATGGCCTGAGGAGGGGGCCACGCAGCCCCACTCCAAAGAACAAAAAAAAATCGAGGCCATGCCCGGGGATGGGGTCCCGGGGCCAATACAGGCCCAGGGAAGGGGGCCACGCGGCCCCCTTCCCGTTTTTTTATTTTATTTTAATTACAAAAAGGGGTAAGGCCCTGGGGATGGGGTCCCCAGGGCCCAAAAACATGAAAAAGGAAGGGGGCCACACAGCCCCCCTTCAGAGGACAAAAACAAACAAAAAAAAAAACGATCGGGCCCGCAGGCCCCGCCCCTTCCTTCACCACTCTGCAAACGCGCCCCTGGCGCGTTTGCAGAGAAGGACAATTCCCCTTGAATACTGGGGGTCCCTGGGGCCAACTAGCCCACCAGGAACCTCCAGTATGCGCCAGGGGCTGCCTTGCAGAGAGGTGTACAGAGGCCACGCCCTTTTTACACCTCTCTGCAACGCAGCTCTGTGGCGCTTTTGGAGGTATATGGTGGGCTAGTTGGACTCCGGGGACCCTCAGGATTCAAGGGGACTTAATCCCCCAACTTAAAACGCGCCACGGGCGCGTTTGCACAGTGGTGAAGGGAGGGCGGGGCTTCAGGTGACATGTGTGCAAACAGGCCCCGTAACGCGTTTTAAGATGGGGAATTAAATCCCCTTCAATGCTGAGGGTCCCTGGGGGCCAACTAGCCCAACAGGTACATCCAGAAAGCGCCACAGAGCTGCGTTGCAGTGAGGTGTAAAAGGGTGTGGCCTCTCTACACGTCTCTGCAACGCAGCCCCTGGCGCATATTGGAGGTTCCTGGTGGGCTAGTTGGCCCCTAGGGACCCTCAGGATTCAAGGGGACTTAATCCCCCAACTTAAAACGCGCCACGGGCGCGTTTGCACAGATGTCACCTCAGGCCCCGCCCCCTCCCTTCACCATTGTGCAAATATTCCTCTAAAATCTGCCGAACTACGAATTCCGATTTACTCACCTGTTATCAGGAGAGACCTCAGTGCTGCATCTTTCAGCCCAGTACTAATCCTGAAAAGTAATTTTAACCGTACTTACCAGTAACTTGAATTTCCTTCCATAGGATATCATTGCCTGCTTTTTGTTGAAAAAGTTTCTAAGTGTTGATTTTTGAAACATACAAATATTCCTCTAAAATCAGCCGAAATACGAATTCCAATTTACTCACCTGTTATAAGGAGAGACCTCAGTGCTGTATCTTTCAGCCCAGTACTGGTCCTGAAAAGTAATTTTAACCGTACTTACCAGTAACTTGAATTTCCTTCCATAGGCTAACATTGACTGGTTTCACTTGGAAATTCTTCTAAGTGTGGAGTTTTGGAACTTTAAAATATTCCTCTAAAATCAGCCGAAATACGAATTCCGATTTACTCACCTGTTATCAGGAGAGACCTCAGTGCTGCATCTTTCAGCCCAGTACTGATCCTCAAAAGTAATTTTAACCGTACTTACCAGTAACTTGAATTTCCTTCCATAGGATATCATTGCCTGCTTTTTGCTGAAAAAGTTTCTAAGTGTTGATTTTTGAAACATACAAATATTCCTCTAAAATCAGCCGAAATCCGAATTCTGATTTACTCACCTGTTATCAGGAGAGACCTCAGTGCTGCATCTTTCAGCCCAGTACTGGTCCTGAAAAGTAATTTTAACCGTACTTACCGGTAACTTGAATTTCCTTCATAGGCTAACATTGACTGGTTTCACTTGGAAATTCTTCTAAGTGTGGAGTTTTGGAACTTTATAATATTCCTCTAAAATCAACCAAAGTACGAATTCCAATTTACTCACCTGTTATCAGGAGAGAACCCAGTGCTGCATCTTTTAGCCCAGCACTGACCCTGAAAAGTAATTTTAACCGTACTTACCAGTAACTTATATTTTCTTCCATAGGAATCCTTTGTCTGGTTTTCAGCAGAAAAGTTTCAAAGTGTCGATTTTCACAAACTACAAATATTCCTAAAAAATCGCCTGTATGACTTAAACGCATTCTTTCAACTGTTTACAGGAGATGCACCAGTGCTGGATCCAGGATCCAACACTGAGTAAGAAAAAGTAACGATAACAGTTTTTACCTTCTAAGTGAATTTCCTTCCATAGGATAACATTGGTGATTCTATGAGAAAAAGTTTCTAAGTGTCAACTTTTAAAGTACAATAATATTCCTTAAAAATCACGACTGTAACCAAAACGCTTTTACTCAACTGTTTATAGGAGATTTCCCAGGAGTGAATCTAGGATCCAGTCCTGTGGTTAGAAAAGTAATCCATAAAGTAACTAATTGCATTGAACTAGAAATTCACATTGAGCTGAATGTTGCATTGTGTTTGAAAATGTGTTGCCCATTGCAACAACTGTAACTACTGTACTTAAAAGTCTATTGCCTATGTGCAAAGTATTTAAACTAAAGTAATTCATTCTGAGAAAGTATTTTTGTAATGTAATGTATAATGTAATTACAATGTGATTTAAAAAATAAAATATGTAAAAAAAATGTTTCTAAAAATGTAGTAAATCAGTATGAAAAAAATTAATATAACAATTAATACATTTAAAAATTGTCATTTACAAAACCTTTGAAATTCACTGAAAAAACCGTAGGTTTCAGACATGTTATAGTTACAAATTAGCATTTAAAAAACCTTTGAAATTCACTGAAAAAAACCATAGGTTTCAGGGACGTTATAGTTACAAATTAGCATTTAAAAAACCTTTGAAATTCACTGAAAAAACCATAGGTTTTAGGGACAGTTATAGTTAGTTGGACATTGCACTCGTACAAAACCCGTGAAATTCCCCGTTATAGTTAGTCCAGCTAACTATAACTCGCGCCCCGCAATGCACTGCTGATGACGTCACATATTACATCACTCATGACATGGTCAGTGACATCACTGATGACATCACTGATGACATCTCAAATGACATCACTGATGACATCATCCACGTGATAATCTGATGCACCTCCTCACACCCTAATATAACCTTTGATACACCCACTCTAAATTACAGACTGCCATTCGCAAAACCATAGACACTCCAACACCAAAAACTACATACCAACTCACTGATTCTTAGGTCTACACACACATCCACTCACTCACCTGTACAGTCACTCATACTTACAGTCACTCAGTACAGGACTATCATATGCACTCATACACCTATATAAACACTCACACACCGCCACTCATCCATAGAGGTACTCACACACCTAGTCAGTCATGCAAAAAATTAATCACACACCCATTTACTCACCTATACAGTTATACACACACCAGCTCACTTACTCATACAAATACTAGCACATTCTTACGCTCTGATACAATAACTGATACAATCACACACGCATCCATACAGCCACTCTCACAATAACACACTCTCACTTATAGCCATTTAAATACTCTAACACACATATATACTGCCTTTTACATATGTAGTTACTCGCACATGTACCACTGAGATATACATTCACTCACTAACACACCCATACACACACTCACCCACCCAAGCAGTCCATCACAGATGCACTCTTGAAATCATGCACCCAGTGAATCACACCCCACCCACACACACCCCACCCACACACACCCCACCCACACAAACACTCAGGCAGCCATACAGATACTCAGAGAACCAATCAATAACCCATATAGACACTCATGTAGCTAGTCGCAAATCCATGCATCCACTTACACACCAACAAACAGACGGATACAGACATTCGCACAGTTTAGTCACTAACCCATGCATTCAGTAAGATACGTTTAATCACTCACTTATAGAATTAGTCACGCACCTACTAAATCATCCATACACACACTTATACACCCACTCATTCTTCAATACGCCTTTCCCTATATATATTAAAAATATTTAAACTTTACAGAAACACACAGTCACTGGATGATGTCATCAGTGATGTCATTTGAGATGTCATGAGTGATGTCATCAGTGATGTCACTGACCATGTCATGAGTGATGTAATATGTGACGTCATCAGCAGTGCATTGCGGGGCGCGAGTTATAGTTAGCTGGACTAACTATAACGGGGAATTTCACGGGTTTTGTACGAGTGCAATGTCCAACTAACTATAACTGTCCCTAAAACCTATGGTTTTTCAGTGAATATATATATATATATATTATCTACTGGCGGTCGCCAGTAGATAGTTATAGTTACAACCTATTATCCATAGGAAATCCGCGACATTCTATTTGAAATAACTCTCTTGCCGGTTGACGTATCTTCGCGAAATTTTCAAACTTCGTGGGGCGCTCCGGTCCGCTCCTACCCTGAAAGTCTCGGGGTGATACGTCAAGCGGGGGCCGAGAAAAAGGGGGTCCCAAACGCGTTTTCCCCATGCATTTTCCCATAGGAAACTTTAGACACGGCTACAGCCCGAACTGCTGAACGGAATTACACCAAATTTGGCAAAGAGGTAGTTCTTGGTTCAGAAAGAACCCTTTTTGTTAAATGGTGTAAATCCGTTCAGTAGTTGCTGAGAAAATCAAAAGTAAAAGTACATATATATCTATGGGCACCGAGGATTCGCGCACCCTGCGCGCACCCTGCGCGCACCGTCCCGATCACGAGCTGCATGTTAATTGGCTGTCAGCTGGCTGTCAACATTCCGATTCAGGAAATGTTGGCAGCCATTTTATCCTCGGTAGAACCGAGGGACAGAAACTAAGTGCGCAAAGCGCACAAAGGGGAGGGTAGAAACACCCTGACCCCTAGGTTTGCTCAGGGGTCCCACAAGGACCCCTGGGCAAAAAAAAAAATTTTTTTAAAAATCGGCAGGATGCGCTCAGGGTGCGCGAATCCTGCCGAAAAAAAATCGAGCGCGGTCTCCGCGCTTCGATGTTAATTGGCCCCGGGTGGCCTAAGTCCCGGGGGCATGGTGGAGGATAATTTAATGTGTGGGGGCCTCAAGGGCCCCCAAGCCCCGGGGACCGCCACCCCCGGGGCTTTTTAAAAATGGTGCGGGAGGGCTCTGAGCCCTCCCGCAGCCCGAGGACCACCACCTCCCGGGGCTTTTTAAAAAATTATTAAACCTGTGTGGGGGCTCCAGCCCCCACACGCCCGAGACCACCACCTCCCGGGGCACTAAACATTTTAATATGGGGGTCCGTTACGGACCCCAGAGCCCGGGGACCACCACCTCCCGGGGCTGTGTACTGAATGGGAGGGGGCCGCGCGGCCCCTCCTGGAGCCCTTGATGGCCCTGGGGACCACCACCCCCAGGGCCGGCTCTCTGCAGTGTCCCGGGGTGCCTACCCCGGGACACTGCTGTTTGCAATGACAGGACGGGAGCCTCGCGGCTCCGTCCTGTCATTACAAACTGCTGGATATTGGAAGAGAGGCAGGAAACCTGCTCTCTCTTCCAATATCCAAAGCCGATAGCTTTACACATGGGGAGCAGCATGTTAGCTGCTCCCCATGTGTAAAGCAATGCCGGCACCCTAGGGACGCGGGGAGCCGGCGGGACTGTGGGGGATTGGGGACCCCCACAGTCCCCAACGAGAGCCAGGCCCCGGGGATGGGGTCCCCGGGGCAAGTAGTGGCCGGGAGGGGGCCACGCGGCCCCCTCCCAAAAAAATAAATAAATTAAAAAAACAAAACGGAATGGCCGGCCCCGGGGATGGGGTCCCGGGGCCTTAAATGGCCAGAGGAGGGGGCCACGCAGCCCCCTCCAAAGAATATAAATAAAAACGAGGCCATGCCCCGGGGATGGGGTCCCCGGGGCCAATACAGGCCCAGGGAAGGGGGCCACGCGGCCCCCTTCCCGTTTTTAAAATTACAAATTAAAAAAAGGGGTAAGGCCCTGGGGGATGGGGTCCCCAGGGCATAAAAACAGGAAAAAGGAAGGGGCCACACAGCCCCCTTCAGAGGACAAATTTTTTTTTTTTTTTTAAACGATCGGCCCGCAGGCCCGCCCCCTTCCCTCACCACTCTGCAAACGCGCCCCCTGGCGCGTTTGCAGAGAGGAACAATTCCCCTTGAATACTGGGGGTCCCTGAGGGCCAACTAGCCCACCAGGAACCTCCAGTATGCGCCAGGGGCTGCGTTGCAGAGAGGTGTAGAGAGGCCACACCCCTTTTACACCTCTCTGCAACGCAGCTCTGTGGCGCTTTTGGAGGTATATGGTGGGCTAGTTGGACTCCGGGGACCCTCAGGATTCAAGGGGACTTAATCCCCCAACTTAAAACGCGCCACGGGGCGCGTTTGCACAGTGGTGAAGGGAGGGGCGGGGCTTCAGGTGACATGTGTGCAAACAGGCCCCGTGGCGCGTTTTAAGATGGGAATTAAATCCCCTTCAATCCTGAGGGTCCCTGAGGGCCAACTAGCCCAACAGGTACATCCAGAAAGCGCCACAGAGCTGCGTTGCAGAGAGGTGTAAAAGGGGTGTGGCCTCTCTACACGTCTCTGCAATGCAGCCCCTAGCGCATATTGGAGGTTCCTGGTGGTCTAGTTGGCCCCTAGGGACCCTCAGGATTCAAGGGAACTTAATCCCCCAACTTAAAACGCGCCACGGGCGCGTTTGCAAGATGTCACCTCAGGCCCCGCCCCTCCCTTCACCATTGTGCAAATATTCCTCTAAAATCAGCCGAAATAGGAATTCCGATTTACTCACCTGTTATAAGGAGAGACCTCAGTGCTGTATCTTTCAGCCCAGTACTGGTCCTGAAAAGTAATTTTAACCGTACTTACCGGTAACTTGAATTTCCTTCATAGGCTAACATTGACTGGTTTCACTTGGAAATTCTTCTAAGTGTGGAGTTTTGGAACTTTAAAATATTCCTCTAAAATCAGCCGAAATACGTATTCCGATTTACTCACCTGTTATCAGGAGAGACCTCAGTGCTGCATCTTTCAGCCCAGTACTGATCCTCAAAAGTAATTTTAACCGTACTTACCGGTAATTTGAATTTCCTTCATAGGCTAACATTGACTGGTTTCACTTGGAAATTCTTCTAAGTGTGGAGTTTTGGAACTTTAAAATATTCCTCTAAAATCAGCCGAAATACGAATTCCGATTTACTCACCTGTTATCAGGAGAGACCTCAGTGCTGCATCTTTCAGCCCAGTACTGATCCTGAAAAGTAATTTTAACCGTACTTACCGGTAACTTGAATTTCCTTCATAGGCTAACATTGACTGGTTTCACTTGGAAATTCTTCTAAGTGTGGAATTTTGGAACTTTAAAATATTCCTCTAAAATCAGCCGAAATACGAATTCCGATTTACTCACCTGTTATCAGGAGAGACCTCAGTGCTGCATCTTTCAGCCCAGTACTGATCCTGAAAAGTAATTTTAACCGTACTTACCGGTAACTTGAATTTCCTTCATAGGCTAACATTGACTGGTTTCACTTGTAAATTCTTCTAAGTGTGGAGTTTTGGAACTTTAAAATATTCCTCTAAAATCAGCCGAAATACGAATTCCGATTTACTCACCTGTTATCAGGAGAGACCTCAGTGCTGCATCTTTCAGCCCAGTACAGATCCTGAAAAGTAATTTTAACCGTACTTACCGGTAACTTGAATTTCCTTCATAGGCTAACATTGACTGGTTTCACTTGGAAATTCTTCTAAGTGTTGATTTTTGAAACATACAAATATTCCTCTAAAATCAGCCGAAATCCGAATTCTGATTTACTCACCTGTTATCAGGAGAGACCTCAGTGCTGCATCTTTCAGCCCAGTACTGGTCCTGAAAAATAATTTTAACCGTACTTACCAGTAACTTGAATTTCCTTCGATAGGCTAACATTGACTGGTTTCACTTGGAAATTCTTCTGTGGAGTTTTGGAACTTTAAAATATTCCTCTAAAATCAGCCGAAATACGAATTCCGATTTACTCACCTGTTATCAGGAGAGACCTCAGTGCTGCATGTTTCAGCCCAGTACTGATCCTCAAAAGTAATTTTAACCGTACTTACCGGTAACTTGAATTTCCTTCATAGGCTAACATTGACTGGTTTTCAGCAAAAAAGTTTCAAAGTGTTGATTTTCACAAACTACAAATATTCCTTAAAAATCGCCTGTATGACTTAAACGCATTCTTTCAACTGTTTACAGGAGATGCACCAGTGCTGGATCCAGGATCCAACACTGAGTAAGAAAAAGTAACGATAACAGTTTTTACCTGCTAAGTGAATTTCCTTCCATAGGATAACATTGGTGATTCTATGAGAAAAAGTTTCAAAGTGTCAACTTTTAAAATACAATAATATTCCTTAAAAATCACGACTGTAACCAAAACGCTTTTACTCAACTGTTTACAGGAGATGTACCAGGACTGAATCTAGGATCCAGTCCTGTGGTTACAAAAGTAATCCATAAAGTAACTAATTGCATTTAACTAGAAATTCACATTGAGCTGAATGTTGCATTGTGTTTGAAAATGTGTTGCCCATTCCAACAACTGTAACTACTGTACTTAAAAGTCTATTGCCTATCTGCAAAGTATTTAAACTAAAGTAATTCATTCTGAGAAAGTATTTTTGTAATGTAATGTATAATGTAATTACAATGTAATTTGACAAATAAAATATGTAAAAAAAAATTGTTTCTAAAAATGTAGTAAATCAGTATGAAAAAAATTAATATAACAATTAATACATTTAAAAATTGTCATTTACAAAACCTTTGAAATTCACTGAAAAAACCGTAGGTTTCAGGCACGTTATAGTTAGAAATTAGCATTTAAAAAACCTTTGAAATTCACTGAAAAAACCATAGGTTTCAGACACGTTATAGTTACAAATTAGCATTTAAAAACCTTTGAAATTCACTGAAAAAACCATAGGTTTCAGACACGTTATAGTTACAAATTAGCATTTAAAAAACCTTTGAAATTCACTGAAAAAACCATAGGTTTTAGGGACAGTTATAGTTACTTGGACATTGCACTCGTACAAAACCCGTGAAATTCCCCGTTATAGTTAGTTCAGCTAACTATAACTCGCGCCCCATAATGCACTGCTGATGACGTCACATATTACATCACTCATGACATGGTCAGTGACATCACTGATGACATCACTGATGACATCTCAAATGACATCACTGATGACATCATCCACGTGATAATCTGATGCACCTCCTCACACCCTAATATAACCTTTGATACACCCACTCTAAATTACAGACTGCCATTCGCAAAACCATAGACACTCCAACACCAATAACTACATACCCACTCACTGATTCTTAGGTCTACACACACACATCCACTCACTCACCCGTACAGTCACTCATACTTACGGTCACTCAGTACAGGACTATCATATGCACTCTTACTCCTATATAGACACTCAAACAACGCCACTCATCCATAGAGATACTCACACACCTAGTCAGTCATGCAAATAATTAAACACACTGCCATTTACTCACCTATACAGTTATACACACACCAGCTCACTTACTCATACAAATAGTAGCACATTGTTACGCTCTTATACAATCACTGATACAAGCACACAATCATCCATACAGCCACTATCACAATCACTCACTCTTGCTTATAGCTATTTATATACTCCAACACACATATATACTGCCTTTCACATATGTAGTTACTCACACATGTACCACTGGGACATACATTCACTCACTAACACACTCTTACACACACTTACCCACCCATACAGTCTATCACAGATGCACTCTTGAAACCATCCACCCAGTGAATCACCCACTCACACATCTATGCACAGAGTTGCACACACCCCTCCCACACAAACACTCAGGCACCCATACAGATACTCAGACAAGCATTCAATAACTCATATAGAAAATCATTTAGCTATTCACAAACACATGCAGCCACTTACACAGCAACAGACAGACGGATACAGACATACACCCAGTTTAGTCACTAACCCATGCATTCAGTAAGATACGTTAAATCACTCACTTATAGAGTCAGTCACGCACCTACTAAATCATCCATACAGACACTTAGACACCCACTCATTCTTCAATACGTCTTTTCCTATATATTTTAAAAATATTTAAACTTTACAGAAACACACAGTCACTGGATGATGTCATCAGTGATGTCATTTGAGATGTCATCAGTGATGTCATCAGTGATGTCACTGACCATGTCATGAGTGATGTAATATGTGACGTCATCAGCAGTGCATTGCGGGGCGCGAGTTATAGTTAGCTGAACTAACTATAACGGGGGAATTTCACGGGTTTTGTACGAGTTCAATGTCCAAGTAACTATAACTGTCCCTAAAACCTATGGTTTTTTCAGTGAATATATATATATATATATAGAGAGAGAGAGAGAGATCGATATAGATATATAGATAGATATAGATGTATATAGAGATACACACACACACAAACACACACACAAATTTAAATATGTCATTATTTTTAATTAGACCAAACCTTCGAATTCAAATGGTTTACAAGGCCTTTCATGCTGGGAGTTCCAAAGCAAAAGTAATTCCCATATTTAAAATGCACGGTTTTAATTTTAGCAAAAGTGCAAAAATTTTATATTTCATCATGTAGCTTTTTCATTTACAGTACGTTCGTTTACTGAATCACAATGCTTTATTTGAAAATGTGGATTCAAATCTATTTGCACGCTCTTGTTCTTTCAGCTACCCATTCTCAGCCTCAAGGCTAAGGGATTTGAGGGGGCAGAACTGACAGGAAATTGGCTCTGAAAATGTTTAGGAGGTGAATTGCGGCGCTGGCGTCGAATAATTGTTGTTCGTGGATCTCTGAATGCGTTTCCTCTAGAGAATGAAACTATTAATTATAATTTAGCAGTATTTGAATGGCTGAACGACTGTATTTAACAAACCTGTGTACCGGGGCATGGTGGCCCCAGATGCATGAAGGGAACTGTTATTGCAACTGCCTCATCTACAGTACAGGTTCTCCCATAAGCTAAAAGTTTCTATTAATAAACTGTACCAAAGACAGGAAAATCTTTAACCTCGCAAGCGACCCACCTCCCTTAACAACTTGAGTGATTATGATGAGTTTCTCACAGCTGTAGGCTTGATTCCGCTCAGTACTTTCTCTGTGAGCATTGATCGCAAAGGCTAGGCATGTCTCAAAGCTGGCAGAAAAGCAGAGCAGCTAATTTTGTTTTACTTTGCAGCATGCCCCTTACATGAAATATTCCTGCGCGTTAGTTCCCAGCGAGTAAACAACAGGAAAGGCCAAAGGACTAACAAGGCGTGTGATTTAATTTGATATTTATCATTAACAGAAGGGAATATTAAATGATTTCATCTTGCCTTTTTTATTTTATTTCTAATGCAACAATACATATTAGTAAGAAATAAAATGAAAACAAGTGAAAAAGAGTGCATATAAAAGCATTATTAGAGCATGTCAATGATAATATACTGCTATCGTTTTAGGTAGGTAAGTGTAGGTAGCACCCGAAAAGAGGCAGTGAGGGAGTGGCTTGTTGGAGCATGAGAAAAAAATATGCCCTGAATGGATGCATAAAGATTTGTATTTAGAATGATAGGAGGAATTGTTTGTGAATTGTGTGTTGATGACGCTATATATATCTGAGTCAGTAAAAATCCAGGTTGCTTGGAATGTTGGCAGGAGGTTAGAGCACTCAAGTAGGGACTGACAAGGATTCCCGAAGAGGCGTATGTTTCTTATACTGAAGTCCTCTAAATGATGTGAGAAGGCAAGTGACTCCATTTTTGTTCAAGGAGGCTTTGTCTCGAGAGGTCTTTTGGGGGATTTCCAGGGGGATTGGTGGAGGGAGATATTGTCCACCCATATGATGAATGTAAGCCATTCTTTTCAGGTATCTTATGAGATGCTGTAAGTATCCTTCCTGTAATTGACATTAGTTGTATTACCAACAGTAAACATTAGGTCGAGTAAGTATTTGCCTGCCTCACATTTAAGGTTTGGGTGTAAAGGCTCTGTGATGAGGTAAGCAAATTCTTTGGTACGTTAAATTTGGAAGGTATCTTTAAGGAATTTAAATATACTTGTCCAAAAGGAATTTACTATAGGGCAGTAAAAGAGCATAAGTGAGAGGGCTCCTGTATTAGAGTTACAGTTCCAGCAGGTTGAATTGTCATATAATTTCATTTTCTATAGAAATTGTAGCATCCAAAATACTCAGGGGTATATTCACAAGAACGTGCGATAAACATCTCCAAAAAATGTTAACGCAACTTTACACATTGCAGTCTATCGCAGGAAAATAACCCTGTGTTAACGTGGAATTCACAACACGGCGGTACCATGCGATAGTTTGCCGAAAACGCGGCCAATGTCCGCGATACAACCACCGTGACGGAGATGAAAACACAAACCCCAACGCAAAAAAAGTGCAATGAGCCCATTCGCGATGAGGAAAGCAGCGATAAGCAGCGCCAGGCCCGCGACACACACACGGCAGGCGGGAATAAACACAACAAAAGCAGGAAAAAGGAAGACAAACCAAACAGAAAACAACAGCGAAGCACAATGGAGGCAGTCGGAGCCAGTACACAACCCCACAAGCCCCATTGGCAACAAAACATTGTACATGGCAGATCCATCCTGGACAAGGTGAATGCAGCCGGAGAGCGGAGGAGGACAATGGAAGAAAACCAGAACAGTTGGAATGATGCGAAAAGCAAAAACAAGCAGAAACACGCCAACAACCAGAAGGCAGCAATGCACACCGGAGGTGGGAGTCCAGCGCCACACCAGGACCTGGATGACATGGAGGAAATGGTGTCCATCACATCAGTCTAGAGATGGTGGCAGGAGTCGGAGACCGGAAACTGCTCAAAATCAACAGACACAACAGCAACAGGGAGAGGAACGACCAGGGACTGGGGGGACGGGGGGAGATGGGCACAATGGCACACATGCACAATTAAGCACAGCACAACTGCAGACAAATCATGCCCAAGAGTAACAACACCAACCAAGAGCACAAGTCACACAAGTCGGCAATATCACACCACTGAACAAGCACAGAAGTGAAAACCACACTGCCTGAAAGGGAGAAGGGTGAGCCAAATCAAAGCTGAAGGGCCATCTCACACACAATGCAGCACACACACATAGGAAGCAGAGCACCCCAACATCGAACACAAAGTGGTACAAACACCAACATTTGCACAACCGAACACAGGACACAAGTGCACCCGCTTGTGGCCGGTAAATGGCCATACGCATCTAGCAAAGCACGAAAAAGGGACATGATAATGCACAAGTACCAGTAATCACACAAGGGGGGCAAGAGGAGGTTTAAGGACCAGTGGGAGCCAACTCCTCATTCATACTAACACATCACAAAAGAAGCCCCGGGTCCAGGTTCCTAGGGAGGTCTAGCATGTGACTCAGGATATCTAAGTGTACAAGCTGGGGATTCCCTTTTTAAGGACAGTTCCCCTCACACACCAGAGGTGTCATGCTTCATCATGGGGGTACCTCCTCACGTGAGAACCTAGTCCTCATGTGGGCTACAACCCCCTCGCTGCGAGGGAGGAGCTCAGGGAAGTTTTCAAATGGAAGGTGGGTATACTAAAACCCCATGAAGGTTCGGTGTGTTTGAAAAAAGTGCAGTGCTATATTGTGAGTGATTAGAAGTGATTAAAACTGGCTACGGGGTCAGCTATAACGCTACTTTTAATTCAGCTGCCCAGTGTCAGGATTAAAACCAAAGTATCGCTCGTAGTACAGGTGCCAGGATTCAAGGCCCCTGTGCTCTTACAAGACCAACATGTTTCAGCCTGATAGACCTTGATTCGTGTCACAGCTTTCTTCAGGGTCGGTAATGTAGCTACTGCATTAAAAAAGTGAAAAGTGTGTGTAATAACATTGATAAAATAAGTGAAACGATACTGAACCAGGATAGTTTTCACTGTTCAGTATGTTCGACGTATACCTTAAAATGGAGACAAATGGCAACATGTCACATAGGTATGCACAAATTCATATCGTGAGTACACAATTAGATCCTCCATGCATTAGAACAATTTTCATCACATTCCCATATTAGAAAAATGTGTCGAACAATTTGATGCGTGACTCACCCTTTCAGGTATACGGAGTTCACCACATCTGTCACAGCACTTGGCCTAATGGTACGGGCGCTACAACCTGTAGAGAGAGGTGTTCGCAGCATTTTAAAAAACAGAAAAGCCCAGGGGGGACAAGGATGGGGAAAGAAGAGGCGAAGGTGCGAGAGTCGCATATAGCAGAGCATATGCACATTTGAGCTAGTTTTGACCCAATTGACTAATGGCACCACACTAAAAAACAAAAAACCAGGACCGAGCAAGACGGGCGCGCAAGCCAGGGACGCAAAACACGGAATTTCGTGACTCCATCCCCTACTGGTAGCAGAGTATTGACAGGGTAGCAGCCAGGGGCCAGGCCTGTTGATACAGGCACTGGTGGAAGGGCTCACAGAGGGTGAAATGCACTAGGGAAGTGTCAGAGGAGTGAATGGGTGGAGGGGCTCCGCGGCCCTCCCGGTAGCGGAGGTGCAACGAGGGTGTAACAAAAAAACAAAACCGGCCCGAAGGAGAGTGGCAGGGTTTTGGGGGGGGGCAACACCCTGAAATACATGGCGGCATGCTGACACGTTAATGAACACCTCCCGGTGGATGAGGTGTTACTAGCCCTTGCCGGCCCATGTATGGACGTGGGTAGGTGAAGTATGCAAAGCCCCCAGGGGGAAACAGGGTCAGAAGCCCTTGCCGGCCCGTGTGTGGCAGGGGCGTCGGTTGGAGAAAGGGCGATAAACAAAGACCCAGAAGCAGCGGAGCCCTGCTGAGTGTGGAGGGCAGCCGGCTCAGATTGCACAAGACGAGAGCGGGGGCACCTCTGCAAACAGAAAGAGATGTTATCTAATGTGGTGCGGGACAGAGGGATGCAGCGAACACCCGCAAAGGTGAACGCTCGGCACTTACCGCCAGGAGTGCGGTTCCATGCAAGTCGGCAGCGCTCGTCCGGTGGAAGGAAGGAGAGCGTTTGTCGATCGTGAGGGCGTATTTAAAGTGCCCGGTGATTGAATGATGGCAGACATATGGCAGAAAGGTTTTCCGGAAATCCGCCGAAAGCAGGGGGTAGCTGGGGGATGTAGTCAGTGGGTGCGGTTGCCAAGGCAACCAGTACGCTTATAGCGTTTTAAGGATAGAAGACATGGCAGGAATTATAAATAACAGGCTGCAGCGTCGACGCGCTGCTCAGTGAAAGGAGACATGGGGCGTATGAAATGCCAAGGTGTTATCTGTGTTATTGATCTGCATGGTGCGATCAAGTAAAGGAGGGTGCAGCTGAGTGGAGGACAATAATACTGCAAGCACCAATGATTGTGCTAGGGATACACAGCGTGTGGTGGGTGGAGGTGGGCTTGCAATGCCAAGGTAGAGAGGCATGATCTAAAATGCAGATTCTGTGTGGACCCGAAGTGCAATGAGCAATCAGGTGGAAATGGGTGCAGTAGAGAGGGGGACCAAAGTGCTGCAAGCACCAATGGTTGCGTTAGGGGATCGCTGCAGCCCGGGGTAGCCGGTGGATGACCGGTGTAATGGGTATGTGCGCCCACGGACCAAGGTGGGCAACACTGGAGGGTGTGTAGGGCGCAGATGCTGCCCGTTAGTGGCCATGCAGTGCGCTCAGATGACCTATAGCTAGAACTCCGACAGGCTGAGTCCTGGGCTGATGCGTGGATGCTGTAGAGTGGGAAGGGCCTATGTCAATAACAGCCAGGGGATGTCATCATTGAGTCCAGCGCTCGCTGTGCCCAGTCTGTACACCCACCTCTGCTCTAACCTGAGGAGTTTAGTTGCCAACCCAGGTGTGGTTGCGTGCAGGTCAGGTTTGTCAAGAACAGTCCAGCTCAGTGTGTCTGCTCCATGCTGGAATTCAAAAAAATGTTTGGTAAGTTTTGTTATCTGTTTGGCACATCTAATTGTGCTCTTGTGTTCAAGGATCCTGGTTCTGACTTTTCTGGTGGTCATCCCCATGTACCTCAACCCACAAGGACAAGTTATCAGATATATAACCCGTTCACTATTGCAATTGGTGTGTTGTTGTAGTACCCACGGTCTGGACATCCCTATGTCTATGCTTTTAGTCATTTTGGTTTGGGCGCATGCGGCGCATGACCCATATGGGTAATGTCCTTGGACACTGGGTAAGTACCATAGAGTATTGGGTCTTGGTGTATTTGTAGGCGCAGGTCTAGTATGGATCAAGGTATCCTTCAGATTGCGCCCTCTTTTGTATGCAAAGAGGGGTTTGTCAAGGGTCAGTTGTCCCTTATTCAAAATGTTCCAGTTATGTAATATGGATTTTTTAACTGTGTGCTAAAGGGTACTGTAGGTGTTGACACATACTAATTTAGATGAGCTCTCTTTGTCAAAGGGCTGTTCTAATAGCGCTTCCCTATTGTTATTCAAGGCATGTTTGGAGCTTCTCTTAATTAGAAGTGCTGGATAATGTCTATCGAGGAGGTTGTTCCGTAGCTTAACAGCATGCGTGTTATATTTCTCAATGCTGGAGCAGTTTCGACGGAGTCTCAGAAACTGCCCGTATGGCAAATTGTCATGCAGCGATTTCGGGTGATAGCTCTCATATTGAAGTAACGCATTGCGGGCCATCGGTTTCTGGTAAAGTTCGGTTTCTATGGTTCCTCCCATAGGATAGATCCACAGATCTAGGAAGGCCAGTCCTTCCTTACTGTAGTCACATGTGAATCTTAGATGGTCATTCCTGTGATTCAACCAGTCGTGGAAGAGTTTGATGGTAGAGTCATCTCCTCGCCAGATGACGAGGATATCGTCTATGTACCTCTTCCATAGAATTATCTGTGTGAGAAGCGGATTGTCCCTCCCAAGGACAACACCTTCTTCGAACACGTGCATGTAGAGGTTCGCTAGACTAGGCGCGAAGGTGCTGCCCATGGAAGTTCCTGAGATTTGGAGGTACAACTGTGTCTCAAATTGAAAGAAATTATCTTTCATTGCCAGTTTGGCGCAGTTCATGATGAAGGCAATCGGTGTGATGGACTCTGGTTGGTGTTCTGTCAGTAGTTGTTCAACCGTCGCCAGAGTCTGGTCCTGGGGTATACAAGTATACAATGATTCAACATCAAATGTAACCAGGTAGTCTGTTAGTGGATCAAATTGTATATCTTCCAGGAGGTGTAGCACATCTGTGGTGCCTTTCAAATATGTGGGCATGTTACAGACCAGTGGTCTGAGAAAAAAGTCAACAAATTGTGACAATGGTTCTAGTGCAGAACCAATACTGGAGATAATTGGTCTGCCCGGAGGGGGTCTTTGTGGCGCACTTCCAGCTGAGGTAGCAACCTTTGAAAAAGCAGTCTTGAAAGACCTGACTTGTGGACTGACATCCTCCACTAGGAGTTTCAGCAACATTCCACGAAGGGAGCAAGAAGCGCTCAGGGCATTAACCATGGACAAATCGATTACCATCAAAAGCGCCAACAAAGGTGGGGCTACAGTAATACTAGACACAGACACCTACAGGACATAGTGCTTACGATAACTCAACAACGAGACCGCATACCGACGTTTGGACAGAGATCCGACAGAGCGGCTCTTGAAAACCATCTCGATCATGAGTAAAGACGCACAAGAAAGGCACTGGATTACCACACAAGAAGCTGACTTTCTCTGCACCAAATCTCCTGTGACTCCGTACTTCTATGTATTACCCAAAATTCATAAACCACAAAGACCCCCTCCGGGCAGACCAATTATCTCCGGTATTGGTTCTGCACTAGAACCATTGTCACAATTTGTTGACTTTTTTCTCAGACCACTGGTCTGTAACATGCCCACATATTTGAAAGACACCACTGATGTGCTACGCCTCCTGGAAGATATACAATTTGATCCACTAACAGACTACCTGGTTACATTTGATGTTGAATCATTGTATACTTGTATACCCCAAGACCAGACTCTGGCGACGGTTGAACAACTACTGACAGAACACCAACCAGAGTCCATCACACCGATTGCCTTCATCATGAACTGTGCCAAACTGGCAATGAAAGAAAATTTCTTTCAATTTGAGACACAGTTGTACCTCCAAATCTCGGGAACTTCCATGGGCAGCACCTTCGCGCCTAGTCTAGCGAACCTCTACATGCACGTGTTCAAAGAAGGTGTTGTCCTTGGGAGGGACAATCCGTTTCTCACACAGATAATTCTATGGAAGAGGTACATAGACGATATCCTCGTCATCTGGCGAGGAGATGACTCTACCATCAAACTCTTCCACGACTGGTTGAATCACAGGAATGACCATCTAAGATTCACATGTGACTACAGTAAGGAAGGACTGGCCTTCCTGGATCTGTGGATCTATCCTATGGGAGGAACCCTAGAAACCGAACTTTACCAGAAACCGATGGCCCGCAATGCGTTACTTCAATATGAGAGCTATCACCCGAAATCGCTGCGTGACAATTTGCCATACGGGCAGTTTCTGAGACTCCGTTGAAACTGCTCCAGCATTGAGAAATATAACACGCATGCTGTTAAGCCACGGAACAACCTCCTCGATAGACATTATCCAGCACATCTAATTAAGAGAAGCTCCAAACGAGCCTTAAATAACAATAGGGAAGCGCTATTAGAACAGCCCTTTGACAAAGAGAGCTCATCTAAATTAGTATGTGTCAACACCTACAGTACCCTTTCGCACACGGTTAAAAAATCCATATTACATAACTGGAACATTTTGAATAAGGAACAACTGACCCTTGACAAACCCCTCTTTGCATACAAAAGAGGGCGCAATCTGAAGGATACCTTGATCCAGACTAGACCTGCGCCTACAAATACACCAAGACCCAATACTCTATGGAACTTACCCAGTGTCCAAGGACATTACCCATGTGGGTCATGCGCCGCATGCGCCCAAACCAAAATGACTAAAAGCATAGACATAGGGACGTCCAGACCGTGGGTACTACAACAACACACCAATTGCAATAGTGAACGGGTTATATATCTGATAACTTGTCCTTGTGGGTTGAGGTACGTGGGGATGACCACCAGAAAAGTCAGAACCAGGATCCTTGAACACAAGAGCACAATTAGATGTGCCAAACAGATAACAAAACTTACCAAACATTTTTTTGAATTCCAGCATGGAGCAAACACACTGAGCTGGACTGTTCTTGACAAACCTGACCTGCACAAAACCACACCTGGGTTGGCAACTAAACTCCTCAGGTTAGAGCAGAGGTGGGTGTACAGACTGGGCACTGCGAGCACTGGACTCAATGATGACATCCCCTGGCTGTTATTGACATAGCCCCTTCCCACTCTACAGCATCCACGCATCAGCCCAGGACTCGGCCTGTCAGAGTTCTAGCTATAGGTCATCTGAGCGCACTGCATGGCCACTAACGGGCGGCATCTGCGCCCTACACACCCTCCAGTGTTGCCCACCTTGGTCCGTGGGCACACATACCCATTACACCGGTCATCCACCGGCTACCCCGGGCTGCAGCGATCCCCTAGCGCAACCATTGGTGCTTGCAGCACTTTGGTCCCCCTCTCTGCTGCACCCATTTCCGCCTGATCGCTCATTGCACTTCGGGTCCACACAGAATCTGCATTTTAGATGATGCTTCTCTACCTTGGCATTGCAAGCCCCCCTCCACCCACCACACGCTGTGTACCCCAAGCACAATCATTGGTGCTTGCAGTATTATTGTCCTCCACTCAGCTGCACCCTCCTTTCCTTGATCGCACCATGCAGATCAATAACACAGATAACACCTTGGCATTTCATACGCCCCATATCTCCTTTCACTGAGCAGTGCGTCGACGCTGCAGCCTGTTATTTATAATTCCTGCCATGTCTTCTATCCTTAAAACGCTATACGCGTACTGGTTGCCTTGACAACCGCACCCACTAACTACATCCCCCAGCTACCCCCTGCTTCCGGCGGATTTCCGGAAAACCTTTGTGCCAGGTGTCTTCCATCATTCAATCACCGGGCACTTTAAATACGCCCTCATGATCGACAAACGCTTTCCTTCCTGCCACCGGACGAGCACTGCCGACTTGCATGGAACCGCACTCCTGGCTGTAAGTGCCGAGCGTTCACCTTCGCGGCTGTTCGCTGGCTCCCTCTGTCCTGCACCACATTAGATAACAACTCTTTCTGTTTGCAGAGGCGCCCCCGCTCTCGTCTTTTGCAATCTGAGCCGGCTGCCCTCCACACTCAGCAGGGCTCCGCTGCTTCTGGGCCTTTGTTTATCGCCCTTTCTCCAACCGACGCCCCTGCTACACACGGCCGGCAAGGGCTTCTGACCCTGTTTCCCCCTGGGGGCTTTGCATACTTCACCTACCCACGTCCATACATGGGCCGGCCAGGGGCTAGTGACACCTCATCCACCGGGAGGTGTTCATTCACATGTCAGCATGCCGCCATGTATTTAAGGGTGTTGCCCCCCCCAAAACCCCGCCACTCTCCTTCGGGCCGGTTTCGTTTTTTTGTTACACCCTCGTTGCACCTCCGCTACCGGGAGGGCCGGGGAGCCCCTCCACCCATTCACTCCTCTGACACTTCCCTAGTGTGTTTCACCCTCTGTGAGCCCTTCCGCCAGTGCCTGTATCAACAGGCCTGGCCCCTGGCTGCTACCCTGTCAATACTCTGCTACCAGTAGGGGATGGAGTCACGGAATTCCGTGTTTTGCGTCCCTGCCTTGCGCGCCCGTCTTGCTCGGTCCTTGTTTTTTTGTTTTTTGTTTTTTAGTGTGGTGCCATTAGTCAATTGTGTCAAAACTTGCTCAAATGTGCATATGCTCCGCTATATGCGACTCTCGCACCTTCGCCTCTTCTTTCCCCATCCTTGTCCCCCCTTTTTTTTTCCATTTTTTAAAATGCTGCGAACACCTCTCTCTACAGGTTGTAGCGCCCGTACCATTAGGCCAAGTGCCGTGACAGATGTGGTAAACTCTGTATACCTCAAAGGGTGAGTCACGCATCAAATTGTTCGACACATTTTTCTAATATGGGAATGTGATGAAAATTGTTCTAATGCATGGAGGATCTAATTGTGTACTCACGATATGAATTTGTGCATACCTATGTGACATGTTGCAATTTGTCTCCATTTTAAGGTATACGTCGAACATACTGAACAGTGAAAACTATCCTGGTTCAGTATCGTTTCACTTATTTTTATCCATGTTATTACACACACTTTTCACTTTTTTTATGCAGTAGCTACATTACCGACCCTGAAGAAAGCTGTGACACGAATCAAGGTCTATCACGCTGAAACATGTTGGTCTTGTAAGAGCACAGGGGCCTTGAATCCTGGCACCTGTACTATGAGCAATACTTTGGTTTTAATCCTGACACTGGGCAGCTGAATTAAAAGTAGCGGTATAGCTGACCCCGTAGCCAGTTTTAATCACTTCTAATCACACACAATATAGCACTGCACTTTTTTCAAACACACTGAACCTTCATGGGGTTTTAGTATAGCCACCTTCCATTTGAAAACATCCCTGAGCTCCTCCCTCGCAGCGAGGGGGTTGTAGCCCACATGAGGACTAAGTTCTCACGTGAGGAGGTACCCCCATGATGAAGCATGACACCTCTGGTGTGTGAGGGGAACTGTCCTTAAAAAGGGAATCCCCAGCTTGTACACTTAGATATACTGAGTCACATGCTAGACCTCCCTAGGAACCTGGACCCGGGGCTTCTTTTGAATGCACAAGTACCAACCCACAGCCCTGATGGGGTAGCAATGCATGTTTGGCATTGCTACCCAGATAGGCCGTGACACACACATTTGCATACATATCAACACTTATCACAGTTGGAGACAAGTGAAAGTGCGGAAACTTCATCAACAATTGCGTGTCAGTACAGCCAAGAGAAGTGCCACAACATGCAGACCAATGCAGCAGCATGTCTGAATGAGGAACTTTGGAAAGCGCCCATGTCCACCCCGGGGGAGTCCATCACCCACACAAGTCAGTGCCAACGCGCGTTGGTTGTCCGCACATGTATCCGGAGTCCAGGCCAATGCAGCCATGTCCACTGTCGTCTTGGGACATGTGACCAGATCCCCAACATGCAACCAGGCGCCGGTACACGTGCAATGGGTCACATTCAGTTGTGGCTGCAGGTATGTTGTCACTCGTCCATGAACGCGAGTGCAGCAGTGTAGGCCAACATTTCCAACATGAGCTCGTTGTCGTCTACATCTAACATGTCGGCGACGTAACCCATCAGCTGTCCCGGACAGATGTGCTGACTCCAACCCCTGGCCCCAATTGGCACTAAAGCCCAACAGGGGAGCGGCTCAATGTGGTCACTGCACACGACGACTCATGCAATCTCCCAGTTCCAGTTGCCAGCATGCATGCCAATCATCCAGGCATGCCATAAACGGGCATCACAGTGACACTGCTGGTCGTGGTCCAACAGGGGGCGCACACACACGTCGAAATCCAGGTCAGCTACCGTTACGTTGGAGAGGCAGACATCCATGGTCCACTGTAATATGCACGAGCGACAATGCAACACAGGCTGAACGCAGGTGACGTTGACAAGTTGGAAGCTTAGCCGGTAACTGATCCACAGCACTGCCAATGGAAGTGCCCCCAGTACCTGCAGCAGACGTGCATGGTACCGGTCCACGTGACTGGAGTTGTGCATGTGTCCGGGATGGTCTGCCATTGCGTCAGTGGCTCTGCTTGAAGCGGCACCGTGCTGACCCACGCCAGTCCTGTGGATGAAATGCCACAGTTCGGATCAATGAGCAGTGTCTGTGTGCAACGGGTGCAGGCCTGGGTTGGGGTTGGAGTACGTGTGAAGGCCATTTCACGCACGCTAACTACGACCAAGGACTTCTGTGTATGGGATGTGTACACGTTGGTCTCCCGTCGGGCAGTGCGTAGTGTGGGAGTCGCCAGCAAATGCTTTCGTATCTGTCAGGGGGTGCTGGGCACATGCAAGTCCCAGCTCGGAGCTGCAGATGTGCTTCCGCCTGATAGTTCAGACAAAGGACCTTTCATCCCTACAGTAACTTTACCATCTGCTTGCATACAGGAGATGTACAGAGGCCTGTCGTGGGTGGGGTGGGATGTCTGCGACCCAGGGAATCATGGATGATATGCCGAGCACGTGGCACATGAGCGGCCTCACTGTGTGTTATGTTGCCTCACAGCTGCTCCTCCCTCCCACGAGCCCCCACACTTGTGTGCGCTGTGCGGTTGTATCATGTGCACTCCTACGGCACACTCTGCGCATGTCCAGCGGCATGCCAACAGCACCGTGAAGCTGGCCGTTGAGGGTGTGCGGCCACGTGAGTGCAGGCCAATGGTCTGGGCAGGGTGGACACAGGTGTACAGTCCATGGCTGGCTGTGATCGCGCTGCGATTGAGGCTAGGCATCTGACTTATGCAGCCGCAGGACTGATACACATAACACTTGGCATGTATGAGCCAAGACCCTGAGCGGTCTTGCGCTCCTACATTTCCCCGTACGTGCGGACCCGCCCTCCTGGTGCATGCTACATTGCAACATCGACTACTGTGGCCCTGGTGGCGACAACACTCCAACACAGAGACACGCTTACCGCACTTCCTGCTCAAGGCCAGACGGGAAACGACCGTAACAACGTGGTCAAAACACCGCAGTACATTTAGATCGCTGCTTTTACAACGCAAGTCGTTACCACGACTTGCACTGGAGGGCACTCTAGACTAAGGAATAGTGTGATTTACTATTCCAACACCTTCCCTACTGTACGTAGGCTGGAGTTGGAATAGTAAATCATACTATTCCTAAATCCAGCGCCCTACAGCGCAAGTCGTGGTAACGACTTGCGTTGTAAAAACAGCTATGTGATGTACCGCGATCTAAATATAATATAAATAGAAGCCCATGTTCACACCAGAACATGGACTTCTATTGGAATTCTCAAGGGCATATTATCAAGCCCATTATCGCCGCTTTAGCGGCAGTTTTCTGCCGCTAAACCGGCGATAATTTTTAACGCCGTTCTTGATAATATGCCCCTCAGAATCTCTAGAGGAGCAAGTGGACACCAGCCGATCCCAAGATGCTTCCTTGAGTTCAGCCTTTCACTTCCCCAAGGCTATTTTATACACCCTCCTGGCATCCTTTATAATGTCCTGGTTACGGGGTATAGTGTTGAGAGCCTCTCGTAGATGCTTACCCTCCAACCTACAGGCTTTATCTAGCCAGCCCAGCTTTGCACCCCTGGGTCTGCTCGCCATATCCCTTATGATATTTACGGTAGACTCATTTAGCTGGTTAAATGCATCCGCAATTAAGGCAGATGATGATTCCAAAGATAGCAGGGGCTCCATAATGATAGCAATATTAAGGCTTACTACAGATTTAATCACTATAGGCATTGGGAGGTTGCGCCACTTTACCCTCAGACCCCAGTCTTTCGTGGTTAAGCCCATCAATCCTGGGTCAGGATTTTCAACGGGACCAACATTTACTCTTAGTACAGTTTCTATTTGGTTGTGGGCTGATATAACGATCGAGAGACCTCAAACAAAAAATATAATCGATGATGGTCCCTTTGCCCCATCCCACAAAAGTGGGAAGTTTCCTAGACGAGCTAGTGCCCACAGGCGTTACATTTATTAAGCCAGCTTGCCCAAGCATCTCTGATAGTTTGCGTCCCCTCTGGTCAGACCCATGATCCCCACTCACTAAGTCCTTCAACAAAGAAGGGTTACCATCAAAGGAATTTTGTCCTAACTTAGCATTAATATCCCCACCTATTAAATATTAAAAAATTGGAAATAGACATATGATCTGGTCTCTAGGCGTGACACTACTTCAAAAAGTGCCTCAATCTGACACCCAGGGTCGCTGGTTGAGTTGTAAAAATTCACTAGGAAAAAATTAACATCTTTAGAGATGAGCACCCAAAGAATCTGGACTCCTCTATGTTTAAGGGGAATTGGAAATACCCTCAAATTGGCTGAAAATCGGACCAAGATAATTAATACCCCTCGTGGCCTATGTCCAGGGGAGGGAATTGCTGCCACACAAAAACTTTCATAACCATCCAGGCCAACCGGATCAACAGCCCAAGTCTCCTGTAGCAAAATGACATCAAAATCAGAAATAAAATTCTGCCATTGAGGATCCGCCAACTTATCCCTAATCCCTGCTATGTTCCAGTTTAAGACATTTTAAAAAACGCCCTGGAGCACATAGAAGTGTAAGCTCTGCAATAGGCTCAGCAGGAGGATTACTAGAATGATCAATATCTAGGCAAGGGGGGCTGACACTAGAAACACAAGGAGAGATACCCTGTAGTCAATCATTTTGGTCCAAAGCACAAAGGGGATCGAATCTGTTACTCACAGAAATCGCTATTCGTTCAGAGGAAATAACAGGTTGCCCAGAAGTATGAAAATTCATACTGGCCCTTAAAGGGGGATGGGGCTGTAAGCCACGGTAGAAAAAGCCAAGTGGAAGAATGTTAATCCGTGTTTCCTTGAAGGACAAAGAGCTGCAACTAGATAGTAGATGCTTGGACAGCACAGGTTACCTACAGTTAATCACAACACAATCCCCCCTAGTGATTTAGGCATAGGACCAACCCACCCTACCCTTCTCACAAGCAAAATATCGTCAGAGTCCTTACAGTCAAAATTTGTGTTATTTGTCAGCCAATGACATATTTTGTTTTTGAGTTAGCCGGTGGTTTTTATAGTACTTGTGCTAATACCTGGGACCCCTGACAACATTGCTACATAAGGACAACAATCCAGAGGTAAATTTAGGCAAGGGAGCTGTGCATCCGGCTTGGTCTTCCTGCCCACCAGTTCCTCAGGTGCTGGTTGGTCCAAAAGAGGCCTGCGGGACCTGACCTCTTCTGAAGAGTTCCTAATTATAGAACAAGCTGGGGGAGCCAGAGGCTGAGAAAGCAGCTGAGAAGGCTTGAGTGGGTTAGGGACACAAATACCCCCTCCATCAGCGACTTGGCCTCTGGACGAAGTAACTTGCCCATGAGTATTGAGCAAATCAGGCATCATAGTCCTTCCTCCCAAAGAGGAAATTGAATTTAAGGCATCTTTAAGTGGGTCAACTCCAACAGTCAGTTTGGTTATAGCTGACTCCAGGGCAAATAATCGTTCCATCAAGGGGCAATACTAGCAGGATCGCGTCCTTAAATTTACCAATCACATCAGACCAATCCGTGGCAGCAAAATTCACTGAGTCCGAAGGATTAGCACTAGGCTGATTTAAAGATGAATTCAAAAGTCCTATCGTGCCCCTTGATTTGGGAGGTTGTTTGATTTGCCTCTTCCTTTTAGGCCGGGGTGAGCAGGTACTATTGTAAGGGGTTTCAGTGGCTGGAGTGACAAGGGAGTGAATCTCAGGAGAAACTCAGTGAAGGCTTAGCTTGGTCTGGGGCACTGGGTGTCCCTGGGGGGCAAACTGTGAGGCCTGCATGGTCGCCCACAGAGTGAAGATCCAGATAACCCCCCTGCCTCCATCGATAACCTGCGTTCGGCCTGGTCGATCTTGGTTGTAATAACCCACACTGCTCTAGCTAGAAACGAGTCCATGGTGGTACTGTTTGTAGATTTAACACTTGACTCATGGGGGGCCAGAGCTTTGCGTTTCCCCATTTTTGTGCCTAAGAACCGCCTTGATATACAAAGCTAAATATCAAACCCGGTAGCTGGGGCCAACCTACCCGGGAAACAACTTGGAGGTAGTTTTGAGGTACAAAATATAGTAAAAGAGACTCACCTGCCGGGTCCCAAACTTCAGACTATCCCAGCTCCATGAGGGGGTGCCCAGCCCAGCCTCCTATGGGCGATGACGGGCGAAGATGGGCCTGCTCTTGGCCCGGTCTTCGCCCAGGCACGTCCCAAGCATGTCCCGCGCAGCCGGAGCCCCGCAGTCTCTGAAAGGTGCCTCCGGGCGTGAGGAATGCTAGCACCTCTGGGCGCGTACAGGGTGACATGCTGCATCCTCTGGGGCCTGTAGTTTCCCAAAATCACAGCCCAATGTGGCAGAGTATCAGGAGCCCGCAGTCTCTTAAAGGCCCCCCCGGGCGTGAGGAATGCTAGCGCCTCCAGAGGCTTACAGGGTGACGTGCTGGGGCCTCTGGGGCCTGCAGTTTCCCAAAATCACAGCCCGATGTGGCAGAGTATCAGGCTTCCTGCGCAGCAGGAGCCCTGCAGTCTCTCAAAGGTGCCTCCGGGCGCCAGGAATTCTAGCGCCTCCGGGTGCGTACAGGGTGATGTGCTGGGGCCTCTGGAGCCTGTAGTTTCCCAAAATCACAGCCTGATGTGGCAGAGTATCGGGCTTCAGACTGATATGTGTTTAGAGTGTCCAGGTATGAATGAGTAGGAGTCTATTGTGTCCTTGAATAGATGATGCTGCATTCTCAGTGACTATGAGGATGTCATTTGCATATGAAGCTACTTTTACCATGATGTCGTAGAATTTAATACCAGAGATCTTTTTGTTGTAATAATATGTAGTGGGGTTCCAAGGCTAGGAGAATTTGGGCTAACGATAGCATTCAACCCTGACCAGTACCTTCATTTAAGTTTGATAAAATTCCCCCTGCTCTAACTCTTGCTGTTGGTTCATCATAAAGTGTCATCACTATTTTAGTAAAGATTTTACAATTTTGAATTTCTGGAGAAACGCCTCAAGAAGACGCCAGGATACATTATGAAGGACCTTCTCCACATTGAGTGTAATGGCCCCCATTGGGAAAGTTTTGAGTTTTCCTTTGTTAATTACGTCTCATAGAAGTGTGGTAGTGTCATGAGAGAGATGGTTCTTGGGGGGCGTGGCTACGCAGCAATGGAGACGGACGTGCTCGTGTAGAGCTCCGTCGGTGGCTCTCCTCTCCAGCTGCATATCTCCGTCTATATGCATCCGCTGGGACCGGGTGCCTTTCTGTCAACACCTGAGGTGCACCCGATGCCCTGGTGAAGGTTGTGGTGGCGGCGGATGAAGATTTCCGCGCCGCGCTCCACAAGCTCCGGGGACGCCCGGCAGATCGCTGCCGCTTCGGGGGTGATCATCATCACGCAAGTCCGCAGGCAGGCCCCGCCCACTAGGCCTTGCCCAGTGGCGTAGATTGCAGCAGAAACGCCAGAATCTCCTGCTGCCGCCGAACCTGGTCACACTTCATCTGCCGCCGACCGGAGGGCTCCTCGCGGTGCGGTGTCACTGTGTGGCGGATCATTACTTTCAAATACCTGCGTATTGCCTCACGCGCCGCTTGGGCTGAGTGGCTCAGGAAATTCGCCCTTCCCTGCAAGCAAACGTTTCCTTACCTGTCTGGTGACATGGGAAGAGAGGAGTGATATCGCCCACGACTGGACATGAGGTGCAGTGGCGCTTTTACAAGACGGGAGGGGGCGCCTGATGGTGGGAGGCATCGGCAATGGCGAAAATGTAGGGGCAGGGATAAAGCAGCTCGCAGGAAGGCCCAGCCATGGACCGGCACAAAACCCATGAACTGCCACCCTGGGACCAGAGGGGCCTCAAGTACACGAGGCGAGCCACAGTGGTAGGGAGGCCTAGAAATCACTGGGGCGGTGGCCTCCACCTACATGTCCTACGTTTTGCGTGGAAACAACCGTCTGCCTGCGACACTCACGGCGTTGCCCTGCCTGCTGCTGGACCTCCCGCTCGGATGCCCTGAGACTCATGTCGCGCGGAGGCCGCTTGAAATCTGGTATTGGGGGCACACCGGCCCCACCCCTGCAGACCCGAGCCCAAGCGGACAAGATGGCGGAGGCGGGATCGCCTGACCCGATGTCCAGTAAGCTAGACACCGTGCTGGCGGCGGTGGAGAAACTGGGTGAAACACTGAACCAAACCCGCACTTTTCTGGAAGACAAGATTGACAAGGTGGCCATCGACCTAACCTTACTCTGCGCGGATCATCGAAAGCTCACGGATCGCACCACCACTATTGAAACCGCTATTGCTGACATTTCCCCGCGGGCAGACGCAGCGGATAAGCACATTCAGGGCCTTCTGAATCATGTGGAGTACTTGGAAGATAAGGCCGAGGACGCCGAAGTCCGGGCCCGGCATAACAACGTCCGTGTGGTGGGCCTGCCAGAGGGGACGGAAGGTAGAGACCCCGTGGCCCATGTCGAGTCCTGGCTCCGCATGCTGCTGCCCGAGGAAACGCTCTCCGCATTTTGTCATCGAAAGAGCACACAGAGTGCCTGCCAGGCCCCCGCCTCTGGGCTCCAATCCAAGACCGCTCCTAATCCGCTTACTGAACTACAGAGACAGGGATGCTATAGTTCAGGAAATGAGGAAATTGCAGGACATACAGGTTGACAATCATAAAGTCATGTTTTTCCCAGATTACACGCTGCAAGTACAGAAGCAACGGTACTCGTACATGGCGGTGAAGAGGCGGCTTCGACAATATAATCTCAAGTATTCCTTGATGTTCCCTGCGAAATTGAGAGTCATTGCGAGCGGAAAGGCTCACTTCTTTAATACTTCAGAGGAGGCGGAGGACTGGCTCGACACGTATGACTCCACGGGCACCAGAGCCCAGACCACTGGCACAAGGGACGCTGCCCCCGGCACCTCTTCGGGCCGCCGTCAAAGGGAGAAGAAACGGAAACAACTCCAAGCCTCTCAAGCACTCGGGCCAGATCCGGAGCAGATTTTAAGCGACCACCGTAGGGCCCTCCAGGCGGCCGCGATCATCCGCAGGTCACAAGAAGATGAAACCGCCTCGACTTCTAGCCAACATGGACAGGCCAGCGACGACGAACTCTCAGTTGGTTTCCCGGCCTCACAGGACTCATGCGAAGTACCTCAGGTCACCCCGCAGACCTCTGATGACATTGCTTAGTCCCGCTTTCTCTTTCTTTCTTTTGGACTTCCCTGTCTGGCAAGGACAGAGCTGTGACGTCATACACGCAAGTATCACATGTTTGCCTTAGGCCACCTAGTATAATTATTTGCTCACAGATGTAGAAATGTTGTACTGCAGCCGCAGATACCGACAGAGGCGGGAGGCGGGAGTCACAGCCAAAATGTACCTAAGTGTTAACATATGGTGGACACCTGCTTTCTCTTTCCCCCCCAAAGGGAACATCATATTTGAGTTTAGTAATAAGGCCCTGCTTCACACATACCTAGCTGGAGGGTGGGACGCTGCTGAGGCACAATCCCTATAGCCCGACACTTACAGCTTGTTGCGCACAGTAACCCCCCTAGACATTGGTTAAATGTTACTTCCACTAACTGTTTGGATGATTGCCTGTTGCATACTCGCCCTTTTGGTATTCTTGTATACAGTTTATGTTTGTTATGCTATCATTCACAAGCTAGGATGTGTTAATTGGAGACTTAGCTCGATGGGGGTGCGGCGACCACAACCGTCTTCAGCCGCAACGCTCCAACTTTCCACGGCTGTTAGCTCGATACAGCCTTACACAATAACTTAAACCGAATACCATGGCCCCAATTAGAATAGGAACTTGGAATGTGTGGGGTATACATAGCCCTTCACGCAGGTATCTCATTTATTCATACCTTAAAAGACATAACATACAAATAGCCCTCCTCTAAGAGACACACTTGCCTAAGTCAGAGGTGATGCAGCTGCACAGGAGATGGAGAGGGCAGCTATATGCCACAGGCTACTCAGCATTTGCTAGATGAGTCTTGATATTGGTGCGGCCAGGGGCTCCCTTTCGAATCTTGGATTCCTTAATAGATGCAGAGGGTCGCTATGTGGTAGTGAAAGGCATACTAGATGGCAGACTGGTGGTCATAGCGTCATTATATGCGCCAAACTCCAACCAGGCCTCCTTTTTTTAAACTATGTCTCACAAGTTGGCCGCATGGCACGAGACCCCCATGGTGTTGGGAGGTGACTACAATAGCGTCCTTGATGTTTCACTAGACCTTTCCTTCCCCCCCTACCGGGCACGACCACACATGCCGCAATGAAAGCGCTAAATAACTGGGCAACGCAATGGCACTTGACAGATGCATGGAGACATAGAAATCCACAAGATAGAATGTACTCCTACTATTCGGGAGCACACGGCCTCCATGTACGATTAGATCGATTCATGGTCTCTGACGACCTGTTATCAAATGTCTCTGCGTCGCAATATCTGGGACGGACACATTCGGACCATAACCCACACGTGCTGGAACTAGAGTGGGTGGGCGGCACGCCTCTGATCCCCATCTGGCACCTACGAACCTGACACCCTGCTTGACGCATCATTCCGTGACCTATTGGCAACTACAATAGCACAGTACTTTGAGGAAAACTCAGACACGGCTTCGACGCCATTATTAGAGTGGGACGCTTTCAAGGTGGTCGCAAGGGGACACTGCTTGGGAGCACAGGCAGGAATGCGAGTACAGCTAGCAAAAGATCTCACCACCCTAGAGAAGAAACTGGCAGCTAGTGAGAGGGAGGCGGTCGAGGGCTCCACTGGATTGCTAACACGGAACAGGGAGGAACATGCTCGATTGTTAGAATGGCTCCGATGCCTCAACTATGCAGCGCACTCAGCACGGACGCACCACATGGGGGACAAAGCAGGCAAATTACTGACGTGATTAATACGCCAGGATGAGGCAACATCGCCGGTGACATCGCTACTGTTAGACCTGGAACTGTTGGCGTGGGTCTCCCTACCATTTTTTTGCTGTTGCCTCATGTGTTTTTGCTGGTTATAGATGCTTTGGGCACTGTGCCACTGCTATTCAGTGCCACAGTGCAAGTGCTCCCTATGGTAAATTGATGTATGGATTAGTGACTCCATGATTGGTTGGTTTGGTTTACTTGTCAGACCCTAGTACAGTGCACTGAGTGTGCCCAGGGCTTGTAAACCAAATGCTGCTGGTGGGCTTGCAGCACTGGTTGTGCCACCCACAGAAGCAGCCTCTAAAAGTGTGTCTCAGGCCTGCCATTGCAGAGCCTGTGTGCAGTCTGGTACTGCCATGTTGACTGGGCAAGTGCACCCACTTGCCAGTCCCTAAACCTTCCCTTTTCTGCATATTAGTCACCTCTATGGTAGGCCCAAGGGCAGGGTGCATTGTAAGTATAAGGTAGGACACGCCCTGATGTGTGTGGCATGTCCTAATAGTGAATTACAGCCATTTTCGTTTTTCACTATTGCAAGGCTACCTGTTCCCCATAGGCCAGAATGGGCAGTTTGATTATTACATCTTATAATCCTAACTGACCCAGGGAACATGGTAGAAAAACGAATTTAGTATGCCTGAACTCAGAATGATAAAATACATCTTTTAGTGAAGTTGGTTTTAACATTCTGTGTTTGAAAATACCACTTTTAGAAAGTAGGTATTTTCTTGCCTAACTATCCAAGCCTGCCTCTGCTAGGTTGTGTATTCAATGTCTGGTTTGTGAGTGACAGGGGCTGGGGGATTCCAGGAGACAGGGTGAGTCAGCACAGGGCTGAATAGAGAGATCTGCATGTAGATGGGTGGGAGGAGTTGCACCTGGGACCTGAATAGGGCTGTGCCTTCCCTCCACAATGCTGGCTCCACCTCCTGTGGTGTGTCTGATGTCCCTGGCCTACACTGTGAAAGGAAAGAAGGAGTCTTGTCAACAAAGTGCTCCAGGACTGACCAGAACTGGTTTGGACTAGGCAAAGGCCTCTCTGCCTTCAGAGCAAAGGGAAAATGAGTATAAAGAGGGGACCCAAACCCCAGAATTTTAGATCACTTTTGGGAAACAAGAAGAAACCTTTGCTGAGGAGAGGAACCAGAGAAACTGAGGAAGAGACTATCCCTAAGCTGAGTGCTGTTTGGGGGATTGGCCTGCAGTGGTTGCCTGACTGCCAAAGAAAGGAGAAAGGAACTTTGTGTGTACTTTCATCAACTTGTAAAAGATCTCCAAGGGCTTGAAAGAAGAGCTTGCCTCCTGCTGAAGTCTCAGGGACAACAGACTTCACCAACCAGCTCCCCAAGAGTCTTTCTGGAAAGTGCCTGCTGCTGTTCTGGACTTTCTGAGGGACTGCGTGTCGCAAGGAGCTGGAAGCGCAACTCACGAAGAAGAAGCGTCGCCGCCGCAGCCGAAGCGCCTCGCATCGCCGAAGAAAAGGATCGACGTTGCATCAGACGCCGCCGCATCAACAGAGAACAGTGTCGCCGCCGCTGTCGCATCGTTGCCGAAGCGCCTCGCATCGCCGGAGAAGAGGATCGACGTCGCATCAGACGCCGCCGCATCACCGGGAAGCGTGTCGCAGGGCCTCTCGCGGCTCAGAAGAATCGTTGAGTCACCACACGGCCGTCGCATTGTTGCCGAAGCACCTCGCGTCGCCGGAGAAGAGGACCGACGTCGCATCAGACGCTGCCGCATCACCGGGAAGCGTGTCGCAGGGCCTGTCGTGGCTCAGAAGAATCGTTGAATCACTGCACGGCTGTCAAGGCGCCACTTCCTCGGAGTCTGTACGTTGCTCTATGAGCCCACCTCTCGGTACCTCCAATTCAGGATGCTATTACAGCACTGAAAGTTAGAGTGACCAAGTGGGGGGAAGGGTTTGGGGAAAGGAACAGCTGGGAAGGAGACCTGTAAAACAAATAAATACAGATACAAACAATAACAATTAGCATATATAATTCTCAGATGCTGGACTCTGCTATGCGGAATTTGTAGGCTAAAGAGTCTATATATGACTTTATCACGAGCCCGTGCTACCAGTTATACAGGAAAGACACTTCCAAAGAATGTGTTACTAACACACTTTCTTACTAGCAATATTCAACAATGTTCATAGCATATGCTCATAGTTTTTACACAATATACAAATGAGCCCCAAAGCGATTGCCCGAGCGCTTGAAAAGACAACATGCAAATGGCCTCCAAAAGGCTTGTCCGAGCGTTCCACATACACCATGCAAATGAGCCCAGAACACTTGTCCCTATGCTCGACAACTCAATATGCAAATGAGCCCAGAGCTCTAGATTGTAATCGCTGGTCCCTGTACTCAACAACACAATATTCAAATGAGTTCCAAAGTGCACGATCATAAGAGTGCCAATACAATATTCAAATGAGTTCCAGAGCGCACAATCGTATGTGTGCCAATACAACATGCAAATGAGCTTCAAAGTGCACGATCGTATGTTTGCCAAATACAGAATTCAAATGAGCTCCAAAGCACAATCGGATCCCAACAATGTTCAAAATGAGTATCACAAATAAAGAGCAGAAATGAAGATTCTCTGTTGCCTTCAAAACAACAGAGGCTTACCTGAAAGCCCAAGATAAAAAGGAATGAACTCACAAGTCTGCAGAGGAGACCGAGGCTGCTCCCACTTGGCAAGATTCCAGAATAGTGAGCAACACCCAATGGGGCGTGGCTCCTTTTATAGACAGACCACGCCCATAGGCAGACCACACCCACAGTGAAAAAGGCAGACCACACCCGTAGGCAGCAGACCACACCCACAGTGAAAAAGGCAGACCACACCCATAGGCAGACCACACCCAAAGTGACTGCTGTGTGGGGATTCTGGGATATGTAGTCCCCTATAGCTACATCCGGAAAAAGAAAAGGAAAACACATAAAAGAAAATGGACAATGAAAGGAAAATACAAGGAAAACATATTGTGGTGCTCAATGTACACTTGCAGAACACCGCAGCCACCATCTAGCAACAGGAAAATGTAGTTTCCCACATCGTATCGTGGTAGTGCCGTAAGTACGATGGCCACGGAAATCCAAATGAACAGTGGGGGCGGGCCCTAGAACGCGCACCACAGAGGCGATGCTAACAACGGCCGTCGGGTGTGCACGCATTGTGTCGCATCAAGAAGAAGACGCCATCTTTGTTTCATTGCACCGGATTTTCACCCGGACCAGAATGGTTTCGTCGCCACTAGAAGTACCTCCCTCAATATCCATAGGTTTTTCAAGGTACAGAAATATGCGCTGCATGAATAGCCGCGATCTGGCTGTCTAGTGCTAGATTTGGAGAAGGCTTTTGATTCCCTGGAATGGCCTTACCTGGCAGCTGTGTTAAATAAATACGAGTTAGGGGATCACTACATGAGTATGATCCAATTACTCTATCGAAGCCCCACAGTCAGAGTCCGGACAGGACGGCTTATTTCAGACACTATTCAGGTGAGAAGGGGCACGCATCAGGGTTGCCCCCTGTCCCCATTACTTTTCTCCCTAGCCATGGAGCCACTAGCGACGCTACTCCAACAGACTGTTGACGAATGGGGCATACGATTGGGAGACGGAATACATGCCGTCTCTTTATACCCAGACGACCTGCTGTTGTACATACGAGACCTACACGCCATCCCCACGACAATAGCAGATACCCTCAGGGACTTTGAGAAAATGTCGGGACTCCGGGTAAACTGGGCTAAATCGGGAGCTTACCCGTTCAGCGACAGCACGGCGGAAATAAACGAGTCTATAAATAACTCCTCCCTTGCCTGGTACCCAACCACGTTCCGTTACCTTGGCATCTTTATGTATCAGTCCCGCACTGATGTATTGGAAGGAAACCTAATTAGAGCAATCTCCGCGGTTAGAGCTCAGGTACACTTTTGGAAGACTCTTCCGTTAAGTGTCATGGGCCGCATAACACTGACAAAAATGATAATACTACCAAAACTGCTATACTATTTTTCGAACCTCCCGGTCTATGTCCCGGCCAAAATATTTCGAGAATTGGAATGCCTGTTTCGGGACCTAATCTGGAATAAGGGCAGGCCCCGGGTTGCTCTGTGGAAATTATATGCCCCCGCCAGCCATGGTGGGCTGGCAGTTCCAAATATGGAACTGTATTATCTAGCGGCCCAGCTACAGTGGGTAACGAGATGGTTAAGCGGGGCGGGGTTGGATGATACGGCTGGCACGCAGCTGCCGTGGTCTAAATCTCAGATTTACCACTTGTTTCACCCCACTGATCGTCTCCCATGCCCACCCTAGATATACCTGGCACTGGCGCACAGATGCTATAGGAGAAGTCTAAACCTTACCTGGGGCGTGACCCCCTATGCCCCACTGATACCGCTCACGGGGACGCCCAGGGGGAGGACAGGCACTTCCGACGGGGCGCTCGAGCACTGGCACAGGGCAGGCCTAGAAACAATGGGCGACCTTTATGCTGACGGCTCCCTGCTCTCTTTCGAGACACTGACGGCAGACTATGAGTTACTGGCAGGACAATTCCTTCTACATAACTCCATTGTGAGGTCCTTGACAGTAGCGTGGGGAGACATAACGACTGAGCCAGAAACACACTTGCTGCTCCAGTACTTACATATCATGGGTGCAGGCTCGCATATAGTACACTGGCTAGTAGAGGCTCTACTTACACATACACTCAAACCCATGTCGAGCCTCCGGGAGAGGTGGGAAACAGACAGAGGGCAACCATGGACAGAGAAAGAATGCGGCATAATACTCGCCAGTCCCTCCTACATACCAAGGAGCTCGAAATTTAAACTCATACAAACGTACAAAATACAGAGGGCATATCTCTCGCCGGACAAAATAAATAGGTATTTTAATACCGCCACTTCTGCGTGTCCGCGGTGTCAACACATAAATGCAGATCTCCTACATTTGCTATGGTCCTGCACCTTTCTCAATGCCTACTGGTCTGCGGTCATCGCAGCGCTCACGCAATGCACAGATGTACCACTGGCACACTCGTGGGAGGTCTGTATGTTGGGCCTGTATACTAGATCCAAGAAGAACAGGGTCACCTCCAGATTCCGAGATTTGGGATTGATTGTGGCGAAACGCCTCATTACAAAGAGATGAAAGCATGGCGCCCCCCCCAGTAATAGACAGTTGGGTAAAATCCCTCACGGTATGGGCACAAGCAGAAAGCACAACACTGCATTGGGAGGAGACTGCGGGACTACGCAAGTACCCGATAGCGCAGTCCTGGGACACCATCCTCACGACATTCACACAAGGAGACAGAGTAGACAGCACTGCCTCTTCACAGGAAGCTAATGAGAATACTGCTGCCATGGACCCGTAGATGTATTGTATCTCATGCACCAGCTGTGACCTATAATTATACTGGGGCACAGCTTGCATTCACAGACACGAGCCACACCCATGGTATTAATCGCATGCCTGCTGATCTAGGTCTCTGACTGCGCGGATGAGCCGACACGACACCCCAGCGAGCTACTGGATCGTAATACGCATAAGTCGCACATACCTCGACCCAGCTGTGATAAGTTCTCGATGGCAGTTTTAGTTGAGTTAATAGTTTGATAGATTCGAATACATATATCTTATTAGCACAATCCATAGACCCCTTAGTTGCAAGTGGAGGTGACCCTTTACGAGCCGCCCCAATGTAATATATAATTGAGCATTGACTACTGTAACTGGTCGCAGTCGTGCTTTTAACGACTGTGTGGCACATAGGCGACACTACCTGTGACTACAGAAGTGACATGGGATGCAAAGGACATGGAGCGCAATTGTTCTAATTACTATGTTATATGAAGAAAGAAATTAATGTGCCTTGCATTTGTAACTGTATTGCAAACCCCAACCATATGTACCATTTAACACTGTGTTCATATATGACTCAATGCAATTCTGAATAACCATTACATGTTTGTATAACCAAGGGAAAAAAAAAAAAGAAATACAATAAAGATATTTTTTTAAAAATAAAAAAATTAGAGAGATGGTTCTTCAAGAATCCCATGTAGAATGGGTTTATCAGATGAGAAACTATTATTTCTAGTCTGTTGGCCAAGAATTTTTGCATACATTTTGTAATTGATATTCATAAGTGAAATTGGTTTATTGCTCATTGCATGTGATGGGTCCTTACCATACTTAAATAGAATTGCAATTATTGCTTCAGCAGGGAGTACCACTAACAAGAGTTGCAGTACCGGGTCAGTCATCAAGGGGCATGATGCAAGTACAACGCAAAGGCTTCATAAATCTGGGCCAAAGGGTCCAAAGGTTTTTTAATAATGTGCCAAGAAGCCATCTGGACCTGGTGCTTTCCCTGCTTTTAATGTCTTAATGATCCCTGATATTTCTTCCAAAATGTTTGGGGTGTCGATTGAAACCCTTTCATTATTTGATAGTGAGGGGAGATTTAATTTGGCCAAACAGTGTTCACAATCTTTTATGCTAATAATTTTATTAGCTAGGTAAAACTCATTATAGAAACCCCTACAAATATCGGCTTTATTTTGAGGGTTTATATGGGATTATATGGGTGCTGCCATTCTTGTTTTTGTTGGAAGGAATGGCATGTTTATCAGGCCTGGGCATAGTTTGCGGAGTTTTGCTACGTGGAACTCCACGAAGTTACAAAAAAACTCCGCGAAGTTCCACGAGTGGCAGAGTGCAGTGCGAACTTCAGTTTGTGCTGGTATTCCTGCCACTCAGGTTGAAATTCTACCCGAGCGGCAGCTCGCGCTTGCGAACTTACCGTTCGCGAACTTACCATTCGCGAGCGGGGAAAAAACTCTGCTGCACATTGCGAAGCGGAGTTTTCTGCACTTCGCGAGCTCCGCGGAGTGCAGAAAACTCCGCAAACTCCGCGAACGGAGCGAAGTTCACCGCCCAGGCCGAATGTCTATAGTGTTTAAATGTCAGGTAAGAGGAGAATAATTTACCTTTTTTTTTGCTTCAAACAGTTACCCGGATTCTAGCTCTAAAACAAAATGTTTTATTGTACTCGTATTTCATGCTTGTGAGTGAGTTTAGGAGTGAATTATCTTTAGGCTACATGTGCTAAGATTCTAGATTTTCGATCTCTTTTCCAGATTTATGAGTTTGGCATTGGTGGATTTGTTTATATTAGATCTTTTTTTAAGTTGAGAAATGCTTTATTAAAGAGAATGTTGTCATAAGGTTTCTGCACATACACAGAGCTATGCACAGGAAAATGGGACCCCGGAATACAGTGGTTTGCCACCATATACCGTAGCACCCAAAAACCCCAACCCAACTAGCTTAGCATCCCATTAGCACCCAAGTACTAATGTTTGGACAACCCAGAACACGGTATCTTTATCTCAGGACTCACAGAAGCAAGAACACTCTTTCGTCACTCACTCGTACTTGTCCACAAGATGCGTAGGAAGAGACACTGGATAGGTTAAAATGTTTATTCCAACTTACGTGCTCTAATGTACAGTACACGTGTCAGTACTAATAGCATAATGCATATGAATAATATAAGCAGCATGGTTACAATTCCATAGAATACAAACGGGGAAAGCATTTCATAACTCAGTGGATAAATGTCTAAATAACATTACCACCCTCCCCGTGCAGTAAGATAGTTTATTATAGAAATAGAAGACCTCTGGGCTTTGACTAGCGAACCCCCATACCTCAGTCTCTAGATGCAGAATTACATCAGCAGGACATCATAGCTCTTCTCACTGAAAAGGATTTCTTCAAGTGTGTTAAGCGCTAGGAAACCGCAGTATTAAAAGCACACAAAATTCTTCATGGCAATTGCACCTAATGTTATGTCTGGGTGCGCGAGACTGGCCATATCAGGAAGAACCAAAATACATTGTTATGTGACCTTGTACATGTTTGTGCAGACCGAGCCCAAAAAGGTGAACAACAGAAAATGCAGACAGTGCAAAAGAACTTGGCACGAGCAAAGGGCGAGGGAGTCCCGGCTCAGTGTAACGTGCGCAAAGAAAAGCAGCATGGCAGCCAGGCCTAGGCCAACATAACAAGGCAGGCAACAATCCACAAGACACCCTCCCCTGGACAGTCCGGCGTCCAAGACAGAGGAAAAAATTCAGTTTTGCAGAGGGAGCGCCCAAACGGCGAGGAACAAGTCAATCCATGATAGTGTAGGTGCAGAAAAAAGCCATACCCTCCAAAAGGACATCATTGGAATCGTCAAAAAACATAGATGCCATCCAATCCATAAGATTAAAAGAGCAGGAATGCTCCTCAGCAAAGGGAGCATCCAGAAGCAATGCGGGACAGCTTGCGTGATAATTGAAACAGCTTCGTTGTAGGAGATCCTGGGCAGCCGCCCAGATATCCCATTGCGCCAAAATCCCCAGTGCAGCCGCACGCGCCATACAGCCAGCAACGGAACAGTCCTGTTCATGGGCCTCTAAGGGACCCATCAACTGAACAAAATCCGGAACAGACAATGACGAATTGGAGAGGCAATAATCCAGAGTCCAGGTGAAAGGACAGCGGATACAAGTCATCACAGGTTGCACGCAAGTGAAATACGCAAAGCGGAATGAAAGAGTATATGACACACTCAGTGTCGCCAATGGCAGTACACCAAAACCAGCCAAGAGGCGCTCACGGAGCAGCTGTAGGCGTTCTGGATCGAGCAGGTCCCATCGGGGAGCAGCCATTGCGCAGAAAGCAAATTAAGAGCAGGACACCAGCCGCTAAAGCGAGGATCAACGGGAAACCGCCAAAGACACTGGAAAAAATAGAATGTATGAAAGCCGGGATGACACCAAAAATAGTTTGGAAGGAGGACACCAAGCCCGACCCCACAACCTTAAAAAAGTGTACTAGGCCTTCAGTGTTAGATGCGTTAAAAATACGATGTATTAACTCCCCAAAATGTTGGGGGAGATTAGTGTTTAAAAGGGCCTGTATTTCACTGTGGGTACTCGCCACCTGGAGAATGAATGTCTCCCGGGCGGACGTGAGCATAACTTCCTCGTTTAATAATAGTGCCTTTATTCTGCTCAGTCTATTGAAATCTGCTTCCATGGTAGGGATGGAAGGCCAAATAGAGATATCAACCTTGCCATGAGGGGGAGGAAAAAGCACATTTTTGCAGCAGACAACCCTGTGCGAAACTGTTACAATGTAAGGAATGCCAGCCTGCAGGCCACAACAGTTTTCGTTATTTAAAAGTAAATAACTACCATTGGAAAGGAGAGTGAAAGTAGGTGAAATAACAGGAGCAGGAATACCTTTCAGCACACAAGCAAGATTAGGAGAGGAAACGCTACATGAGCCATGCAATTTAATGTGTTTACAAATAAGCGAATGACCCATAGTCGAGTCACAAGACTCCCCGTGAGAAAGACTTCCTTGCCGTCCCGAAGGCATTTATACATGAAAGGCAAGGACCAGAGTTCATGCAGGAAAGCACTGCCCAAGGGCCGGTAACGGCCCACAGGATAATGTTTCATGCATGAGTCAAATTCAAATAAGGAAAAAGGTAAAGCTATAACCCCATGAACTAGCCATACAGCAGAATCGAGTTCTGCAACAGAGAACGGCAAAGGATCCATCTTTTCGATATGTAATAAAGTGTAAGTTGCATCTTTCATGGACATGAATTGCTGTTTGTCAGTTAAGTTAAAAGGTAGAAACAAGGCAGAGGTGTTCAGAAAATGCCAAGGCACTTTACCTAACTTAAGCGTTTGTAAAGTCCATGCAAACTGCATAACTGAGCGCAATTGATTCTGACCATGATATAACACAGAAACATCATCTTGTACAATATCGACAACAGAGGACACAATATTCTCTAAAGTGTAAATGCGAGAAGACAGGGTACTAATACTATTGTCAACAACAGCAAGCACCTTTTCCAAATTTGCTTGATCTATTTCCCGAAGACGGGAAGCAGCTTCCATTTGTGATAGCTTCCAGAGTTCATTATATGTCTCATAAATGAATCTCTTAGGTCGGGGACCACGAGGTCCCAAAACAAAATCGGACAGATCAATATTGCCTGAAAGGAGGGACAAATGTTGTTTAACAGAATCAAGGGACGAATGTTGCAGCCATTGTTTGCATAATTTACCAACAGAATATGTAGTGACAGTACGGGTATCAGTAAACCTCGGATCAGGCCTATTCTGGGTGTAGCTAGCACCAGAATCATGAAAACGCATTTGACATGCATTAGATGATATAGGCCATACTAACCAGGGTGACTGAACCAGCTCAGAAACATTAAACGAATTATTTTGTAACATTGCCTGCAGGGACACGAGGGACATATTGAATCGTGAGCTTTCATTTGGAAAACTCGACAGGGATGGTATTGATGGCGTATTCAATTGTTTAGTGGTTGCTAAGCCCCAACATGTAGTCTGATAGATGGAAACATTGAGGAACATAATTTGGGCAGGGATGAGGCAAGCACGATGTAATGCCTCGGTTCCCTGTACCTGCCATGGCTTGGAGCCCCAAATAGATTTTAAATCCACTGTATTATCCCAGTACTCATAACCACCCACAGCTAGGGAACTTAGAAAGGAACCTGAATAAAGCAATTTGGTGTGTGTTAACATAATTTTCTGAGTTAATGTGTTATTAAGTCTAAAATAATAGGATGCAGGGTTCGACCGATTAAAATCAGTAAAATAATTAAACTTATTTCGAAGAGTTTGAGAGCTACCTGGCAAGGGGTTTGGACAATGTTCCCATTGGGTGTAGTTAACAGAACTACGCAGGGCACTTGGCTTATGGAGAAAATGATTACCCCAATGTTGGTAACAATACAAATCGGCATAATTGGCAGAATTCATATATAAATCTTCAGCATTAAAAGATGCATAATATTTTAAATCGGCAAACAATGCTTCAACGGCATGCACATCCCAATCATCAGAATGAATATTATTTTGTACTACATCACCCATTGAAACACGAAGGACATTAGGTACATTAATAATTTCCGTCGGACCATGGATTTGATAGTTCACTGCATCCCATACGATGCCATCAGCAACTGGGAAAGCTGAAATATTCACAAATGTGTGGTCACGCTTCATGATGTGAGACGAGGAATGAGGAGCCAAAGTTCCAGAAACATAGTCTACAGCAGAGCGTTCAGGTAAATAGTGACCGTTGATTAGTAGAAAAAACACTGTGACAAAGCCAATGGACATGAACAAAAAAATCAAGGAAAGTACCAACCAAATATATGTCCAGGGTGGAATCAAAAAATTGTCTCTAAACCAGGATACAAAAATACTGAACTTGGATGGGACTTTTGAAGAAGTGGAATCCGAATCAAAGGAATAACGAGTCGGGCCAAGTGGCGTTGTTGGTTGATGCGCCACCGATTCAGATGCAGGATAGGTATACTCGTCCTCGTCGATGTTGGTGGAGAGTTGGGGATCAATTATAGGTTCAGGCAAAGTAGAGGATTCAGGCAAATCAACCATCTCAATTACAGCATCAGCGATCGTTCGCGCAGATGGACTATGAACATATGTCCGATAAATGGCAGGACAAGAGACCGCTGGTGTGACACTATTCAGGATCGGCCAGGCGCTGTAGCTTGACATTTTCAACTGAGATGTATCTGTTCTCTTTGCGACCAGGAAGCGGTGGTAAAATGACTGTACGTGTTCCCTTCAGGCCAAGAACTGGAACCGGTGCACGAAAAGAGGGGCCAAATTCTTTTTTGTTTTCAACCTTCTCTCGAACCAGTTCTCCAACTTTCGGAAGCCAGCCGGCTACCGGAATCTGCAACGCAGGATCTGTGGCTGAAGGCAAATGTGTAGTTGCAAGTTTGTCTCGGGCTTCTTGTAAGTCCTGTAACATAGCAGAATGGTTATCTACATCAAACTTGGCGGATTGCGCCGCGATGTCTGGACCCTCAAGGTCAGGCACAAACATTCTTATGCCAAAGAGCATTTCGTATGGGGTCCGCCCACCCAGAGGTCTTCTAGGGAGATTATTAAGTGCACGCTGAACGGTATACAAATGGGCCAGCCAGTTCCTGCCAGTACCTATAACCCTAGCTGTTAAGGATTGCTTTAAGTCACGGTTCATTCGTTCAACGATAGAGTTGCCCTCAGGCCTATACGGAGACGAAAATTTCACCCGCACCCCAAGCGAAGCCATTGCATCCTTGTAAGCCCTAGAGGCAAACGCTGGACCTTGGTCCGAATGGAAGGTGCCGCATGCGAAAATTCCCACAAAGACACGCAAATCCCTGATTACATTTCGGGCGTCAGCACTCCGTTGTGGCCAGACCCAGAGAAACCGTGTGCACGAGTCCACTGCCACTAAGATGTATTTATAGGCAGTGTCTGATGAGAATGGACCGCAGTGATCCAAGTAAACACACCCAAAGGGTCTGTTAGCAATGCAGAGCGGGGTTTGTGGTGGACGTGTTACCGTGGAAGGCTTAATCTGTTGACAAACGTCGCAAGAAAGCACGAAAGCACGGGTGTCTTTATATAACCCACGCCACCAATAACGCTGCTGCAAGATGTAAACCGTAGCTGACACACCTGCATGAGCAGAGGCCATGCCTTCGTGTGCAGCTGATATCAAAGCACTCCTGCGGTCCGCGTTGGGGATCAGCCGATCTCCAACGTCAGGTATAGTTACATAAGGAACCTGATCGGGACTTAATGTGTAAGAATACTTGGAAGGGAAACCTGTAGGGTAATTATTACCTTCCTTGGTTGCAGCAATAGCTGCTAATATAACAGGGTCTATTTTAGACATGGACCTGGTAACCGCTGCTACTGAACACGTGACTACTGCTGAACGGGCAGCTTCATCTGCCAGATCGTTACCAATAGCGTGTGCGCCCACCCGCTGATGGCCTAAGGTGTGAACCACCTGTGTGAGAGGCAGACGTTGTTGCAATTCTGCCACTCGAACCCAAAGCATTTTATGCTTAATTGTGCTCCCTTTTGCGTCCTTGTAGTCGTTTTTCGACCAGAAAAACAGATTGTCATTGTAAGATTGTACACAGTAAAAAGAATCACATACAATAAGAGTGGTCTCATCCTGTGAAGCGAACTCAAGCGCAAGTAGCAATGCATGCAGCTCGGCCAATTGTGCGGTACTATCTCCAAGTGTGCGAGTATGCACTACAGAGGATTTGAACTTTCCATCTACAAAGGAACCCGCAACAATAGCACATGCAGCTGAATAAGCGTGCTTGGACCCAGTGGCCGGTTGCGCCGAACCATCGGTGTAGATCACACATTTGTAATCCTCAAGCGGTAGTAAAAACAAAGGAGGAGGATGAACGAATTCATACTGTAAGAACTCCTGAGTCTGAAGAGAAGAATCGAAAACAAAGGTGACGTCCGAAGACGTCAAAGATGTAGCCCATTGTATCCAACGGGGATGCATTGCTTTAGAGTTCGGTACACTTGCCTTTGTTACTGCCTCCAGGGCAGGACAGGGTGTTACCACCAGAATTCGCTTTCCCTGTGCCAGTGCGCGTTCTTTTAGAATCGCCATTTGCACTGCAGTTAGAACTTTTTCAACAGATGTAAAGCGCAATTCAGCGGAAGTGTACAGATGCGACTTGTATGCGATGGGTACTGTATCACCTTCATTAAAGGTTAAGTATGTGAATCCCACCGCCCCGGAATTATTCTAATCACCAGGTTTGTGTGGTTATCACGAGTCAAAAGATATTTAGACTCCAAAAGGTCTGTCTGCAAAGACTGCAGAATTGAGGTATGCTCAGGCAGCCAGCAAGACCTTGAATAAGTAGGTTGTATCAAAGCATACAAAGGCTTGATACGTTGGGCATATTCGGGAATGTAAGTACGCCCGAAATTCAAGAACCCCAGCAAAGACTGGAGTTTCTTCAGAGTATTTGGGGGGCACAAATGTGCACATTTTTCCAAGAAATGGGGGCTAAGCCCTTACCTTCGTTATTGAGCTCATAGCCCAAGAACAGAACGGTAAATTCAGCAATGTGTGACTTAGCAAAGTTAAATTTGTAACCCTGCTCCGCGAATTCAAGAATAATGCGGTCCACACGGGACAAATGCTGAAATAATTCGTCGTCCGTCAGATAGATGTCATCTACGTACGAACATGCGTCTTGATCAATGTCATTTAACAAAGAAACAACACGGGCGGCGAATATACCCGGACTATTTTTGTAGCCCATGGGTAAACGCCGGAACTGGAATAATTTACCACCGGAAGTGAATGCGGTCCATTGACCACTCTCCGGGGCTAGGTTGTGCGTGTAGAAACCGTTTGAAAGGTCAAGTGTCGTTTTGTATTTTTTACGAACAAGACTGTCTACAAGCGCAGAACTGTGTGTATTTTGCACCGCAAAGTTCCGACAATGAGTATTTAAATGCCGGTAATCCAAAACTAAGCGGTACGATCCATCGGGTTTAGAAACCACGAAAAGGGGATTGTTCATAGGTGATACGCATGGTTCAATTACTCCCTGATATTCCAACTGTGTCAGAATTTCGGAGACGGGGCCTTTTGCCTGCCGTTTGATGGGATATTGGGGTTGTGGCTGCGGTAGTGACCGCAAAGGTATTGCATGAGGAGGTGATTCTTCATCCCATCCCACATGGTTGCGGTATAACGCTGGTGCCAGGTACACTGCCCACTCAGCTGCAAGTGCTTCAGCTTTGTCTTTTGGGACATGCCGTGAAAAGCTTGGAAGGATTACCTCCTCTCCTTTATGTGCAGCTAAAACGAATGGGGGTGGCCAATCCACCTCTGCTAACAAAATGTCATATGAAGAGGTTAGATTTTCCCAAAAAATCCCTTTTATTTCACGCGGTATATCACCTTCAATTTGGATGACTATGTTATAAAGTCTGTCAGGGGTGCCACTCTCGTGTCAGCTGTCTCTACTGTAACGAATGTTTCAGTTGCTGTCGCCTCCATATGAGGACGTAGCGCCTCCCGCACTATGGTAACTTCCGCGGCGCTGTCTAGGAGGGTCACTGCCCACGTCCAATTCTGGAGTCTCGTTCTCACGGTCTGAGGCATATTTCGCTGTGACCTCGGCAACCTTTTTCTTCTGAAATTGCGGTCGAGGAAGATGAAAGTCTTCTGCTTTACCTCTGACTTGTTGTCGAGGTTGGTCTCGCTCCTGGGGAGCCTCTCGGCCCCTTCCTCTATCTTGCCGTCCTCCTCCACCAGCCTGTGACGACGTCTGGGCCTGTGAAGAACGAGGAGAACGCGTATCAGAGCTCTGAAACCTTTCTGGTGATTTAATCCTTGACCTATCACGTAAATCATAAGTACGTTCAGAAGAAACCGAAACTGGGGAAGCGCCTCTCGACCCCGGCTTCTTTTGTTGCTTACCCTGCTTTTTCTGTCTCCAACTCTTTTTAGTGAAGACCGGTTTATCATCTTTCTCAGATGCACTTTTTGTTTGTGTAACTTGTGTTTGCGATTGAGTTTGCATTTTTACAAAAGGCTTGTTGCCCAGGCTATTTCTTCCAATTGTTTTATAAGCCCGGGCAATAATTTTCGGTAATTCGCGGGGCCTGTCCAACTCTGGGACCAAAGCCAAAGCATTCGCTACTTGAAAGTTCATAGCATCGCCCTTGACATTTCCAAGGATCAGCTCAGCTACTACATCAAACACTCCCACTAGTCTCATCCCTAATTCCACAGCCGCTTCAGGGCCATGTTCATCCTGTACTTTTTTAATTACAGAGGGTAGAACCGTCATGGAAGGAGTTCCAAAACATTTTGAATAAACTGCTGCGAATACCTTACCCCAGTTTTCACAGGATGTCAAATCGGGGATTATGTCTTTTGGCAAACTTATCGTGAGGATGCGGTGTTTATCTACTGGGGATGTATGTGGAAACACTGCTTCTATCTGATCGAACTTTTCTGCAAGCCAGTAAGGATAGTCGTCCTTATTTTGTGGACGTTTGCCCATCACGGAATTTACCATGACAGGACTTATGGACACTCCAGCTGCAATAGCTGGTTGGCCTGCGACTACAGGAGCAGCTCCATGGAGGCTACCTGTAACGTATGTCACTAAGGCTCGATGCACTCGCACCAATTCGGTATGCATAGTGCGCAGTTCCACAAGCGGTAATGCCAGATAATTTGGATGCGGGGTATACCCGGCCAATACAGGCCAAGTGGCCCCCTGAATTGATAAGGGGCCTAAACGAACTGCGGTAGTTGGTTGTGGTAGGGCGCCATTGAACCAAACACGGTGCTGCCAAGCCGTGAGAGGCACTTCAAGAGCAGTATAGGGTCGATAGGCAGCAGGAACAGCGGTGGGCTTATATTCATGAAACAGCTTATCACCTGCATCCACCGCTTCAAAAGTGATCCAAGTGTAAAACACTTCAAAGTGATAAGCCGGATCGGCTTGAACCACAAAGACCAACTCGACCCCTGTATCGGGCACTCCATACACAGCTAAGTGGTCTCGGAGTGCTCTCGACTATGTGCAGCTATCGCCACACCAGCCATGACTAAACAATTATATTCGACAACCTAACAGGGAGCACAAAAATGGGTCTGTTAACTAACCTTTTTTAATAATATCAAGCTTGAAAGAACCTATAAAACATTCAATATAGGAGGTATCACCGTCACATACGCCTCCGGAAGCGTACGCGAGGGGTTTGTGGACAAGCACAAGTACTACTCAAGCGTCTCGCAGATAAGCTGCCCCACGTTGGTCGCGCCATGTCATAAGGTTTCTGCACATACACAGAGCTATGCACAGGAAAATGGGACCCCGGAATACAGTGGTTTGCCACCATATACCGTAGCACCCAAAAACCCCAACCCAACTAGCTTAGCATCCCATTAGCACCCAAGTACTAATGTTTGGACAACCCAGAACACGGTATCTTTATCTCAGGACTCACAGAAGCAAGAACACTCTTTCGTCACTCACTCGTACTTGTCCACAAGATGCGTAGGAAGAGACACTGGATAGGTTAAAATGTTTATTCCAACTTACGTGCTCTAATGTACAGTACACGTGTCAGTACTAATAGCATAATGCATATGAATAATATAAGCAGCATGGTTACAATTCCATAGAATACAAACGGGGAAAGCATTTCATAACTCAGTGGATAAATGTCTAAATAACATTACCACCCTCCCCGTGCAGTAAGATAGTTTATTATAGAAATAGAAGACCTCTGGGCTTTGACTAGCGAACCCCCATACCTCAGTCTCTAGATGCAGAATTACATCAGCAGGACATCATAGCTCTTCTCACTGAAAAGGATTTCTTCAAGTGTGTTAAGCGCTAGGAAACCGCAGTATTAAAAGCACACAAAATTCTTCATGGCAATTGCACCTAATGTTATGTCTGGGTGCGCGAGACTGGCCATATCAGGAAGAACCAAAATACATTGTTATGTGACCTTGTACATGTTTGTGCAGACCGAGCCCAAAAAGGTGAACAACAGAAAATGCAGACAGTGCAAAAGAACTTGGCACGAGCAAAGGGCGAGGGAGTCCCGGCTCAGTGTAACGTGCGCAAAGAAAAGCAGCATGGCAGCCAGGCCTAGGCCAACATAACAAGGCAGGCAACAATCCACAAGACAATGTTAAAACAAAAAACATTTACAAAATGTAAAAGAGAAACATAATCAAGTCAATCCAACTAAATGTTAAGAAATAAAGTATTATGGAGTAATTCACCATTCTTATAAATAGAAGTAAGAAAATGAACGTATAAAAGCCATCTAGAATTAATATAGCATATAATAGTAAACTGAGAACCTAAAAGCTTGAATTGAAATATATAAACATATAAACAAATATATAAACATAATGCTAAACAAATGCATTTTATTCATTTTGGAGAAGAGAAGAAAGAATGTCAAAAGGGAGAAAAGAAAAGATAAGAAAGAAAGAGAAAAGAGGGAAAGAAGAGAAAGAAAATAAGAACGTATACTGCTATTTATATTTATAGAGCAAACAATCAACAACTTATTCCATAATAATAAATATGTTGTAAATATTCTAGTCTTTATGGGGGTTCATAATTAATAACCTTAAATATGGATTGAACAGATTGCCTGGATAAGAATGAGGTAAGAGGCGACCATAATAAATCTTTTTTAATCATTAAAAGTATGGCGGTAGCGTGAGCTCGATCCAATCTGTGCCAATATAAGTAATTTTAGTAGTATCTTTCCAATTAGTTGTGATTATCTGTAAAGCAAGAGCACCTGTCAAGGCAATAAATTTCCCGACCATGCCTTGGAAATGCCATAGGGGAGAGGAGCTTCCTAGAAAAATGTGCAGAATATCAAAAGGAATACTCGTAGATAAAATTTCATTAAACTTATCCCATATACGTAACCAAAGCTTTTTTACCAGAGGGCACTCAAAAACATATGTAGAAGATCACTTTTATCATGAGCCCAAGTCAGCATTTAATGTTGTTAGAAAGCTTGAATTTATATAAGCTCGTAGGGGTTGAAAATAATCTGTTGTAGAAATAATATAATGTTTGGGTTGTGCTTTCTGAACGAGAGGTGGTGGGGATCTTGGTCCATATTGAATTCCAGGTGTGGAAAGAGAACTCATGATCAAGATCTGTTTCCCACATTAGCTCTATTTTGGATTTTGTTTTAAACTTAGAGGAACCAGTCAAAAACGTATATATGCTAGAGGCCTTCATTTGTGAAGAGAAATCTAGTGTGAAAGGGGGAGGTTGTGTATTTGAAACAATAGCGGATTGTTGAGAAATATAAAGAAGAAGAAGAGGTTTAAGGCGTTGATAAAGAGAGGCATGGTAAGAAGATAGATTGTATTTTTTCTGGATGCCTGAGAAATCTAGCAGAGAACCATTAGAGAGTAGATGGCCTATGGTTGTAATCCCTTTATTGATCCATTCTTTCCATGAGAGAACTCTATTATTTAATTTTATGTGTTTATTTTACCAAATTTGAGTTTGTAAAATATTTTCAGAGCAGGAATTGGAGGAAATAATTAAAGGTTTAACTATAGCTATAGAATGGATACGTTTTAGAGAGTGAAACACCTTTGGGGATTGAGAGATGTGAACCACCTCCCTGAAAGCAGAAGGTGTAAATTGTACGTGTTCTTGTTGACCCCAAACTGTTGATATAACTGCAGAAATTGCAGAGAGGGAAGTCCAGATATGTTTCAATGTGAAGGCCAAATGATATAACCTAAAATTAGGAAAGGTAACTCCACCAGTATCTTTGGGTTGCTGAAGGTGGGCTAAAGAGATTCGAGGTTTGTGTTTGTTCCACAAAAATTGAATCAAGGAGCGGTTAATAGTTTTGAAAAAGGTATGTGGAAGCAAAATCGGGAGCATTGACAAGTAAACATTTACAATCAGTAACAACATCATTTTAATTGTAGCTAATGTACCCCACCAGGACAGAAATAAAGGAGATCAAACCTCTACCAAAGAAGTGATATTTGTAATAGTTCCGTTAAGATTAATTTTAATTGTTTCTTTAGTGCTATTTGTGTAGAGGATACATAAACATTTAATACATTTTGAGTTCCACGGGAACCGGAATTCTTAAACATGTCTGGGAGGCAGTATTTATTTAGGGGCAAGACCTCTGATTTATCTATATTAAGTTTGTAACCCGAAACTGCAGACTACGTATTTAGTAGTGAAAAGAACTCTGGTAAAGATGTATTAGAGTTGGATAAATATAACAAAATATCATCTGCATATGCCGTAAGTTTTATATCCAAGCTTTTAAATTGGAAGCCTGAAAAGGCTAGAGATTGGCGAATTGTTTCTAAGAGGGGGGTCCAGTGATAAAATGACTAAAAGTGGGGCTAATGGGCAATCCTGTCTAGTCCCTCTATGAAGAGGAAAATAACTGGATTGTTAACCATTGACCCAAATAGAGATAGAGGGTTAGGAATATAATAACTGAATATATTGAAGAAAATGAGGACTAAAACCATGCAATTTCAATGCTCCAAACATAAATTCCCAATTCACCTGATCAAAAGCCTTCTCAGCATCAAGAGTTATGGCAGCTAAAGGAGAGTTCAGTTTAGAGGCCAAATGAATGATATTAAGGAAGGTTCTAGAATTATCTGAAATAGATCTTCCCTTCACAAACCCCGACTGATGTGTGTCGACTGAATCAGGAATAACAGAATTAATACGGAGTGCCAATGATTTAGCAAAGATCTTACAATCCGTAAATATCAATGAGATAGGCTATAGTTGCTACAGTGAGAGAGATCTTTATCTTTTTTAGGGAGTAAACAGAGCATAGCCTGAGAAAAAGAACCTTGTGTCCACCCTGTGGTAAAATAATTAGCAATAATAAGTAATAACTTAGGAATTAAAAGATGTCTGAAATGTAAATAAAAGCGTACAGAAAAGCCATCAGGCCCGGGAGTTTTATCTTTTGGAAGTTGGTTGATGGCATTTAAAATCTCTTGCTCGGAAATTGGAGTATCGAGAGAGGACAAACTACAATGCTATCCGGGGATTTAAGAATTGATTGAAAAAAGGCATCTAACTGTTCAGTTGAAGGAGAGGATTCTGGGGTATATAACTTCATGTAGTATTCAGAAAAACAATCTAATATTTTGGAATCACTAATATTCCTGAACCCGACTGCATCTGTTATAGCAACAATCTTAGATTTCTGATTTCTTATTTTAAGGTAATTAGCCAAGGTTTTACCAGCCTTGTTCCGATCACCAAACATTTTTGCATTAAAGCTGAAGCAGGCTACCACAAGCGTTGTCCCAGGACTGTTTGTCATATTGCAGCTTGGCCTTAATAAGTTTAGACAAAGTGTCATTGTGATTAGAAGACAAATATTTGTGTTCTAGAGCTTTAATCTGTCCTAAAAGTTGCACAGAGTCCCTAAGAGCCCTCCTCTTTTTTTGCTACAAAATCTATTATAAAGCCCCTTGCAGTTGGTTTAAAGGCATCCCAAATGAAATTCATCTGCGTGTCGAGGTAAGATTATTCTCAAAAACTCTTGCAAAAATATTGTAAATTGTACTGTACATTGTTTATTAAGCAGAAGAGTGTTGTTAAATCTCCACCTGCGAGTAGATGGAATGGGGTTAGGATAATCCAAATCTGCAATGGCCCGAAATGAGTATTGAACCTATTTTGGCAAGTGTTAGGAATTAGGGAGTATGCTGGGTAAAAAAGTATACAATCTGTTCTAGAATGAGAGTTATGAACAGGAGAAAAAAAAGTAAATTCTAAGACATCGGGATGAGATGCTCTCCAGACGTCGACTAACCCTCTAGAGGATATGGTTCTCTGAAAGGCTCTGTGCATTTTGCTAGGAATAAACTTAGTCTGAGATCTGCGGTCCAAAAAGGGATCCATAAGTTGATTACAGTCTCCCTCCACTATAAGATTCTCTAATGCATGGGAAGATAACAGAGAGGATACATTATTCCAGAATAGCAGATCTACTTCATTGGGACCATAGACTTACAAATCAAAAACTGTTTATTATTTATCTTGATATCTAACAAAAGCCAACTTCCAGCATCATCTTTAAACTCATTCAACAACTGAATACTTAACGATTCATGAAAAAGTATTAAAACACCATTTTTGCTATTTACAGCAGGGGAGCTAAAAACACTGCCAACCCACTGTCTGCGCATGGAGGATATGTCTTGTTCCTTATGATGTGTTTCTTGCAATAAAGCAATTTGACAGTTTAATTTTGATAAATGTGACAATACCCTTTGCTGCTTAACAGGGTTACGAAGAACTTTAACATTCCATGACACAATATGTAGGTTACTCATGAAAAGGAAAACGAAGAACAACTAGAGAACAAACAATAGAAAAACCTACAATAAATATAATACTTATCCAACCATAAGGAATCAGGTAGAACATGGCGGCCGGCTAAAGGCGGGTCGCGGGTGCTCCAGAACTCGGGACCTTTATTTCATTGCCTGTGGGATGAGAGATAGAAAAAATATCTAATATACTTACAGCGATGGGCAGGGAGTGAAGCAGTTTCTGCTTCAGGGGAGAAGGGGTTCTTTGAGCCTTTTTCACAGCAGTGCGATAACAGCACACGCCGAGCCTCCAGGCCGTGTCTCAAGCTGGGCGAGAGCAGCACACGAGCTTCACAGGGGCTGAAGGGCTGTAGCGCAGATCCCCGTCTGGGGAAGAAGGGGTAGAGGCAGCACGAGCTCAGATGGCCTGAAAGATCGAGAGGAGCTGGGTGAGAGAAAAATGGAGGGTGTTGGGCGGAGGCCCGCAATAGGAGCTGTAAAACTGGCCCAAAATAAGAAGAGCAAAAGAGGAGGAGGTAATAAGTCCCCCATTAATAGAACATATTTAAAGCAAAGTGCAAGGAGTAGAGCTAGTCTGGAGAGGGGAGGTGCAACTCTGGACTCACAGGTTTTGCTTAGCCCACAGCATAAAGCATTGCAGGATAGCACAACAAGGTTTACTAAGGAGCCTTTAGTAGACCAGGCAGACCAGGAAGCTAAAGAGGAATAGGCAAGACTTAAAAGGAAAAAGGTAGAAATTCAAGGTTATAAACCCAAAATTACTCCTTCACTGTGGACCTTTTTCAAAGCAATGTCTAAGACCCTGATATTAAAAAACAAAAAAAAGAAAAACCTTTACTTACCAGCAACTCTGCAATCTCAGGGGGAGTGGATATTTTAAGTCCCAATAGATTTCAGGTCCTGACTGTAAACGATTCACAGCCAATAAACTTAGAGGAGGGCGCCTCTCACACTCAAATAATGGAACCTGAGAGATCAGATCTTGTGACAACTTTAATTGCCCCACTCTCCCAGGGGGGAGCACTGACAGTACAGGGTAATACAACTACAGTGCCTGAGGAGGCAGAGGCAGCTTCAATGCAAGCGCCACCCCAATCAGTCACAGACTTGATCCAGCTGCTAACTACGGAAATTAAGAGCAGATTTGAGACTTCAGAGACAAACCAAAAAGAGATAAAATCGCCCTGTGTCAAGCTAGAAAAAAGTTTGATGAGCTAACAGCAGCGACCTTGGCGTTAGACTTCTGTAAGAAAGTGGGGTGGGCATGCAAGAAAAACTGGAGTCCTTGGAAAATAATCAAAGAAGAAACAACTTAGGGGCATATTCTCAAGGAGCTAACGCCGAGTTATCGGCACTTTACCGCAGCCAAAGTCGCGATAAATCTATCGCCCCATTCACAAGCTGGTGCTAACAGCTGATAACACCAGTTCACCTGCGAAAGCATCCGCAAAAAACATCGCCACAGATGACCCCGGCAACTATCGCTAATGAGATGCAGAGTAGGCGTTCCAGAGCAAAAATCCGCGACAACACCACTTCTCAACGACCAGCCCGATCGGCGATACGACCACAAAACAGGCGATATGGCGCGTTAGCAGCAGGAAACTAACACCTGCTCTGACCTGGTGCAAAGTCGGATGACAACCTGCACAAGAAAAGGGAACCCAGCCCACAGCCACACCTGAAGAACAACAGATGCCATGGAGCAACTCCTCATGCAGCTCGGAGCACCGAGAGGGCCACAACACCCACCCCCATCACCTCCAGGACTGCCAGCCCCCTGGACCCTCCCCCACCCCGGACCACCACAGAGGCAGCGCAGACAAAGACAGCGGACCTTCCAGAAATGCACCAGCCTCACAGACCTAACACCAGAGAATGTCATTGCCCACTACAGACTCAAAAGGTCAACCATCCTCCGCATCCTGAACATCATTGCCCACAGGCTGACGGTACCAACACAGCGGACAACCAACATCCCAGCCCAGACAAAGCTGCTGGCCGTGCTGCACCTGTTGGCCTCTGGGACATTCCAACCAACAACTGCCAGAGTCGGAGGAGTCTCACAGCCAGCCCTATCCAAGTTCCTCAAACCTGTCCTGGATGCCATCACCAGCTTGTTACCCCAGTACCTATACTGCCCCCACACTGCGCAGGAACAGCTGGAGACCAAGCAAGGCTTCTACGCCATAGCTGGCTTCCCGCACGTGTTGGGGGCAATTGACTGCACACATGTCCTACTTGTGCCCCCTGCCGACACTGAACACAATTACCGCAACAGAAAGCACATGCATTCCATCAATGTGCAGGCAATAGTGGACCACCGGGGACTCTTCACCAACGTCGTCGCCAACTACCCAGGCAGTGTGCATGATTCATACATCTTCCGACAGTCCATCATCAACCAGCGCTTCCAGGTTGGCACCTATGGGAATGCAGTGCTCATTGGTAAGTACCAAATGAACACACCACACACCTCAACTCCACAAACATGCAGCTCACAACTCTGGCAATGCTCACGTCACATACTCACATGCAACATGCCCACACACCACACACAACAGCACAACGTACTGCGGCAAGCTGGGCTGGCCATGTACATGAGCCATCAATGGCATGGCACCTCAGCCACACAATGGCAGTATGTGGGGAGAGGTGGGAACCATGCATGTGTGAAGGAGGCAAGTGATCCATGAATGCGAATGCACACAATGCCAAGTGTGGCATGGAAGTGCTGGACAGACTGCAGTATGCAGACCACGGACATATCCATGTCGACATATACTGCTGGTGGTGGTAGTGTTGTGGACAGTGGACGCAACCATGTGACCCCAGTAAGTGGGGAAGATCTCGGAAATGTATCTTGTCACGTCCCCCCTGTATGCGTGTGCAGAGTGGGCTTGCCCGGCGTACGGCAGTACGGCCTAGGGGTGTGTTAATTCCACATGTGGCTCTGGGCGTGGTTAAGTTTACGCCTTGCCATGGGGGTGACTAATGCGTGTGTCTCAGGTGTTGTGTCGGCGCCACCCGTCACGCATTGTACAATGTTGCTATGTAGCATGCCCCCGGAGTACGGGCTGGGCAGAGGGGTAAATGAGGGTTCGCAAGCCCGCTTGGGGTCAGGGATCTGACATGCCAACTGTTGTGTGTGTGGCTATTTCCGCAGCATCAGCCAAAGGTCTACCCTCAACCGCATGGCGAGTTCAGCCAGGCATGGTCTCTACATCGGTGTCTGCCCTGCCCTTACCATGGACCTACACACACGTGTCCGTCACCTTCAACGCACAACATCCCAGTGTCGTTGTCAGGCTTGTGGAAATGCACAGACAGGCATGACAATGGTGTGCCGTAGGAGTGCAAGTGATGCAACTGTGCTGCGCACACTAGTGAATGTTCTCATGGGGAGGGTAGAGCAGCTGTGAGGCTACGTCATACACATTGATGCCACTCATTTGCAACAAGCAGTACATGTCATGCAGTAATCACAGAGTCACACATATCACGCACCAATGGACCAGTGAGCATGCCAACAAACATCCAGGACCAACTCCTGACTCATGTCTCTCTGCACTGCCACAGGTGACCAAGGGTATGCACTCTGCGCTTGGATGATGACACCCCTCCGAGCCCCGAACACACAGGCCCAGAGGCAGTACAATGCGGCCCACAGACGCACCAGGGGCATCGTGGAACGCACATTTGGCGTGTTGAAGTCATGTTTCAGGTGCCTGGACATCACGGGTGGGAGGCTCCTGTACAGCCCAGACATCGTGTGCAAGATGATCATTGCATGTTGTGTGTTGCACAACATATGTGTACGCAGCAGGGCCCCATGGATACCAGTGCCAGATGCACCTGACGATGGTGATGAGAATGAGGCAGATGGACCACACCCCACTGCAGCCGCAGCAGGGATAGCCCGTAGGGACACCATCATTGGCAATTTCTTCACATGAGCACGTCACATTGTGACTGTCCTTGGTAATCATGGGACAGTACTAATTGACCACAGGCACGGCATGTGCAAATAAATGCATTCTGAGTACACATTCCCTGGGTGCATGTCACTCATCTGTTCTGGGACATCACTCAGACAAGTGTGTGTGCGACATGTGTTGCTGCAAGTTTTATGATTGGTTCATGGATGGTGGGTTTGTCACCTCTGTGCAGGGTGGCTGTTTGGGTGTCACGTGTTCAGACTGCCAGTTTTGTGTGTCGCAGTTAGTGGGGAGTCCCACTCCTAGGCGTTTCACGTGTGCCCAGTATCCTTTCATTTTGGCTGCCATTTGTGTCCTACAGGTGACAACAGTGCTCCTCTTGGGGTCAGATATGTGCCACCATGATGCAGGGATGCCCCCTGTGACTCAGGTCCACGACATGGGCAACATGTACGTAGGCGGGAGTCACTGCCCCTTCCTTCGTCCACGCTTTCATGGTTGATTGGTCATGGTCATGACCCGTCTGTGTGCAGGAGGGGTTGCTTGTCCCTCTGCAATGTGGAGGGGGGATGCGGATTCAATGTGTGTTCCATGCATGTTTGGGCATTGGTGTAGTTCACATGCAGGCTGCATGTCAATGTACGTTGTGACTGTGAGGAGGTGCCTGTTTGATGCGGGCCATTGGTCATTTGTTCTACGTCACGGATGTGGGGTTGTGCTCGTACATTGTCATCTCACCTTTTTTTTGCTCTGCTTTTATGGTGTATTTTCCCGCATGTTGCGTGGTATTTGCAGGCCTATCGCTGGTTATCGCAGATTTTTGTATCGCTATTGGCGTCATCGCTACTATTTTCGTGTTGGGGTTTCACGTTTTTCCAGCGTTGCGTTGGTTTGAATGCGTTCATTTGACGCGTTATCGTGTGACTATCGCATGGTACCACCGTGTTGGGAATAGCACGTTAACACAGCGTTGTTTTCCCGCGATGGACTGCGATGTGCAGGGTTGCGTTAAGATATACTTGCGGTGGTTATCACACGTTCTTGAGAATATGTCCCTTAGGCTTGCTGAAAATCCCGGAAGGGGCAGATGGAGATAACATAAAAAACTTTCTGGCAAGGCTAATTAAAGTTGGGGCTCAAGTTAATTGCTCTGAACAGGATATTATTAATACATTCAGAGGGTACATAGAGATCCTTTTAAGCTAACCCCCAACAGAACGAAGCCCAGGAAAATCTTAGTCAACTTCTAAACGTATAAAATAAAAGAAGAAATCCTCTCTAAGGCGATAAAATTGAAGACGCTCAGGGTGGATGGGGTAAGCTTTGAAATAAGGTCAGACGTATCACAGATTATGGCAAACAAGCAATGGGAATTAGGGAAATTGCTAGAAGCACTGAGCCAGCTAGGCGCTACGGCACAGTTGAAATTCCCTGCTACATTGCGAGTGATGTATAATAATAAAATGAGGAACTTTCATCGAGCTGAGGACGTGGAAGAATTCATAAAAACCATTTCCAAAGTGGGGATTAGTTAAATCTGGATGAAGGTTTGGGTAGTCGTTAGGCATGAGGGAGTTGTGAGTCAGCCTCAGGTCTGTCCGATGGTCCTGTAGTCCGGCTTCCCCCACTCCATCCTTCCTCTTTCCCCCCTCCACCATGTTTGACCATATTTTATTTTTTCATTTCACCTTATTTAGTTTAGTTTGCACCTTTGTCTTATTGCATTTTGGGTGTTTAGAAGGTATAAGAGTTAAATGTCCCTAGCAGCACAATCAAGTTTTTTTTTTTCCCCCAAATTTCTAATCCCGACTTCAGTGGCCCCATAGGCTCAGCCCTTGAGGAAGGAAGGATGGTTGTCCAGGATGAGAGAGATTAGGGGTAGTGGGAAAGATAAGGGTCACTGGGTGGGGAGCATTGAGGGAAAATATAAAAAAACGTGTCCTCTTCCAGTAAATATTAGTCATGGCACCTTCAGTTAAGTTAGACTAGGAAACGAAGAATGAGTGTTGGTCAGAGAGTGCAAGTTGAGATCCTGTCATGGAATGTGAAAGCTAGTAGAGAAAAGATTCTGCAATATTTGAAAGATGTCCCCGCCCATATTATCATCCTACAGGAAAACGCACTTGACTGATAGTGAAATGGGGGAACATTTCATGTCTAGAGGCTGGGCTCAAAGGGTAATCTATACTAGCAAACAGCTGACTGTAAAGGGGGTGGCTATCCTGATTAAAATAAAAACATATATTACCATAGAACATAGCAGAGTAGATAGGGCAGGCAGATGGGTTATTGTGAAGTTAAAATGCTACTACCAAAAGTTTATCGTGGTTTGGTACTATGGCCCTAATACGGACGATCCACGTCCATTCAGAGGATTGTTGCCAGAGCTGTTGAATTTTCCTGATCCCGTCATTCTGGCTGGTGACTTCAATGTGATTTTAGACAACAGATTGGACCGCTCAGTTAACAGTAGAGCAGGAGTAAATAGTAAGATGGTGTCTTTAAATAAAACTTCTCTTAAACAACTAGGATGGTGTGATATATGGAGGGAGAAGATGGGAGTCAGGAAGGGATTTGCGTATAACAATAAGAAGTATGGGCATCAATCGAGAATTGATTTCTTTCTAATTGACCAGGAGATCAAGGAATGTGCGCAGGATATTAAGCATGTAGGGGTCCATCTGTCAGATCTCTCCGTGGTAACATTAGTTTTGTCCTTACCCACTAGTTTAATACAGAGGAGATGGACTATGGATCGTGCTCTGTTATCAGATGAGGTAGCCACTGAAAAGCTCAGACTGGAGACTGAGGAATTTTTATCTATAAATGCAGATAGCGCCCCATTGGGGGTAGTATGGGATGCTTATACGGCTTTTTGGAGGGGGAAAATAACCTCCATCCAAGCCTTTGGAAAGAAAAAGTTTACAGTAGAAGTAGGTAAGCTGGAAAGTAGTATTCAGTTGCAGGAACAGCAGCTATTAGCCGCTCCAGGGGAGAGTGAGAAAGCAGAACTACAAGCCTCTGTTCAAGCCTTAAGGACGGAACTTTGGGGATGTAGTAGAAGATAGGTTAAGGAAAAGGTGGCAGGCAAGTAAAAACGCCCACTTCGAATATGGAGAGGGTTGTTGAAAGTTGTTAGCCTGGAAAGTCAAGTCTGAACAAGTAAGGTGGTTCATAAAAGAAATTAGCTGTGAGACTTCTGGCAGACTCCTTACTGGCAGTAAAGAAATAGAGGAAGCATTCCAGAAATGTTCTGGGGAGTTATACCAGGAAGAAATGGTAGTTATGGAGGAGGACGTAAAGGCTTGGCTGGATCAGGATGTTCCCTGTAGCGTCAGCGAAAGCAGTAAGAAAATGATTAATAGTACCATCACCCTTATGGAGACCAGGAAAGCAATTAGGGCAGGGAAGTCAGGTAAAGAAGCAGGTCCGGATAGGTTGCCTTTAGAAATCTACAAACGACTGGAAGAGGTCTTATTGCCAGTTATGACAAAGCTGATTACGAATATTTTTGAGAAGGGAGTAGAAATGCCAGCATCTTGGAATGAGGCCACAGTACTGTTGATTCCTAGACCTGGAAAGCCCATAAATTCATGTGACTCCTAGAGGCCCATTTCGTTATTAAATTGTGATTATAAAACCTTTGCAAAAGTTCTGGTAGAGAGGCTAAATGGTGTGGTGGTTGGCCTCCTGCACGAGGATCAGAAAGGGTTCATAAGAGGAAGCAGGATACATGAACTAACCCACAATTTGATTGGGGCAGTTGATAAAGCTACTTCTTACGAGGTCCCTCTTGCAGTTATCACACTAGATGCCACTAAGGCTTTCGACTGAGTAAACTGGGCCTAACAATAAGGATATGTAACTTTGGCGACAATTTCTGTAGGACCATAGCAATGATATATCAGGAACCGCGAGCCAGGGTTCTGGTGAACGAGAATCTCTTTATGCCCTTTAATATTTTAAGGGGAACTAGACAGGGGTACCCTTTATCTCCTCTGCTTTTCAATCTTTACATTGAACCCTTGGCAACGATGATTAGGAAAGAGAATGGAATACTCCCTTTCAGGTACAAGGTCTGGGAGAAAAAGGTGGCCTTATACACGGATGACCTGATGGTATACACCTCAGACCTGCAGGCTAAGGTTCCGCTACTAAACTATTTAACTTCACAGTTTGGCCGCATTGCAGGGAATGCAGTAAATAGGGCAAAAACAGAGATAATGGCCTGGAACTCAGATATGAATCACGACACCGTCAAATGAGAAATGAGATATTTAGGCATAAGGATCACACAACATATTAAAATACTCCTGGAAGTAAATTTCTCCAGGGTAATGAAGGAAACATTTAATTTAATGTTAAGCTGGTCACATCTACCGCTGATGATTTTTGGAAGAGTGAACCTGGTAAAAATGTCAATTCTCCCCAAATTTACTTTCCTATTCCAGACAATTCCATTGAGTTTCAATGAGGAGTGGCTTGAAAAAATGCAGGCTAAGATCAGTAGCTTTATCTGGGCTTCAAAGGGTCCTCGGATTGCCTGGAAAAAGTTACAAAGGAAAAAAGACAAGGGGGCTTGTGTCTACCAGACCTGCACTATTATGCCTGGGGATTTCTTTTGAGAAATAGGAAGATGCTTCTAAGTGAACCTGATGGTTCAGACATTGATAAAATGTTAAAGCCAATGTGTTAGACTTGGCATCTTTTGGCGTGTTTCCCCTGACTTTTTGCTTTCTGACCTCCCGGTTTTGACTCTGTTTTTGCTGGTGTAATGATTCTGCGCACTTTCCTCGCTGCTGTCCAGTGGGAAAGTGCAAGTGCTCCTGTATAAAATGTGTTATGGATTGGTGTTTCCATGATTGGCCTATTTGGTTTATGTGTCAGTCCCTTGTAAAGTGCACTGCGAGTGCCAGGGCCTATAGACCAAATGCTGTTGGTGGGCTGCAGCACTGGATTGTGCCACCCACGCAAACAGCCCGTAAAGTGTAACTCGGGCCTGCCATCGCAGAGCCTGTGCGCTGCCTGGGGCTGCCATGTCGACTTGGCAAGTGTACACACTTGCAAGTCCCTAAACCTTCCCTTTTCTACATGTAAGTCACCCCTAAGGTAGGCCCAAGGTACCCCTGTGGGCAGGGTGCGTTGTATGCGAAAGGTAGGACATGCCCTGGTGTGTGTGGCATGTCCTGATAGTGAATTACAGCCTAGTTCGTTTTTCACTATTGCAAGGCTACCTGTTCCCCATAGGCCAGAACGGGCAGTTTTGATTATTACAGCTTATAATCCTAACTGACCCCGGGAACATGGTAGAAATTCGAAGTTTAGTATGCCTGGACTCAGAATGATAAAATGCATCTTTTAGTGAAGTTGGTTTTAACATTCTGTGTTTGAAAATACCCCTTTTAGAAAGTGGGTATTTTCTTGTCTAACCATCCAAGCCTGCCTCTGCGAGGTTGTGTATTCCTTGTCTGGAGTGTGAGTGACAGGGGCTGGGGGATGCCAGGAGACAGGGTGAGTCCTCACAGGGCTGAATAGCAAGATCTACATGTAGATGGGTGGGAGGAGTTGCACCTGGGCCCTGAATAGGACAGTGCCTTCCCTCCACAATGCTGGCTCCACCTCCTGTGGTGCGTCTGATGTCCCTGGCCTACTCACTGAAAGAAGGGACGGAGACTTGTCAACAAAGTGCTCCAGAACTGGTTTGGACTAGGCAAAGGCCTCTCTGCCTTCAGAGAACAAAGGAATTTGGGATATAAATATTGGGGCCCTGACCCCATGAATTTAGATCTTGCTGGAATCAAGGAACCTGCCAAGACGAAGAGCTGGAAGAGCTGCCAGGAGGAGTACTGCCCCTTTGCTGTGTTGTTGCTTTGTTGGGTTGGCCTGCAGTTGCTGCTTCTGTCTTGGGCAGTGAAAGGACTGGACTGAACTTTCTACAAACTTGTGCTGAGTATCTCCAAGGGCCTGGAACCGAGCTGGCCTCCTGTTAAGAAGTCTCAGGGACTGCAAAGACTTCACAAGCCTCTGGGTACCGCTTCTGGAACGCTGTTTCAGTTGCCACAGAGGAAGGGAACCGCAACCGACTCCGTCAACCGAATCCATCCCTGGCCGGTGTCCTGTTTGCACCGCAGACCGCATCGCCCCGCTTCGCATCGCAACCCTGGTCTCACCGTGGGCGACGTCCGGCGCCGCCAACACCGAGCCGCTGCTTGCACCGTGACCTGTGGGCACCGCAGTTCGCATCGCATCGCTTCACTGAACCAGCCGGACCCGACCGACGCGGTCGCTGCAGCTGGCTCAACAGTCGTGACCGCATCGCATTTGGGGCACCGCTCGCACGTCTGCGGCGCACCGCTCCGACTCGCACCACTGTCCGACGCCAGCTCCGCACTCCGGCTTGGTCGCCTGCATCGCAACCTGTCAGCACCGCATCGAGCATCGTCTCACCCTGCATCGCACGCCTCGGACTCACCGACTCCGTCTGCACGACGCTCATCGAGCCGCTGCCTGCACCGCATCGAGGGACACCGCACCTTGCATCGCTCCGTCTTGCACCGCAACCGCGACGAATGCCGACCGGCTCGTACACTCCGTACCAGCCACAACGAGAAAGGTACTGTGACCGAGTCTGTTCACGACTCTGCTGGCCCGTATCGACGCGGTCGGCTGGAACTGTTAGACTCTGTGGTTTTCAGCATCGCGGTAGGCTCGGACGGAGCTACCGACTGCGTACGAACTTTGTTTTTGGACTATTCCTGCAAGAAGAAGTTACCTTATCAAGCATTCATTTTTAAAGTATAGTATTGTGGATTTTTGTCTTAATTGGTCTTGTCTTGAGTATATAAAAATTGGTTATTTTTCTAAACTGGTGTGGTGTCCGTTTGTAGTGCTTACACTGTATTACTGTTGGTTATGTGCAAATGCTTTACACACTGCCTCTGAATTAAGCCTGACTGCTCGTGCCAAGCTACCACGAGGGTGAGCAGGGGTTACTTCACGAGTGTAACACCCTTACCCTGTCTAGGAAGAAGGGTCCCTACTTGGACAAAGGTGCAAGCCCTTGCCAACTAGAGATCCCATTTCTAACATTGGTTGTCAGCGGTGAGGATAGGACTTGTGTTTGCACTTGACTTACAGTGATTGGTGTGCACTACTACCATATCGCAGACCATTACGTACCACATACTGGTTCTTTTTCTTTTGGCCTATTTTTGATCTTGCCAGTTTTCAACTCACTACTTTTGTCATGCCTGACACAGCTGCATCATCCGTTGCATCTCTGGAAATTATCTTTGAGGAGGATAGGTTGGAAATCTACGCCGTAAAGGAACTACGAGCAATTTGTAAAAACCTGAAAGTCCAAATTAAAGGCCTCACAAGGAAGGAGGAGCTACAGAAGGCGCTGAGGGCCTGGGTAGCAGCCAGACATGCCAGTGGGCAGCCTGGTAATCTCAGTGAGGAGGTGGAGGAGCCTATTTCCAGGGTGGATATGCTTTTGGGTAGGGGGAACCCGCCAGGTCAGGCAGCAGCAGTCTGTCCCCAGAGGAGCTGGAGGACAGGCGGGAGGCAAGGCAGTTTGAGCTGCAGAAGCTCAGGCTGGAGAGTGAGCGGGAGGAGAAGATATTGGCCATAGAGGAGAGGAAGATGCTCTTAGAGCATGAGAGAGAACTGAAGGAGCTAGAACTTAGGAGTAAGTCAGGCTCAGATGGTGGCAGCAATTCGTCCAGAAAGGCAGACAGGATTGTGCACATTCCCAAGAATGTAGGCAAGGAGTTCAAGAAGGGGGATGACATACAAAGGTGGTTTCAGGGTTATGAGGCAGCCATACACATGAATGGGGTCCCTGAGGAGAATGGGGGAGCAGGATTGTGGCCACTTTTCCCGGAAGAAGCAAGGGATGCTCTGATAGCTTTGGGTAAGGGGTATCACCTCACCTATGCTGACATGAAGGATGCCCTTCTCACTAAGTATGGTCTTACTCCTGAAAAGTACAGGGATCAGTTCAGGTCCAGTAAGAAGTCTGATGCCAACACTTGGTTGGAATGTGTGGATGTGTTCTGCAGGTCGCTGGATGGTTGGGTGAAGGGCAGTAGTGTAACAGATTTTCAGGGGCTCTACAACTTGATTGCATGGGAGCACTTGTCTAGTCTATGTTTTGCAGATCTGCGCCAGCACCTAGTGGATAGTGAGCTAACTGACCCCAGGAAGCTTGCTATGGAAGCGGACCGCTGGGTGAGTACCAGGGTCCACAAGAAAGCGTTTGGGGAGACTCAGCCAAAGGTGGGCAGGGTCCCCAGCAGAAAGGTGGGGGGGACAAGGGTAAAGCACAGGAGTTCTCTAAAGGGCCCCAAACTAGTACCCAGGGTAAAGGTTCCCAGCCCCCGGTGATAAGAAGAAAGGGGTCTCTACAGGAAGCCTGTTGAGACCGGCCCCGCAAGTGTTATGCATGTGACCAGGTAGGTCACTTTAAGGAGGACCCCAAGTGCCCGAAGGGGACACAGCCACCCACCGGTGGACAGTCTAAAGTGTTGGCTAGTGTAGCACTTGGGGAGGAGGGGTGCCCACAGGAGGGTGGGGATCCCGCAGAAATGACCCTTGTCTCACTAGGGGACAGTGAGATGGTCCCAGGAAACCAGGTGCCCCCTAACACAAAGAAATATAGCACCTGGGTGACCATTAATGGGAACAGGGTAGAGGCTCTCAGAGACACTGGAGCCAGTGTGACCTCAGTCCGGTGTCACCTGGTGTCTGAGAAGCAAGTAGTCCCTGGGGCATTCCACCAAGTAGTTGCTGTAGACAACTCAGAGCGCCAATGTATGGTGGCACAGGTTCCCTTTGAATGGGGGAGGGTCTCAGGTCCCTTGAGGGTGGTTGTGAGCCCTACCATGCCTGTAGATTGTCTGCTAGGAAACGACCTGGAGCAGTCCTTATGGAAGGAGGTTGAGCTCAGGTCTCACTTGGAGATGCTTGGGTTGCCAGAGTGGGCATGCGTGTCTACTCGGTCAATGGCAGCCAGAAAGGGTGATCAAGAGGACTTGGAGCCTGGAACAGTGGCCCAAGTCCCTGCCAAGAGAAAGGGCAGGGGCGCGGGAAACCGGCCCCGAAGTTCCCACGGACCGGGAGGTGGCGGACCTCGAGGGGACGCTCCGGTGCCTACAGGGGAGCAGGTAGCCGAACTGGGAGACATCTCTGAGCTGACCCATTGGCAGCAAGAAGGGGGTCCCACCAGGGAGGAGTTTTGCAGGGAGCAGAACGAGTGCCCTACTCTGGAGGGTCTGCGGCGGCAGGCTGCAGACCAGGCAGCTGGTAATCAGTCCGGGTCACATCTGATCTACTGGGAGAGTGGTCTCCTATACAGTGAGCCTAAGGTTGCTGAGCCTGGGTCAGCCCGTGTGCTGGTGGTACCCCAGCGCTTCAGGACCTTCCTACTGGGTCTGGCTCATGACGTGCCTTTGGCAGGACATTTGGGGCAGGACAAGACCTTTGACAGGCTTGTCACCCACTTCTTTTGGCCCCAAATGCGAAGGCAGTCAGATGCACACTGTAGGTCTTGCCAAACTTGCCAGGCAAGTGGTAAGAGTGGGAGGAAGGTCAAAGCTCCTCTCCAACCTTTTCCTGTTGTTGGAACACCCTTTGAAAGGGTAGGGATGGATATTGTGGGGCCACTGGACCCCAAGACAGCCATGGGCAACAGGTACAACCTGGTCTTGGTGGACCATGCCACCCGGTACCCGGAGGCAATCCCTCTCAGGACAACGACGGCGCCAGTGGTGGGCCGGGCGTTAATGGGGATCTTTTCCCGGGTGGGATTCCCCAGAGAGGTGGTTTCTGATAGGGGGACCAATTTCATATCCAAGTATATGACATCCCTGTGGAAGGAGTGTGGTGTAACCTACAAGTTCACCACTTCTTACCACCCACAAGGAAACGGTCTGGTGGAAAGATTCAACCAGACCTTGAAAGGCATGATCAAGGGTCTAACAGAACCCATGAGGCGTAAGTGTGACGTCCTCTTGCCATGCCTACTCTTTGCATACAGGGAGGTGCCTCAGAAGTCTCTTGGGTACAGCCCCTTTGAGCTCCTGTATGGCCACCCTGTCAGAGGACCTCTGAGTTTGGTAAAGGAAGGCTGGGAGGCGGCTCCCAGGAAAACTCCCCAGGATGTATTTAGCTACATGCTGGCCTTTAGAAACCAAACTGCCCGCTTCAGGAAACTCGCTCAGGCGAACCTAGAAGCAAGCCAGGAAGAAATGAAGAGATGGTATGACCAGAATGCCACTCTGGTCGAATTTCAACCTGGGCAAAAAGTGTGGATCATGGCCCCAGTGGCACCTTGTGCCTTGCAGGACAAGTGGACTGGGCCATATGAGGTAAGGAGCGCAAAAGTGACGTCACCTACCTGGTGGATTTGCAGGCTCCAAGGAACCCTTTGAGGGTCCTTCACGTGAACCGCCTCAAGCCCCACTTCGAGAGGTCCGAAGTGAGTATGCTCTTGGCGACAGATGATGGGGTGGAAGAGGAGAGTGAGCCTCTCCTGACCTCCTGTCTACCAAGGAGCATGATGGGTCAGTAGAGGGTGTGATCCTCTCCCCTACTCTGACTCAGGAGCAGCAGGGGGACTGTCGCCAGTTGTTGGGACAGTTCGCCCCACTGTTCTCTCTGACCCCGGTGTTACTCACTGGTGTACCCATGACGTGGACACTGGTGACAGCCCTCCTGTGAAGCACAAGATTTACAGGTTGACTAACCGGGTCAGAGCCAGCATCAAGGAGGAGGTCTCTAAGATGTTGGCGTTAGGGGTGATTGAGCCCTCCCACAGTCCTTGGGCCAGCCCAGTGGTCTTGGTCCCAAAGGCTGCTGCGCCCGGTGCCACTCCAGAACTCCGGTTTTGTGTGGACTACCGTGGGCTCAATGCCATCACCAGGACTGACGCGCACCCCATCCCCAGAGCTGATGAGCTCATTGATCGGTTGGGAGCTGCCCGGTTCCTCAGCACGTTTGATTTGACGTCTGGGTACTGGCAGATTGCCTTAACCGATGGGGCCAGGAGAGATCAGCATTCTCAACCCCAGAAGGTCATTACCAATTCCGGGTGATGCCCTTTGGGTTAAAGAATGCCCCTGCCACCTTTCAGAGGTTGGTCAATCAGGTGTTGGCTGGGCTGGAGGATTTCAGTGCCGCCTACCTGGATGACATTGCTGTGTTCAGTTCCAGCTGGGAAGAACATTTACAGCACCTTGAGAAAGTGTTGAGGGCTCTGCAAGGTGCAGGCCTCACGATCAAGGCCAGTAAGTGCCAGATCGGGCAGGGTTCTGTGGTGTACTTGGGACACCAGGTAGGAAGCGGCCAGGTGGCGCCCCTACAACCCAAGATTGACACCATTCTGGCTTGGGAGCCCCCAAGACCCAGACAGAGGTGAGAGCCTTCTTAGGTCTCACCGGCTACTATAGGAGATTTGTTAAGGGCTATGGCACCATCGTTGCCCCCTTAACAGAGCTGACCTCTAAGAGGCAGCCCAGGAAAGTGATCTGGACTGAGTCCTGCCAGAAAGCTTTTGATGCCCTGAAGGCAGCCATGTGCACGGCGCCCGTGCTCAAGGCACCTGACTTCTCCAAGGAATTCGTCGTGCAGACTGACGCTTCAGAGCATGGTGTGGGAGCGGTGCTCTCACAACTGAACGAAGAGGGCCTGGATCAGCCTGTAGTCTTCCTTAGCAGGAGACTACTTCCCAGGGAACAGAGGTGGAGTGCCATAGAAAGGGAAGCTTTTGCTGTGGTCTGGGCGCTGAAGAAGTTGAGACCATACCTGTTTGGGACTCACTTCCGGGTTCAGACAGACCACAGGCCCCTCAGATGGTTGATGCAAATGAGGGGTGAGAATCCAAAACTGCTGAGGTGGTCCATCTACCTACAGGGAATGGACTTTACGGTGGAACACCGCCCTGGTACAGAACACGCCAACGCAGATGGTCTGTCCAGGTTCTTCCGCCTTAGTCTAGAGAACTCCAATGGGGTTGGGTAGTTCTCCCTACTTTCAGCTGGAGGGGACATGTGTTAGACTTGCCATCTTTTGGCGTGTTTCCCCTGACTTTTTGCTTTCTGGCCTCCCGGTTTTGACTCTGTTTTTGCTGGTGTAATGATTCTGCGCACTTTCCTCACTGCTGTCCAGTGGGAAAGTGCAAGTGCTCCTGTATAAAATGTGTTATGGATTGGTGTTTCCATGATTGGCCTATTTGGTTTATGTGTCAGTCCCTTGTAAAGTGCACTGCGAGTGCCAGGGCCTATAGACCAAATGGTGTTGGTGGGCTGCAGCACTGGATTGTGCCACCCACGCAAACAGCCCGTAAAGTGTAACTCGGGCCTGCCATCGCAGAGCCTGTGCGCAGCCTGGGGCTGCCATGTCGACTTAGCAAGTGCACACATTTGCAAGTCCCTAAACCTTCCCTTTTCTACATGTAAGTCACCCCTAAGGTAGGCCCAAGGTACCCCTGTGGGCAGGGTGCGTTGTATGCGAAAGGTAGGACATGCCCTGGTGTGTGTGGCATGTCCTGATAGTGAATTACAGCCTAGTTCGTTTTTCACTATTGCAAGGCTACCTGTTCCCATAGGCCAGAATGGGCAGTTTTGATTATTACAGCTTATAATCCTAACTGACCCCGGGAACATGGTAGAAATTCGAGTTTAGTATGCCTGGACTCAGAATGATAAAATGCATCTTTTAGTGAAGTTGGTTTTAACATTCTGTGTTTGAAAATACCCCTTTTAGAAAGTGGGTATTTTCTTGTCTAACCATCCAAGCCTGCCTCTGCGAGGTTGTGTATTCCTTGTCTGGAGTGTGAGTGACAGGGGCTGGGGGATGCCAGGAGACAGGGTGAGTCAGCACAGGGCTGAATAGCAAGATCTACATGTAGATGGGTGGGAGGAGTTGCACCTGGGCCCTGAATAGGACAGTGCCTTCCCTCCACAATGCTGGCTCCACCTCCTGTGGTGCGTCTGATGTCCCTGGCCTACTCACTGAAAGAAGGGACGGAGACTTGTCAACAAAGTGCTCCAAAACTGGTTTGGACTAGGCAAAGGCCTCTCTGCCTTCAGAGAACAAAGGAATTTGGGATATAAATATTGGGGCCCTGACCCCATGAATTTAGATCTCGCTGGAATCAAGGAACCTGCCAAGACGAAGAGCTGGAAGAGCTGCCAGGAGGAGTACTGCCCCTTTGCTGTGTTGTTGCTTTGTTGGGTTGGCCTGCAGTTGCTGCTTCTGTCTTGGGCAGTGAAAGGACTGGACTGAACTTTCTACAAACTTGTGCTGAGTATCTCCAAGGGCCTGGAACCGAGCTGGCCTCCTGTTAAGAAGTCTCAGGGACTGCAAAGACTTCACAAGCCTCTGGGTACCGCTTCTGGAGCAGCTGTTTCAGTTGCCACAGAGGAAGGGAACCGCAACCGACTCCGTCAACCGAATCCATCCCTGGCCGGTGACCTGTTTGCACCGCAGACCGCATCGCCCCGCTTCGCATCGCAACCCTGGTCTCACCGTGGGCGACGTCCGACGCCGCCAACACCGAGCCGCTGCTTGCACCGTGACCTGTGGGCACCGCAGTTCGCATCGCATCGCTTCACTGAACCAGCCGGACCCGACCGACGCGGTCGCTGCAACTGGCTCAACAGTCGTGACCGCAACGCATTTGGGGCACCGCTCGCACCGCTGTCCGACGCCAGCTCCCGCACTCCGGCTTGGTCGCCTGCATCGCAACCTGTCAGCACCGCATCGAGCATCGTCTCACCCTGCATCGCACGCCTCGGACTCACCGACTCTGTCTGCACGACGCTCATCGAGCCGCTGCCTGCACCGCATCGAGGGACACCGCACCTTGCATCGCTCCGTCTTGCACCGCAACCGCGACGAACGCCGACCGGCTCGTACACTCCGTACCAGCCACAACGAGAAAGGTACTGTGACCGAGTCTGTTCACGACTCTGCTGGCCCGGATCGACGCGGTCGGCTGGAACTGTTAGACTCTGTGGTTTTCAGCATCGCGGTAGGCTCGGACGGAGCTACCGACTCGTAAGAACTTTGTTTTTGGACTATTCCTGCAAAGAAGAAGTTACCTTATCAAGCATTCATTTTTAAAGTATAGTATTGTGGATTTTTGTCGTAATTGGTCTTGTCTTGAGTATATAAAAATTGGTTATTTTTCTAAACTGGTGTGGTGTCCGTTTGTAGTGCTTACAACTGTTGGTTATGTGCAAATGCTTTACACACTGCCTCTGAATTAAGCCTGACTGCTCGTGCCAAGCTACCACGAGGGTGAGCAGGGGTTACTTCACGAGTGTAACACCCTTACCCTGACTAGGAAGAAGGGTCCCTACTTGGACAAAGGTGCAAGCCCTTGCCAACTAGAGAGCCCATTTCTAACATTCCAATGTTATCAGCTATTGCGGGAGGAGAGCAAGGATTCATGTACAAGTTTGGAGAACCTAAATATTTCAAAACGGTGCGTATTAAGGTTTTACAGATTGCCTTGATATCTGGTGCTAAGATGGCCACCGAGTAGGAGCTCTTCCCTGCAGCTCCCGGGTTGGGGATTACCGAATCGGTAGTTATCCCCCTGTTTACCCGGCCATCCGACTCCTAAATATCTGACTTTCAGCTAACTCAACATCGGAATTAATTTTAAAACGTTTCTCACCGTCAGGGGCGATCTCCAACGATTCAACGGGCCCTCCCCTCGACTACCTCGCTGCTCTTCACTGGATTCAAGCCGGGTGATCTCCAACGATCCGATGGGCTCTCCCCTCGACCACCTCGCTGCTCTTCACTGGCCGGGCAGGACCTGGCGATCTACCGTGATCCGACGTGCCCTCTCCCCGTCCTCCGCACAGTTCCGCATCAGGATCAAGCCAAACCTCCGCTCTTCACCGGATTTTAAGCAGGCCGAGTCGGGCGTGGGGCGATCTCCTGAGATCCGATGTGCCCTCTCCTCATCCTCATCGCCGCTCCGCATCAGGATTAAGTCAAACCGCCGCTCTTCACCGGTATTCAAGCTGACCGGGCCGGACGTGGGGCGATCTCCTGAGATCCGAAGTGCCCTCTCCTTGTCCCCCTTGCCGCTCCGCATCAAGAACAAGCCAAACCGAGCTGGATGTGAGGCATCCCCCAGGGATCCGACGTCTCCTCTCCCCGACCGCCTCGCCGCTCTCCTCCAGGATCAAACCCGCTGAACGGGACGGGTCACGATTCCTCTACACCCCAGACGCTGGTCTACCTCCGGACACACCGCTCCATTACTTAACAATTCTCCTTGGGGGTGGGCTGTCTTCTACCCGTCTCCTCTTCCTCCAAGCTGCTGCCACTGAAAGGGCCCTAAGTTGTTGACTGCCCTGGTCCACCTCTGTTGGGGCCACTAACCCCTGCTGGCTTCCAGTTCTTTGGGGTTTCAACCTGATCAGACACCGGAGCCTCGGGGGCTTGACCTGCGCACTCCCACTGCGCTGCCCTCACCCTCTCTGACCACCGAGCTGGCCTTGTATCGACTCCTCCACCCCTCCGACACATCGATACAGGGTTGATCCGCCATTGGACGCGCCGCTCCATTGCTTAAGGCTTCTCATTTGGGAGTGGGCATGATTCTGCTCGTTCTCCGCTTCCTCTACGATGCTGACACTGTGGAGGGCCTAGAGTGGTGGTTGTCCGGGTCCCTCATCGCTAGGTCAACTGGTCTCTTGTTGCCTCTCCATTTTCTTTGAGGAGCCCTCGCGGCTTGAGCCCCCACCGGAACCTCTGAGGCCGGACCCGCGCGAAGTCCTCTGCCTCTCCATCTTATTTGGGGTGCCCTCTCTCAACGTGAGCCCCCACCGGAACCTCTGGGGCCGGTCCCGCGCCAGTCCATGGTGCAGCCCTCGCCCTTCCTGGCCCTCCTACTGCCTCGTTTGCTCGTTCGAAGAGCATCCCGACCACCACAACTGATATACCACCAGAACACTTGTCCTGTTCTCCGCACTTCCAACTAGCAGCCCTCAGCCTCACCATGATTCTGATTCGCCTCCTCTACTCAATTGATAATCCTACCTAACACGTTCTCCAAGATGGCGATGATCAGCTTGAACTCACCCCACAAAATGGCGCAAAACGGGACCCACGAGCTAAGACCATGGTGAGTCGTTTCTAACTCCCCCGCATTATGTTTATCCTGCTCAATTTGCCCAATCTTCGATCCCCCTTCAAAATTCCACCCTTGCTGGCAATATTCTGACCCCCCCAGTGAGCCCTCTACCTATCACAGGTTTTGACCTTTTGACCACTGTGGATCGTTGTTTTTCCCTGTGTTGAATGCTTGCCTTGCTTCTCTCTCCCCAGCAGCCGCTGGATACTTAGGGCCAAATCTTCACCTCGCAGCTGCACTGCCCTCGGCCTCTATGATCCCGCTGATGTTATTCTGGATCAAATGCTCCCTTTGTGACCAATTACTCCAGATCAAATGCTCCCTTTGTGACCTATTACTCCGGATCAAATACTCCCTTTGTGACCAATTACTCCGGATCAAATGCTCCCTTTGTGACCAATATCTGGACCCCCCCACTCGAGGCTATGGTGTGTGGTTGCTCTTGACTCCACGCCCAACGCCCATTCCAGCTGTGCCGCCTGAGTGAAGACCATCCAGACCGGACTCCCCAGAGAGACCTCAGCTAAATTGTTTGTTTTTTCCCGGTTTTATTCTGCCTTTCTGCCTTTCTTCTCCTCCCTTCAAGCAGCTGCGGGAGTCCTAGGGCTGCATCGACGTCCTGCCGCCGCATAGCCCTCAGCCACTCCTGATGACGATTTAGTCTGGGCCCCACCTGATGAGGCCACCACTGACTCTCCTCTCTCTCTTTCTAAGCAACCTAACAACATGTCCCCCCTACCCTCCTTTCGCATCTGATATACCGGGATCTCAACTCCCAGTCAATCTTTCCTAGGTAGCTGTCATTCTACCTCCACGGACGCTCAGATGTCATTCTACCCCCATGGACGCTCTAGTGAACTCACAAAGTGCTCCAAGTGAACTCTCAAATCACTCTTGTATTGTAACATTTGTTGTTCTTTTATTTGTTATTTTTACTATTATCTCTATTAACTGTTGATTATTATCTTTATTCATTGGATGCTCATGTTCTCCTGTCTGCCGTACCCCCGGCACCAACTAATGTCTAAGCTTGTTCTAGATTTTACAACTTTAACGTTCTCTCATGGTAATTTACCCTCCTGTGCTTTACTCTGACTGTTATTTTTTGGTCCTTTGTTTACTCTGACTTTCCCAACTCTCTTCTCTCCTATGTTGACTAGGAGATTCCCACCACTCTTTCCCCGCTGTTATTCCCACCTCTCTTCTCGCCTCTGATATTCCCACCACTCTTCCCCCCTCCCCCTAGTAATTTATCCTCCTGTTTTTTACGCTGACTGTTATTTTTTTTCATTTGTTTACTCCGATATTCCCACCTCTCTTCTCTCCCGTGTCTACTCTGATATACCCTCCACTCTTCCCCCTAACACTGACTCTCCTCTCTCACTTTCTTATCAACCTATCAACATGTCCCCCTCTAGTAATTTATCCTCCTGTTTTTTACGCTGACTGTTATTTGTCTTTCTGTGGTTACTCCGATATTCCCTCCTCTCCTCTCTCCTGTGTATACTCTGATATTCCCACCACTCTTCCCCCTAGCACTGACTCTCCTCTCTCTCTTTTTTGTCAACCTAACAACATGTCCCCCCCAGTCACCCCCCACCCCACAGGACCCTACCCTCACCAGACATGGCCTCAACTCATGGTCCATCCTTTACCCCCCCAATCTTTCCAAAAACGCGAGGAAAAACTTTAAACATAAATTGCTGATTCGTCACCCTGAAATATTAATAGTTCACAAATACCACAGCCTCTCCTCCCCTATAAAAACCAACTACATTTTCTACTCCAAACGCCCCTCTAAATGGAAAAGCATCTTCCTTCTCCACCTCCCAGTCACTAAATCTAGTAAAATTCCTTATGGATTTAAATTAGCTACTGCCCCTTCCCCAGCTTTTCCTGGTGAAATTGACATCTCCATATTCAAAACTGGTAATATCCTCATTCAAGCCTCTGAATACCACCTCAACATCTTTGAGCACCACTTCAGCACCCTGTCCTACCAACTTTCCAAACCAGTCTCTAACCCCTCATCATCCCAAACGCATGACACCCTTTTTCTCTCCCCCTCCCCCCAACTCTGAACCCCCCTCTCCTAGGCCTCTCAACTGCACATGCCATCATCCAAACTCCGTCACACAAACATACTCTCTCTCCAACGACCCCCCTACCCCTGACATCTCAACGACACACACCGTCACCCAAACTCACACACTCTCTAACGACCGATCCCCTCCAACCCCTCTCGCCACCTACAACCTCGCCCCTACCTCCAGGCCCCACCACCTTAAATTCCCTACTGTACCGCCCCCTGCGCCAATATCTTCCCCTCGGAACTGCACTCCTCACCCTTATCCCGATGTTGTTCCTCCCCACTCCCCTCAAGCCCTCTCATCATCTCTAACCAAATCCCATGACTATATGAATGTCCCGTCCTTCTCCCCGTACATCCCCTCGTCCAACAACCTGAACACTCCTCTGACACCCCCTCCAGGCCTTTCACCCCCTTCGCACATCAGATCTCCTTCCCTGGTCAACACTGAACCTACTCTATCCCCCCCATCTCAACCGCACTCCCCCTCATTCTTATTGCCCAGACACTTTCCAACATAGAACGTAATCTCTCAACCTTGACATCCGAACTTTCACTACTTAGAGAGGACTTCAACGCTCAGCTCCCGGACCCTCCTCAATCAATCTGACTCCCCTTGTTCTTGCTCCCAATACTTCCCCAAACATAAGCAATGGAGTACTACCCCCCTCTGCAGCCGTACTCATCGGCCTCTCCGCGCTGTGAACCACCTCTCCTTTCTGATCTTTATGACCTATGCCACTCCTACCTCCCTAATCCTTTGATTAATTATCTTCCGCTTCCTCACTCTAACATCCCAGTGATTATGGGAACTAGCAGAATCCCCACCTCACCCATCTGCCCTAGACCCCCACCTCATCTTACCACCATCCGCTCTTGCTCTCCAACCAAAGACAACCCTAAACCCCTCACCTGCATGCTTGTTAACTGCCGATCGGCTGTCAGACATGCGATGGAAATATCAGAAACCATCCTCAACGAAGCTATTGACATCGCCTTCCTCATGGAAACATGGCTCAATGGCCACTCGACGACCAGCCTTGACTTACTCTCCCCCCCGGTTATTCCATCATTAGAAAAGACAGACCTGACAGAATAGGGGGTGGTCTAGCTATAATCTTTAAAAATGAACTACAACTCTCCCTTGTAAAGAACTCTGACCACTCAACCTTTGAATACCTTGGAGCCGAACTCTCTGTGCAAGGTTCCTCCCCAATTCGACTACATAACATCTACCACCCTCCTGGTGATCCTCTTCTCTTCGCAGAGTAATTATCTGACCTTCTTATACAAACCTCCCTTACTAACTCCAAAAATCTCTTCTTAGGAGATTTTAACATCCACTGGAATGATGTCGAGGACCCCTCAGTCAACCTCCTCTCCAATCTTCTTGAGATTAGTGACCTAACACAACTATGTCATACTCCAACCCACTCCAAAGGGGCCACTCTTGACACCATCATAGCCAACCATGACTTGGCCTCCCTTTCCAACATCATCCCCATAGACTGGTCTGACCATCACCTCATTTTGTTCAAGATCATTACCACAGCCGTACTCCCCCCCACCAAAAATATCAATCCCATGAAATGGACCAGAAATCTTAATCTTATCCCCCCTGGTGTACTCGAGTCTAAACTCCAAGCACAACTTCTTCTCACCCCTCTCTCCTACAATGCAAATGAGCTCACCGAACATTTTAATAAAACTGTCATTGATGTCCTAGACCAAATAGCCCCTCCTAAACTAAAAAAACAAAGAAATACTCCATCCAATTCTTGGTTCAACTCAGATCTTAATAACGAAAGACACTCACTTAGACTGACGGAAAGAACATGGAGGCAACACCCCTCTCCAGCCCATCTCGCCCTCCTCAGGGCAGCAAGATCCACCTACAAGAAACACATTTACAGTGAAAAGGCGTCCTTCTTCCGAGCACAACTTGATCATGCTAAAAATAGACCCAGAGAACTGGTCAACATTATTAGAAACCAAACAGCCTCCACCCCATCAAAGCCGACGGCCTCAACTGACAGATGCGAAGAAATTGCTAACTTCTTCTCCGCCAAAATTGCCAAAATAGATCAATCCTTCCAGCTAACTCAGATCCCACCCAACCCTCAACTTGCCATTGACGATACTTCCAAATTACCCTCCTTATTAATTCTTCCCCCTGATTCCTCCTCCCTCCTACTCGCCTCTCCCCCTCCGGAAGATAACCTCTCCAACTTACAGCTAAAAAACAACGCCTCCTGGCATAATTTCCACCCCGCAACTGAACTTGAAGTCTTTAACACCATTGCCAAACTAAAACCGTCCTCTCACACTAAAGACCCTCTCCCTTCCAACCTTGTACAAGATCTTAAACACCTCATTGCCCCATATTGGACTACCATCATCAACTCCTCCCTTGCCACGTGTTGTGTCCCTGCCTCCCTCCAACTCGGACAAATCACTCCCATTCTTAAAAACCTCACGGCCGACCCCAATGACCCTGACAATCTCTGCCCTATCTCCAACCTCCCCCTCCTTTCCAAAGCCCTTGAAAAATGCACCCTGCACCAACTGGACAAACACATTGACAATTTCAACCTCCTTGACTCCTTGCAATCCGGCTTCAGAAAAGGCTGCAGCACGGAAACCGCCATGCTAAATATAGTCGATGATATCCACTGCTCCCTTGACAATGGCAAGACCTGCCTACTTATTCTCCTTGACCTCTCCGCTGCATTTGATAGAGTCAACCACTCTTCCCTACTCAACGCGCTCAAAGCTTGCTTTGGCCTCAATGGTCCGGTCCTCAAATGGTTCGCCTCATACCTCCAACACAGAACACAGCAAATTAAAATCAACGACTGCCTCTCTAACCCTACTCCTGTATCCCTAGGTGTCCCACAGGGATCCATTCTATCCCCCTCCCTCTTCAACCTCTTCATGAAACCCCTCACCCTCATCCTTCAACAAGCTGGAATCAACTACCACCTCTACGCTGATGACACCCAACTTTAGTATAAGATCCGATCCCACTCCGATGTTCTTCACCTTAACAACACCCTGAATAAGATCCAATCCTGGTTCCACTCCAATCATCTCAAACTCAACACCAAGAAAACTGAAATCATTCTCTTCTCTCCTAAAAATAACCTGCTCCCCATACAAACCTAGATCTCTGACCTTAATGCCCTCAACTGTTCTCTCTCCTTATCCAACTCAGTGAAATCTCTTGGTGTCACCATTGACAATAACCTTACTCTTAATTCCCACATAAGAAACTCGTCTAAAGGAGCTCTGTTCACTCTCCGTCACCTGAAGAAAATTAAACCCTTCATTCCAGCTGCCAACTTCAAATTGGTTGTCCAATCATTTGTCCTCTCAAAAATTGACTATGGTAATGCTATCCTCTCCGGAACACCCAAAGTTCCCCTAACCCCACTCAGATCCATGTTCAACCTAGCGGCCAGGCTAATCACCGACTGCAAACGTTTTGACCACATCTCCCCAGCCCTCAAAGCCCTTAAATGGCTTCCCGTCGAAGGAAGATCCTGAAATGAAATGAAATGAAAATAGGTATTTATAAAGCGCACGGCTACTCACAAAGAGTGTCCCGGCGCTAAACCACCAAAAACCGAAACAGGATGAGCTCCACCTAACCTACCAGAGTGCTATTGCTGAAACAACCAGGTTTTTAGTTGTCTCCTAAAAAGCAACAAGTTCTGGGCCTGTCTGAGATACAAAGGCAGATCGTTCCACAGGCGCGCTGCTAAAACCTGAAAGGAGCGTCCCCCCGCCCGAGAGCGGGCAAACTTGGGGATGAGCATGAGGGACTGCCCTGAAGACCTCAAGACCCGTTGGGGCTGATAGTGTTGAATCCTCCTTCTCAGATAAACGGCGCCCGTACCATGGAATGCTCAATAGGCCAGCACTAAAGCCTTAAACTGGATCCTCTTTCTGACCTGTCGCCTTCAGGTGGGGCGACATATGCATTCTGGGATTTACCATAAGAATAGCTCTGGCTGCGGCGTTCTGAACAGCCTGCAGCCGATTGAGCAAATATTCTGGTAAGCCCAGATACAGGACATTCACATAGTCCAACCTGGATGAAATTAGGGCTTGCACTACGGTTTTCCGGTATTCAACCGGTAGCAGGGGAAGAAAGTTTTTTACCATTTTTATCAGACCAAAGCATGTGCCAGCAACGGTTTGAATTTGGGTCTTCATCACTAGACTAGCAACCAGTTTAACTCCCAAGTTCTTTACCGTACTAACTGGAGCAGAGGGAGGAGACATGTCACGGGGCCACCATAGGCTCCAATCCTCACATGGAGGGCAACCAAAAAAGATAATTTCAGATTTTTCCGGGTTGCACTTTAGTTGGTTGAGTCGCATCCAAGAAAAGACCTCCGTCAAACATCTGTTAATCTCCTTCCCACTGAAGTTCGCCCCTTTGTCGCACGTGAACAGCAGTTGTGTATCATCGGCGTAAGAAATAATCTTCGCTCCGTGCGACTCTGCTAGGAGAGCAAGTGGGGCCATATAAATGTTAAAGAGCGTTGGGCTCAGAATTGCACCCTGTGGGACGCCCACCTTCATAGATGGAATTGCAGCTGATAGGGGAGGGGACCAAATTTCCTGCTGCCGCTCGCTCAGAAAGGAGGCGAACCATTTGTATACCGTGCCCCCAATACCACACTCCATCAACCTTTGCAGGAGCACGGTATCAAAAGCCGCAGACAGGTCCAACAATATCACCACAGCGCTGCCCCCTTTGTCCATCTGAGTTTTAATAATTTCAGAAACTTCCAGTAACGCTGTTTCAGTACTAAGGGAGGCTCCAAAGCCTGACTGACTATCATGGAGAACATGGTTCACTTCCATATAGTCCGTTAGCACTGAATTAACGTACTTTTCAAGGACCTTTGAGAAAAAAGGCAACAAAGATATGGGCCTATAATTGGAGGCAAATGCAGGATCAGCTGTAGGTTTCTTTAAAAGTGGAATGATTTTTGCCTTTTTCCAGCAGCTGGGTACTGTTCCCTTTTCGAGTGAGGTATTCAGAACTAAATTAACAGCAGGATTTATAGTCTTCGCAATGCTCTTCAAAGTTTTTGCGGGACACGGATCTGAGGGGGAGCCCGACTTCAGTGTTACCATGATCTCAAGGGATTTTTCTAAATAAATAGGGGGAAATTGGGTGATCGAATAACCAACCCTAGAGGGCGAGGGGTCAACACCCCACGGTTCATCAATTTTAAGTGTGTCCATGGAGACAAATGATTGTTGTATCAAACAGATCTTATCATGGAAAAAACTGGCCATCTGATGGACCCAAACGGAAGTGGGGGTGAATGGCATGCTCACTGCACTGGGGGATGAAAAGTCCTTGACGATTTTAAAAATTTCTTTGCTCTTGTTAGCCGCACCCTTGATTTTAGAGGTGAAGAAATGTTTCTTTTCAGTACACACATTATTGTAATAGGCTTTCAGAGCTTGTTTATAGATGGCTTTGTCCTCGGAGTTAAACTTGTTTCGCCACACTCTCTCTAATCGTTTGCAGGCACTCCTGCTTTTCCTAAGGGTTTCTGTAAACCATGGTGCGGAGGGGCGAACAGATTTAGCTTTACGAGTCATGAGGGGAGCCAACTCAGAGGCACGATCTTCGAGCCACTTCTCCAAACTAAGAGTGTCGATCTCAGGATCGCCGCTAAAGGGAATCGGGTACTGACCCAAAGCTGCTCTCATGATGACAGGAGTGACCTGGCTAAAGGGTCTAAAAGTATAAGGGTGGGGCTTATCCCTAGATTGAGGATGGGGTAGAGTCTTAGGGATTTTAAAACTCAGAAGAAAGTGATCCGACCACACCAATGGTCGTGGGGTATCTGTTTCACACTAACGCTGGAGAATATCTGATCTAAGATATGACCCTTTTCATGAGTAGGGAGATGAATCCTCCTACAAAACTGCATGCATTACGCACAAAGCCCTTCATCAAAATACCCCGTTGTACCTCACAAATAAACTCAAAAAAGCTGGCTGCTCCCGGCCAATGAGAAGCACCAATGCACTCCTCCTTGTCCCACCTCTGTTAAAAAAGAAAAACACTCAATCTCGCTCCTTCTCCGGAAATGCCCCAAACATCTGGAATGCTCTCCCCAAGGACCTGCGATGTAACCCCTCCTACGTCAACTTTAAAAAAGACCTCAAACTTCACCTCCTCAACAAATATTGGGGTCCTTAACCCCACCGCTGACCTTTCACGCTGCTTCCCCCTCTCTGTTTCCCCTCTCTACTCTCCTCCTGTCTCACACCTCTCCCCCCTTGTCTTATCTCACCTGGCTTACTCTCTCCCTACACCCCCTTTCCCTTCCCCACCATCTCCTACTCTCATCCCATCCCCTCCCTTAATCTCTCACCATCTATGCTACTATGTAAAATGTGATCACCTATATTCATGTATATAGCTCACTTTATTGCCCATTTGCTATTCAATATGTGTTTTAATCCGTGATAATTAACTTTTGTGATAATCAATGTGTGCCTGAATGCTATGCTATTGAACAACTGTTTTTCTTCCTGCACTGTCTTTATACTTTTGTAAAGCGCTCTGATACCCCCGGGTCTAGCCAGCACTATATAAAACCTTTAAATACATAAATAAATACAGAGCCTGGCAACTCTGTGGTATAAGATCAGAAAGGAGATGAAACTCACCTATTACAGGTGGTTGGCACCAATATAGAACACCCCTGGTTCCCCTGAGTGGACTAACGACAGCTTGGCAGCTCCATTAAGGGAAGCAGGGGTGGTGAGCTGGGAACAGTTGGTAGAAGATGGGGGGTTGGTTCCTTGGGTCAATTGGTCGGAGATAACTAACAGTAAATTATCGAGGTTAAAATACCTCCAAATCGAAAGCTGTTACCAGTCAGTTGCGGTGGAGACAGGCTCCTCAAACGAACTAGAATTTAGGTTGACATGCCAAGGAAGAAGGAGGTGTCTAGTTGGTACTGGTCACTGGTGGAATTAACGGACGGTGATTTCAGACTTCCAACTGACCTGTGGTGAAAGAACTTGCCGGGGATGCAGCTTGAAGATTTATGGCAAGTATCTTTTAAAATGTTGTACTCCACTGTGCATCCTGCGAATTTACGGAGGGACCACATCTTTTGTCTCCATAGGGCATATGGACACCCCTTAAGTTATCTAAGTTGAAGAAAGGAACATCGCCAAGGTGTGAAAAATGTAGCCAAGAGAAGGAGAATGATATCCACATGTTCCTGGAGTGTCCTGTGATTCAACAATTCTGGGCTGATGTGAGTAGATGTATGTCAACTATGTTCGGCACGGAACTTCAGGTAAGCCTGGCCCTTATATTTTTTGGGGTTCCTCCGCTGCATGAGAATTTGTCAAATGATGTAAAAATGCTGGTTTTCTATCTGATTCTTCTTGCTCTGAGAGATATTTGTAAGAACTGGATAAACAACTTACCTCCGACTGAAGTAGAATGGTTTAAGTCAGTTAAATATACCATCAGGTTGGACAGAGTATCGGTAAAGAAAAGAAATTAATTTTGGTCCCCTTTTCTAAATTGGATAGAGATCTTTGAATGAAAAGGAACCTGTCTGGGGCAGAACCAAGTCCAATGATTATGCCTTTTATACATTTGGTCCTTTTACTTCTCCAGTGTGGTTTGCAGTCAGCTATCTGGTCAGAGCAGACAACGGAAGGAGAGGTTCTATGGGATTTGGTGATCCTTGTAAATTAACAAATACCTTTGGCAGGCGCTGGTTGAGGGGGGGCCCCAGAGCTTTTTGTTTCCAAGGCAAATGAGGACACAGATAAGGATAAAAAAACAAATAAAAAATACAACTGAATACTTAACGATTTATGAAACAGAATTAAAACACAGTTTTTGCTATTTACAGCAGGGAGCTAAAAACACTCCCAAAACACTGTCTGCGCATGGAGGCTATGTCTTGTTCCTTATGATGTGTTTCTTGCAATAAAGCAATTTGACAGTTTAATTTTGATAAATGTGACAATACCCTTTGCTTCTTAACAGGGTTACGAAAACCTTTAACATTCCATGACACAATATGTAGGTTACTCATGGAAAGGAACACAAAGAACAACTAGAGAACAAACAATAGAAAAACCTACAATAAATATAATACTTATCCAACCATAAGAAATCAGGTAGAAAGTGGTGAAAGACAAAAGAACAAATTACATAGATAAAGTTCACTGCATAGCAAAAAAAACACATAAAGAAATGAAAAAGGAAAGACAGAGAAAAGAGAAGGAGAGAATAGAGGAGCAAGGGGAGGCTCCCTGATATAAATAAAGAAGAGAGATGACAAAAAGCCAAAGGACTTTAACCATAAGAGTTAAGAATAAAAGAGACAATAATGGTGAAGGGGGGTAAACGAGAAAAACAGACGCTTCTCAAAAGACGAAACACCGAGATTAAGTAAACTGGGTATCAACAAGTAATGGGGGAACAATATTGTAGGAAAGTAGGGTCTGCTTCTTATGATTACCCCCACTTTTTGCTTGATATGGTGCTGTTTTTGACTAGTCTGACTGGGATCCTGCTAATCATGACCCCAGTCTATCTGCTTTCTCCCTAAATTGTTGTGTTGAGTACTTAGGTACGCTCCAGATTGAATACTGGGGTAACCTTATCAGTCCCTAGTATATGGTACTAAGGTACCCCAGAGGTCTCCCATGGGCTGAAGCATGCATTATGCCACCCATGGGAGATCATGCAAAATGGAACTAGAGGCCTGCCATTGCAGCCTGTGTAATTTGGTGCATGCACCACTTACCAAATATATAAGTTTACTATATCTAAGGGTCACTGCACTTAAAACCTATAAGTCACCACTATAGCAGGCCTTTACAATGCTGAGGGCACAGCGCTTGGTTCTAAGTGAGAGGGTGCCCCTGCATGAGCAGGACACCCCTGCAGCCTATGGAGTCCATTCTCCTGGGTTGTCAGTGAAGCAGCCATATACTATATAGAGGGGCAACGTGTAATCGCTCGATGTCCATCTCGAAAACAGCTGCAACGATTCCTATCATGTTTGGTATCAAACATGTTGGAATCATACCCCCACAAAATAAATGGTGTGGGAGGTATGATTCCAAGCACTGGAAGAGCCCTCCATCAATCAATCAATCAATCATATCACTTGTAAAGTGCACTACTTACCCCTGAGGGTCTCAAGGCGCTGGGGGTTGGGGGGTGCTGCTACTGCTCGAAGAGCCAGGTCTTGAGGAGTCTTCTGCAGGTCAGTAGGTCTTGGGTCTACCGTAGGTGGGTGGGGAGGGTGTTCCAGGTCTTGGCGGCAAGGTGGGAGAAAGATCTGCCGCCGGCAGTCGTTCTTTGGATGCGGGGGACTGCGGCGAAGGTGAGGCCGGTGGAGCAGAGCTGGCGGGTGGGGGTGTAGAAGCTGAGTCGTCCGTTGAGATATGCTGGTCCGGTGTTGTGGAGTGCTTTGTGTGCGTGGGTGAGGAGCTTGAAGGTTATCCTCTTGTTGATGGGGAGCCAGTGCAGGTCTCTCAGGTGGGGTGTGATGTGGCTGCGGCGGGGGATGTCGAGGATCAGACGTGAAGGTGTTCTGGATGCGTTGCAGCCGCCTCAGGAGTTTGGCCGAAGTTCCTGCGTAGAGGGCGTTTCCGTAGTCCAACCTGCTGCTGACGAGGGCCTGGGTGACCGTTCTTCTCGTTTCGGTGGGGATCCACTTGTAGATCCTGCGGAGCATGCTGAGGGTGTTGAAGCAGGAGGAGGAGATGGCGTTGACCTGCTTAGTCATGGAGAGGGTGGAGTCGAGGATGACCCCTAGGTTGCTTGCGTGGTTGGTGGGTGTTGGAGCTGTTCCCAGTGTGGTCGGCCACCAGGAGTCGTCCCAGGCCGAAGGGGTGGAGCCGAGGATGAGGACCTCCGTCTTGTCCGAGTTCAGCTTCAGTCGGCTGTTCCTCATCCATTCGGCGACGGCCTTCATTCCTTCGTGGAGGTTGGTTTTGGCAGTGTGAGGGTCTTTGGTGAGGGAGATGATCAGCTGGGTGTCATCGGCGTAGGAGATGATGTTGAGGTTGTGCTGTCGGGCGACGTGGGCGAGAGGTGCCATGTAGATGTTGAACAGCGTTGGGCTGAGGGATGAGCCCTGGGGTACGCCGCAGATGATCTCGGTGGCATTGGAGCGGAAGGGGGAGGCGGACGCTCTGTGTTCTGCCGGAGAGGAAGGATGTGGTCCAGTCCAGGGCCTTCTCTTGGATCCCGGCGTCGTGTAGGCGTGTTCGTAGTGTGCGGTGGCAGACCGTGTCGGCGAGCTGACAGGTCCAGGAGGATGAGGGCCGCTGTTTCTCCGTTGTCTAGCAGGGTCCTGATGTCATTGGTGGCGGCGATGAGGGCGGTTTCAGTGCTGTGGTTGCTGAGGAACCCGGACTGAGACGGGTCCAGGATGCTGTTCTCCTCGAGGTAGCGGGTCAGTTGTTTGTTGACGGTCTTCTCGATGACCTTCGCCGGAAACGGGAGCAGGGAGATGGGCCGGAAGTTCTTGAGGTCCTTGGGGTCCGCCTTGGGTTTCTTGAGTAAGGCGTTGATCTCGGTGTGCTTCCAGCTTTCCGGGAAGGTTGCTGTCTCGAAGGAGAAGTTGATTACTTTCCGGAGATGGGGTGCGATGGCTGTGCTGGCTTTGTTGAAGATGTGGTGTGGGCATGGGTCTAATGGTGATCCGGAGTGGATGGTGCTCATAATCTTGCTGGTGTCCTCGTCGTTGATGTTGGTCCAGGAGAGCAGGCGGTTGGTGCGGGTGGTGGTCTCGGGGCGGAGGTCTCAGTGGTTGTCGGGGCGGTCGTGGCGTTGAAGCTGTCGTGGATGCCGGCGATCTTGTGGTGGAAGAAGGTGGCCAGTGAGTCGCACAGGTCTTGCGAGGGTGGGATGTCGTTGGTGTTGGAGTTGGGGTTGGAGAGTTCCTTCACGATGTTGAAGAGCTCTTTGCTGTTGTGTGCGTTGTTATCTAGGCGGTCTTTGAGTGAGGCCCTTTTGGCGGATCTAATGAGGTGATGGTGTCTGCGGGTGGCGTTCTTGTGGGCTGCGTAGCTGTCTGGTGTTCGTTCGCGGATCCAGTTCTTCTCCAGTTTTCGGCATGTTCGTTTGGAGGCCTGGAGGTCTTCGGTGAACCAGGTGGCTTTCTTGCTGGTGTGGCTGTTGGAGGGTTTCTTGGGCGGGGCGAGGATGTTGGTGCAGTCGTTGATCCACTGTCTGAAGTTGCGGGCGGCGGTGTTGGGGTTGGTGGGGTCGGCGGGTGGGCTCTGGGCGAGGTGGTGGTTAGCTGGTTTTCGGTGACTTTGCTCCAGCAGCGGCGAGGCATCTGTTGGGTGCGGTGGTGCGTGGTGGGCTTCCTGAAGGCGAAGTGGATGCAGTGATGGTCGGTCCAGTGGAGTTCGGTGGTGTGGTTGAAGGAGACGTGGGAGCTTGCGGAGAAGATGGGGTCAAGCGTGTGGCCGGCGGCGTGGGTGGGTGTTGTCACGAGCTGTCTGAGTCCGAGGTTGGCGAGATTGTTGATCAGGGTGGTGGAGTTGGTGTCGTTGTTGTTCTCGAGGTGGAAGTTCAGGTCCCCGAGGAGGATGTAGTCCGTGGAGGCGAGGGTGTGTGGGCTGATGAAGTCGGCGATGTAGTCGCTGAACTGTGGTCGGGGTCCGGGGGGTCTGTAGACGAGGGTTCCTCTGAGGGTGGTGTTGGGGTCGGTGTGGATCTGGAAGTGCAGGTGTTCGGCGGTGCTGAGGGTGTCATTGGTGTTGGTCGAGACTCTGAGGGTGTTCTTGTGGACGATGGCGATTCCTCCTCCTACTCCATTGGTGCGATCCCTGCGGGTGATCTTGTAGCCTTCCGGGATGGCTATGGCGATGTCGGGGGCTGAGGCGGGGTTCAGCCAGGTCTCTGTCATGAAAGCGACATCTGGGGAGGTTGAGTCGAGAAGGTCCCAGAGTTCGACGGCGTGTTTGCGGGAGGAGCGGGTGTTGAGGAGGATGCATCTGAGGTAGTTGGGTTCTTTCCTGAGCGGAGGTTTGGTGGGGCGGATGCTGGTGAAGCTGCAGTTCCGGCTCTCAGTGTTCCCGGTACCAGCCTTCTAGTCCCGGACAGCACAAAATGGTTGCTGCCGACCAGAGACACATATCTGCCCTCCTGCTGCTGAGCCAAGCTGAAGCAGGGGAAGGTAGAACAATAGGCATCCTGTCACAGCGAGGTGTGACCACCTCCCAGACAGGATTTAGTGTACCAGGGCTGGGTGGGTTTGCTTGCCAGCACCTGAAAGTCTGCATGAGGGGCACCTTTGGTGTCCCTGTGCATAGTCCAGTTCAAACCAGTCCTGGTAGACGTTAGCTCCTGCTCTGGCACGAAACTGGACAAAGGACATGGGAGGAACCTCCCCCTTGTCCAGACCCTCCCCTGGGAGGGTCCCCTGAATATTCCCAACCCTCTCCTTAGGGTACTTAAGGGCTTACCTGGGTGTAGGTCCCTAGATTCGTTGTGGGATAAGATTCAGAACTGAAACCACTGCGCTTCTACAGTCTGGGCACTCTGGACTACGCTGGACTTCGTTTGGGCCTGACTTCGTCTCCCTTCCAGTCTGCTGCATTGTCTGTGCATCATACAGGAACCTTCCAAGGCCTGTGAAGCATCAAGGACAACCGAAGTAATCTCCCTTGGAGTGAAGGAGTCACTCCCCTGCATTCACAGGTACGGCAACTAAGTCGACCAGTCTGCAGATCCTGAGTTCCTCCGGACTCCATGGGCTCTGCATCACAGGTGGTAGTTTTCCACAGCTCCCAATGCCTGCTCTACCCTCTCACCACGTTTGAGGCCAGTAGTCCCCATGGGGTTTCAATAACCAAATCCTTGAGAACTGCGTCCACTTTGCAGTTGCAAAGGCTTGTTGTCATCTTTGCAAAAAGATCTTCGGGCTCCAAGTAGCCCCAACCTCGAGCACCTCCAGTGACCAGAATCTTTGGCCACACCTTAACGTGTGCATCGTGGCCTGCATCTTTTGGTGAGCTGCTCGAGGTCCTCTCACAACTCCTGTGCCTCCAGCCTGTGGGTCCATTTGAGGGTCACCTTTGTTTCTTTGGGGCTCCTATGATTGCTCAGGGCCGTCCCTGACTCTCCTGCTTGTGGTGAGTCTCCTGGACCTTGCTGGTCCCAACGTTGCACCTTCTTGACTTCCTGCATGGGTTGCATTTGCCAATGCTTGTTGGTGCTCCTGCCGGACACCAACCCCTCAGCACTCGACATCCTTTGTGGGAGAGCTCGTATCTGGGTCCTGGTCATCCTCAGCATTGCCTGGTCCTCGCAGCTGCAGAGTCAAGGTCACCGTCATCTTTCCTGAAGCACCTGACATCGGAAGGCATTCGTCTTCCAGGGCTCCTGGTCACTCCAGAGTGACATAGACTCTGTCCTCTCTGCTTTCAGGTACTCTTCTTCAAGAATTCACATTTGGATTCCTGTGGACATCTTCTCCTCTTCCAGCAGTGGCACTTTCCTGAATAGCTCCATTGGGTTCGACGGCGGTTTCCGACGCCATTTCACACCTATGCACCCGGCTTCCCTGGGATAGGTTACTTGGGTACCATGGTATCCACAGGTGGGGTGGCTCTCCAACCTTTTGTCTTCCATGGGGTTTTTTCAGGGTCCACTGGGAAGGGTCCCTAATCTTTAAAAATCCAACTGCGACTTGAACATAGACTTGTACGGAGCATGTGGTCATGTTCACACACTGCACACGCTCTCTGTGGGGTCCCCATCTACTTACCTTGGGTGGTTCTGTGGGTCCCCAGCAATTCTACGTCCTCTCGACATTGTCCTGACTCGAGTCTTGGTTCTTATACCACTTTGTTAGTATATGGTTTGGTCCCCCCCTGGGGCCCACTGTGTATTAGTGCTATTTACTGTGATTTCTTTGCTAAAGTATTGTGTGCTTTGTGTTTATCTCCGTGTGGGAGATACTGTAAAGTACTAGATAGTGTTATATAATAAATACATATTTTTATAACTACTTTGTGTGGTTCTTTTTCATTTAATCTATACTATAAAATTGCATTCTGGTAAAACAAGCTGCTTTACACTCCTTCAAGACTAAGCCTGAAGGCTGCTCTCCACAGCTACCACTTGGATAGCTTTCTAAGGTTGTCTGAGACCTCCTAAATCACCATAAGGGTTGTCTGGACTGGTGCAAGGTGCCCACTTACATTAGTGGACATCATATACCAGGCCAGCTTCTCACAAATATAAAATGAAAAAGACATAACCAACATAGGACTTACCAGACAGTAAGGGAACAGCATGGCTGAACAAGACGTGGACATTGGATTAGAAGAACACTATTGAACGGAGACATCCACATCGAAACAAGGGGGAACTGGGGACCTGCAAAAGAGAGAAAAATAAATGGGCAACATTTAAGATTTACTAAGATCCATGTCTTCTCCTTTGTGCACATGTATGAATTTCTTGAGCTCTGCAGGGTTTGCAAAAGTTATAGTCTTGTCTTTATATGTGATGTTGAAAAAGCAAGGAAGAATAAGGCCGTAACGAGCATTCATGGATCGCAGCGTAGGTCTGAGATCTAAAAACTCCTTCCGGCGATGAGCAGTAGCTCTAGAAACATCTTGACTAAAGAAAATCTTCTGACCAGACCATAGCATTTGTTTACGTTGTTTAGCTACTGTGAGTATCATCATTAGCTCCGAGTACTGAAGAAAATAGGTGATGATCCCTCGCGGTCTATTCGAAGTCGAAACACTGAGAGGACCAATCCTGTGTGCTCTTTAGATTTTGAGATCTGCAGGATTCAGCAGGCCAACTATTTTTGGTATATGAATCTTCAAGAAGTTGATCATGCTGGGGCCTTCAGAACCTTCTAGTATGCCATATATGCGTAAATTGTTGTGCCTGTTACAGTTCTCCAGGTGTTCTGTTAATTTCTTTAGCTGAATCACTTATTTGGATAAATAATCAACCTAAGCGACCACATCTTGAGCATCGCTAACCCTCTGTTCGACCTCTGTATGTCTAGAATCCAAATGAGAACACTTTTCTTCAATTCTTTGACGCGCCGCATTAGTATCTCCCATAAAGGTTTTATGTTTCTCAACTCATCCATAATGTCCTCCAGTGTCAAAGGCAAAGGTGATTTATCCAGAGAAGAGGGTCTTTTTAACCCTTTTATTAGCATTGCCCCCAGATTCTTTGCAATCATTAGCATTAGAGTTGATAGTAGCCTGTGATTTAGTTGAATGCGCAGACTCCACAGTCATATTTAGCCAGAGGAACAAGCAAGATAGCTTATGTATACCTTCAGTAACCACGAAGACAAAGTAGAAACTGTGCAGATTTACAGAGGTAGTCCAATAAAACAGACCAATTGGGTAAAAGGAATTATGAGGACTCACATTAAAGGCCGACATTTCAATATCAACCAGTATGCTCTTGTCAAATCCACACTATATGCATTGTAACGCTCATGCTGACCTTATAAATTGCCCATAGAATATTGAAAATAACATGAGAAAGTCAGGAAAAAGAATTAAATTGGGTCTCTCCAGTTCAGGGAAATATCACATGTATCTTCATCCCGCATTGCCGGTGAGAGAAAAGAAAAAACCGTGGGCGCGCTGTCACCTGAAGAGAAATGAGCCTGAAAGCTCATAAAATTGCAGCCGTTATATGAAGCGTACCAGGAACGGCAGGGAAAAAGCTATAAAACAGCTAATTAGACCAATTAAAGGTCTATAAAACTACCCCACTGCTCCCGGGAGCTTCCGACACCTTCTCATATAATTATTGGGGCCGCAGTCTGCCGGATAAGCTTCCCTCCGAAAAAAAGGTACCTCGGTGTGACGGAAGGAATGCTAGTGAGCGGCCAGCTTGTGTCGCTGCTGCCGCCGCCGATCTCTGGTATATATTAGATCTGACACTACTTAGAATTAACCCTGGGCATAATACTTTGCTACGCTCACGAAGCATGCAAAGTTTGTGCTACTACGCACTACGCAAATTGCACGTAGCAGAGTGAATAACTGTGCTAATAAGCGTAGCGTAGCAGGAGTATAATAAACTCCTTCAAATGCTTTGATAAAGCAATTTTATATGCTAAAAAGCATATAACCAATTCACAAAAATGAATTTTGACAATAAAATATCAAGCAATGAGAGAGGTGATGATTTTGGAGTCCCCCTAACCTAGGGGAGGACCAAGCAGATGCCTTGAACACAAAAAGCATATCATGTGAACGATTCAATGGTGGTCCCTTCCTCCTAGGACCACCCCAAGCACAGTTATGGGCAAAAATACAATCCCAACCAAAGGCCCTGCAAAGCATTATGGGACGAGATTAGCAGTGGGCAGTGAATATTATAGTGTCAATATCAAAATAATTCTACAAAGAGCTGCAGTTCAACTAGTCGTTACTAGGTGTCGTCCCTCAAGAGTGAAATGCAAAAGTATTGAAAACCTTTCATGAAGCTTTTGCATTTGACTCGTGAGGGACACCTAGTAACGACTAGTGGAACTGCAGCTCTTTGTAGAATTATTTTGATATTGGATACTATAATATTCACTGCCCACTGCTAATCTCGTCCTATAATGCTTTGCAGGGCCTTTGGTTGGGATTGTATTTTGCCAATAACTGTGCTTGGGGTGGTCCTAAGAGGATGGGACCACCACCTAATCATTCAATAAGATGTGCTTTTTTGTTTTCAAGACATCTGCTTGGTTCTCTCCTAAGTTAGCGAGGATACCAAAATCATCACCTTTCACTGCTTGATAACTTTTTGTTTTCACTTTAGTGAAATGACTATATGTAATTTTAGCATATAAAGACAGAGATATTTATTTTATCTTAACTTGCACTGTACAAGTTTGCTTTTGGTAATTATTGTACAGTGCAGTCAAGCACACAGCTACGTATGCCCAGGCTTAATAATAAACTCCTTCAAATGCTTTGATAAAGCAATTTTTTATGCTCAAAAGCATGCAACCAATTCACAAAAATGAATTTTGACAATAAAATATCAAGCAATGAGAGAGGTGATGATTTTGGAGTCCCCCCTAACCTAGGGGGAGGACCAAGCAGATGCCTTGAACACAAAAAGCATATCATGTGAACGATTCAATGGTGGGCCCTTCCTCCTAGGACCACCCCAAGCACAGTTATGGGCAAAAATACAATCCCAACCAAAGGCCCTGCAAGCATTATGGGACGAGATTAGCAGTGGGCAGTGAATATTATAGTGTCCAATATCAAAATAATTCTACAAAGAGCTGCAGTTCAACTAGTCGCTACTAGGTGTCGTCCCTCACGAGTCAAATGCAAAAGCTTCATGAAAGGTTTTCAATACTTTTGCATTTCACTCTTGAGGGACGACACCTAGTAACGACTAGTTGAACTGCAGCTCTTTGTAGAATTATTTTGATATTGGACACTATAATATTCACTGCCCACTGCTAATCTCGTCCCATAATGCTTGCAGGGCCTTTGGTTGGATTGTATTTTTGCCCATAACTGTGCTTGGGGTGGTCCTAGGAGGAATCAGTTCAATAAGATGTGCTTTTTGTTTTCAAGACATCTGCTTGGTTGTTGGTTCTCTCCTAAGTTAGTGAGGATACCAAAATCATCACCTCTCTCACTGCTTGTTAACTTTGTTTTCACTTTAGTGAAATGACTATATGCCTTTTTAGCATATAAAGACAGAGATATTTATTTTATCTTAACTTGCACTGTACGAGTTTGCTTTTGGTAATTATTGTACAGTGCAGTCAAGCACACAGCTACGCACTATGCAATTTGCATAGCTACGTGTAGTTGAAGCTGTACTTCACGTAGCTACGTGAAGTGCTACTACGCAAACTACGCCCGGGCTTACTTAGAATGCCTCCGTCTAAGTAAAAGTGATAGGTCAAGGTTGGAGTTGCTTTTTAAGTCATTGGCAATTGAGGTTTTAAATATCTTGATGTTTTCAGGAAGAAATAGGGGGCATATTATCAAGGGCTTGATCGCCGCTTTAGCGGGACTTTTCTCGCTAAAGCGGCGATAATACAGACGCCCTATTAGCAAGCTGTCGCTAACTGCTGTTAGCGACAGCTTTTAAGCGATAGCGACCGGGTTGGGTGCCGCTTTGCATGCCAGCGATATTTATCGCTAATGGCATGCAAAGTAGGCGTTCCCAACCTAAAAGCGACTGGAAACAGCCGCTAAGCTCGCTATCGCCTATTAGCGAGGCAGGGGAGGTGATTAACGAACCAGCGCTAAACACGTTTAGCGCTGGTTTGTTAACGCCTGGTCCAGACCTGACTTAGCCATGTAATCCAATGGGAGGTGGATTACATGGCTAAATCCCCCTCGCCCTATCGCCAAGCTAACACTGGTCACAGTGTGAATATCGCTTGTTTTCAAGCGATATTCACACTGTTCTCCAGGGTTTCTATCGCTTTGGAGATAAGCGTTGCTGATAGCACGCTATCTCCGCGATAGAAACCTGCGATAGCCGGCGATAATTATCCTAGCGCTAACTGCGCTTAGCGATAATTATCGCCGGTTATTGCTAATAGGCCCCAGGGTTTTATCATTTAGTCGCCATAATCCTTTCCCTGGTTTTGAAATAATTCCTGACAAGGTCTGAAATTAATCTAGATTAAACTGATGATTGATCTATTGGCTGTAAATGGTTTCCTAAAAGCAAGACGCAGGTATAGATTCCAGTGCATCCCTAGTTCAAAGAGTGATGCTTTGCAATGTATGTCTTGTGCACCTTCCAAAAAGTTGTAACAGTTCTTAACAGGGCTGCAGCAATGGAGGTACAATGCAGGCAGCGGCAGTGTTGCTCGAGCTGCCATTGCAGATTCCTAAATGTATATGTATGGACATTTCCCACTAACATTTATTTTTTTACCATGGATTGCATTCACAAAAACATATTAGTGAGTAAGTACATCTTTGTTATAATATTATGGTCTAAGGAGCATAGAAATGATGTAGAGGTGGCATAATAGCAGTTGTAGTAGTAATAAAAATAATAATAATTCCTCCTGGCATTCCTGGAGTCTACGGCCCGAAGATTGCAAGCTGCAGTGAAGAGCTCAAATCCGATCGTCTATGCAGCTCTCCCAACAGCCTCGAGGCACCCGCCCTGAATAGTTGAGCACTCCTAGGCATTTTGGGACTCGCTCACTTGGGTCTGCCATGACCCTTGATCTGATGGAGCCCCAGCTCAATTGTATGCACTGTCGCACTGTTGCGACTCTCGCGGAGCCGACGTGATGACTCAATGGATATTTGGGGGTTCACCTTCCTGGGTCTACTCCGTCCCTCATTATGATGGGGACCCAGCCCAATTGATGACATTGTCATCCTTTTGGGAATGCAGGAGCTCGGGAGTAACTTGAAGGTGGCAGTGCTCCCAATGAGCTCTCAGGGAGAAATGAGTGCAGGGGGCAGCCACCCCTCGATCTGTGACACCGCCTCCTGTGGTGTCACAGATCGATGTAGGCTACATGCTTCAGGCTTTTGCTTGCGGGTTAGCGTCTGGTCAATATAGATGGAAAGGCTGAAGTAGCTATTGTCCTGTTGGACGTGATTTCCTGAGTCACCGCTTCCCACAGTATGGCGCCGTCTACCTGAGCTACGATGCTTTGAACACTTGTAGTGATCTGATGTCTGGGCTTTGAGCACGCCTGTCTCCATAGTGTTGTGGATAACTCCTGGCACCTGAGAATTGTGGTTTCTATAGTCCCATTGTGATCACGGCTGCTGAAACAATGTGCCTTTTGTGATACTGAATTACTGTGTGCATGATGTGTTGTAAACATTGCATATGGTATGCTGGATCTTTAATGGATATTATGCTGAAAAGGGTTGCTCTCCCCACAGAGTCCCCACTACCTATCATTGGAATTGGTGCTGGTATTCTTGTGCAGTGAATCTTTTCTCTCTGGTGGAATGATTCCACACCTGAGGCCTGCCTGTCATCCCCGTCCAATCTTCTGAAGTTCCTTTCCCCAGACTGTTGTAGCATCAACTTGTCATCACTTTATTCTACTAACTAATCTCTGTTTTTGTTTTTCACTGGATACTCTCCTCCACTACCTCATAGAAATTGACAAAGGACTACCTATTAGCTAACTAAAACTGAAATGGGTCTGCTCTACTTCTTTCCATAGTAGCCCCACTTCTGCTTTCAATAGGGCAGTCATCTTTGACGAGGTTCCCACAATACATCCTCCTGCTTTACATGACTTCTTCATCAAGCATGAACTCACCCCAAGATAACAAGATGAAAGCCCTATTGTCCCCGCAGCAAACAATTTGTTTCGAATAAATTACCCTCCTAACTTATCCAAGAATGCCATTAAAAATCTCAAACATATAATTCTCAACCTAAAGAAAGAAACTCATATCACAGACCCCTACTTCTGCCACAACAAGGGCACTACACTGAATGACCTCATCTTCTCTACCAATTGGCGTGCGCAATCGAGGAAACTGCTATCCTCTCTAATCAATACCACTTCTTCCAAGAAAATACCACATGGCCAGAAACTCACTATTGCGCCCTCTCCTTTGTATGATGCGGAAGCCACCATCTCCATCTATAACAATGGCACTGTGCTCATTCAATCTTCAGATCACAACCTGGAACTCTTTGACAATCTCTTCTCCTACATCAAGAACAAATTAGACTTGGCCACTTCTGCGCCCTCCCCCTCCCAACTCCCTATTGACTCTTCCACCTTCTCTTCCATCCCCCAATACCGCTCTTCCCATTTCACTCACCTGGAGAACTCCAACGCATCCACTGGTTCAATTGCAGTATATCATACCCCTCCCTCAACTGATATGAATGGCAATGCTTTACCACAAAAATACTCCAACATTCCCACCCACCCTCTAAGGTACCATTAAATCATAATTACTAATGATTAAGGTTGGCATCCTTAAACTAGTGCATATCACTTCTAACCTGGAACATTCTAGGCACTTACAGTCGACTCACCACCAGAATCACGTTATCCGTACTCCCAATGGTCACTCTGGGCCCTGCCCTGACATTACTTGGGTTCCCACAACCCAGATGGAGCCACAAGCAGAATCTTGACCACTCCACCGACCCAATAGACTAGTCAGACAGCTATTGAATTATGATATCCTCTCCCTCCTCGCTACCTATAACTATGCCATGACTGTCCAAGTGATACCTGCCGGTAAGAGTCAGACAATTATCACTCACCCTCCAAGGGATCCCACCCAAGCTCTAGATGCATTAATGACCTGAACCTCAAACAATTTCCCATCTCACACACTTCTACCACCAAAACATTCCTTAAATGTTAGCTACTTAATTTTCGGTCTGTTATGAAACACGTGGCTGACATAGCTGATCATATACTTAACCTTTACCATGACATCCTTATTCTCACTGAAAATTGGCTGAGACAAGCATCTTTCCCAATTCTTGACATACCAGTCCTAGCCAGTCATGACATCATCAGACTGGACCACTCAGGCCGCTTCGAGGGTGGACTAGCTTGTATGCACAGGTCCACCATATCCATGAAACAAACACACTCTCTATCACTGCTCTCCTGCGAATACCTTAGGATCAACTTCAAACTCTCTAAAAACTTGATGTCCTCTCTTCACACACTTGATCACTTGTCTGGCTATAACCACGTATTCATGGAAAAGACCATCTAGATCATATTCACCAACTATGAAAAGCATAATAACCAGATTTTCCTTGGTGACTTCAACATCCATTGGAACAATTCCAGTGACCCTTTGGTAAACAGTTTTAAATCCTTACTCCAGGATCTCAACCTTACCCAAGCTTGCATCACCCCTACCCATAATAAAGGTGCCATTTTAGATCTAATCATAGCAAAAGAAAACACTATTCATCGATCCTGCATTGCCGCAGATACCGTTTTGCCCGAGGGGGGCCAGCAACCACAAGCTCCAGCCTGCTCCGTGGCGAGGGCGCAGCCAACGTGCTTTGCTTGCGCCAGGAGGTGCCTACAAATCCAGACAGGGCTCCCGCAGCGCGGGATGTGGGCGGGTGTGCCCGGGCCGAGCCCGGGCTAAGCCCGGGCCAAGGGCAGGCCCATCTGCGCCTGTCCGAGCCCCAATGAGGCTGGGCTGGGCCTACTCCCTTGGTTCGTCACTGGATATATTCCACTACTTCCCCACGGCAACACCTTGGGCCCTGTTTCAACGCTCCTGAGCACCTGATAGTCCGTTCATCAGCAGCATCAGCAGCGGATGAGGAGCAGGTAGGAAGGCAGTTTGTCTTACCCTGTCCTGTACTGATTTTTGCATCGTTGCGGGCTCGCAAGCCGGGGTTTTGGCACTCTGATATTTTGGAGACATCTTTTATTGTAATTAAGTCAATATATTCAATCAACCATAATTTTCACCAGCCTCTGGGACAGAGACCTGTTATTAAGCGCATTGGTTTTAATATGGTGAAGCGCAAGGCGACCTTAGCCCCCGGGAGGGCCCCGGCTGGCATTACAGCCCCAGTGGTAACTATGGACGCGTTTCTCCAGCGTGCCGCGGCTGTGCTGGATAAGGAGATCGAGTTGGTAAATCGCCGTCTTTCCAGGTCCCCTTAAGCTCATAGATAGTCAACCGTCTTTGACTAGTGCCGAGGGTGATCCATCAAACATCCTGGGAATGCGTGAGACCATGCAGGACTCCACTGAGACAAATAGCTATTCCATATTTGAACAGCTACCCCTTTCTCCGGCAGTCATAATTAACAACCAGGGGGATGATAATGAACCCTCAAATCAAGGGCACGTGGCAGTTACTCACTGCAAGCATTCGGTTAATCTAAAAGCTGCAGGTTCAACAACACGAGGGAGCCTAACAGTGGCTGAGCCGGGTAGCTTAGGGACAGGCACTAAACGAAAATCTCTAACAACGGGGGGAAGGCCAAAAGATCAAGACCCAATCTGACACCACATCAGTCGTCGACCACCCAAACACTGGCCAAGGCAGATCTGATGGGTGTTTTAGAAGCTTTCCAGGAGTCGATGAAGACTTTATTGGATGCCAAACTGGGTCTGTTAATCCAACGTTTGAACTCGATTGAAAAAGGCCTATCCGATCTCAAACACTGTGTATCAACAGAAGGGGCAGTCGTCAACCCTGAACCAGGTCCTCCATTTGCTCCTCTAATTCTGGAAAACCTTAACCCGACAGGCCGACCTACAAACGCCAAGGGACACTTACAATTGTTAGGGGGAGAGGTACAAGCAAACCCCTTAGTGTCCGTCCCGGGTGTAAACCACAGTTCCATAGACAGGCCGGCCAGGCGGGATCCTTCAGCTTTGGAAAATGTTCCATCGGGGGGCGCCCTCATGGGGGAGGGGAGCCCCCTATGCAGATTTTACCAGTCATCCACCTGCCAGCTGAATCAACGCCTTATGTCGTGATATTGGGGAATGTGCCAAATCTCCCCCAGGGCTATAAGCAGGACTTTTTTCAACTAAAGAACAAAGTCTTACATTAGTTATCGTATAACACTACCTTGGGATTGAGGGTGGAGAAAAATATCAACATGGTGCTTAGGGTTAACTGGATTGGAATCTCCCTTAAAACCTGCAAGGGCAATTGTGTTATTACAAACAGTAATAGGCCCCATATTGCGGAAAGGATCCTAGCATCAGACCTGCACCTTGCTCCTTTTGGTCACAAGTCGTCAATCATGGCCTTACCCCTTGGCTTCTTTTATAAACCAGTGGCATCGCGGCACAACAATATGAACATTGGCAACATGGCTTCATTTAATAGTCGGTTGCCGGTAGACCGAACTATTTAAAAAAAAATATATATATTTTTATTGTTTTAATTTAAATAACACAATTATAATCAATATCAGGATAAGTGTGCAATCAGTTTAACATGCAATGAGGTTTAACTGTAATTGAGGACAATCGCACATATCGGGCAGATACACTTATCATAATAAACCGCACTCCGTGGGAGCTGCAAGCCATGGATCGCTGCAGCCTAAGATGCTAGCTCATTTGCAATAATCAATCCTGCCAATGAATTATAAAAGAAATACACCCTCTTGTCATGAACCTGACATTGCTAAATGCAATCTTCCTCCCCTCCCTATTATCCCACCCCCCTCCCCATTGGCGTAACAGCTATATACAATTATTTGTGGAAACAAGTCCCAGCTGTGCTGGCATTAACCAAATACAAAACATCAAGTAATGACACAGTTCTCTGCTGTCAGAGGTAGCTCCCATGCGGAAAACCAACGTGCTCATCTCCCTAGAGTAGGGTAGCCCCCTCAGGGCATCGCATCTAAAGCTGGCGCGCCCGATTCCACATCAGAGTCCATATCTGGTATTTTTAATAACATTACTAGTGTCTCCCAGGCCCTCGCCATCTCCAGTGCCTTTTCACTACTAGCGCGGGTCGCCAACTGCAATCTCGTAATCCCCTCACATTCCGCCCATTTAAGAAACTCGACTTGCCATCTCCGAAGACTAGGGACCTTCTTGGCCTTCCAGTGAGCCGTGATTTCCCTCTTTGCCAGCAGGAGCCCTAAGTCTATGAATTTACTCATTATCTTGTTCTTAGAGGTGTGAGGGAACCAATGCAGCAAACAAAGGCCTATAGTGGGCTCTATGTCCTTACTCGTGACATCCTGCAAGAGTGTTACCACCTCCTCCCAATATGTCCCAAGTTGAGGACAGCCCCACATCATGTGGCAGAAATCTGCTCCCACCGTACTGCAGCGCGGGTACACTGCCGAATTCACATTAAAATACTTATTAATTCTTGCTGGTGTAAGATAAGCCCTGTGGAGTATAAAAAAGTGCACTAATTGAAAGCGCGCATTCCTAGTGCTTTTCCATGCTCGTTCTAATAGTCCCGCCCACGCTTTCTCAGGGATGACCTCGCCTACGTCCTCCTCCCATTTTTGTCGAAGCGACAGCAGTGGGGTTAACTTCTCGTGCGCCATTCGCCGGTACAGGCATGTAACCGCCTTAATGGTGCCAGCTGCCAGAACTACGTATTGACAAGCCATTGAGGTGGGTGGCTCTCTGATCCCCTCCTTCCAATGTGCTTGGATGGCAGACATAAGCGCCAAATGCAATAAGTAGTCCCCACGGGCCAACTCATATCTGTCCTGTAATACCTCATAAGGAAGTACAGTGCCATCCTCATAGAGATCTCCCATGGTGGCCAACCCCCTCTCCGCCCAGTCAAGCAGTGCCACCCAATTACCCCCATGCGGCAGAGCAGTGCACATTACCAGCGGGATCTCAGGGGCATATGGCCGCGCTATTTGTGCTCACCGCTGACTTCTGTTCCAGCAGAGTTTAAACGTCCCCATCTCTCGAGTGAGAGAGGAGGCCGAAAGCGGCAACTGCAATATTAATCTTGAAAGCGTCTGTCTATTAACCTGATTCCCATCTACGCCGTCTTGGCCCCGAAATGTCGTGCTACTATCTGAGTAAGCCACTGCAACTGCGCCGCTAAATAATAAGTTTCAAAGTCAGGGACCGCTAAGCTGCCCTCCTATCTCGGTCTCATCAACATGTTAAGTGCCACTCTCCGTCTGCCCGTGGCCCAAAGGAACCCAACCACCATCGACTGAAGCTGCTTAAAAACCGAGGCCGGAATCCAAATAGGTAGCGTCCTGAAATAGTATAACAGCCTGGGGAGTGCTATCATCTTAAGAAGGGCCACCCGCCCAGCTACGGAGAGAGGAAGTGTGCCCCAAAACTCTATACAACCTTTAAGCCCCCTAATGGCCCTGCCCACATTGCCCTCCAATTGGTTGGTTTGGGTATGATAAATATGAGTGCCGAGGTACGTCACGCATTGACGCTCCCATTGTATTCCCTGCGTAGTTGATGGACCTTCAGTCGTAGGCGCAGCAGGAAACAGACAAGTCTTCGCCCAGTTTACCTTAAGGCCGGCAATTGTACCAAGGTCTCCCAATAGAGTCTTTGCACCAAGAAGGGCGCCCTCCATGTCAGCCAAAAACATAAGGAGATCATCGGCATAAAGTGCGATATGATGAATTTGCTCGCGCACTTGGAGCCCCGGATAATGCAGGCCCGTCCTGGCCCAGGCCGCCAGCGGCTCCATGACCAGGGCGAACAGCAATGGTGAAATGGGGCAGCCCTGTCTCGTTCCCGGACCCACGATACAGGCATCCGATATCATCCCACCCGTTTTTACCCGCGCTGTAGCCTGGCAATACAAGAGAGCTGTCCAATCCACAAAATCATCTCCTAGGCCAAATTGCCGCATAACTTGAAACAGATATGGCCACTCCAAGCTGTCGAAGGCCTTCTCGATATCTATTGCCAACACAGCAGCAGAGGCCTTGTGATATGTATCAGCATCTAAGATACTAAGAAGGCGCCATACATTCTGGGCTGTATTCCGGGTCGGTATAAACCCTGCTTGATCCGTATGTATCAGTTGAACCATATATGGGAGCAGACGGATCGCCAATATCCGGCTTAAAATCTTATAATCTGTAGTCAACATTGACAACGGACGATAGGCCGTCCTGTCATGAGGAGGTTTTCCCGGCTTTAGTAGTGGTATAATTACCGCCTCACGAGTGGTAGCAGGTAAAAGGCGCGCCCTTCTTGCGGTGTTATACAATGTTACCAATCTAGGGGCCAAGAGATCGACATATGTACTATAGAACTCCACAGGCAGGCCGTCCACCCCGGGGGTCTTTCTCCAGGCCATATGCTTGATCGCTCAGCGGACCTCCCCTATGGTGATGTCCTGACCCAACAACTCAGCCCGCTCCCTATCCAATGCTGGAAGATCTGCCACCTCCAAGAAGTCCTGAATGGCCTCCTCACTAGGCGCCACCTTGCTCCGGTATAAATCAGTATAGTAGGCAAAGAACTGATCATTTATCCCCGCTGCGTGTAATGGCCTTCCCCATCAGGACCATGAAGCTCCAGGATGATCGCCCCCCTTCGCGCTGGGTTGGCTAAACATGCCAACAACGCCCCAGACTTATCTCGCTCTGCATGAACACGCGCAACATATTTCTCATAATTAAAGCTTTCAGCCTTATAACCTGCATGGCGACCTCCTCCCTCGCTTCCACTAACTCTGTTGTCGATCTGGGTGTTCAGGCCTCTCTCTCTCCACTTACCGCAGCCTCTGATCCGCCCTCTCTAAATCTTGCAATAATACTCTACGTATTCCCATCTTATTCACAATACAATGCCCTCTTATCACACTCTTAAAAGCATCCCATTCCACCGCTAAAGACGAGGCAGTACCAGTGTTTTCTCAAAAATAATTAGCAATGCCGGTCCCCACCACCTCTCGAAATGCCTGATCTTCCAGTAACTCTGGGCTTAAGCGCCATGTTGGGATTTTGGAGCGCCCCGGCAACAAGTTTATACGCAAAAGCAAGGGGTTATGGTCTGACAGCGTTCTGGTGAGATACTCGCTGTGCTGCACCTCTGCGTGTATGTCAGGAGAGCAAAGTATCGCATCCAGGCAAACATGGAGGTCATGCAGTGCAGAGAAAAATGAGTAGTCCCGAATGTTCGGGTGATGCGCTCTCCAGGTATCTACCAATCCCCATCTATGTTGCCAATCCCGCCTGATCCTTGAGAGGTTATGGATAGGCGCATCAGGGAGAGGGGGATGGGATCTATCCATCATTACATCCGTAACAGAATTGAAATCCCCACCCATGAGTACGGACCCGGTCAAAAATGGAGCGAATTTCCCAGACAATTGTGTAAAGAAGGCCGATTGTTCTGTATTTGGAGCATATATACTGCCCAGCACCACATCCCTGCCATTCAGTCGACCCGCCACTAGGATATATCGTCCCTCAGGATCTTTTAGCTGGTGTGTGGGTTGGAAAGGGACTCCCGCCCGGACACATATCAGTACACCTGCGCAAAGGCAGAATAAGTTGTGCAAAAAACCTGCCCTCTCCACCTGCGCTGAAATGCCACATCCTCTTTTTGTACTATGTGAGTTTCCTGAAGGAAAGCCAATTGGACTCCTCTACGCACTAAGTACGCATGTATCTTATGGGATGTATGATTAAACAACTACCATTTAAACAACGAGTGCCTAAACCACGAAGGCTAAACAACTACCAAAGCCCAACCACTACATATTGTACAACAACTTACTAAACCACGAAAATTAATGTATTCCCATATAACCCAAATCTACCACTACGTTCAAAACAACGCAAGATTGAAAGAAGAAAAAAATGTATTTAAATTAATCAACACTTCTATTGAAAACTATTTATAGTAAATAAACTTTAAATTTACTATCAAATAATCATTTTTAATAAATACAGACAAACTTACAAAGAGACAGTTATGTACGTGAAAAAAACTATTTAATATAAGTTCATCATCTTTTTTCTCACAGAAATAAATATTTTAAAAAAAGGATTCCATAACATATTTCATTTTTTTAAGGAATTGACTCAAATAAAACTTTTCTGACCACTTCAACTGTGAAATGAACCATGAAATTTAATTAAATGAAATTTGAACTGTGAACAGTCGCATCCAGCACAGTTCAGAATAGCATCTATGAAAAACAAACCTACAGTGCCATCTACTGGCTAACAAGGTTAATTTATACAAAGTCTATTATAACGACATTTACTAAAATAAGTAAATGTATAAATCAATTAAAAAATAATAATATTTGTAACTTTTTTATTTAATTATTGACACCTACCTCTGGTTTAGGAGGTCGTGGTTCAGATATAGTAGTTGTTAAGGAGGTCGTGGTTCAGGTACAGGTCGTTGTCTGGGAGTCGTTGTTAAGCCCACTCGTTGTTAGGGATTCGTTATTAAGGTTGTTTCCCATCTTATGCCTTCATAACATGGTATGCATACCCCTGACGTTCCAAGATATACATTTTAGGTCAGATATCGAACCCATGACATTGTTCCACTCTGATCATTAACAGCTCGTTCAAGAAAGTTACGCCAACACCCCCTAAACATTCCCTTACAACAAAAATAACAACCCCAACACCCCCAACCCAGGACAGGCACTAAAAAACTAGCCCTCATCCAAACTACTCTGAAACTAACTTCCCTCTAGTGGCTACAGAAGAACAATGGGGAAGAGTGGCTGCAACCCAGCGGTTACCTTCAACAAGTATATATGGAATCGACCACGCTCGTGCCTCATTCAGTACTCTACGCCCCAACCCCGGGAGGCATCTCACCACTAGAGTTAAGTAAACTCCCCCCCGCCGCAGCCAGTGATCATTATAACAACAATAAAGTAAACTGTACAGTGTAAGAGGCCATAAAGGCAGGTAGCTTCTCAATTGCACCTGTAAAGGAAAGTGGGTTAAGCAAGCATGAATTAAAATCATCAAGCAATTTCGTCAGCTGTGCCTGGCGTGACATGCGGCAACTGTACACTACTAGTTTGGGACCCATCTGTGTCCGTGCCCTCAGGAGTCTTGTCCGTCTCTGTACCAGTTCTCGATGACTTCTTACGGTCCCGGAGTAGCTCCGACACCGCCCGCAGCGCCTCAGTCCTCTCCTTCGTCATCTGGGAAGAGCTGGGTGTCTTCAGAGTGGCATGGCGCCGCCGCAACCTGCGGAGGAGCTGAGGCAGCCGCCCCGGCGGAGCACGCGCTCCAGGCTCCCCAGCCGGCCCGACCTGTTTTGAAAGTTTTGAGCCAGTCCCATGCCTCCGTCAGGGTCATCGCAAAAGTGCGTTGTGCCTTCGAGGATAATCCGAAGTTGGGCCGGATACATCAAGGAATATTGAAGACCCTCATCCCTTAGGGCTCTCTTGACGGCCAGGAAAGACGCACAGCGTTGTTGGACTTCCAGCGTATAGTCTGGGAAAATTGAAACCTTACTGTTATCCACCGTGTAGGGCCCAGAGGTGCGTGCTGTCTGCAGGAGGAGGTCTCTGTCCTTATAATGGAGGAGTCTGGCCACTACCGGGCGCGGCGGTCTGCCCGGCGCCGGCGGGCGGGCCGGGACTCGATGAGCCCTTTCCAGCGTGAAGAACTGGGTCAGCCCCTCCGGCGCCACCGTGTCGGGGAGCCAATCCTCCAGGTACTGGACCATATTGGCCCCTTCCACTCCTTCTGGCAGACCTAGGACGTGGATGTTGTTCCTCTGGTTGCGCCCCTCAGCATCCTCGGCCCTTTTCTCCAAGACTAATAAGCGATGGGAGATGTCTCCCACCTGTTCAGGGAGGGATTTCTGTGCCGGTTCCAGAGTTGCCAGGGATGTTTCGACCTGCTCCACTCTATCCGCCAACTTGGTATGCTCGGCACGCAGCAGTCCCAACCCCACCGTCACAGCAGCAATGTCCTGGTGTAAGGCCTCCCTCGTGTCTGTAATAGCCTGCAGTATTTGAGCCAACTGCCGCTGCACTCCTGTTTCACCAGGCACTTCGGGCGAAGCCGGTCGCCGCTCCTCCTATCCCAAATCCTCCTGATCCAGCGGGGCCAGTGCCTGTTTCCCCAAAGGCTTCCCCATCGTGCAAAGTGGGGTGAGGATGCCCCCTCCAGTCCAGGCCACCCGCTGCACTCAGCACCGTGCCACCTCGCCCCAGGCACTATATTAATGCCGTGCAATAGTTCACCTGCACTCCGTGTAGCCCGCGTTGCCCGGGCTTCGAGGACTCTCAGGATAATCTCCCCTCCACAGCGCCAACAACGATCCCAGCTCACAGATTGCCCCTGGCAAGAGAGAAGGCAGTCGCCCCTTCAGTAGTGTAAAGCGTCTGGGAGCCCCAGGTCGCCCCGCACCTCCTCTGCGCGGTCAAGTTCTGGCCCCCGGCAGGTCCGACCCATGCGACTCAGGGCCCACGTATTCACCCCAAACAGCTGGTGCTATCAGGAAGTCCATGGGAGAAGTGAGGGGGGAGGTCCCCCCCAGCCTCAGCGTCCAGCTCCCCCCAGTGCACGCGGTAAAGCACTCACCCGCAGGTGCAAACGGAGATCAAGGGTCCGGCCCAGGGTCCTCCTGTATGGTGGCCAGTCCGACGCGAACCAAGCCAAAGATCACCGCCACGCGGTGCAGTTAGCCTGCGTCACACGGCCTGACTCCGCTAGCGCTCCTCTATCGATCCCACCAGGGACCCGTCGTGACCGTCGGTGCCGTAGGATCCTCATCCGCTCAAGAGGGCTCCACTGCCCCCGAGTCCCCCGGGCCAGCCGCAAAAGTACTCTCAGTGGCCCCCGACTAGTTCTCCGAGAGAAGCGTGCCAATCTCGGGGCACCGCCGCCGCATCACTGCCCATTCCATGGCGCTCCGAAGCGTGTCCTTCCCCGATCAATGCCAGCTCCAACCTCCCGCTCTCCGTCTAGTGGGCTGCAGGGCTTCTCACTTAGGATCGTTTAGTAGCGCGGCGGGCCTCTGGAGCTCCGGCTCTCCACTCGGCGCCATCTTGAGCACCGCAGCCGAAATCTTCTCAAGGCCGCTGCTGCAGTTTAGCGCCCCGATTCTGCCAAGCAGGGGCTCCGATCTACTCCCCAGGACTTCGCTCCGCAGCGGGAGGGTCCGTGACGCGCCCCCGAAGCCAGGGCTGTAATTAAAGCGGATAAATCAATGGGCCGGCACGGAGCTCCGAGCTCACGCGGCCGCCGCCATTAGCCTACAAGCCACGCCCCCGCCGGTAGACCGAACTATCAGGAATGTTCGTTTAGACCTGCCTTCCACCCTAGCTCACCCGAACCAGATGCCTTTAAGAAGACAGGATCTTGGTCCGCCTCTACTGGAGCTGTCAAACAGGTTTTCCTCCCTGGCTGCGACGGATGCCTGTGATTGACTTGGTGGCCCCTCTTCCATGGACCCAGTGAAATCCAACGACCAGCGGGTTTGTCCACAGCAAAGCCATGGGAGTTTGGATGAATGTACTAGTAACTTTATATCTTGGAATGTTGCAGGACTAGCCAATAAGTTCTCTGATCCGCTGTGGATTACATTTGTGAAGCAATTTCGTGTGATATGCTTGCAGGAAACATGGCTGATGGATAGTAGCTTATTTTTAGAAGGTTACAAGCCTTTCTTTGTCCCAGCATCCCCTTCTTCGGCTGGCAGACCAAAAGGTGGTCTTGTAATTTATATTTCTTTAGCGGTGGAATGCAAGATAGTGGTTCTGCCTACATCGTGCCCGTGTATACAGTCTCTGGCGCTAAGAAAAGGGTCGAATAAACTGGGTCTTATTAACTTTTATAACTCACCATCATGTCCCAAGGGTGGGTGTAATATCACTACGTTAGGTTCTTTTATAAGGCAACATTGTAATATTTCTCTTCAAAATCTCATGATTGCTGGGGACTTCAACATCCACCCATGCGGAGTCCCAGGGGCGGCAATGCTGGCCAATTTAGGGTGTCCACATGTGAGGGGAATCCACTTTGAACACTCCTCACAGGGGGACATGTTGAACGACCTCCTCCACTAATTTGATTTAATGTCTCTTTTATCATTATGTGACCCCCATAGCCAGGCTGTTGTTCCCTCATTCAAAGAGAGAGGCGGAGGTTCACTTATTGATTTTATATTAATTTCATTGTCTGTAAAAGCTCTATTTACGGGATTCAAGATACAAGCAAGCGTCCATAGTGACCATAATCCTTTGTGTGTTGAAATCCGTGGTTCCTTACTGGTGCCTAAAAGAGGAGTTGGGCAAAGTGGGTCTGTGCGATCCACAGACGGCAAAAAGGCGGCTAAAGTGATCACAGATCTCCCCAGACGGATTTTACAAGTCAGTGAAAGACTCATGTGCTAGTGAGTTAGCACTGTGTACTTCATCGCATACATCTCCGGGGGAGGTCATTTGTGCTTTTTATACCATCTCTGTTAAAGTACGTGACCTTTTAAGTATCCCGGGCTGACGCCCAGCCACCCAGGCCCCAAGATGGTTTGACTCCTCCTGTTCTCTGGCGGCTAGAAAGCTGCGGGAAGCTTTAAACAGTAGTCCAAGAAATCAGACCCTGGTCAGATCGTGTCGAAGAGACTACAAACTGGAACTGGCCAAACGCAAGTCTGCCTTGAAGGAAGAGGCATGGAGAGGGTTGATCGAGGCTAGCACGCTGAGGAATAGCTCGAGATTCTGGGGCATCATTAATAGTCCTTTACTAAACCACGAGGAAGGCTGTGCAGTAGTTGCACATATTACAGAGGATGAGTGGGTGCTCCATTTTGAAACCATGTTCGAGAGCCCCGCTGAGCTAAATTGCCTGGCAAATCGTGAGACAGTCAGTGCTGACCTGGTTTTTAGTATAGAAGAGATCGAGGAGGGTATCAGCGGGCTGACTAGTAACAAAGCCCCAGGACCCGACGATATCCCTCCGGATCGCTATAAATCAGATCCAAGCTTTTGGGCTCCGGTCCTTGCTGCAGTAGCCAATGCTGCTGCAAGGACAGGCTGCCCCGATTCCTGGGCTACCTCGACCATTGTGCCAGTTTTTAAAAAGGGTAATCGTGATAGCACCCACTGTTATAGACCAATTTCACTGTTGGACTTGGTGGCTAAGGTGGTGGGCCGAGTGCTTCTAGAAAGGTTGACTAGCTGGGCAGTGGAACACGCTACATTATCAGAAGTCCAGTATGGGTTCCGCCCAGGCCGGTCTACGGTGGCCCAGTGCCTTAACCTAACCATGATTCTTAACAAATACACAGTTGCCCGTTCTGGTACCATTTATCTTGCATTCATGGACCTGTCCTCCGCGTTTGATCGCGTGAATAGGACCAAACTTTGGCAGTCCATGATTGATATCGGGGTAGACAGGAACATTGTTTATTTTTTAGAAGATCTTCATCGCGCAACTAAGGCCCATGTTAGAGTCTCGCAGGATTTAAGAGTCTCAAGCAATTTTGACATAAGGAGAGGTGTACGTCAAGGGTGCATCCTAGCACCCTTTTTGTTTAATTTATACATCAATGATTTAGATAAAGCCCTATTGTTAACAGGGGTAGATTATCCATATGTTGGTCGACGTGGTCTCCCAGTCCTTCTATACGTGGACGACGCAGTCCTTATATCTAGGACCGGGGGCTACAACCCCTCCTTGATGCATTCTCTGCATTTATGTCAGAGCGGGATCTTTCTATAAATGACTCTAAATCTTACGTTATGCAGGTGGGTGCCCGTCCAAAAAAATCCTCTCAATTTCGGGTTGGTTCTGCTAAAGTACCCTGCACTGATGTCTTTTGTATTTGGGGGTTGTAATGGATGAGCAGATCAAATAGGGCCCAATAAAACAAAGAAAGAGGGGAGACCTGGTACGGGTGAATGCGGCTATTTTTAATTTTGCCTCAAAATTAGGATAGAGACCTACCGCAGCACTTCTAAAGATCTATCAGGCCAAGAGTGTTGCAACAGCTTCTTATGGTAGCGAAATATGGGGGCACGTTACCACAGATGACTTACAAGTAGCTGAGAATGCATTCCTGAAATGTTTATTGGGCATCCCGCGTGGTACTTCTAACTTAGTGGTAGATGAAGAATTGGGGGTGCCTTACTTAAGTGACATATTGGCCCTCCGCCCCTTAACCTTTTGGATGAAAACATGGTTGAGCGAGGAATCATCATTGAGTCAACAGATCTTAAAAGAATGTATGACCCTTAACCATGCCCTTCGCATACCTTGGCTCAGATATATCAAGAACTTTTTTGTAAGGTTAGGAAACGCCAAATTGTATACTAGCCCTGAATTGGTAACTAAAAAGGATGTGGGGTTAATAAGGGAGTCTTTTAGCTGTTTAAGGAAACTGGAGAGGGAAGAACTGGAGCTGAAGAAACCCAGTGTTCGCAAATTCATAATGTTGAAAACAACACCGTTAGCTGAGCCTTATCTCTTGGGGGTTTTAAGTATATATGAACGGATTTTACTAACCAGGTTTCGCCTGGATCTCTTCCATTTTTTGTTGGCTATACCTAGGGGGTGTAGCAGAGGCCAGGTGTTAGCACCCTGTGGCTGCGACGATGAGTCTCCACAGGATCTGCTTCACTTCACATTATTTTGTACATTTTATGAAGTCCCTCGGAAAACTTTTATCGCCCCGATTTTAAAGAGGATGAATTTTACACAGGCCCGTCCAGCTCTTTACAATTGTTGCATGATGAATGCATTTTCCTTGTTCAGTTACCTGAAATCTGCTATGAAGGCTAGGTCTTGCCTTGATTATATGTCAGCATTGGTCAGGGTCCATGTCACTCCAATGATACACATACTCTAGAAAAGGCCCTGGGACTCACTGTTTTAACTGTTTAAATTTCTTATTGTGGGTCAAGGGTACATGTACCTAATTTTGCACCCCAGGTTTTGAATCAACAAGGACTTTAATGGAAGGTGATTTAATTGTGATGAATTGTGTTATCATTTTATGATATTTTATGTATCGATAACTTTTAATAGTGATGAATTGTGTTATCTTTTTATGATATTTTTATGTATTGATAACTTTTATGGTTTTATATGCTGAAACCGAATAAAGTTGATTGACTGACTGACACTATTCAAATTGAATCAATACTACCCTGCCCCTGGACTGACCACCATTGCATCACCTTCTTCATATCTGAAAGAGCTGTTAACTCTTGGGGCTAACCTATGAAAGACAAATACTGGGTCAGAGACACCCATAACATCCATCCTCTCAAGATGTCTGCTATTAGTAAACACAACCTGCTCCCTCCCTCTAACATGCAGGACATTCATGAGCTCGCTGACCACTATATCAACTCCATATAAAAAATAATGGATTCCATTGCCCCCAAACAACTAAAGAGAGTCCCATCCAAAAGATCTAAACCTTGGTTCATTGGCAACTTTAACAACAAATTACAATGCCTCAGCCTTGCAGAAAGAGCTTGGAGACACACACTGTTTCTTGATGAACCTCAAACTGTCATTACAAAAATGGAGCACCTATAACAGGCACATTAGAAATTCCAAAGCTGTTTTTTCCTTTGTAACCAACTTGATACAGCAATCAACCGCCCTAATAAACTGTTCGAAATTGTCAAAAACCAAACAATCTGGAAAAGCAACGCTGCGCCTCTGACAGTAAAATCCTACCTAATTGCGAAAAGTTTTCTTCCTTCTTTGCTAAGAAAACTATACTAATCACCACTGAGCAACAGAATGCCTTAGAACTCCTACCATGCACACCCTCGCCACACCCTTTCCCTTTTGTTCAGGAAGATTGCATACCCCCCACTTCTTCCAACCAATTCTCAAATGTCAGGTGGTTTAGTACCCCTGTATTATCTTTCTTGTCCGTATCTCAGCCTCCAATGTCCCGCGCATTTCCCTTTTGCACTAGCTGCCTGTCTCAGATAGAACTGCATATAAGCTTCAGTATATGATCAAAGAAACCTACCATGGATACGCCTTGCATTTCTTGTTGAGAGACTGTCATACTAGCTATTTTGTTGCTATAACCTACCTCAACCTGTCAGATATCGGTCCCTAACTTTTGGCAAGGAATTTATAATCTAAGCAGAACAAAATGAATCCTTATGTCATACGTTTCTCTTCCTACTTCATTTAATAAATGACCCTTAGTCAAATTATTTTAATTCAACCATATTTTTTCACACTACTTCAAAATATCTCTCCCCACACGTTCACCCTTAAAAAAGACCCCTACACAAGATTTTAATGCCCTCTTAGGTATGTTATACAGAAAACATATTTTATATCAGTGCCACAAGACTAACACCAGACTCACTAAATTTAAAATCTTTCATCCTTATTACGATTGTTATGTTATGTTAATATGTTATGTTAATAAAATGTATTGAGCGCACAAATAACCCGGAGGTGTCTTGGCTCTAAGACTGTGGTAAGCCCAGGGTGAAAGCAACTAATTCTGAAAAAGCCATGTTTTAAGATCTTTTCTGAAGGAGGTGAATGAGCAAGCGTTTCTGATATCAAATGGAAGCTTATTCCATAATGTAGCTGTGCCGTACGAGATGCTTCGGCTTCCCCAGCATGAGGTTCAAATCCTTGGAACCCTCATAAGTCTGGCGCCTGAGGAGCGTAGCTGTCTGACTGGGTGGTACCAGGAAAAGAGATTTTTGAGAAACATTGGTCCGGTGTTGTTCAGGGCCTTGTAAGCTAGGCATAGTGACTTGAACTTGATACGATGCACCACCGGGAGCCAGTGAAGTCTTCGAATTTCCTTGGCTACAGACTCGTATCTAGGGACATTTAGTAGTAGTCTTGCGGCTGCGTTTTGAATCATCTGAAGCTTTTTAAGGTATTGTTTCTGCATATTCAGGTAGAGTCCGTTGCAGTAATCTAACTTTGACTGCACAAGTGCGGTCACTACCATCCTTTTGGAGTCGACGGGAATATAAGGTAGAATCTTCTTTAATTTCTTGATCAGAAAATGGGAGGTGGACACAATGGCGTTGGTCTGCTGAGATAAGGTAAGTTTGTTATCAATCAGCACCCCCAGGTTTTTCGCCTTCTGAACTGGTTTTGGCAGTTCCCCCATATCCGCTGGCCACCAAAGGTCATCCCATCTGGGTTGCAGATTCCCAAAGATCACCACTTCGATTTCTCGGAGTTAAGCTTGAGACAATGCTTTCCCATCCACCTGTTTATTTCCATCATACAGTTTTGAAACTGCAATGATGGGGAGGCTTGATCTTTATACGCTGCCACCACAATCTGGGTGTCATCGGCGTATGAAGTGAGACTAAAGCCGAAGTCTTGGATCAAAGGGGCGAGTTCTGATACATAAACGTTAAAAAGTGCTGGGCTGAGCGATGAGCCCTGTGGGACTCCGCATGGAAGGACGTAAGGTGTTGACCTAATCCAATGTTGGCCTCAACTCCAATGTGTGTCCAGTTGGGCACAAACTGTGCCCTACTCTCGAAGGTGTCCCATGACCTACAACACATATGGTGATCCACAAAGTACATGCTGAGATTGAGCAAAATTACATTTTCTGGACCCCATATTGGGTAGTCACCTCTAAATTGGACCATATCCCCAATTATTGGATGTATAAACTAATTGAGTGGGTACCCACTAATTTGTGCACACCGCAATAATGCAAATTAAAATATTTTTTATTTGTACTGCATTTTGAGGAAAATTTATATTTA